>CM033629.1:35775491-36975491 GCA_019453435.1 Rhinogobius similis | reverse complement strand
ACGATACACAGATACACATGTTATACACATGATACACACGATACACAGATACACATGTTATACACATGTTATACACATGTTATACACATGTTATACACATGTTATACACATCTTATACACATGTTATACACATGATACACATGATACACACGATACACACGATACACAGATACACATGTTATACACATGTTATACACATGTGATACACATGTTATACACATGTGATACACATGTTATACACATGTGATACACATGTTATACACATGTGATATACATGTTATACACATGTGATACACATGTTATACACATGTGATACACATGTGATACACATGATACACATGATACACACGATACACACGATACACATGTTATACACATGTTATACACATGTTATACACGTTATACACACGTTATACACACGTCATACACATGATACACACAATACACACGTTATACACATGTTATACACATGTTATACACACGTTATACACACGTTATACACATGATACACATGATACACAGATACACATGTTATACACACGTTATACACACGTTATACACATGATACACAGATACACAGATACACATGTTATACACACGTTATACACACATTATACACACGTTATACACACGTGATACACACGGTATACACACGTTATACACATGATACACATATGTTATACACATGTTATACACATGTTATACACATGTGATACACATGATACACACGATACACACGATACACATGTGATACACATGATACACATGTTATACACATGTGATACACATGTGATACACATGTTATACACATGTTATACACATGTTATACACATGTGATACACGTGATACACACGATACACATGTGATACACATGTGATACACATGATACACATGTGATACACATGTGATACACATGTTATACACATGTTATACACATGTGATACACATGTGATACACACGATACACATGTGATACACATGTGATACACGTGATACACACGATACACACGTTATACACGTTATACACATGTGATACACATGTGATACACACGATACACATGTTATACACATGTGATACACATGTGATACACACGATACACATGTGATACACATGTGATACACATGTGATACACATGTGATACACATGATACACATGATACACATGTGATACACATGTGATACACATGTGATACACACGATACACATGTTATACACATGTGATACACATGATACACACGATACACATGTGATACACATGTGATACACATGTGATACACATGTGATACACACGATACACACGATACACATGTTATACACATGTGATACACGTGATACACACGATACACATGTTATACACATGATACACACGTTATACACACGTTATACACACGATACACACGTTATACACACGTTATACACACGTTATACACACGATACACACGATACACACGTTATACACACATTATACACACGATACACACGTTATACACATGATACACATGTTATACACACGTTATACACACGTTATACACACGTTATACACATGTTATACACATGATACACACGTTACACACACATTATACAAATATTATACACACGTTAATCACGTCTTAATTCACTGTAAAGCACTCTGTATTACATTTTTGTATGAAAAGCGCTTTATAAATAAGATAAAGTTTGATTTGATATACACAAGTTATACACACGTCATACACACATTACACACATGTTATACACACATGCTTTACACACGTACACAAGTAGTGTAGCCCTGAGTGGCTAAAATGGCAGGGAAGAGAGGCTCAGAGGCAATTGGTCCAGTCAAAAAGTGCAATTTTATTTACAGTGCCACCCAGGTATTTACAGGTCAGCAAAATCTCCCAAATGAGGCACACGCCTGCCTTTTATAGTCAGGCCAATCCAACTGGCCTAGTCCACTTAACTGGAACTGTGAACATCATTACAATTTACAAATTACAAATACAGAACCAACCAGAAACATTACAATAACTGCCCAGACAGTAAATAATAACACAGGGTTATCAATTTCAACAACAGAATCTATAGGATCAACAAAAGATTGATTAAACAGTTGGAAACCCCCTCTCCAGATAGTACCTTCTGGACAGAGTTTAAAAGCCAGGAACAGTAGGGCGGCTCTCCCTTTATCCTTCCCCACCACATGCACCAGGTAAGCAGGAAAGAAACTCTGAAGACAAAATACTTTAAACCAATGCAAAGTTAATAAATTGTTAAACCGAAATGTCTAAGTGTGGTTTTTAAATGAACACTGAATTAAATTAATTATACTGAATGGAAAAAACTAACTAAGACTAACACAAACAAGACCCGGGATATGTGAGTGTAGCTTAGCAGTAAGTTATATTGTACATATTGTGTGTGAGGTGTGTGTGTGTGTGTGCAGACAAAGGGACAAGATGAGTGTAGAGCTCACTTCGTCACACTTATACATATGTTATACACATATTACACATACGTTATACACGTTATACACACATATTACACATACGTTATACACGTTATACACACATATTACACATACTTTATACACGTTATACACACATATTACACATACTTTATACACATGTTATACACACAGTACACATACTTTACACACACAATAAGTGCCAAAATTAGCAGAATTGCTTATGACGTTTCTCCAAATTTGACATTATGGTAGACAAATCACACCAAAAATATAGTGGGCCACAACAGTTTGACAAAACATTTTAGTTTTGTTTCACAAAGTGTCACAAATCCTACATTGATTAGTTCACTTTTTGGCTGCCTCATTAAAATGACTGAGATAGATGTTCATATCTGCACAGGCTGTGTGTGCAACCATTCTAAACATCACTCCTGGAAGGGTCTACAGTGAGAGGGATCTATCACTTTAAGAGGCTTTCATAGGACATTCAGAGGAGAACACTGCTGCATCAACAGCAGACACAGAGGCAGAGCAAAACAGAATATACTTGATCAGACTGATCAGGTTCTAATACATGATTAATTACTATCAGTCATTCACATAGTTGGGGTTTCTTTCTGTTGTTATCGTAGGAATCCTGGAGGAGTACCAGCTCCCGTACCACGACCTGGTGCCCACAGATCCATCCTATGAAGACATGAGGGAGGTGGTGTGCATCAAGAGGCTGCGGCCGTCCTTCCCCAACCGCTGGACCAGTGACGAGGTGAGACTGCACATGTGTCCTCGAGCAAGACTCGTGTTTGAGCGAATGTGCTGAATATGTGAACGATCGGAGGTGGATCGCAGATTGACTTATGTTTCTCTGTTTCTCGGTGTCCAGTGTCTGAGGCAGATTGGGAAGCTGATGACCGAATGCTGGGCTCACAACCCGGCCTCCAGACTGACCGCTCTGAGGGTCAAAAAGACACTGGCCAAAATGTCAGAGTCTCAGGACATCAAAGTGTGAGGCGCTCACTGCCCCATGGGACATCAGTGTGTGAGGCGTCCACTGCCCGTCAGGACATCTGTGTGTGAGGCGTTCACTGCCCCTCAGGACATCGGACTCTGAGGACTTCACTGACCCTTGGGACATCGGGGTGTGAGGGCTTCACTGACCCTTGGGACATAAAAGTGTGAGGCGTTCACTGACCCTTGGGACATAAAAGTGTGAGGCGTAACTGACCGCGGGACCTTTGCATGACTCAGGATGCCTTCATGCAGGAGCTCTAACAGACACTGCTGGACAGACCTTGATGCAGTAGAACCATGAAGAGTTCTGGGGCAGTGGTTCCTCCTGAAGAGTTCTGGGGCAGTGGTTCCTCCTGAAGAGTTCTGGGACAGTGGTTCCTCCTGAAGAGTTCTGGGGCAGTGGTTCCTCCTGAAGAGTTCTGGGACAGTGGTTCCTCTGGAGGTTCTGTTGTGACTGGAGCGACTCACACTCGGCGCAAAAAGACGATCTACAAGATTTAGAGCCGCTTAACTTGAGAATACTGATCTTGTTTTCTCTCTGATTTGACCAGTTCAGATTTGTTCTGTTTGTTGTGGTAGATTATTTTGGACTCTCAAGGTATTTTTGGCATGTTTCAGTATTTATCTCTCTCTCTGATGGTGTTCCACAGATTGATGGTAGCTGTCAGTTTTTCCCGTTAACCTGGACTTCTCTGTCCCTCGGTTTTGCCCGGTGTGGCTAGATGTTCCACGCTCTCTTTCCTCATCACATGCCCAAAGAATGTTGCTTGGCCGAGGCTGACGTTATTGCAGAGGGCCCTTTGTGTTCCAGCTTGCTGTAATACATCTTCATTGGTAACTCTGTCGACAAATGAGATCTTCAACATTCTTCTCAGGAACATTTCTACTGTATTGATTGTGCTACTTCTGGCTGCATTGAGAATAAATTGTTTTACACCTAAATAATTAACGGAATATAGAAGATTTAGAGTGAAAACTAAATAAATGAACAATTGCAACTACCACAAATACCTTGAAACAAATCCAAACTAAACGAGGTCAACATTCTGTACCCGAGCTCTTTCAAGTCTTGTAGATGTGTTTTTGCAGCGCACACACTACTGACCAGTGTTTCTGAACATTTGTATTGTGAATATGAATGACGTTGTGCTTTCTGTGAAAGCTGCTGTAGCTGGAGGTCTGTAGAACACTGGCCCTCACTGGCACTGACTTCACCTCAGACTGATCTAACTGACACTGTGTGGCAGAACCTGCTCTTTGTGCGAGACTTAACACTGAAGAAAGGGGGATTCTTATTATTATTATGAGTTGTGTTGGACAATGGACGTGTTATTTTCTGTGTTAAGTTTAATGTATGTGAAAAATAAAGTTTATATGCTCTAACTGTGTCTCCTGGAAATATGTATTCAGAGGTGGAAATGTAGAAATGATAACCACGACCACAAAAACTACTTTTAAGATCTTTTAATAGTGTGAAAATAGTTTCTCTTATTTTTGAAGTTGTGTTCGGAGTGATTCATGCATGTTTGAGTAATCTATATTCTCCAGCAGTCAAGACAAGCTTTTGTTGCTCATAGGTAGAGACGGGCAAGTACTGACATTTAGAAAATATTGTGAATGTTGTGAATATTGTTTATGGAAAAAAAAAGCTTCAGAAAATGATTAATGCGTTAAGTTGTACACTTGTGTGTGTTTAGGGTTATATTTTTGCACTTTTGTGATTAATTTTACAGACATTTCATATTTGTCTGATAATTAAACCTGAATGTTTTGACATGTTTAACACATTTCTGACATGGACTGACATAATATTGTGTGAATATCATTATTGGGACACGCAAAAAATATATTAAATTGAAATGATTTAAAACCAGGACATTTCAAACAGAAAAGAGGCTCTGCACCAGATTTATCTACAAGCTTCTTTCCAGGTTTAGACAGAAGAAAATAAACAAGTCACTCAAACGCCTTTTTATAGAGCAGCACCTTTAATAGACTTGATTAATAAACAGTTCATCAGCAGCAACTCTATGAAAAATACAAAACTTCATCATTCATCATTAGTAACACTCATAAATGCAGTTGAGTGTTTATATCTGTATATTGAGACATATATTTTTGTCAATATCGCTCAGCCAAACTCAGGCTTCATCAGTGTCACATAGACATTTCGGCACAAATGTGAAACGTCCTCCACTCTCTCATGATCTTTGTCTCCGTCAAGGCGTCACAATGGACAGGGCGGGGCTTCGCTGTGATGATGTTTATGTATGGTAGAGACAGAGACAGGCACATGGCACGTTCATGGCAGGAGTTTTGAGGCCCAAATACACACTTCTGAAAGTTAATCTCAGTCCAGTATTTCTGAGCAAATAGGACAGTCCCCAAACACATGGTAATGATGGGCCACGTAGCAAGCACAGTGTTTCCAGCAGTTTGTCTTCCTGTGAATAATGAAACATGACACGCACTTACTGTATTAAAACCTGATGTATTTTTCCAACTGGACTCTTTCCAAACGTGTGATTTTGCACTCCTCATTCTTCATCTGTCAAAACAATATCACCTTTGATGGATAATATTTAATACCTTATCAAATCAGGCCCTCCAAGCGATGTGATCTGGCCCACAGTGTTTGTTTATCTCTTGTTATTGGGTAAGACCTTCAGATCTGGTAAGTCCTGGTTTATTTCTGGTTTAGACCTGGTTTAGATATGGCTTAGTCCTGGTTTAATCTTGGTTTAGACCTGATTTAGTCCTGGTTCAGTCCTGTTGTAGTCTTGGTTCAGTCCTGGTTTAGTCCTGGTTCAGTCCTGGTGAAGTCTTGGTTCAGTCCTGGTTCAGTCCTGGTGTAGTCTTGGTTCAGTCCTGGTTCAGTTCTGGTTCAGTCCTGGTTCAGTTCTGGTTCAGTCCTGGTTTAGTCCTGGTTCAGTCCTGGTTCAGTCCTGGTGTAGTCTTGGTTCAGTCCTGGTTCAGTCCTGGTTCAGTCCTGGTTTAGTCCTGGTTCAGTCCTGGTTCAGTCCTGGTTCAGTCCCGGTTCAGTCCTGGTTCAGTTCTGGTTCAGTCCTGTTCAGTTTTGGTTCAGTCCTGGTGTAGTCCTGGTTCAGTCCTGGTTCAGTCCTGGTTCAGTTCTGGTTCAGTCCTGGTGTAGTCTTGGTTCAGTCCTGGTTCAGTCCTGGTTCAGTTCTGGTTCAGTCCTGGTTCAGTCCTGCTTCAGTTCTGGTTCAGTCCTGGTTTAGTCCTGGTTCAGTTCTGGTTCAGTCCTGGTTTAGTCCTGGTTCAGTCCTGCAGATGTTGTTTTTCATATTTCTAAAGTGCTGGACATGTTTCTGGCCTCGAGGACAAAACCATCTGAAATGTGTCTGTCGGTGACATAAAGTTTACTGCCTACAAAGCTTTCAAAACTTCCTTTGTGTATTTCTAAAACAATAACATGACATTTGCATTAAACACTTACTGTTTGTGTCTCTAAAAGCTCATAGTGTGGTTTTCTTCCGGAGCCATGAGCACATATTTGCTGCTTGTAACAAAGAGTGTGAGCTCATCCGTCGTACAAGGTCAAACCGTGAAAACACCACATTCTCTTCTGCAGCATTTTCCCTGCAGAGAACACCAGGGCCATCTCCGCTCACAGTTATCTGTCAAACTGTGTCAAAAACCAAGACTAAATCAAGGCCAGTTCAGACTTAAAGCACCAGTAGCAGATTGTTCAGCCGCTCTGTCACTGTAGTGTGGCAGTGTGGTCTGGTCTCTGTGTCAGAGGCCTGTCCTGTCACTGGAGGGACAGTTATTGACCCTCTGTCCTTCTGTCACATGATCACAGGGTGCAATACATCGGACGGCAGGAGTGAGTGGACGCAGCGTTGCAGGGAGCACAAAAGTGACGAATGCATGTTCAGCTCAGTTGTTGCGGAACATCTTTTAGACCAGGCATGTCCAAACTAAGGCCCGGGGGCCAAATGCGACCCTCAGACCAATTTTTCTTGGCCCTTAAGCTTCCTGGTGAACTGGCCCACATTGTCCTGATAAGTTCTGTTTGCAGCACATTTCAGATTTTCTACAATTCTAACCTGAATAACTAACATTTTGGTGTAATGCAGACCTGATATTAAGACAATGAGACTGAATGTTGATGTTGTGGCGCTTAAAACATCAGATAAATGCAGCTTTTTTGAACGTTTCATGATTGATTTGTGGCCCTCTGCTTGGTCTATATTTCAATATGCGGCCCTCGATGGAAAAAGTTTGGACACCGCTGTTTTAGATGCTGTGTTTTGTGGAGAAAGTAACTGAAAGCTGACCCAGGGGACTGAAAAACAGCACGGATTTCTACAGAATCAATGAACGAAGCACAAAACTCGTTTAATCCGAGATGAGAAAAGTTTGATTTGGTTTATTCTGAATGATAAACGAGCTCCATTAAAGTAAACCTGTGAGGCAGGGGTGGTATACTTGCACAAACTCACAAATAAATGATGATTTTCACTTGAGTTTGCCTGAATAAAACATATTCTAAGTACTTTTTTAATATATGTATAATGCATTAGCGGTGCAAGTTGGATTGTACATATTCACAAATTTATGATGGTTTTGTAACATTAGCACTGACTTTCCTCAATATAATCAACAAATAAACAAAAAGTTACATTAGCTTTTTGCTTTTTAAATCTCCATTTTACAAAATCAGCTGATTAAGGGGCAGGTTTCCATAGTTTAGTTAAGGCCTACATTATACAGTTATAACTTACATTTTTAGAATGAAGATACACCTGCTCCTGCTAGATTTGAAAAGGTCAATAAACAGAAATGCGTGTTACATATTTATCTGCAATTTTATATGTTATCAATATCAGGTGGCGCTATACTGTCATATGAGTATTAAAGTCTATATGACAGGTTAGACTGCACATTTCACTAAAGATATTGAATATGATTATATTTAAAGGACACATATTCTGTTACAGTGACTTTTTGAGCTTTAAACCATGTTCTAACAATGTTCCGTCATCAAAAACACACCTGAAGTAGCATTCAGCTGCATTCACGCTGTTTTGAGGAATGTTTATTAGAACATTCTCCACCCTCCGAGCATCAAACACACTTCCTGCTGAGCTTATGGGATTTTCGGACGTATTTTCGGATCATCTACATCACTTATCCGAGAGTCTCCCACTGTTTTTAGTCTTTAAATCATCACTAAACTCGTTCTGAGCATTTCTGCCTCTAAACATGATAACTGCTGCAGCAAATCCATACAATAACATCTTTTCAGCGCTAATTTCACTAGATTGTATATAGCACTGGCGCCATCAGCTGGCTGGATGCACTCTGTAAGTGTCATTTCATACTGGCTCATACCACCGGTCACAGAATGAATAACAAACTTTTTTTTTTTTAAACATGAGATGGCCTCCCAGAGCAGTCATTTAACAGCTCCCATTCAAACCAATGGAATTCTGAGGGGAGTAAGTGCCATAGAATGTTGGCTGCCTGCAGGAAAATGGATACATAGAAAATGACATTGAAAGTAATGGAGCGGTCAAAATGACTGCTCTGGGAGTTATGGGTAGAACTTCTCAAATCTCTCAAACATTTAATAATTTACTTCAAATCATGACAGAGAAATAAAATATAAACTGATTCAGGAAAAGTGAATCAGTCAGGAACACCAAAACTCTACCTAAGCAGAGTAAATAGGCTTCAGAATCCAGGAGTTCTAGTGTTAAAGGCTAACAGCAATATGAAAAGTGCAGAATATTTTTCCTTTAAGATTTTGCTAAACATTTGGCCTATTTATCCACAGTTTGACAGTTTTTGTAAAGTTTATAATGTCACTTCCTGGTTTAACATGAGCAGCAAATATGACAAAATCCACATAAATGACACAATAGTTATAATCTAACAAACAATAATACCTTTATTTTGTTGAATGACCGTTTAAACTGTCAAAAAAATGGCACGTCGCTTTTTGATGACATCACAGAGGGATTCGGTTTCAGAACTCAGAGCACTACTTTCTGCAATTTTAAACTTAATTTTTCAAAATTTCTTCACAAACTGCAACTTCACAAATGTAAAACTATGATACATATTTACCACAGATGCCCTCCCACCAAACTAAGTCAGAACATATCATGTAGACTTTAAGGCGAGACACTGCAGGTGAATAGGAATTCTTACAGATATAGATTTTATTTATAAACCAACTTTGTATTACTTTGTATTACTCATTCATCGGACTTTGTTTTCATGGGTAAATAAGGCATTTATGTGAAATTGCACATATTTAACAAACAAATCTGGAAAAAGGGATACAACCAGTCAAAATGTGTCTCTTCTTGTTGTTATCATGTCAGTAAATAATGTACAGAGGGGAGTTTGCATGTCTTTTTGGGAGTTAAAACTAAACTTAATAAATCAAGCTTAGAATTAATCATCAACAAATCTTTCGTCACGATTCGTCAAAATCTTGTTCAGTCAAGATTGTAAAGTTTGGTGTGTGTAGGTGCTTCCAGTGTTTGTGAGCAAAATGATCTCCACTCCAGGAGCTAGCACTGATGCATTATCAATGGGAGAGTTAGCATTAGCCTCCAAAGATCGCAAACTGTAACTGCATCAGGAAAGTGAGAGATACATGTGACTGATGTAAAGATTTATTTAACTAGTTCTGTTTTTCACATTTCAAAACAGTAAAAATCCAGAGCAGCTTCTTCAAAGGAAAACTATTCTGCATTTTTCATATTGCTGTTAGCTTTTAAATACGCTCTTGAGTGTCTTGAATTTGACATCTCATGTTTTAAAACAAAAAGTTTCTTTTTCATTCTATGACCTGTGTTATTGGTGCATCCAGCCAGCAGACAAGTTTAGCGATGATTTAAGGACTTAAAGCTGCGGAATGTTCTGAATTTTCTGAATCGGAATTCTCTGATAAGTGACGTAGATGATCAAAAAATACGTCCCGGATAGAAGGAGTTCGCAGGACGTGTGTTTGACGCTCGGAGGGAAGAGAATTTTCTGATAAACATTCCTCAAAACAACTGAATGCTACTTCAGGTGTGTTTTTGATGACGGAACATTGTTAGTTTAAAGCTCAAAAAAGTCACTGCAGCACAGTATGTGTCCAAGTTAAAACATAGGAAACATGATTATATTTAAGATTTGATTAAACATGTTACCCGTTTGTCCACCGTTTAACAGTTTTGTAACGTTTATAATGTTACTTCCTGGTTGAACATGGGCAGCAGGTAATTCTACAACTTTTACTTGTACCATTTTGAAAACAAGGGCCAATGTGGACTAAATGGAGAAGGGTCTGCGCTCCTCTAGCTCCACATCCAGGTTGGTTTATGGATACATCGCTAAGTAATGGCAGCAGTGACGGGTCTTTTTCGAGTAAATCCGTTGCTCTAATGATACGGACAACTGACAGTAAACCCCTAAACGTAGTTGTTTAGTTAATGTTTAGTCAAAGAGCGTATGTGTATTTTTAACTCAGAATAACATTATCCTGAAGCGGGGGTTAGCATGCTAGCTCTGCGACTGCTGTATCGATGAATGCTTATAACGGACTGAACCTGTTACTGTATATTGTAAAAAAATTCTAACTTATTTTCAATTTCCAATCACAAAGCAGAACCAGCTCCTCACTTTGGGTTGCCAGATCCTCAAACCACTTCACAGCGAACCCCAAAGCACTTCCGTAACGCCAAAGCTAAAGGTACGACGGCGACAAAAAAAAAAGACACCACACTCTCCTTGTCGGCATTGCTTATAAATATAATTTATTAATCATCTTAAAAATTCTTTCTTACACTTTGTACAGAAACATTGAGAGGACGAGGCGAGCTTTCAGCCGGACTGAGCAGGTTCGACAACCGTGCCAGAAAACAGATCCCTCCGCCGCCCCAACCCCAGACCTAACCCCGGCCGCTCACATCCGCCCTGATCCGGAGAAAAAGGATGAGAATGCACTTACAAGAAGCACGCACAGCTCACGTCTATCAGAGGAACCAAAGAGCGGGTTTGCATAGTCGACAACGCATTTACAAAAACATACAAACTAGTTTCTAACGGCACGGCTTTTTTTTCACAACTGTACATCGCATAGAAAATCACTTTACTTTGAACATCGGCGTGACAACCGGGAATTTCAAAATGGCCGATACGGCACAAAGCGGACCGAAAATTGCGTAACTGCCTGATTGCGTAAAAAAGAAAACGTTGGTGTGAATATTTCTTGGTGTAATGTACGTAATCTTGACTAGTTTAGATTGATTTTCAGATTAAAACTAGATTTTTTAAACTTGTCTTTCAATGTATTTTCCAAAAGTTTCTCCAAATGTCAAATTTCTTACTATACAGACTAAAATGAAGTGAAAAAACAAAACAAAGTATATTGAATCCTGTTGAAATCATGAACCAAACCAATGAACAAAACTGAAGATGGACCGATATATCTGTCCGATATTTGTAGAGTAACGGCTATTGGCCTTTAATCTTCCATATTATTAGGCCGATATTTTAACAACTGCTTAAAGTAAGAACATAGAGCTTTACTTTAACACATTGATACGATATAATAGCCATTAACCATAATATTGCGATAGTTATATTTAAAATGTTATGGATATACATATTTATACTTTTAATACTATTATATTTAATATTTAATACTAAGTTCCACGTTTAACGAATTTTGTACTTTGTTATTAGTGAAAACAACTACGATCTAGACAGAACATCATGGATAAAAAGCCACTTTTTTCTGTATAATCTGGTGGTTTAACGGCAATTATCGTTAACACAATTACACTAAAAGTGCCACAAACGATTACCGTCTACGTTTTTTTGTCCCATCCCTACACAAAACCTGATTACACTCCTCTCTAAAACAAGACTGTGGATGTTTAAAATCATTTCTATCAATATTATTTTTTCTTCTTCTTCTTTTCTTATTATACTTTTATTACGCAGAGCAGTGCATAGTATACACACTAAATAACTTTGTAGTCTTTTCAGCTTTTGGGAAATGATCAAAACTGGCACAAAAATATCGACAGAGCGTATATATATCGGCATCGGCCATGGAAAAAACACAACATAAGAAAACAAAAAACAAAAAAAAAAACACTCACAACAGCTCAATAATGTGCCTGATTTGATCTTTTTGCCGTGCTCGTATGGGCCATTGTTACATTACCGGTCGTCACTTGCCACATTTTTCTCACGTTAAAGTTACAAAGGGGGTCCTCGAGCGCCGAACGGTTCATACCCTGGAATTGGGGGCGTTCTGCTGGGACCCAACAGTTTCAGAACATTAAGCGATGGGATTCAGGCTTGTCTCCTAAAAGTGTCCACGGCTGCAGCGCCCTCTAGTGACATCAGCAGGTACAACAGAACACACATCTGGACTTTGGGCAACGGTAACAGACAAAAGACTGTTGGAGTGGAAATAAATGAATGTACCAATGCGGCGAGAGGTGCACTGTGTAACAAAGGTGCACTAGTTGTCAGGAATATTCCACAGAATGGTATTAAACTTATCGATCTCCATGGAAACAAGCAGAAGTATTATATTAAAGCAACAAAACAGTAAAAGGCTCTGGCCAACATAGACATACTGTACATAAACGTAAAATAGTCTATCTCTGCATGTTGCTCAGACACGACCACCTTGCTAGCCGATGCTACTTGGACTTGCATGAAAGCAAAAGCTGCTTCGCATCCAAATGAATGCCAATCCTCATTTTAAACTATATAACACCTTTTTTCATGATATTTATGTAATTTCTCTTCTCTCCTCACAATCATCTGTGAAAGAGGATGTTCTGTGGTCACTAGATGTTACAAGAAGCACAGGTCAGTTAGCCTTTAGCTCAATTGACAGTTTTACACACAAATTATTATCTGAAATAAAATACCAAAAGCTTTACACACTGAACAATGACTTGTAACGAGGCTTTGACCTCTGGTCAATGTGTTGGTACCAGCTGACACTCTCTGAATTAATCATAACTTGCGTGTTTTGCGGGCTAATGCTAATGGCTATAGGGAAAAGACATGCTACTTCCACTAGAGTCCTTCACATCATACCGGACTAGCCACGTTGCTAAGTGGCATGAGCATCGAACACTGCGTCTACTTATTTATATGTCTGACTATGCAGGGGACAACAGCACCTTGCTAGCTTGCCGTTAGCTCACTGTTATGGTTAATATTTCCCCTTCTATCTCTGTGGGGTTTTGGCAGAGTTGCACTAAAAGTAATAAATACTTAAAGATACAGTAGACAACAACTTCTGGGTGAATGTCACTGACAACAGACTCTACACATGATACGAATACTTCACCTGAGGACACGTCAAAGTGCGCGCTTGTGCCTCAGTGCTAATACTAATGCTAACTGTTATTGAAACGTAAAATGTAAAAAGTAAATAAATACATAAATAAAACAATGTATATGGTGACCAAAGGTGATTTGCTCACTAGAAAGAAATTATACTTTTTAAAGTAGTTTTCTGACTCCATACTTTTACTTCTACTTGAATAATACTCTAGTTAGTTTGAAGCAACATCTTGTGTATAACATTTGGTTCTTCCTACTGTGAGGAAATCTACAAGTTACCAAAAGTTATATCAGCAATATTTAAATTACATATTACCTTTAGATATGATTTGTTTTTGTGTCTGTTCTTTACCAATACCTGCACATTTAATGTTTTTTGTTTTGTTTTTGTTTTGTTTTTCTGTCAAATTAACTCAATCATATTACATACATTTCACAACCAAACTGATTCTGATTTGCTACAACAACTGTGTGAGCTAACAGTGAGCTAACAGCGAGCTAACAGTGAGCCTACAGCGAGCTAACACCGAGCTAACAGCGAGCTAACAGCGAGCTAGCCGAGCACGTTGTACACAGAGCCTGTAACATAAAAGCATAATAGAAAAGCTACTGTGGAACATTCCGGGCAAAGCAATAACATAAGCAGGTAATGGCTGCTCCACCAAAAAAGTTACACAGTGCACCTTTAATATAAACAAATGCAATTACAAAACCGCATAAGTTAAGATAATGCGGTTCCTGGTTCAATTCCTGGACCATGGAGGACTCATAAGAGGAGTTTGCATGTTCTCTGCATGTTGGGATAGTTTTTCCTCAGAATTCCTCATTAATATTTCATAATAAATTCATCTTTTACATTTCACTTAACAAAAGTGGCCAAAAGTGACAAAAATGTAATAAATTAAGTCGTTTTTTTTTTTTATCAATATTCTTACAAAAAGTGAACGTTTACTGTGACAATGTTATATAAAAACCTTTTAACAAATAAACCTTGCATGACATTAACACGATAAAATGCTGCCCTGTTTCATTACACTGTACATTTTTGCTTGGTTTCATTCATAAGGCTTTCCACTGTAACTTTCTAAAAACACAAGAAAGAAAAAAAAAATCCCAAAACACCTAAAATGCAAGACAAAATTAAATCAAATCAAAACAGTCACCACTTTTCTGTCTTTCCACGGTCAGTACAATCTCGTCCGCATACCTGATGTTGAAATTCATATGGCCATAAAATGATTTCATATTTCATCTTTAATAACTTCCCTGTTCTGTTCAAAAGCCACAACATAATAATGCACTTTATTTTTCACACTTTGCTTGTCAGAAATGGTTAGAATCAAAATCTCACAAAATACTGTATATCTTACATTAAATCTTCATATTTTACCCAAAACATACTCTGGAATGAGATATTATGAAAAATAATAACACAAAATAAAGGTATAATAAGCAAAATATGTTAATATATGATAAAAAATACTGTATGTACATGATTTCAAATGTAAATGCTGTTCAACGACAAGGCCACTGGAGGGCGCTACTGACCATGCAATGATAGGGTGTAAGGACAACGTGAATGGAAAAATTATACTTAACATTGGTTTTTGAAAGTTATTTTGCATTTTGTACTGATGTTTATGATACTTTTGATATTGTGTGTGATATTTTACCATAAAAAAGTTACATTTAATATCTTTATTTGTAGTTTTGCTAACACTTTTTTCCTCTCTTTCATAAAATATTTCAATTGACGAAAAATATCAGCCAGATTCGTGTCAAATAACAAAAAAGGAGCTGTTAAATTTGAGAGAAAAATGACAAAATGGTTCAAATCAATAAGACGCAACAAAATCTGAACTTTGAAAAGCCATTGTATGAGTGTTTCTCTTGTTTATTTGTGACCAGGGTGACCACCTACTGTTCTTTTTTTGTGTGTGTGTGTGAACATTTTATGACCCTGTCCTTGTTCACACTTCTTCACAAGTGCCAAACTCAACAAAACAACAAGAAAAAACATCATTTTTGGAGTATTCTGGCTTTCTGAGTTGTAAAATGTTTTGACAAAGTCTTTTTTTTGACACATTTACAATTCTGCCTGGTACAACTGCCTGGTACTTATGTAAACGGTCTATCCCATTCATTTAAAATCGAAAGACAAACATGAATTTTGAAGTTTATAGACTGAACAGACAAATGGTTGTTGTTTTAGTTTGTTACATTTGGCAGTGAGTGCTCTATTGTTTCAGAATGATGAGAAATACCGTGTTTATGCAGGTTTCAGCAATTCAAACTGAATGCTTTTGAGGGCCATAATTTCAAGATTTCTAATTCCGTAATCAACGTCAAAACAAGACGATTTACACTTTTATCATGTCAAAACTACCATTCCATTGGCAGCAGAACGACAAGAATGTAAAAAACTAATTTATAATATTTAAAAAGATAATTTACATGAAAGTTAAACCATGCAGCTTTTACTTTTTACATGATTTGATCAAAGCTATCAGCATCTAGATTCAATAAACGCAGTACATCTGGGATTGGCTGATAATGCCCACTATATTTTGGGCGCGAGTTGTACAGCATATCAGGTTGTTAGCGTTGTGCTAATTTTGTCACTAATCTAAGGTGACCAGATTTTCAAAATAAAAAAATGGAAACGTCCCTCATATAATTTCAAATTTTTAAAAATGGAAACATGCCTCATATAATCTGATAGACTTCTTTCTGTGCAGCTGCCTTTTTGTGTTCTTAATTTCAGTCTCAATCTCTATTTTGACTCTGCAAATGCTAATATATTCCCTTCTCTACTGTTGGCGGGTATCGAATTAGTCAAAAATTGTGCCTTTGTGATTGTGAGATTGAGGGACAAATCAAAGGTTTTGGATAAATCTGCTGGGACATGGCACACGGTGCTCAAAAGTGGGACCGTCCCAGCTAAACAGAGACGTTTGGTCACCCTATGCTAATCGCTGCATCAGTGTCACACACAAAACGGTACGTCTGTGGTCCAATGAGGCTCTGGTGTTACTCACATGTGGCCAAGTGGTTATCAGTCGCCAAGACAACCCTGGCTTATCATAGTTTGTGAAGTTTGGAGGCTAACGCTAACTCTCCCGTTGAAAAGGCATTGCAGCTAACTCTTTTAACAATGTCAGGTTTTAGAATACAGGCGTAAATGACCCAAAACATTGCAAAACGTCTCCCACTTTTACCAGAATTTGAGGTGGTCACCCTAGTTATGAGTTATGAATGAGCATGAACAAAGTGCTGAGCTGAAATATCCAGCAGAACATGGAGACGCTGCAACCCAAAGTGAAAGTTGGAGTGGACATTTGTGGTCTGTCGGCCCTTCTCGTCACCTCCTCAGGTTCTACATGTCGACCTGTTACTCTGCACTTTAAGTCCTATATTGTGATAAACTTCATTTCTTTGTTTTGGTTTTAACCGTGTTATAATGTTTGGCATGTGTTTTGTTCAATTTGCACATTTGATTAATCCTGTAGATTAAGAAGGCAGTTCAAATGAGGCTAAAAACAATATGTGAGAACTTCAAAGTTGCGTCAAAGTGAGGATCATCTGAGACCTGAACAGATCAGCATGTGTCTTGTGAGTGTGGACTTAAAACACAGAGGAGTACATTGTAGATTACCAACCAAAGTATCTGAAATGGTGACATTTTATTGTGCATTTGACTGAGCTTTACTTTTGTACTGTTGTTTGCACCTGTCCAGGGACTGCCCATGGAAAGTAGCAGCAGTTAAATAAGGTATAGATCATCATTCTTTTGTAAGATTAAGTGTCCTTAACCAAACTGATGAAGGTAGAATTGAACATGTTTAGTTCAACAGATTGGGAGACAGGTTAAGATCCAGGTATGTTTTTTATATGGAAACACCATTATAACATGGTTAAAAGCTCACGTGAGTGAATGTCGTATGATAAAGGACCTTTAAACTAAACCAAAGTTTCCTGCTTGCATTTCCCTTTGTTTTCTTTTCACCTTTTGTTTTGTCTTCCCTTTTTTTTCAGTAAAAAAACACATAAAAAGAACAAGTTCTTTAGGCGTGAAACTTCCTGATTCTTGTAGGGCCACACGTCGCATCATCATCCATGCGTCGTCATGGTGATCCTCGGTCTCCACGGCGACCGCTTGCTTCCCTCCTCGGTGCCGGCCGTCCATAATTGATGTGAAGTCCGCCGCGCAGGCCTGACGTCGGCGTGGTAACGGTAACCACGGCGCGCGGATGCTGCTGTCAGTGGTCCATCGTCATGGCGCCCAGGCTGTTGTCGTAGCGACCCATCTCCTCCAGCACCGCGGCCAGCTCGTTCAGGTCTCCGTCCGGGAAGTGCTGCGCCTCCCACAGGTCCAGGATCACTCCTGTCGGACTGGACTTAGTGGCAAAGTAGTTCAGGTATCTGCACATGGAAAGAGACAATAAAAATAATGATTAAAGGCCTGTTTTATGGTTAGTATGCACTCTTGTGGCTTTAAATTTACATTTTTCGTATTGTTATTAGCCTTTAAAAATGCTTTTGAGTATCTTAAATGTTATTTATTATGGACTAAATGAATATGTTTCTCTGCTCTTTGGCCTGACACTGTTATCACTTTAAGAGACTATTCACCTTATTCTGGAAGTTGCCATACGCGCCGCCGTCTTGTTTCCGTTGTAGTTTACACGGGGCAGACGAGCTCAACAGAAAATAAGTTCTACATGGACTAAAAAGCCGTTTTCAGACCGTCCAGGAAATCGTTGCGTTGTTGACTTGTTGTTGCTCGTGTTCATTAAACATTTTACACAAATCAATCTACTTTATGTAACATTTTAGCGGTGAGACATTTCCCTTGTTCATCATTAGCTTTAACGGAGTTCTCGTCAAACGGGAGTGCGTTTACAACAAAAGTGCGTATCTGTGGCAAAAAACGGCAAAAGTGGGCGGGGCAGAATAAGGTGAATTCTGATTGATGTTTGAGGTAATCCTGTCTCGTCCTGCAACTGACGCTCGAGTGCTCAGAAAATTCCTTTTTCACCTACCCCCTATCCCCTCCCATAGCCCTGTACTGTACCTGTGATTATTTGAAAAATGAAGACTCAGAGTGCCACATGTAAAATGTTACATAGTCAAAAGATGTAAATGACAATCTGCTGCTCGTTTCAGTGAAATGTCACTATAAAGAGGCGGGGCTTATCAGGTCTGCAGTTTTAAATAAGAAGTCAACAGAACTGTTTCTAGAATGACGCTGTTTTAGATAAATATTGCAGTTTACAATGAACAAAATGTAAAATGGTGATCTACGTATGTTACAGTTCTACTCTAAATACATGGACAAAAGCATGATATGTCTCCTTTAAAGGGCCTCTGACAGGTTAGACCACTCATGTACCTGAAATACAGGTAAGATAAATATATTCAAAGTTTTGCTAAAAATAATTATACATTTCATCATTTTTAGCTGTTTTTTTAGTTTTGTAATATCACTTCCTGGTTGTAAATGATGACATCACACCAGGAAATTACTCTGTACACTGGGCTAAAACTCTGCTAGTGTCACAGAATTTTTTGTCCGACAAATCAAAATACATGTAAACACCTTTATTTTGTTGAATTCATGTTTTATTGGTAATTTAAGTTGTTTATTTTTAGTACATTATGCATAACCTTTGAATGGAGTGAGTTTCCCTATTGTGATGTCATCAATTTTTTTACTTCCTGTAATTTCAAACTGATTTTTCCACTTTTCTCCACCAACTACAACTTGACTGGTGTAAAACAGGAATTTTTATGTACAATACGTATTAATACACCAAATAAAATCAAAATGAGAAAATTGTTAAAACCTGTCATACGCACTTTAAGCCATAAACAATAGCTGCCGCACACAGACAATACTTTACCACCAGATGATGTTAGACCTGCTGTTTCAGATCTCAAGAGGAAGGCAGACTAAACATGAACCAGCTTCAATAGCCTTTACATGTGATTGTGCTGTATTTTCCCAGTATGTAGAGAGCCCAGAATTATCGAGTAAAATGTTACGGTACAGCCTTGTTTCATGTTTGCTTCCACCCTCTGAATATGACACTTTAATCATCATAATTTGCTCTATTAGCCACACCGGTTTGCATTTTCCCCGACCATTCATAAACGCCTTTGAAAGCAGCATAAGTCAGGCAGCCATTTGGTTTAAACACTGCACTTATGTAGCCTTCGCCGTGTTACAAATGACAAGTCAAAGGAGCCATACATCATTTTGACATTTAACACTTAAAACACTTCAAAACAGGCTTCACTTTGGCTGATTGCACCTCCGATGAACAAAGCAGCCAAGCAAATCATTCATATTAACAGCTAAAGGTGGACTACGTAACCTTTTTGGAGCGGGAATAAGCTAAATAGTCAATAATCTGTCTGCGGATTCATTTTTACACAATCGCTAGCTACTTCTACTGATTAGAAGTTTTCTCTCTTTTTTGTCTTTTGTATTATGAAACGAGACGATAAAACACCGTATTTGGGCGACTGTGCGTTCACCTGTCGAGGTTGAGTTTGTGCGCCAGGATCCTCCAGTCGTTGCCCCGTGTCTGCGGCGCGTCCAGGCTGCCGCACAGCTTCTGCCTGATGGACAGGGGGATGCGGAAGGCTCCCGGGCCCTGCAGGGTGGTGATGTTACTGGCCGGGTCCATCAGGGAGGTGTCTATGCACTGGACGTCCTGCACACAGCACGGACAGAAGGGGTGTATACTCGTTCTGCTGTTCTTTATGAGTCGTAAGGATAAACACCGAACACTGTGTCTACAAAGGACAGAAGAGAATGGAGACGTGTTCATAAAAATGCACAGTGTGACAATTTCTTTTACTTCCCGTTTGAAATACAGTGATCCCTCGTTTATTGCGGGAGTTGCGTTCCAAAAATAACACGCGAGAAGTGAAATCCGTGAAGTAGTCACAGCTTTATTTTTTATTATTTTACAATGCAATACTGAACTATGGAATGAAACCAAAAATCAAAACCTGTTTTAAAGCTCAAAATTTGTTTAAAACAATAATTTTAATGTCGTAATACAAGGTTGGAAACAGTCGTATTTCACAGTCTGTGCCTCTTCGTCCTGACTCCGCTCCGCTGTAGCCTCTGTTTCTACTGAAGGCGCAGGAGAAGAACATTGTTATGGGGAGTTGTTGGCGCTCTTTCTTTTTCTGAGCAAGAAGATTTTTATAAACGGATATGCCACCTTGGATTATATTTGAGAACTAGACAACAGTAAAGCCCCTGAGCCAATCAGGATTCAGAGCACAATGCACTGTAAAAATATCCGCACTGTAAAAAAAAAATCCGTGAAGCAGCGAAGCCGTGAAAGATGAAGCGCGATATAGCGAGGGATCACTGTAATGCAAGACAAAAACGAAACGGAACAAGACACTGAGAGCGAAAACACAAAAACAAAAAGAGTAAAACGGCTGTCCATTTATCCCAGTGTCAAGCAAATTTGTCCATTTTCAAATTCCCCGCAAACGCTACTATAATGTATTCCCTTTTTATTGCACAGGTATCCATCTATTGTTTCCATTGTTGGAGTTTTACACCTGTACTGTTTACACCAGTTTATGTTCACGCTGAAACTTTTTGTTCGTGCAATGTTCGATGACCGCCCTCTAGCGGACGTTTTTGGTATAGTTTTGTTTCTGCCATGTGCGCTCAGTCAAGCATGGTCGGCTCTCGGTGCAGCCACAGACAAATGAATCCCGTTTGCAGCCTTCGTGTATCTTTGTCCGTAAGTTCAACTATGTTCTGTGTTAAAATGTTTCCATATGTGAAACTTATGGTAAATATAAACCGTGAATCAGCGTTTGTTAAAATATTGGCTGCTGCTAGCTTCCTACATGTAGCTCTGTCTTATTTTAAGCTAGGCTATCGTGTTCTACTTTTATTTTATTGGCTCAAACCATACAGTTTATGGCTGAAACGTGTATTTTTGTCATATGAAAAGGTACATTTGAAGGTACATTCATAAAGTTTCATTAATATTTGTGTAATAAGGTACAAGTTCATGTTCTTGTGTACTTTCGTGTACAATCCATTAACACACACTTTAATGTGTTTTGTTGCAGTTTTACCAAAAAGGCAGGTTTTCCAAATCAATGTTAAAGAGACAAGTTGTGGAGTAAAAAGCGTCTTAAATGCCAGTAAAGACAAGTCTTCTCTACATGGTCGCTGGACTCTCTTTTTTGTGTCTGCCTTCTGTCCAGCCCTGGTAGTGACGCCTTAGTGACGACAGAACAACACCCGAGTTGCATTGTTTATAAAAGTCAAATGGAATATCGGTGTTGAAGTATGCCGTGCCTCATTGATGTCAGTCCAGTATTTATTATTATTATTATATATATTATTATTATTATTATAGCACTCTCGAAACATATAGTAGTGATGAGCCACTTTCCTCTGACAACTAGACTTTCGCTGTGAACAGTGTGCACTTTGACATGGTACTATAAAATACAGTGATTACAGTAGAATTCTTTCCAAACATGATATTTTGTGCTTTTCCATTGATATGAGCATATGTTCCGATTCTTCAGTTATACATTTTTTTGTGTATTTATTTTACTCTGTTTTTATTCTTTATCCTATTTATCCTTTTTATATATATTTTATTTTATCCATTGCTTTATGTTGCACCTACGCCGAAGCAAATTCCTATGTTTGTGAATTTCACTTACAATGGCAATAAACTGCTTTCTGATTCTGATTCTGATAATTTAAAATCATATCTTAAAGGAAAAAAATATTCAGCATTTTTCATATTACTGTTAACCTTTAAACAGGCTCTTGAGTGCCTTAAATTTGCCATCTCTTATTTTAAAACAAAAAAAAAAGTTTCTTATTCATTCTGTGACCTGTGGTATAAGTTATGATGTGGATTTTCTGAAGCATTTTTCGTGTTTAGAGGCAGAAATGCTCAGAATGATGATTTAAGGACTTAAAACAGCAGAACACTCTCAGATAAGTGATGTAGATGATCTGAAAATACCTCCCGGATAGAAGGAGTTCACAGGAAGTGTGTTTGACGCTCGGAGGTGGGAGGATTTTCTAGTAAACATTCCTCAAAACAGCGTGAATGCAACTGAATGCTATGTGTTTTTGACGACAGAACATTGTTAGAACATGGTTAAAAGCTCCAAAAAGTCACTGTAGCAGAGTATGTGTCGTTTAAAACTCACTTTTATCCATTTATTGAGCCATTTTTATGTGATCTTTTCTCCATCTTCACACTCCTTACCTTAACCTTCCTTAAGCAAGTTCTACATCGTATCTCTGCATTGCCGCATCACCATTGTTGTTAAGCCTTTTGTAAACTCTGCTCTCGCAATAAAGCTTGTTTTTATGATGATGACAGACTGGAAAACCCTGTCAGAGTCTCCCTCCGCTCTCCCTCCTCTCGTTCTAATGAATGGGCCCTGGCACAGACACCGGCGGCTGCCTCGGCTGATGAGAATGATGGCTGTTTAGGAGTCTACTTAGAGCGGCTCCCTCCTCCACGATGATGAACGCCGGAGGTCCGTCGGCCGCAGCAAAACGTCTCGCGGCATTGTTCGGCGAAAAGAAAGAAAAGAGCTCGCGTTTGATTAAGGGCGCCTTCACCTCCCTCAGACGCCATGGCTACAGCTGTCAGTCACTCGCCGGCGCCCGGGTCAGAGCGCCGTCCGCCGGTGCATAACAGCGCACCGTTTTATTACGCTAATGTAAAGTGGATGTGAGGAGGGAGTGGGTGGAACAGATGGTCAGCAGCAGTGAGTCGGTGGAAAAAAAAACCTGTTGAATGCGAAATGGAGGAGTGGAGTTTGCAGTACTTTTATGTAGAGCCGCAGATCACTCCAGAGAAGATTGTATATTTGTAGACTCATGAATAATTACCGCTCTTTCACAGGACTGTTGCGTAAGCTATGTGACCGTGATGTGTAATTTATGCACGGATTTAATAATGGAAAGCAAACATAGTGGGTAATGTATATTCAGTATTGTGTGAATGCTTCCTGCAGTGTCGTGTTGGAAACTATTTAGCTCTATTCTGGTACGGAACATCTGTATTTTTTATGAGATTAATGTCTCTGTACATTATCCCTTCGAACAAAGACTAAACTAAAATGTTTCCAAACTGGATAGGTTCAAGTGTGGGCCATTTGTGTATTTGTCATGTCATTTTGAATTTGAAAATCCAGTCTTAATCCACTTTTTAAACCAGTGTGTTTAAGAACAATCTAGCACTAACTTATGAAATGAGTAAACTATTGTAATTAAAACCAAACAAGAAAAATATAATTGTCTTCACTGAAATTTGAGGATTCAACTTTTCTCAACAGTTTCTCCTCTTGTGGCTGCATTTAGACCTGATTTAGGCCGTTTAATCCAGGGGTGTCCAAACTTTCTCCATCGAGGGCCACATGTTGAAATATTCACCTTATTCCGGAAGTTGCCGTACGCGCCGCCGTCTTGTTTTTGTTGTATTAGTTTACATGGAGCAGACGAGCTCAACAGAAAATAAGTTCTACATGGACTGAAAAGACGTTTTCAGACTGACCAGGAAATCGGTGCGTTGTTGACGTCTTGTTGCTCGTGTTCATTAAACATTTTACACAAATCAACCTACTTTATGTAACATTTTAGCGGCAAGACTTTTCCCTCGTTCGTCATTAGCTTTAACGGAGTTCTCGTCAAACGAAAGTGCATTTACAACAAAAGTGCAAAAAACGGCAAAAGTGGGCGGGGCAGAATAAGGTCAATAGACCAAGCGGAGGGCCACAAATCAATCGCAAAACGTTAAAAAAAAGCTGCATTTATCTGATGTTTGAAGCACCACCACATCTACATTCAGTCTCAGTGCCTCAATATCAGGTCTGTATTGCACCAAAATGTTAGTTATTTAGGTTGAAATTGTAGAAAATCTGAAATGTGCTGTAAAAAGTACTTATCAGGAAAATGTGGGCCAGTTCACCAGGAAGCCTAAGGGCCAAGAAAAATTGGTCTGAGGGCCGCATTTGGCCCCCGGGCCTGAGTTTGGACATGCCTGGTTTAGACCGTCTGAGTCCTGGTTTGGGTTCAACTTGTTTGAAACTGGGTTTGGATTCGATTTTGTCCTGATTTATAAGTAGTCCTGCGTTGTCCAGAAACAATTTGCAGACAACTGAAGCATTTTTCTGACAGTTTAAACGGCCATTCAACAAAATAAAGGCGTTATTAGGTATTATTATTTGTCAAATCATACATATTCTGTAGTTTATATGGACTTTTATCACTTTTAGCTGTGTTTTTGTCGATTTTAGTTGCGTTTCTGTCACTTTTAGTCGCACCTTTGCTGTTTCTAGTTACGTTTTGGTCGCTTTTAGTTGCGTTTTGGTGCATTGAGTCGCATTCCTGTCACGTTCAGTTGTGTTTGTCATATTTAAACGCGTCTTTGTCACTTTTAGTTGCGTCTTTGTCGTTTTTGGTTGCGTTTTGGTCACTTTTAGTCACGATTTGATGCATTGAGTCGTGTTTGTTGTTTGTAGGCGAGTTTTTGACACTTGATTTGGTTTAATTGTGCAGCCCTGGCCTTTAAGAGGTAAATAAAGACACAAAAACAGCAGACTGTCACAGGGCCGAGCTCACGCCTCAGTCTGTCTGCAGAGTACAGCGCTGAACTCACACTGACCCCGGCTCATCCCTCGCTCTTTCCTCTGTCCACAAAATAAATACATCAATAAAAGAAACTCTCAGCCCTGCTCTGGTGACCTTTGACCTCTTGGACTTTCTTTCTTTCTCTCTCGGTCTCTTTCTTTCTTCCTTCGACTCTCTCCTTCTCTTTTTGCCTCTCTCCCGTACTCCTTTTTTTATTTTCCCTTTTCCTTCATTCTCCTTCTCTCTCTCTTTTTAACTCATATTCTACTTCTCTCTTTCTCATTTTTTTCTTTCTCCTTTTCTTTCTTTCTCCTTTGCTCTCTCTCTTTTTCTTTTTCTCTCATTTTCCCTTTGTCTCTTCCCTCTTTTCTCTCATTCTCCTTTTCTTTCTTTACTCTTTTTCCCTTTCTCCTTTTCTCTCATTCTTTTTTCTTCTTTTTTTCCCTCTCTACGTGTGCGTTCTCTCCTTCTCAGTTGCTCTCCCTCCTTGTTCTCCTTTGCTCTCTCTCTTCTTTTCTCGCTTTCACTCACTTCTTTTCTCTCATTCTCCTTCTCTCTCTTTCCTCTTTCCTTTTCTCTCATTCTCCTTTTCTCAATTTCTCCTTCTCCCCATTTACTCTTTTCACTCATTCCTTTTTCTCTCTTTCTTCTGTTCTCTCTGGAGGAGGAACGAGTGACAGCAATGGTCTTTTAACATTTAGTACCCCTGTCCTCCCAGAAATGTCCACAGTGGAAAAGAAGGACCTTAATATCGTCTCCACCAAAGTCCTCCACAAAACTGACCTGGCGGGTGTTCCCGAGTCCAGGTGGTCAAGGGTCTTGGCCCCAGGTTCTTCTCCGCGAGGCTGCTGGAGGTCCCTGTACCGGCCCCCTATGGAGAAACGCTGTGCGGATCTCCAGTGGAGGGTGGTGCATGGGGCTGTGGCCACGAACAGACATGTGGCCCACTTTGACCCGAGATCGGACGGCCAGTGTGTGTCCTGCCATCAAGAGGAGACACTGGAACATCTGTGGCTGTCCTGCCCACGGCTCTCTCTCCCCTTTTTGCGCTCCTAGGACACTGGTTTCAGAGACTGGGTCAAGCTCTATCCAGGGAGCTTTTCGTGTTTGGACCCAAATATTCTCCTGCACAGCGCCGAACTGTGGTTTTAACAAACTATGTGCTGGGTCAGGCCAAAATGAGCATCTGGCTCACTCGGAGGAACGAGAGAGTCGGGTCGGGCTGTACAGATCCTGTGGACCTCATAAAGAAGCTGATCACAGCACGACTCAAACTGGAATATGTGTACAGCACATTGGTGGGGGAGCTGGAGGAATTTGAGCGGGTGTGGACAGTAGGGAGGGCACTGTGTGCAGTGAGGGACGGGGAACTGTGTTTTAATCTATAGATGTGTGATGGAATCCGGAATGTATTTGTCTGCTGCGTGTTGAATTGTTTTTTTGTGTTGTTTTGGTTTGACTTGATTGAATTGAATTGACTTGTTAATAAATGTGAGTGTAAAGTCAAAAGTCTTCTGTTCTCTCTCTAACTCCTTTTCTTTCTTTCTCTCTTTTTTCTCTTTCTCTCTCTCACTCTACTCCACTCTCCCTCTCCCTTTCTCTCTCTCTCAGCACATAAGGTAGAGTGTACAGAGTGTTGTGTGGTCTCTCTCTCTCTCTCTCTCTCTCTCTCTCTCTCTCTCTCTCAGCACATAAGGTAGTGTGTACAGAGTGTTGTGTGGCCTCTCTCTCTCTCTCTCTCTCTCTCTCTCTCTCTCTCTCTCTCAGCACATAAGGTAGTGTGTACAGAGTGTTGTGTGGTCTCTCTCTCTCTCTCTCCCCCCCTCTCCCTCTCTCTCTCAGCTCATAAGGTAGAGTGTATAGAGTGTTGTGTGACCTCTCTCTCTCCCTCTCTCTCTCTCTCTCTCTCTCTCTCTCTCTCACCTCATAAGGGAGAGTGTAGAGAGTGTTGTGTGACCTCTCTCTCTCTCTCTCTCTCTCTCTCTCTCTCTCTCTCAGCTCATAAGGTAGAGTGTACAGAGTGTCGTGTGACCTCTCTCTCCCTCTCTCTCTCTCCCCCCCTTTCTCTCAGCTCATAAGGTAGTGTGTACAGAGTGTTGTGTGGTCTCTCTCTCCATCTCTCTCTCTCTCAGCTCATAAGGTAGAGTGTACAGAGTGTTGTGTGGTCTCTCTCTCTCTCTCTCTCTCTCTCCCTCTCTCTCTCAGCACATGAGGTAGTGTGTACAGTGTGTTGTGTGGTCTCCCCCCCCCCCCCCCTCTCCCTCTCTCTCTCAGCTCATAAGGTAGAGTGTACAGAGTGTTGTGTGACCTCTCTCTCTCTCTTCTTTTCCATCCCTCTCTCTCCCCCTCTCCCTCTCTCTCTCAGCTCATAAGGTAGAGTGTACAGAGTGTTGTGTGACCTCTCTCTCTCTCTCTCTCTCTCTCTCTCTCTCTCTCTCTCTCTCTCTCCCTCTCTCTCTCAGCTCATAAGGTAGAGTGTACAGAGTGTTGTGTGGTCTCTCTCTCTCTCCCCCTCTCCCTCTCTCTCTCTCTCAGCTCATAAGGTAGAGTGTACAGAGTGTTGTGTGGTCTCTCTCTCTCTCTCTCCCCCCCCTCTCCCTCTCTCTCTCAGCTCATAAGGTAGAGTGTACAGAGTGTTGTGTGGTCTCTCTCTCTCTCCCCCTCTCCCTCTCTCTCTCAGCTCATAAGGTAGTGTGTACAGAGTGTTGTGTGACCTCTCTCTCTCTCTCTCTCTCTCTCCCCCTCTGTCTCTCAGCTCATAAGGTAGTGTGTACAGAGTGTTGTGTGACCTCTCTCTCTCTCTCTCTCTCTCCCCCCCCTTCTCTCTCAGCTCATAAGGTAGAGTGTACAGAGTGTTGTGTGACCTCTCTCGCTCTTGTATGAATGATTGATCAGAGTCGTGGAGGTGAACAGGAGCACAAACTCCTTGCCCGGCTTTAGACCTTCGGTTCAGGGAGGAAGACCCTTGTCTGCCCCTCCCTCTCTAGTCCCTCCAGCTCTGTCCTCCGCTGTCAGGGTTCATCATGGACATGTAACATTCTCTTTCATCTTTCCCATGCATTTTTGAAAACCCTGAAGAGTATAAAGCCGGATTTACACTAACTCCATCGTGTGTCCAGTTAGAAAAATGAAATGTACACGTTTACACCACCGCGTCACGTCTTCGATCCTTCTGCCACAAATTAATGCTGAATGAAGTTGAACTACCTACAGCCACACAAAAGATGAACACAGGAAAACTTAATGACACTGAAAGCCACGTTTTGACTGGCCCTGGTCCCCAGCGCGGTTTACTTGGACTATCTTGAATCGCTTCTGTTAATGATGGTCTGCATTTCCATGACTGCTATATGAGCAGCTGACCTCATCCAAACGTGACACCTTTTCCTAATAAATCCAATCTAATTCATGTATTATACATTTTCTCCATAAGGCCGATCTCAGCGACAAAAAGACATTTAGTGATTCTGCGATTTAGCGTCTCGTCACGAGATGCTAAACCACCTGTGTTCTCTCTTGTCATCTCACAATAAAGAAAACGCTCAGAAAAATAGTACCTCTCACTGCCCCCTTTGGACCCCTAATAAGGGCGATACAGTTCACTTGTGACAGTGAGACTCTCTCAGACCGTCCTGATCCGCTCTAAAGGGAACCTACAGTTCTCACAGACCAACTATCTGACTGTAATGTTACTTGAGCGTAAAGTAACTTAAGAATAAGAACAAAGTAGTGGTCCAAGAAATGACTCAAATTAGAGTAAAAAAGTATTTGGGGCATTACTGGAGTACTGTAAGAGGGACTTTCTGGACGTAACATCTGATTTATAATTTGAAGTTAACGTAATTGGAGCGACAAAATATTAAATAATGAACAAAATCTTTTTTTTTCTCCAAAGGATAGATACAAACATGGAAAAAAAAGAAATAATATCTGAAGGAGCGGTGCAAGAAACATAAATGTTACTTCACAAAAATATGACTCAAGTAGAAATAAAAGTATGAGTCAAGAAGTGAATCCAAGAAGTACAATTTCTTGAAGAAGCTACTAAAGAAACTGTAACTGAGTAAATACAACGAGTAGTACCCACGTCTGCATATGAACTCAGATTTTATAGTTGTAACTAAGTTTTTCTGATCAGATTAAAGCCTTACAGTCGTTATCATTAAAACAAAACTCAATCTTAAATCCAACTTGAGCACCAGAGCTTCAGACAGAGCAGAGTGTGGATGGGTGTCCTGTGCACTGACCTCCTGCAGTGTGGTGGCGATGCTGAAGATCTGTCCCTCTCCCTCCACCTGCCTCACACACAGCTTACAGCTCAGCTCTGTGGAGCAGGAGCTGAGCCTCTCCAGGGTGAAGGTGCAGTGCAGGCTCCTCTGACCGCCGCTCCACACCTGGTAGAACGGGATCTCCTGGAACACAGAGCAGACAGCAGGGTGAGCACAATGTCCCGAAGACTGTCAGGGTCCAACCTGAAGGCGGTTTCTCTAAAGCACAGGTCTTCTCTAAAGACGAGGTTTTCTTGGAACCCTGGCTTTCTGAGTAAAGATAACGTGATATCAAAAAGAATCGTCATGATTCTGACCAAAAGACAGTGAAATTCTTAAAGTCTATATGACAGGTTAGGTGTTTTAGATCAATATTCCAATTCAAGATCTAGGGTTAGGGCTAGGGTTAGTGACACAAGATGACATAATGATTCACAAAGGTCATAAATTACTAACTAAGTTTAAGTTAATGTGACATAGAAGAAGAAGTTTGGGTTGACTTTTTTCTTCTTTGTAACATAATTCATTGAAATGACTAGAATTTTCATCTGAAATTTGAACAATTATAATTTATTTTTTACAATTATATTGTGTATTTAACCAAATGATACATCCCTAATCCTGAGAAGAACAACCCTAACCCTAACCCAATTTTGAACAAATCTTGTATGTAACTGGTTAGACCCCAACCTCATTAATGAAATGGAACAAGGAACATCTTTATTTTTTTTTTCTTCACAGAACTCATATTTTATTAACTTTATTTTAGTATTTGTATTACTATCAACTTGCCAAGTGGGACTTCCAGATCATTATTATTATTATTCTGTATAATGTACTTGTCTTATTAGCATGGTTAAAGGCACAACTTAAATGTGACAAATCAAGTGTAGTTTATCTTCATGTAGTTGGTGTGGGTTCTGACCTGGTACTTGGCGATGAGTTTGCTCTTCCAGTGCGGCTGAGGCACGTCGTGGATGGACAGTCTCAGGTTGTGAGTGCTGTCTTTGAACCTGAGGGTCTTTGGCTCGTCCAGGAGCTTTCCTCCCATCTGTGTCTCCATCTGAAGAACCTCCTGCAGCACACAGGGACAAGTCAGCACCATCATACACACTGCATTCATGAAACCAGTCCAGCTTAACCTTGAGTAGTAAAGTAAAAAGTGATTGGCAAATTGATTGAACACATATTAAACACACATTTAGGAGTGTTAATGGACTGAGACTGGAACTTTAACAGCCACATCCAACCAATAACTTCAGCAGCTTTTACCATCTAAAAACACTGCCAAGTACAAACACAGTACCAGTACATACCGTCTGGGACCGGCCTCCTGCTGGTGCCAGAGTCAGGACTAAACATGGACCGGCCTCCTGCTGGTGCCAGAGACAGGACTAAACATGGACAGGCCTCCTGCTGGTGCCAGAGTCAGGACTAAACATGTACCGGCCTCCTGTTGGTGCCAGAGACAGGACTAAACATGGACCGGCCTCCTGCTGTTGCCTACAGTCAGGACTAAATATGGGCCGGTCTCCTGCTGGTGCCAGAGTCAGGACTAAACATGGACCGGCCTCCTGCTGGTGCCAGAGACAGGACTAAACATGGACTGGCCTCCTGCTGGTACCAGAGTCAGGACTAAACATGGACCGGCCTCCTGCTGGTGCCAGAGTCAAGACTAAACATGGACCGGCCTCCTGCTGGTGCCAGAGTCAGGACTAAACATTATGCTCAGGGGCCTCCTGCTGGTGCCAGAGTCAGGACTAAACATGGACGAGCCTCCTGTTGGTGCCAGAGTCAGGACTAAACATGAAGTTCAGGGGCCTCCTGCTGGTGCCAGAGTCAGGACTAAACATGAAGTTCAGGGGCCTCCTGCTGGTGCCAGAGTCAGGACTAAACATGAAGTTCAGGGGCCTCCTGCTGGTGCCAGAGTCAGGACTAAACATGAAGTTCAGGGGCCTCCTGCTGGTGCCAGAGTCAGGACTAAACATGGACCGGCCTCCTGCTGGTGCCAGAGTCAGGACTAAACATAAAGTTCAGGGGCCTCCTGCTGGTGCCAGAGTCAGGACTAAACATGGACCGGCCTCCTGCTGGTGCCAGAGTCAGGACTAAACATGAAGTGCAGGGGCCTCCTGCTGGTGCCAGAGTCAGGACTAAACATGAAGTGCAGGGGCCTCCTGCTGGTGCCAGAGTCAGGACTAAACATGAAGTTCAGGGGCCTCCTGCTGGTGCCAGAGTCAGGACTAAACATGGAGCTTAGGGGCCTCCTGCTGGTGCCAGAGTCAGGACTAAACATGGACCGGCCTCCTGCTGGTGCCAGAGTCAGGACTAAACATGGACCGGCCTCCTGCTGGTGCCAGAGTCAGGACTAAACATGAAGTTCAGGGGCCTCCTGCTGGTGCCAGAGTCAGGACTAAACATGGACCGGCCTCCTGCTGGTGCCAGAGTCAGGACTAAACATGGAGTTCAGGGGCCTCCTGCTGGTGCCAGAGTCAGGACTAAACATGGACCGGCCTCCTGCTGGTGCCAGAGTCAGGACTAAACATGAAGTTCAGGGGCCTCCTGCTGGTGCCAGAGTCAGGACTAAACATGGAGTTCAGGGGCCTCCTGCTGGTGCCAGAGTCCGGACTAAACATGGACCGGCCTCCTGCTGGTGCCAGAGTCAGGACTAAACATGGACCGTCCTCCTGCTGGTACCAGAGTCAGGACTAAACATGGAGTTCAGGGGCCTCCTGCTGGTGGCCTTGTTTCGATTGTGCACTTGCTGCAAGTGTAAAGTAGCAGGAGCCAAATCTGGTGCACATATTTTTTTCTTCTGTAAGATAATACATTTGTACTAATGCATTTACAATGGTAGAGTTAGCGTTTGCGTTAGCCTCTTAACATTGCAAACTATAAAAAACCAGGGCTGTTTTGGCAACTGTTTCCACTTGTCCACACACGAGTAACATCAGAGCAGAGTCAGAATACATTACCACATGTAGTAGTAGTAGTAGTAGTTGTAGTAGTGTTGATTTGTGTTGATTTTAACACTTGAATTAGCACACATTTTACAAACTTCATAACAAACATTTCTTAAATCTAATGTATTCTGGGCAAGTGTGTTCCTTGCTGTTCACATGCTTTTTCTTTCCCTCCACTTCCAATCGGGGAGTGGAGACTGTTTCAGACACTGAGGCGGCTGCTCCAGTGACGACCCCCATCTCACGACCCTGACCTGTGACCTGGACGCCCATTTGCCTGGAGGAACTCTCTCTGCTCTGGATGAATGGATGGTTTTTTGTGGAGGGTCAAATATTTAATCTGCTTTCTACCTGTGGCCCACCGAGGCTACTGTGATTTTGGGCACTACAAAAAGAAATTGAACTGAATTGAACAATAATGCACCAAAGACACTGACAGAAATTGTTTTGATTTCTTTCACAAAATCTTACAGTAGAAGTAGTAGTGAACTGTAGGATTTTGAAGTTAAATACCGACAGTTATTACTTGTTGGCAAATCTAATAAACATAGAAAACACAAGTGTGAGTCTTTTTGTTTTTCATTCAAATGAGTGGCGTAGAATGTTCACACAAATACCAGGTTGTGTCACTCATGGAAGGGTTTCTAAACATAACTAAACTAAGAATTTTGGGATCGTCAAACCGCACTCTTGACTCGCTTTACCGTCAGCGTGTTTGGCATTACTGAGAATAAAACAGCCTATTATCTGCGAAATAATCACATTCTTCACATCCTACATCTGTTTAACGGCTTTATTAATATGAAAACCCTCCCACGGTGTTCTTGAATAATCCATTCCTCCCACACACCTGTAAACACGCATCCTCCAGCTTCCCTTTGAAACGCCGACGCTACATTTACCGCACGCACCGCAGACCGTCGCAAATAAACTTACGAAAACGTGCATCAAAGAGCGCTGATAATCTGTGGGACTCAAACTCGGGGGCACACATAGATTAGCCCGGGCTTGACCCTGTTTTGTTTAGAAATTCTAACTCGTTTCTGAAAGACAAGAGGTGAGCCAACTTGAGCGTACGCCTCCTCAAAGCCGTGAACATGAGATTTGAAATGCAGATTGTAAAGTGTGAGGATGAAACAAAAGTATACCAAACAAATAATTACTTTGTTATTGCAGATTTCTGGACATAATTGACAATCTTTACTTCATTTACTTATGTATAGACAATTAGAAAGAATGGTGTTTAATTACGGCGAAGTTACTCAATACTGTTCACATTTATATTCAATTTTGAATCAATTTAAATGAATGAAGTTTAGACCAATACCAACCCAAGACAAAAGTGTTTAATTTAATTTAATTTGTCGAGAAACTAAAGCAGGTACATTTGCCCAAACTTCCACCACTCAAAAAACAAACAAGAAAAACTGAAAAAAAAGGGCTTGAACCACATTTAAAACAGAAAGCTATCTGAAAGTCTAGAGAGAGTCTGATAATGTGATTTTAAAAGTGAAACTGATTTATCTGATGTTGTTTTAGCTTTGGAAATAAACACTTCCCCAGCCAAATAATCATATTAAAAAAAAAAGAAATATTTCCATCAAAAATATTACTTAAGGTGTAGTAGCAACAGGGTTTATGCAGGTTTCAGCAAATCCAATTGAATGCTTTTTAATTCCAATATTTTAATGCCATAATCAACATCAAAACAAGACTTTTACGCTTTTGTTCTCTCAAACCCAATGGCCTGTAACCATTCCACTGAGCAGCAGAATGACCAGAATATAATAACGTACTTTATGATATTCAAAAAGCTCATTTACATGAAAGTTAAACCATGCAAATGTATGTATGTCTTTTACTTTTTAGATGATTTGATCTCAGCTTTTAACATCTAGATTCAATAAATGCAGCACACCCGGGATTAAAGATATATTTGACTGTTACATTTCAAAGTAAACACTGCTGTCATGAACACACACTTCTGATGAAATGATACGGCGGCTCTGCGGAACACGGACTGCGATAATTATTGGCTCTTATTTTTATCATGTTTATAGTTATTGTTCTGATGTGTTTTCCAAATGATTTTTAGATTTAATGCCTGCGGAGATTGACATCAATTAATTCTAATGCATTTTAGGGGCTTATTTCTTTTGCCAAAATTCAATGAATGACTTTTAATGGTTTTTAATGTCCCACGGAAACCCTGAGTAAATGACACCAGTATTTTCTTGTATCTAGTTTATTTATCTATTCATTTTTTGTGTAGTTTTAGTATATTTAGTTTCTTCCTAGTGTAACAAAATTATGTATGTTTATTATGATAAACATTATGAAGCAAATCGAATGTAAAGTTAAGGTTAAAGCTTCAGTGAGAACAAAGTTGAATCAAGATGCAATGACTGATTTATTGAAGTTTTAAGTCAAAAAAATGAGGTAAAATTTGAAATTTTAGGACAATTTTCAGTTAAATCTAGTTTACTCTAAAACTAAATAAGCTATACATAGTTTTTTGTGACTAATACATGTGCAACATGAAGTAAAAAACCTGCTTCTGTCCATTTTTCACATTTAAATGTCCCAAATATGTGTAATTTTGGTCGTGTTTACACGTGTCTATTTCTACAGGAAAACATGACATGATGAAAAACTTGTAATACATTTTTTTCTTACATTTATGTGAGTAAACTACAGGACAAGTTTCAAATTGATATCTTTTTCCTATTCACCTGCAGTGCCTCGCCTTAAACTGCTTTTTCCCTGTGGCCCATCGAGGCTCTACAAAAATAAATTGAGCTGAACTGAACAATAATGCACCAAAAACATTGTGACGGCCCCTTGTTCTCTCTGTACCCTCTTCCAGGTCCCACTCCAACCCTCTTCTGGCTCCGACCATCTGACTCCGTACTTTACACATTCTCTATAATTGTAAAATAAAGACGTCTACTTTTTATAGCTTGCGTGTTGTCTCCTTTAATGTCAAAGTTAGCTCAAGAAGCAATGATGCACTAAAAGAAAAGACCGGTGCAAACAGAGCTACTGCAGAAGCCAAAATAAGAAGCCTCTAGAATGCAAAACAACCCCTACAATCTGCTTAAAACCCTCTTACCTTGAGTGCGTCCTGGTTGTCGTCCAGGCAGTACACCCTGATGTGGTAGTCCGGCGTGGAGCAGGACACCGGGCCAAACACAGCCAGCTTCAGCCTCTTGGCAGCGGCCTGGACCAGAGACTGACCCACGAGGCAGTACGTCCCCAGGGTCTCTGTGAGCAGGTGACAGGCCTCGTGGTCCATCTGCACGTAACAGGGCGTGGTGAAGTTCTCCTCGCCCACCACCACCACGTCCTGCAGGAGGAGAGCGAGAGCAGACGAGCACAGGTTAAAGGAGACGTACTGTGCGTTTACTTCGAGGAATTAGTATTGAATTGTAGCATAAACAGACCATAATTTTACATTTTGTTCATTGTAAACGGCCATATTGATCTTAAACGGGTTAATCATAGAGCAGGTCCATTGACTTCATGTTCAGAACGGCAAAACTGCTAAGCCCCGCCTTCACTGAGACGTTTCACTTTAACAAGCAGTAGATTTACATGTTTTTATTATGAAAAGTGACTACGTGACATTTTAGAACTCTACAGGTATTACTGAGATTGTTCAAATTGTTCAAATAATCACAACTAAGTACAGGGATGTGGGCGGGGATAGGGGGTAGGTGAAAACAAGAATTTCCTGTGCGCTGGGGCCTCAGTTGTAGGATGATACAGGATTAACTAAAACGTGCAGGAATCAATCAACTATGTTTAAACTAATGTTGAGGAAACACAGTTGTAACAAGGTTAAAAAGACAACATCAGACAACATGACAACATCTTTAACATTTCTAGTAATGAGCTCAATGTTGACACAGAAAACATGACACAGTGTGATTTGTTTTTTATACTCACAGCCACTAATTTGAATACTGGCATTGAAAAGTACCTTTTATTGTGCAACAAATATGGATACTTTTAAAAAAGTCAGTTGGTGAAATATCAGTGCCTGTTTTTTTTTTCTAAGTACATAAATTGCTCACTTGTTCCACCAGTGTAAAACGTTACTTTAAACTGTAAAAGAACACAAGATGGTTTGAGTGCCGCCGTCGAAGTATCGAGCCCATTCCCAGTTTTACATTTTCACCTCCTGCGTGTTTACTGTGTCCGGGCCTGTGCTCAAGCCGCTGTTTACAAATGAACAGCGCATTAAGCTGGTTTGAGTCCATTAGCACGAGTGGACTGTTAGCTAGACTCATTTCCCTAATGCGAACAGGTCTGAGTAAGCAGAGACGAGCACGCCGAGTCTGGCCACGCTGCTGTCCAACATCTACTGCAATTTGTAGAGAAACACTTCCATAAACCTGCTGACTGTGGAGTTTGGCACAGACACAGTTAAAGAAGTGAGGAAGCATAGCATCAAGTCGGCGTCATGAACTTCCAAGGGTTTGATTTACAGACTATGGGGAGACTGTGTGGATGACTGCATGTGCTGAGAAGGATGTGTCAAACTCAGAGAATAGTTTCACTCATCCTTCTGAAAACAGATGAGTTTGGTCATACGCAACCTTTTAACATGAATTCCATAAACGTAAACAAAATGTTTATTCATTTTCACAAAGTCTGTACTCATGCTTTTACTGAAGATTGGCTGTAGGTCTCTCCATTAAAAAGACCCACGCTCATTGGTGATGTTCACGAACGATCTTTTGAACGAGTCCTCGCTGTGAACGATGGGAATTAAGTCACTGGTACGAGAGCCGTTCTTTTATTTTGATTCATTGGGTTAGAGAAAAATACAGACACATAAACAGAGGAGGCTTGTTTTACTCAAATGTGCAGTGGACACAGCACCCACTGCTCCCAGTGTCACCCACCAGTCCTGTGGGTGCCACGGTAATAAACAACTGCGTACGCACGCACTCAGTACGCTGTAGTCTAAAGTCTCTCACCCTCTCCTCTCTCCCTCTCTCTCTCTCTCTCTGTGGTGCTGCTGATCTGTCAGACATGTCAGTCACAGTGTAATGAGGCCTGATTGTGGCAGAAGTGAGCAGACTGTAGGACACGTGGACCTGGAGTGAAGCGTGTGTCCGGTGAGTTTGCAGAGACCAGAGGACGGTCTGTGGCACCGATGGCAACAATGGCACGAGCAACAAGGGCAAACGTTCACATTGTGATCATTTTCGCGGCCCGTAGAGTGTGTGACCGCAAGTACACATGCAGGGTCTGTCTCACAAACAATACTGCAGCCGCTCCTTACAGTGATGAAGTCTTTTGAACTAATCTCGTAGATTTTTATTCATTTAAAGAGTCATAAGTCCTACTACAGCTCATCACAATATAGTTAAGGTATTCATGCCATCCCTGTCAGAACAGTGAGCTGCTGCACAGGGCACAGGGACACATCTGATCTTGTCTTGGTCAGGACATCTAACTGGAGTGTCATAGAATCATGACCAGCGCATGGTCAAACTATAACTTATGGATGGCATCTAGATGTCTTATGTTTCATCTTCTGATTATTGTCCTTCATGATGACCCCCATCCGCTATTGAAGCCCTTCATGTGGAAGCATCCCCAGGGTTTAGGTTAGCAATGCTACACTGTGTCAGATATTCAAGCCCCTGGGCCTATATTGATTGTAATAAACTTCTTCATCGTCTGTCTCCTGCTCATCAATATTCTATGGACTACCTGTGGGGGATCCAGTAGTGCCCGAAGGAAACCTCTGAATAATGCATAATAAAGCACTTTGGGTGTCATGGAAGGAAGTGTATAAATCCAAATCATTGTTATTATTATTATTATTATTATTATTATTATTATTATTATTTAACCCACTCGGACACAAGGAACACCATGTAAACTCCACACAGAAAGGCCCAGTGCAGGGGTATTTTCAGGCCCTGAAGGGTTTAGTCTGGCCTGGGCAACAATAGTTTGCCCAAGCCCCCGGGTTTTCTCTGCCCTAGGCCAACTGTACCTGGGGTTAATCTGGACCGTTACACCTGTAGTCAACAGTGCAAAAGTAAAAGTACTGTACTTAAGTGAATCTTTAGATAGTCAGAGGTTCAATCACTGAATGACTCCGATCTATAAGTCTATTTGTGGCTGTGCGCCGTCCTAGCTGTGCGCCCTTGTGCAGAGAGCTCAAGGTCACTATGCGGTCACATTTACCACCATCTGTCTCTCAAGCACACATTGGTTGGGGGAAGAGCCTTCAGTTAAGTTGCTCCCACAGCTTGGAACTCTCTCCAAACTGAGCTGAAGTACAATATGAAATGCTTTCCTAGAGGGGTTTTGCTCTATTTATGCTCTTTCTTTTAAGGACTTTATCAGGAGAAGGGTCCCAGGACACCTTTACCTCATCAAAAGTACAGGAGTGAAGCAATAACCGCTATCTTCAAAGTTGGTTTCTATCTCAGTGAAGGCAATGTGAGCGCTGACATTATATAATACAGTTGTTTTGGTATTTTCCTTGTGCTGCTGTGTGAAGTGTGTCCAGTCCCTGCTAATCTGCTGGCTCTGTGCTCCGCCTCCTCTGCTGTGCGCCCATGTGCTTATCTGTCTTTAACCATTTCACACTATTCAACACATTTGAGCAAAACACACGGCTGAGTCAGTTTGGCCCACTTACTGAAAGGTTGGTGCTCCTCTGTAAGATGTACGACTCAAGTGGAAGTAGAAGTGCTGTGCCTGAAGACTACTCTGAGAAGTACCAATGTTGTAAAAAATTATTTGTAATGGATAGGGCTGTTACTAACGATTGTTTTGGTAGTCGACTAGTCAGATGATTTTTTCTATAGAATATTCACACTTTTTAAATACAATATGGGGCAAATAAAGGAATATAAATCGAAATATAGTGACTGGCAGCTTCTAAATAGAGAATATTTATGAATAAAGTGTCTTATTGATGAAAATCAGCAATAATCAATTTTCCTTTGAAACTTTTTGATTGTTGTCTTTGTTACTATAAATCTTTGACATATGTTTTAGAGTCTGTATAGTCCAGTAAACAATTATTATTATAGTAGATTTTTTATAGTTATTAATCATGGCAGCCCTAATAACTGAGTAAATGTTGCTGAGTTCTATCTATCTCTGAATACTAATGCATTGTGTGTGTTTGAATACCGTTTTACCAGTTAAAATTAGGCTGGCTGTTTTCTGTGTTCAGGTGAAATGATCCTTCATCATTTACCGGGAATTCAGAAAGCTTTCCGAAACAAACTATCTACATTCACAGTGAGGTTTTTTTTAGATGGTTTTGTTTGCCGTTGAACTATGTAGAAGCAGTATTCGACTTTTAAGGTAGTATGTGAACATTTTTTATTTTACAATTTATTATTTTTGAGCTTTAACAATACTAAAAATGTACTTAATAAATCTGAATAACTCTTGTGGGGCATATAAATGTGACCTGTCAGTGTGTCCCAGGGCGACAGAAGCAGCACTCACCTCCCACTCGCCCATAGCCAGCTGGCTCCTGAGCTGGATGAGCCAGTCTTCATGGACGCTGTCTGCACAGTGGTGGATGGTGAGGATCACAGGTCTGGTGAGGAGGGCCCCCGGGGGCCCACAGCTCACCACAGGACTCAGGACGGTCTGTATGTCCTCTACTGGAGGTCTGAAAAACACATGAGAGCGGGTCAAATGAAGTTGAAATGATACACACTGTAAATGACAATAGGCCTGTCATGGACATACTGTGAGTGTGATATACTGCTACAGAAAATAGCACAACTAAAGATAATTTTGAAATGACTTCATGCCACTGATAGCAGGATAATCCCCCCCAAAATGGCTCCTCTGATGGTGATTCCTCAACATCTTTATCTGTATTCAGTGTCATGTATTGACTGTATGTGGGTGGGTTGTTTGGGTTGTTTGGGTTGTGGGTCAGGCGGTGGTTGTGGGGTGGTTGGGTGGTGGGATGTGGCCATGAGGGAATGTTTTTAATGCACTGTAAAGCACTTTGAGTTACATTCTATGTATGAAGCGTGCTTTATAAATAAAATCTGATTTGAAAAACATGAGATAGTTTGGACACCTCTGCCCTGAAGTCTGAATGTGTCGGAATGACAGGAATACTCAAGCATTTAGTATTGAGTATTCCTGCCATTCTGACAAAGAATTAAACAAAGCACAAATCAAAGCAAGAAAGCTATATTTAGTATAAAGTAAAAAAAAGCATGTCCAAAAACTAAGTTGAAGCATATTGTAGGACAGTAATACAACATGAAAATACCAAGGATAGTGATTTTTTTAACGATAAGAGATGTGTCCCACATTGGGGAAATCCCAGCGTTGCAATGCACAATTGAATAACAGCAAATAAATAGAAACATGCAATCAATAACAAGACACAGTCAATAAATTTAAAAAGATAAATGTAAATCTAACAAACACGGGTAAGTAGAACAAAAGCAGACAGAAAGAATACATAATATTGAACTAGTGTTCTCTTTAATCTGTACAATCACTTGTCCTGCAGAGGTCCATGGTTGAAAACTCCTCCTTTATGGCAGGATGCAAATAAGGGCCTATATAATTCTAGCTTCTCAATCCAGTTCCTTCAGATTGACTTCCAGATGGCAGCTGAAATGCCCCAATTTCAAGAATATTGTGCGGATGATTACTCTGAAACGTAGTCCCTTTTCTTCGACAATAGCTGCAAAGCCAGTAATCATTTCAAGCTACAAACCATTTCAGCTTGACTTGATCAGCACAGTGCCTTTCTTCCTGTGTCCTGCGTTGTCCCCTCAGCCACTGTCTTATTGACTTTAACACATGTAGGAAGACCGTGTCCTTCAGTGGACCTTCATGGCTATTGATCCCGCGCTCCTACACAGTTATAGACCCATGAACACCACGATAATACAGTACAACGGCAAAACACCATCGATGGATGTATTTTTACTTCATTTTCCATATCGCAATGTCAGTTACGGGTTTCAAATGAGCCAGGTTGAAACATAATGAGCCAATACCAAAGACGCTAGCTTGTTTAAAGTGAGTCGATAATGTCATGTGCTTTTCGTTCGCTTATTATTGATTGTTTCGCCGAAAATAGGCCTGATCCTTATAGATACACAAGAAGGGGGAGCCTAATTGTCATTGACTAACGCTGATCGATACAAACTGGAGAAATGGCTGAGATAAAATGCTCAGGACGCTAGAGTTGTAGGATTGTGGGATTTAGATGTGGAAGAATAGGAGTGTTTGTGAGGGTAATTGAGGAGACAGACATGAAACGTATCAAAATAAGAAGCGGAATTGAAGGCGACTGGTGCGAGGAAGCGAGAACGCCGACTCTGCCAAAAGAAATTATGGAAATAAAATGAAACGGAAGGTTAAATTCAATTGGGAAGACTGTATTTCCTCTTCTTAACCTGTCTGTCACGGTCAGCCAGTCCACACCTGCTTACTTTGACTCTCAACCTCTCATGTCATTTACATAAATGCACTGTCTCTCCTTGCAGCAATTTTTCAGATAAATGCCTCATCAATCACTGCATCAAATGATTTATGATCATTTACAGGTAAACTATACAGTATAACTTAATGGAGGTCCCAATGGAGCCATTAACTTGTTAAGGCAGCTCTGAGTAAACAAAAAAGTAAAAAGAAGCATTTAATAACAGTTCTGTACTGATGTAGCTTTTTCAGTTCCAAGACCGATATTGATACTTAGGCTACACGTATCTGTCGATGCCTGATATTAAAGGTGATGCAGCTGATTTTTACTGTTTTGTATCGTAAAAACAGAACTAGTTTTGTTGAAGTCTTTACAGTAGTCATATGTATCGCTCACTTTCCTAATGCAGTCCCAGCATCCTCAGTATTCACAGCCATGAGTTTAGCAGTACTTTTCCCTTTTTTAGCCCTCCTGTGTAAAACTAATAAACACTAGCATGCTAGCGGCACACTTCCTGCTACTAAAGGTACGGAAAAGAAGCAATGGATAATACATATCACCGAAGACGCCAAAGTCCAAAATGTGTTATAAAAACCTTGCAAAATCTGACAAATGAAGAATGGCTCACACATTTTATTTAGCATGGCCTTATTTCATAGTTTTTTCTTGCACTTTACGGCTCAGAGTTTGTACATTCTGTTCAGACAATGGCAGTAAACCGTGTCTGATTCGGAGGCGAGGCCCTCTCCAGGTCGGGTCCTGCAGTCTGGGCCTCCTGCCTGGAAGCTCGCCCCGGTGCACGCTCCACCTGGGCCTGGCGGGACTCTCTGGCAAACGACAGCTGGAGTCAAATGTGACGGATGTTTTTTGTTTTGACTTACTCTAGGCAAGGACCTTAAAAGAAGCAGTTGTATCACTTGTATTTAATCATTCATGACTTTTCTCATCCAATACACGGTCCAGAAATGTTACTATAGGCTGATCTGTCAATGCCTGATATTAAAGGTGATGCAGCTGATTTTTACTGTTTTGTATCGTAAAAACAGAACTAGTTTGTTTTAAAGTCTTTACAGTAGTCATATGTATCGCTCACTTTCCTAATGCAGTCCCAGCATCCTCAGTATTCACCACCATGAGTTTAGCAGTACTTTTCCCTTTTTTAGCCCTCCTGTGTAAAACTAATAAACACTAGCATGCTAGCGGCACACATCCTGCTACTCGTAGAATAAATGCTCTATAAATGTATGCAGAGAAAGTGCTACAGTTACATTTTGACCAGAATGGACTACATTAACTACTTTGGTTTTTCACCTTTCAAAACCAATCCAAATCCAGTACAACCCCTTTAATTTATACCATTTTTTAAAAAAAGGAAGATCATTTGTTTGACCAGCTTTTAGATTAAAATGTCTCATTTTAATGTTTTTTTAATCCTGAAAAAAACATTAAAATCACATTTTTTTTTCACTATTTAGAATCTCTGAACTTTGCAGTATACATTTAAATAGTGTAATCACTAAATACCTCTTAAATATAAATGCATATTTATATTCAGTGCTAATTTATTGGCAAAATATTGGCAAATTGAATCTGTGCTGTGAAATTATTTGGTGAAAATCTTTTATTGATGAAGTTAATGAAGGCTTTAAATCTAGGCAGTGTATATTTAATAGGGGATTCAAACATTATCAGATGTTCTGGATCAACATCTAGGTCAACCAGAAACCAATACCCAATGCAATTTTTCTGAATCGTCGCTGATTTCCAATGCTTATCTGTGCATCCATAAAACAGTTCTATCTGACACCAAGATCTGAAAACACTAAGAACTTCACTTTGAGATAACCAAGCAAATCTTTTCTGAAAAAACTCCACTGAACTGTGCCTTGTAAAATTTATACCCTGCCACTTTGCTCTATGTGAAGAACCATAAGTCTTTCCTGGTCCAAATATTCCGTTTACTTTAGGAGCGGAGATCTGAAGGCGGTTACTCAAGATTCATAAAACACTTATTATTCATATTACACTGACATTTAGCCCTTTTATTCCCCAGGTGCTCCATGCTGATGTGTGCTCGCTGACCCACGGCGCCCTCTGTGGTGTGGGCTGGCCTTAGCATATATTACCGTACCACTAAGGTGCAGGGAGAGAGGACATTTGTGCATAGCAATGAGAAGTTATGGCCACGGCGACCTGATCTGAACTACAAAGTAAAAGTCAGGACCAGTTTTAATGCCATAAAGCCCAGTATCGAACACCAATCGAAGGTAAAAACTTTAATAACTTTAACAGAGATACATTAGCATGAAACAGATACATTTATAACGCAGTGGTATCGGAAAACTTTTACTTTTTGTAAAAAGTTTTGTATTTAGCGTCTTAAAATATTTATTGGTTTTAATATTAAGCTAATTGACACACAATGCAAGCTCAATAATACAGATTTATAGGTGTACCTCAAGGATCAGTCTTGGGGTCTTAATTGTTTCATCTTCATAGAAACAATTTATGGAACTATCCTTCTTCTTTATGAGCTTTGGGTCAGTTTTCACTTGCAGATACACCACATCAGACTATTCTGCTACGAAACCCAGAACTGGGGGTGGACTATACATTGAATTTTAGATAATATTGTAAAGGATTTTTTGAAGATACGCAACATTTACATTTACAATATTGAGTTTAGCATTGTTAATAGGAAAATGGGACCAAAAGAAACCAAAAAAGTTATATTGCAGACTTTCAAATAGGATGTATTTGCACTTTTTTTTGGTTAATTTTACAAACGTTTGTCTCACAATTAAACCTCAACTAATACGTTTAAAGATGTTTTAACATATTTCAGTTTGATAGACATAATATCTTACCAATAGTGCTACTGAAATACTCAAAAAAAAAAAAGCGTAGATATTATTTTTTGTCAATTTTGCCCAGCCCTATCTGTAACTAAACAAAAGCACGACTATACCAGAACTTGAAGGAGACAAAACCATGTTGGTAGATATTAATATTGACAACTAAAACATTCAGTTAGTCACGCAAGTCACATTGGCCGGTTTAACTTTATGCACATTCTGCTTAAAAAGATACTATAATTCTTATTAATTAATGTTAGCTATGATCCCGTCCAAGACAACCAATGTTAACGTTACTAAGACTAATTATACAATTTCAAACATGGAAAAATTGTCTATTAAAGAAACTGATTAAAGACAGCAATGATGAGACAATTTTGGCTGACTATGTAAATTTAATAAATTATGTCGTAAAAAATAAATAGATTAAGATTAACACATTTTAGGGTCTTTAAAGGTTGGATTTTTAAACCTTTTTTTACCGACAGCATGTTTTGAGAAATGCACACCATATAAAAAGCCAACAGTAAAGCAAACAGATAAAGTATAAAAACAGTATGTACCTGAGGCTTTCTTTCCTGTGGACGGTCACGTACATCTCGTAGACTCGGCCCGTGGGAACTGCCCCGGCGGGAACCAGCAAACTCACCCCTGCACAGAGAGAAAAACAACACAACATGAAAATAAATAAATAACAGAAAGGACAACAAGGGGAAACGTGTCGACAGAAGGACAAAGGAAGTGCTGCAGCTCCGCCCTGTAACATGATGTAAGAGCACAGCCATGAATGATTTAATCTCACTGGGACCGCCGGCTTCTTTGGGTGCTGTACGGCTGATTTTTCTTTACAATGCAAGCACTCGTCATGAAATAGGTAATCTCTTGTTGGAGTAGGAGCAAGCGTGGCATATATTGTAACTGGCAGATTTGTATGGTGGCCCCGAAGGGCAAAACACACAAGAAAACACGCACCCGAAAAGCCACACCCAAATTAAAACGCTCACCCAAATTCAAATGGGTGCGTGTTTTCAATTTGAGTGTATGTTTTGATATTGGGTACAGTACGTGTTTTTGATTTGGGTGCATGTTTTTGATTTGGGTTTGTGTTTATGATATGAGTGTGTATTTTTGATTTGGGTGTGTTTTTAATTAGGATGCATGTTTTTGATTTGGATGCGTGTTTTGAATTTGGGTGTTTTTTTATTTTCATTTGGATCCATGTTTTGAATTTGGGTGTTTTTTATTTTCATTTGGATCCATGTTTTGAATTTGGGTGCATGTTTTTGATTTTGGGTGCATGTTTTTGATTTTGGGTGTATGTTTTTGATTTTGGGTGTTTTTTATTTTCATTTGGATCCATGTTTTGAATTTGGGTGCATGTTTTTGATTTTGGGTGTATGTTTTTGATTTTGGGTACATGTTTTTGATTTGGATGGGTGTTTTGAATTGGGGTACGTATTTTTGATTAGGATGCATGTTTTTGATTTTGGGTACATGCTTTTGATTTGGATGCGTGTTTTGCCCTTCGTGGCCACCGTAGCTTTGCTTTAATAAAACAATACAATTCTAGGATAACAATAAAAATAGACTTGTAGAGTACATTTGAAGATTCCCAAACCCTTTACAGAAGATGGTAAAACACTTTTTTTTTTTTTTTTGTAAGTACAGTAGCGGTAACTTAACTTTTTGTTTTGTTTTGTTTTGGCCTCAATTAAAAAAAAAAAAGTAGCAGTACTAGTAGAAGTAAGAAAAAGTTGCAAGTGCCCCAAGAATTCTGAGTTCCATTGCAAAAAGAAGAATGAAGTATTGGTGCAGAATAAGTTAGATGGAAAACTGAGGAAAAACCAAAAGTTGACAAGGCTTGAAAAGGAAAAAACAGAAGGTAAGGAAAAGAAGCAATGGATAATACACACATCACCGAAGACGCCAAAGTCCACAATGTGTTATAAAAACCTTGCAAAATCTGACAAATGAAGAATGGCTCATATTTTATTTAGCATGGCCTTATTTCATAGTTTTCTGTTGCACGGCTCAGAGTTTGTACATTCTGTTCAGACAATGGCAGTAAACCGTGTCTGATTCGGAGGCGAGGCCCTCTCCAGGTCGGGTCCTGCAGTCTGGGCCTCTTGCCTGGAAGCTCGCCCCGGTGCACGCTCCACCTGGGCCTGGCGGGACTCTCTGGCAAACGACAGCTGGAGTCAAATGTGACAGATGTTTTTTGTTTCTCACCGAGTTACTCTGGGCAAGGGCCGTAAAAGAAGCAGTTGTATCACTTGTATTTAATCATTCATGACTTTTCTCATCCAATACATGGTCTAACAATGTTACTATAGGCTGATTAGGACTTGTCGACTATTTAAAATAACCCACTATCATAAGACTTCATAACAAAGACAGTGACTTTATTGCAACAAAATGGCAAAAAATAATATATTATTGCTATATAAAACACACTTTCTATCTAGAAGTCTTCAGTCCATATTTCAGACTTTGTTTGGTTGATGTATGTATTTAAAAAGGTCTAAATAAACAATAGAAGTAATCGTTTGAGTAGTCGACTTATCAATAAAATAATCGCTGACGAATTGACGACTAAAATCGTTAGTGATAGCCCTACTATAGACCCTTTCAAAGTTTGGAAACAAATACGTTCTAAATTCTGCAATGGAGGCAAAAGTGCGGTGGAACATGAGGTAATTTTACTGGAGAAACTGGGATATCACAAAATATGAAATATCAGGGTGGTTTTGTCAAAGTAGCTAGTTTAAACACATTTACGATCGACATATGTAGCATTTTTGATAAAGGCAAAATGCTGATGTTTTAGGTTTGGACAAATACACACTGAAATCTCGAGACCACAACTGTTTTTTTTTTTAATTTTGTTTATAGACATATTACATACTTTACCACAGAATATCCTTTTTGTGAAGCTCAAATACAATTTTGAGGCTTGAAAATACTATTTGTCCATCCTTTGTTAAAGAAAAGCAAACTAACTAATAATACTGCCCTGAAAATTCAAAACCATTGCTTAATTCTTTGTTAGAATTAAGCAATTCTAAAACCATTAGCATTTAGATCTAATGCCAGTTAAACATGGAAATGTTTTATTGTCCTTTTAATTTTGCCTCCATTGTGAAGTTCAAGTACTTATGTCATAAGTCATAAAAAATTATTCCATATGACATACACATTCCAAACTTAGAAAGGAATATGATTATTGTATTTTAAAGGACAAATATTAAGCAAAATTGACTGTGGTTCGAAAATCCTCTCCTTCTGACCGTTCGATGTATGACGTGGCTCCAATAATAGAGTCCATAAACAATCGCCAGACTCGCTCTGAGCATTTCTTGCGTCTAATCACGATCATTACAGCTGCGTCACAGCTCACACTTCTCACATTAAAAGCATTGTGTGTATACACATTTGTGTAATTGCCTCTGCAGCCAGTAGATGGAGCCACAGCTAAGTTAATATGGCGTCTCCCAAAGCTGTGATAAAATCATAGTTCTTTGAAAAAACATTTTATTTTGAGTTCCAAATTATGAGATATTAAAGTAAAGATACTCAAGAGTTTGTTTAAAGGCCAATAACAACACAAACAATGCATAATATTTGTCCTTTAAATGTAATAGTTTACTTTATTCTAAATGAAAAGAACAGCAATGTGCGACACCAAAAGTGCAACTGTTTTTGATTGATTATCTTAAGTTTAGTCAATTCTGTGCTGCCGATCATGAATAATATATAAAACACACTATTTACACTCCTCATTTCTCTTCTTGGTGGTGGAAGTCATTCATAAAAGTTGATTCATGCCACCTGTCCGCTCTGAAACCCTCGGCATGTTACATCCATCATCAGAATAAATGAAGTCCAACTTTCTCTTTGGGAAATATCATATAAAGTGTGTGCCTCCATCAGGGGCAGTGCATTATTCATGTGTCCTTCTGCCACCGCACTTAAATCACTTACTGTACAATATTTTCACTTTCAAACATTCAGAGCAGCGTGGCCAGAGTGTAACCGCTGGAGGACTCAAAGGAGGAAATGGAAATTTTGCAGTCAGAGTTAATACTTACCTGATTTTGCCGTTTCAAAATGTGAAAGAGGTGGAAAAACTGTTAGCCCAGACTCTTACAAACCGCTGAATGTAAGTCGTTCATACTGTCTTTGCATGTAAAGCTTAGTCTGATAGTTTAGTGAAGCCTGATCCAAAAGCATAGTGTCAAACCTGGACTTGTGATGAATGAACATGCTCTATTGACCTTATTCTGCCCCGCCCACTTTTGCAGTTTTTTGCACTTTTGTTGTAAACGCACTTCCGTTTGATGAGAACTCCGTTAAAGCTAATGACGAACGAGGAAAATGTCTCGCCACTAAAATGTTACATAAAGTAGAATGATTTGTGTAAAATGTTTAATGAACACGAGCAACAACAAGTCAACAACGCAACGATTTCCTGGACGGTCTGAAAACGGCTTTTTAGTCCATGTAGAACTTATTTTCTGTTGAGCTCGTCTGCTCCATGTAAACTAATACAACAAAAACAAGACGGCGGCGCGTAAGGCAACTTCAGGAATAAGGTGAATAATGAGTCTGTAACAATCTGTTTTTGTGTTGGCTTTTTCTACAAATTGTTGGTGGGTTTCAGAAAGGTCGAACCTGAGTGTGGTCTTTACTGTTAATTCAAATGGACCAGGGCCATTATGAGCTGGGATGGTTTTGAGGAATGCATAGTTTCTGTATATTTTGTTAGTCAATCAATCCACAAGATGCATAGGCCATTCAGCCAAAACAGTGACATTTGTGTCCAAAGCAATTTTAAAATTTGCATAAAAATTCCCAATAGAGTATATATTTTAAAGGACACATATTCTGCTACAGTGACTTTTTAGAGCTTTTGTCGTGTTCTAACAATGTTCCGTCATCAAAAACATACCTGGAGTTGCATTTAGCTTCATTCACGCTAGTTTGAGGAATGCTGTTTAGAAAATCCTCTCCCCTCTGACCGTCACATCACTCTCTGCTGAACTTTTTACGGATAACTGACGACACTTATCAGACATCAACTGTTTTAAGTCCTTAAATGATCGCCAGACTGAGCATTTCTGCCGCCTAAACACAATCACTGCTACTCTTTTAGCATCTCACGCTATCCTGTAAGTAATAACAGAACTACATTGTGTAAGCGCTAGTAGTAACTTGGTAAGTGCCAGGGCAAGCAACAGAGAAACAGATGTTTATTTAATTTGTAATAAACTTTTTTTTGTTTTAAAAAATGAGACAGCAAACTTATAAATACTCAGGAGCTGTTTAAAGGCTAATAATAATACAAAAATGCATTATATTTTTCCTTTAACAAAACTAAATAATCTGCACCTTTGGTTTGGATGCTAGCTGCATTATTCACTGGAAATATCCGACTTTTGGTTCTGACCACAGTGCTGCGCATCAATGCTAACGCTAGCTTTGTTTTGTCTGTCAGCTCAACATATAAAGTTATCATCACTAGAAATACGACCATTTATATTTGCTTTTTACCATTGCATTCTCACTTGAGTCTGCGCTCACTCTTATCCAATCCACTCCAAAGGCCAAAAGGGAGCCAGACCACTTTGGAAGTTAGTGCCCCTCGTGTTGGCTTTAATCGACCGGTAAGTTGAGTCAGTGGAGACACTTTTGGACCGCGGCCTCTCTTTCTGTAAGTGTAACAGTTGTACCTGAGTTGGGCACGATGAGGTGTCCTCCCTGGTTGCTGAAGGAGCCGTGTGCAGTGCATGATGGGTCTCGAGTTCGCGCTAGCGTCTGGTTTCGGAGGTTCAGGGTGTCGCTGCGGTCCAACAGAGAGTGGGTCACCTGATGGAAACAAAACACGTGAAGATCCGAAAGGAACAGATACACTTACAAAACACATGTCACTTTAAAGCACTTCACAACAATAATCTTCTATTTGCACAGTTAGGTATTTTACCATTAGTTTATATCTTTTACAATCATTATTCATCGTTTTTAGCATATTCCTAGTGTCAATTTTATACACTGACACTGGCAATAAAACCTTTCCTGATTCTGACAATTTTATTGAGGATGCAACTATTGGCAATTAAAACTATTTAATTATAATTAGTCCAAATACCAAAAATGATCATGTTATTGTATTGTATACATTTTCTGAGGGACCAGGGCTGTCAATGGCCCAGAAACATCAGAACGCTTTTCCGCTAATGGGCCAATAGCTACATTTTACTTTATTTTGCTTTTAGAGTATTGTTTAGCATTCTTTAGTGTGTGTGTATTTGTGTGTGTGACAATTACAACAACTGTTTATGTTTTATCGTCCACCGCTTGGGCCCATGAGCAGACAAACCATCGCTCAGAGGCCACTGACAAAGGAAAGGAGAGGGACTAATTTGTGCATTTATTGTCCTTTGGATCACGAAAAGCCAACGGCACAGAGTGGACCCTTGTCATTATTCACTATCAGCAACCCCAGCGTTACTATTTTACAAAAAAAAAAAAAAAAAATTCACAGAGAAATTGTCAAAGAAATTAGACAGAAGTTCTCCTGACAGCGGTTTGTGCTTCTCTTTCCTCCTGCACAGTCCAGTCAAACTGAGGCTCGTAGATCTGCAGCTGTTGCAGGGGCGGAGAAGAGAGTGGGACTTTAGGGTCAGGTGCTCCAGCACAACCCTGATCCAACATTTAACTGCTTCCAAAGACGATGTCAACATATTTTATTGAAATTACAGACTACTCCTGTCTGTAACCAGTTGCTATTCTGGCGTCCCATCGGCAGGACGCTAGATTTTTAATCAATTTATTTCTTTTTATCCATATCTGATATAAGGAAACTATCAGCTGCTGGACACATTAAATATGAAAAGAAAGCTGTAATCCACTTATTTTCCATCAAATCAAACATTGTGGGATGAATTAGAATCAGTTTCTACTCCAAAAGCAAACTCCAAAAATTACACTAAAATAAAAAAAAAATTAATAGGACTTTTATATGGATTCTGCCTGGACTGGTCCCTAAAACTATATTTTTGTTAAATTAGCTTCAGCTTTGAAAGAGCCAACGGTAGCGTCAATCAGGCAAAATCTAAACACATCAGCTTAATTTCTTAAATTTCACAAAGAAAATGTTGGCGGACTTTAAAGCCTGATATTCCTCTGCACAGAGCATGCTTCCAAGTCTAATCAGAGTAAATCAGACACAAAACTACAGAGTGTCAACTTCACAAAGAGTCCAGACAATAGTTTGTGCTCCAAAGGGTTCAGAAACAGCTTCAGTTTGAAACGAAGCTCATGTTAGTCACATGTTAGTCTAGCCGCTCCCCTGACAAAAGATAATGTACAAAACACGGCAAAAAGAGATCGTTTCATTCGGACTGCAGTACTATTATCCAGATATTTCTTGGCGTTTGTGTGTTAGATTCGTGGCGGTCTGTGGACGTGAGCGATGTGTTCTGGAGGCGCTGGAGGACAGGTGTCACTTCAAAGACCACATGTGACAGTCTGTGTGTCTAAGAGCTTAATCTGGGACACTCTGACTCATGTTTACTGGAGCGTCACTCGGGAGGAAAGGGAGTTTTGAGCTGGTTATAGAAGGATATGGGCTATTACAGGAGTCAAGGAGAAAAGGAGCGTTCTAAATTGCTAATGTCTGGCGATATTGTCTTGAACTGTTGGAAAATGAAATACGTTTGTGGTCACAGGGAAGGCAGCGTTCCTTGTTCTTAGATAAATTTTGATGTTCCTAAATGTTTTTGAAAGTATGTTAACCCTTTTTATTTGCCTATGACGTGCACAGCAGCAAACATGTCCATCTTAATCATCAAACTCTTCATTCGATTACAGGTGTTTTCATTGCCAAAAAACAGACACACGAAAAAAAAGCTTTGTCTCATCACAGATCTGACTTGTACTGTGCCTGGATAAGTGCTTTTCACTACTTTCAGATCCCAGAGCAGACCAAAGCAGGCAAATTGTAGCTGTTAGGTGAATTCTAAGGATTTTTTTTTTCAAATGGACATTAAAAGCGGCGACAGGTGAAGAAGTTGGTTACATTCCCTGTGGATTTTGTGAGAAGAAACCTGTGACGTTTGTGGCTGAGTCCAAACAGATGGACGTCAGACACAGAAGAAAAGAGGAGGAGGTGAACAACAGTGAGTGCCATGATTTATGTTTGATGCACTTCATCTTTGGCTGTAAGTGTAAAAGTACAGTGTCTGCATTTTTGCATCATATACTTGATGTTTAGGCAGAAATATCACCATGTGCAAAGCTGTTGGCATTATTTGTGCATCTCGCTCTTCTGAAAAGACGAAAATAGAAAGTTTACTCGGACAATGTTTCCAATGTCTCGTCCACATCTTTTCATTGGCCGCTGGGCTTCGTGTGTGCTGAAGTGTCAGTAAACTGTACCAGAGCAGCGCCAAAATCGGCTTCATAATTCAAACATGTTTGAATGACTGGGGTCTAGTCGTGTCTTTCTGTGCTCCACACTTTGCGATTCAGATGTAAGTCTAGTACCTGCTGCAATCTATGAAGCTGAAGCAGCAGCCTTCAACTAGAGATGACTGAGACTCACTAAGCATGACTAAAATTCACAGGAAAATGTATCCAAAATGAATGTTCCCTCAGCTCGAAATGATAGAAACTATTTGCCACCCAAACAGTCGGCAAACACAAAGAATGTGGCGTCACTGAGAATGGTCTATAATTAGGTAAAGACATCTCAAAATTGATTCAATCTGATCCTAAGAGCTGGTTTTACAATAAATCCAGATTGAGGCAAGACATATTTTACAAGGATAAAAAATGGGTTCAGCCACTAATGTCTGCAGCCTTAAATGATCAACACTCATCACACCTTAGTCATTTCTCCGTTTCTGTTTGTAACATTTCTATAATTACTTGCCCAGAGCTGACTGAACTGCTGCGTTTCGTTTCGGCTGTGTACCTTCGGGGACAGTTTGCAGGACAGGTCTCCGCCCAGGTCTTCCACAGGAGTCACCAGGCCGGACGAGTTGTAGACCTTGATCTTGAGGTTGGGGAGCGGGTCCAGCAGAGGAGAGTTGGTCATGGGGATCTTATCGGACACGTCGTGGAGGGCGTAGACCGGGCCGCGGTACATGGCAGCCGCGTTGGTCAGGTCTGGAGGGGCGGTCAGCTGGTCGGCTGCAGAGAGGAGGGAGGAGGAAGGAGACCATGTGAGCGAGTAATTAACTAAACGGTTGTGATCTGTTCTGTTCCTTAGAAATGTTTATCACTCAGTTTCAAAGTGATTTTCACAACTCTCAGAGTGAGTTTTGCTGTCACGGTAAAGCTAACAAGAACTAGTATGCTAACAACACACCTCCTGCTTTGCAGAGAATAAAACAGTCTAGATGCAAAGAGTGCACAATTGACTAGTTTTCACACAAATAACTGCTTTTACAATACATCTGTTCTTTATTACATAAAACATACAATATAAAAATGTACAGTCCCTGTGTGTTTTATGTCTCGCAAGAGTGTTTACATAATCCTGTTGGCCAGGTTATCACACAAACTGTCTCTAAAGTCCATACACCAAAACTTATTTTGATCATTTTAGAACATCAGAACACAGATTTACCTAGACCTATTTTACTCTCTGCTACAACAGCCAGGATTAAAGCAAAATAAAATGTGTCTTTACAACAAAGCATAAACTGAAAGCAGTGGTTTCCAAACGTTTTTATTGTGGGTCATATACTGAAACAGAAGGCCAATCGTCAGTAGACAATCGACATTTATCAGAGGTCTGATGACTTGGAAGCTTGAACATCAGGCTCGCACCAAAATGACCCTAATCAAGGTTAGAACAGATTATAGATTTGTTCATTATTTTCTTTTAGGATTATATACATATTTGTATAGAAAAGTGATATTTACTGTTTTGAAAACATAAAACAGTACTCTAAACTGTCTAAGCAGTCTAATTTTTCCTCAGTTTAATTTCCTTTCTCAGTGACATGAATGTAAACTGTGTACAGTAAGTTTAACCCAACAGTAGTACTCTGCAGACCCAGAGCCCACACGTACAAGGGCCACACATACACGCCCCTTCTTCTTTTACTTCTTTTGGGTTAGCGCCCCCTCTCTTATAGGATAATTATTACACTCAATCAAATTTAACTTTTAGGCGAGTGATTCTCAACAGCGCCCCCTGTCTTGTTGGATGCTTACATAGTAGAATAATGATTACTTAGACAAATGATTTCAGAATTCAGAAATATCTTTATAGCTTTAGGCTATGGTAGCAAACATTTATCTTATGGAATATCTTTTTTCACAGTTAAGGTAAAGTCAGGGTTAGGTTTAGGGACAAATAATTGGTTAAGGTTAGGGGAGGGCTATTCAACCAAATCAGGCCCACAACCCAGCCTTCAGCCTAATACCGTATTAAAACATAGCTTTTCTCTTGTTTACTGGTTTAATTTAGGGTTAGTATTTATACTTTTTGCTTCTGGTTTAGACCTTATTTAATTCTGCTTTAGACCAAGTTTGATTCTGGGTTAGTCCTGGTTCAGACCTGGTTGGTATCTAGTCTTAGTTTAATTCTGGTTCAGTCCAGTGTTGTCATTTTGAATAGGAAAAAGGAAAGAAAAATCTAATATAGTAGTAGTTATTTCATCATTATTGCAAAAGATCTAAGTGTTGTGTATTAATTAAGTATTTTGTGCAACCCCAAATTTTGTTAAAAGTCTTGGCACATCATGTACATCCCAAAAATCTGGCCCTCGGAAAATTGAATAGCCCTGGTTTAAGGCTTTGGGGTCGGAACGCTAATTGGGTAGAAAAAGGTCTAGGATTAGGTCGTGGAATTTAACTGACACGGAATTATGACAATGTGTATCCACTGCAACCCTTCTCGTCCACTATCTTGCCCCGGAGCTGCCATGTGCAAGCGTCAACGCCAAAACCATCCTCCAATGACACAGGACTCCCACGGAGACTCAGAGCCAATGTTTACAACCAGGAAAAAGCAAGAGAAGAAGAAGGGGCGTCAGTGTTTCTTTAACCCGTCCTTGGCACCTGTTCTTTCTTCTGCCGCTCAGGTGCTGTCTCCCACACCGTATGGCACACGTCACAGTTTGTCTGGAGGAGGCGGCTGCATTCCTCACTCTTTAATCAGAATCAATCCTGTACAACAGCCTTCAACAGCAGCGACAGGGATTCGGTGAGTGTGCTTCAAACGCCACAGTTCAGAGGCCAGAGGAAAACAACAAGGGCATTTTAAAGGAACTGCTGTATCTTCTGATAAATGGACCTTATTTGGTCATTTAAAGATGCACTATGTAACTTCTCTGTGCACCTCTGTGTGTCTCTGTGGAGATGTTCTTGCTCCGTGTGACGTCCAGTTGATCTTTCATTTATATTCAATTACAGATGTGTTCATTGCTAAAAAATAAAATGTCCTGAAAAACACAGTTACTGTGAGCTGTCCCCATGGAAATAGTTACATTTTATGCCATACTGTAGAACAGGGCTATTCAACGAAGGCCCGGGGGCCAAATCAGGCCCTCCAATGGATATGATCCAGCTCTCAACCTATCTTTCAAATGTATATACCAAAAATTGGTATATGTTTAGACCTGGTTTAGACCGGGTTTACTCCTGGTTACAACCTGGTTTAGTCCTGGTTTAGAGCTAGTTTAGTCTTGTTTTAGATCTGGTTTATTATTGGTTTAGATCTGGTTTAGACCAGGTTTAGTCCTGGTTTAGAGCTGGTTTAGTCTTCGTTTAGATCTGGTTAAACCTGGTTTAGACCTGGTTTAGTCCGTGTTTAAACCTCTTGGCGTGTTGGACATGTTTCTGGCCAAAACCATGGACAAAATGATGGACAAAACTGTCCCTGTAAACAAAGTTGAATACCCCTGATGTAGAACATTTCAGACAGAGCGGTAACATCTCTGTGGACATGAGCAGATGGCGGACGCTTGGTGGAACTTGTATATGTTGTTTTGTTTTCTAAACTGTTCCCACTGTGGATTTAAAGCTTCTGTAAAATACACCTGGGGCAATGTTATGTTTTGTTTGTGCATGTTTAAATACCTCATCATATTCAGTAGTCTTCAGGACCTCAAATGGCTTGGTTCCACTGACTTGGCATGAGCTTAAACAACCTACTTCACTCAATTCAAGATTATGTTTAAGAGACTAATAATAGAAAAAGACAACCAGAATCATGTGTAATGTTTAACACTTCTAACGAGTGTTAAACGGGGGGGTTTGGAGGTCCTACCCCAGAAAAATATTTAAGAAATTAAACCACACATCTGTTTCTTTGTGTATTTTAACACATGTTGAATTTAAATTCATGATATTCTTTTGTAATTTTACAATGTTATATTTTATTTACCATTTAGCTTTAGTAGGGAGGGGTGGCTTGGGTAGAATTAAAACATTTGACAATCCCTGATTGTTTTGTTGGTCTTTGTCTTGTGTCCGTCATGATCGGGGGGCATCTTATTGGGGGCCCCTCTACTTGGGGGCCCAAGGCACTTGTGTTGCCTTATGGTAAGTCCGCCACTGTGATTGCTTGCTCAGTGTTGTAAGTGTTTGTCATCTCTTTTTTTCTTGTATACGATTGTGATTATGATTGATAGTTGTTCATGTTTGAAGAATGATTGGTCGGCTGGTTCTAACCCCGCCCACTGTTCTTTATACGTGCACCGCTTCATTCAGAAAATCTGGGTTGACAGAGCAAGTTGTGAACCTGTTTTGTAGAACGACTTACCCAGAGAAGCTCAAGTCAGAATTTGTCAATAAGACAAACATAACCAGGATAAGTTCAGCCTGTTTTGTAATCTTCTGGTCATGGACTTTTTTGTTGTTATGATGAGTTTGTATGTTATATTTATCTGTTGCTGTCCAGTTGACTAGAATGATGTATGAAATGTTGTTGAAAAAGAATGATTTTATTCATGATGATTTACTCGGAATGATTTTCTTCATCCAGTCTAAATTAGCCTTGATTTTCTCTCAGTTTTGTCTTTGTTAAGGTTTTATTTAGCTAAAGTTTGACTAATACATTAAGGCATGGACATATTTTGTTGCATATATACTGTATAAAATCATTATTGTGTGGCAAAGTACATTCAAATACAGCAATACTATTGATATCACAGCACAGAAATATTCCTCCACTATTTGTACTAGCGACAATTTGACAACACGTCTTACTTCCTCCTATTTTTGTGAACATAAATCAGTATTTAGCCTCAAAAATGCTCTTTAATCCGAACCACTTTCTGGTTTCAAAGCACCATTGGGAATCAGTACTCCGCGATAAACCCTGCACATTAAATTTACAGTTAATTACTCATTAAATCTATCTTTTTTAAACGTTATTCCAAACCTCAGAAAGGATTTCATGAGATTTCTTTTCAATTTTCAGGATTAACCCAATTTCCCCCCCCCCCAAAGGTAATCACTACAGTCTTCTGCTCATCAAAAAAGAAAACACATTGAAAATCCACATCTGCGGCTGGCAATTAACCACCGAGGAGACGGGCCCATGTTACGGCAAATCGTTTTTGGCAAAAATTGAAAATTGTTGCCTCGGCGAGATGATAAATTCTACTCCCGGCTCCCCACCATCACGCACCTGTCGCAGTCATAAACCTGTTTACCGGTCGAGCTTGGGAGCCTGCTGAAATTGAATTAAGAGCTCGCCAAAACGACAGCAGAGAAATAGGCGGGAAAAAGAGTGGTAATTCGTGAAAAAAAATAAAACAGCAAGGGACAGAGGGATCAGGGTTTCTATAATCCGTCAATAATCCGCCGGAAAAAGACGTGATGTTTTGCTAATGAGGTCAAACTAATCGCACAGAAGTCAATGGCGTTACAGACTTTTGGTTTCATATTTGAGCACCGACGTTTGCGGATTATGTTGACAATTGACGTTTTGGAAGAAAGCTGAAAGATAGAATTGTGTATCCAATTTCGGAGAATGACAGTGACTTTGGTGTGTTGTCAAGTAACTCAAATTGGGTGTAATTTCTTCACTTAATAGAACTTGTTTCGTCAAGTTGTGACATCTTAGGAAGTCTTAATTCATGTTTCCGTGCAAAGACTTGAGCTGCAGGCCGACTCGAGAGAGAAGGAGGGTTATTCAGGACAAAAATATGAACGCATGTCGAATTTTATTATTGAAGGAACAGCAGAAATAATGAAAAGGAGCGAAGGTGAATGAACTTTAGAAACACAGATGAGCACACGAAGTTTACTACTGGGTGTTTGGAAAAAAGTTTTGGAGAGTGCAGCGTGTATTTTGAGGTCGACAAACCAAATTTGCAGATCTACTCAAAGGCAAATAAAAGATGATAAAACTTTTGTAATCTTGGGAGTAAAAACTGGCTGGCTGAGGAAGATTGAAAAACGACTTTTGACAACTAGGTAGACTTTAAGGCGAGACACTGAAGAGAAAACTTATTTTTTCAATGTTTTGTATTTTGGTCAGTTTGCTATCTCAACATAAAGGCTTTCATGTGGAAACAAACTTGACCAATCTGCTCCTAAAGATGTTTTATTACTTAATTTAGTTTCTATAGATTTCTCTGGGACATTGTAACTTCAAAGGTTGTTTTCTTAAAATGCTTTTTTTCTCCCACAGAGACATAAAGATCAGCCTTAAAGTAGCTCCTACACCAAACTGTGCAGTCTTGTACTTAACAAGATTTTGACGGAATGTACAGAAGGATTTGTTGATATCCAATTGTGTCCTTTAAAAATTCAGGAATCAATCAAATTACAACTTTGAGGAAACTAACGATGAGTAAACGCTGTCCAGTCAAAGCTCACTGAAGTCCCGTCTAAGACAAGCTGGACTGTGGGTGTGCGTACCTGATCGCGCCGTCTTGATGATGACGGACTGGAAGCCTCCGTTGAGCGCCGACGTGTCGATGATGACCGAGTCGAAGTCGCGGTGAGTCTTGCGGTAAATGAAGAGAGCCACGATGACCGAGATGACCAGGCACATGATGACCGCGATGACCACGCCCACGTACAGCGCCACGGCATCTGAGCTGGAGGCGGCTGCGGGACACACAAGGAACGAGGAGGGTCAGGCACAAGGGAAGAACCATGCATTCAGTCAGCACTTACAGTCATGCGTGTCGTTAGAATGTACGCTATTTGGTATTTTTATGTTTCAGTGCAGATATCTATGGATTTTGTTGACGTGGACAAATTACGTTTTCAAACAAAGCTGAAATAAAGTTCAAAATAGAGTCATAAATCAGATTTCTGGGAAATTTTGGGGTGTTATCAACTACTGTCGTTTCTAATTTCTCCACTTAATACAACATGTATTTGTTAATTTGTTTGTTTATTTAAAATGTGAGGCTTGTATTTTATGAAAGTGTTACAGGAGGTGAGTGAGAACAGACTAAAAGGATTGTGTTGTCCACTTTATACAAAGATAAAACCAAAACGCAAACCAGTCTGTCTTTGACTTTAGATAGAACCTGCATCAACAAGCTCATGTTTCCAACTTTTGTATTTTATAAACTGAAGAAGAATTCAGAACACAGAATTCGATAAACAATCATTTATAAAGGTTAAACGTCCTTCAACAAATTGTCATGAATTAAAAACATGATGTTACAATCACATTAAGAGGCACAAAAAGTTAAAAGCATAATGGAATATGATTTTTTACACTGTACATGAATGAAGACAAATGTCCTAGATTGCATCATTCACTTACTGCACACTCAGTGGAGCCCCACTGTAGCCACAGCTGCCCCGGGGCTGAAACACGGCTGCTGTCGACAGTGTCACTCCAGTCTGACTGAAAGCCCCTGATTTGACTTTGTGGTCTGGTTTTATTTGCATGTTTCTTTGTTCCTGCGCGGCTCACCTTTCACACACAGATTCTAGTCTTCGCTCCATGCACAATAAAAGTTTAAAGAGCTCCGGAGCCCGAGGACACAAAGCGCTGGTCTAGACTGGAGCTGCAGCGGAGGAGCGAGACGGAGAGAACAAGGGCTGGAGGCACTTAAAGCTTAATAAGGCTGTTCATTATTTTACAAGGGCCAACATCCTCCTCCCGTCTGCTCACCGAAGCTGTACCTTTGTGTCTCTGGAAAGCTCTGGGCTGGCGCTAATGTCACAAGAACGTACAGGAGACATACTTTATTCTGTTATCTTTTCATTCTGTGTATGGCCTAAAATAATATATGTTTAAGAGGTAAGAGTCTCCCATTGCATCAGCGCTGCAGTGTGCATCCCAGAGAGAGCAGCTTTTATCGTTGAGTTTGTGTTCACACTAAAGCCGGCTGCACACAGAGGATTAGACTCACTGCTAACAGTGGATGTCAAAAAAGTAAAAAATAAGAAATAAATCCTTATATTTTTCTCTGAACAGAAAAAAAATGTTTAGCAAGAAATAAACTCTGTTTAAAGCCTTTTATTATGAACATACTGTTTCATTTGATAAAGTCACTTATACTTTTTCTTGTAACAAGATACAAAGGTTATTTTGACTCTTCTTTAACTTTAAACTGAGAGTTCATCTTCTTCCACTTATCCACGGTGGGGCGTGAGGGCAGCAGTCTAACCAGGGACTCCCAGACTTCCCTCACCCCAGACACTTCCTCCCTTGGGTATCCTGAGGTGTATACAGGCCAGTCGAGAGACTGAAAGTTTTTTTATTTATTTAAGACAAAGTAAGAATACCAATATTTTCTTAATTGTAGCAAAATCCACCAAAATTATAATATTTAGTAACAACATCTCGCTTAAATATTACAGTTTTTAAGTACATTTTGCCAAAATCTTAAAATGACAACAATATTGAGTAACTTACTTGGTGAAATCAAGTTTCTTTGAATTTCACCCAACAATGAGAACATTTTGCTCATATCGAATCATTTACAGGGAGCAACTTGCTTCAACTGAGAACAATTTTAAATATTTTTCGGATTTATTTTATCCATGAATTTGGTCAAAATAAATCTTATACACATTTTCTAAGCACGTAGAGACATTTGGAATCGACATAAGCTTCAACATACGACAAAAAACAGTCCAAATCACAGACAGGAGCCTTCATCAGCCTAACATCACCTGAGGACCTCTGAGTCTGCTCAACTACAGTAACGTTCATTTTCACAGACATGGAGGATTCAGACGGGACTACTAACGCAGTTATTACAATTTCAAAACGAATCCCGTCCAAATAGGTCTAAAGGCAGAGCAGGTCCAGGTTATAACTCCTCTCTTAGGGCAGGACTAATCTAGTGCGTTTGACTTCTAGCTTCAGACTTAACTCAGCAGATTTTGGACTAATTGGGACAAATATGCCGGACTAAACGTTGTGCTGGGTGATTGTCATGTTCTTTGTTCTGATTTGTTTATATTCTACTCATCCAGAACACTGCTAAACCTTTCCTACCATCTCCCAAAAAGCCCTCGCAAATGGGAGAAAATAGCTCTCACAAAATAATGTACTAAAAACTGGCGAAAAGGGAAAAGCGAACTGCACTTTGGGACATTTAAAAAGTACATAAATGCTTCCGAGACTAGTATGAGTCGTTCACCGGGACACAGGGAGATAACGGCGAGTAAAAATAGCACAATGGGCGTCGTGGTTAAGCCGTAGTAAAAGACTGGAGGGAACAATGTGTGGTGGAGGGAAGGGACAGGCCTGTGTTATTACCGTGAGTCATGGCGGGCCGGAAATATTCAGAAAATGACTCAGCTCTCTGCAAATTACAAACACGTCGCTATATTAATAGTGTTTTTTGGCTCGGTTCCATTTTGTTGCGCTAGTTTCCGCAGCAAAATGTGGTGATTTGGTTGTTGTCTTTTTTAATTGCCTTACCCCAAGGCTTGGATTAAAGGATAAATATCGTGCAAAATTAACTTTTTTGAGTTTTTATCCATGCGCTAACATTGTTCCGTCATCAAAAACACACCTGGAGTAATGTTTAGCTTCATTCACGCTACTTTGACGAATGCTGGTTAGAAAATGCTCTCCCCTCCGACCGTCAAAAACATTTTAAATCCATAAATTGTTGTCATTGTCCGAGCATTTCTGTGTCAAATCACGGTCAGTACAAATGCATGTATCAACAAACATGACAGTTAATGTGGGTTTAAAATGTGCGTAATTGCCTCTGCAGCCTGTAGATGGAGCCACAGCTAAGTTACTATGGCGTCTCCCAAGGCTATGACAAAGTTATGTGTTTTTTTTTTTTTCGTAAAACATGATATTTTTAGTTCTAAAACATGAGATGTAGAAGTTATGATACTCAAGAGCATGTTTAAAGGCCCAAAACACAACAAATAATGCATAATATTTTACCTTTAAATGGTATTGCTCTAATCTACTGCATAAAATAATGTCCTCCAATTGAAAAAAATAAAATAAATAAAATATAAAAATTCTGTTCTAAATGATATAGGCAATCTTTTAACTCATTTAGAGACATTTCAAATTTCAAGAGACATTTCAAAGTCACTAATTGCAGCATTTCAGACAAGCATATGACTTTTCAGCACTCCTTGTACTGGAATTTACTGGAGAATAGTCATTTCTACCATTAGGGGGAAAAAAACACAAGCTAGCCATTAACTAACTATTGTTTGTTTGTTTGTTTTATTTATTTAAATGGGACAGCATGTATTAATGAACAGTGATCGGTTAAAATGACATGAATCTTGGAAAAGGTATTTTAAATTAATAACTATGCACTACTACAGCACACACACACACACACACACACACACACACACACACACACACACACACACACACACACACACACACACACACACACACACACACACACACACACACACACACACACACACACACACACACACACACACACACACACACACACACACACACACACACACACACACACACACACACACACACACACACACAAACACACACACAGTCCCTAATTACAGTTGGCAGAGTGTTCCAGCTTGTGCAGCCCTTCACAGAAAGCACATTTTGCTGAATTTTTAATGAATTCTCTTAAAGGTGGAGGTGCCGAATAGTTTATTACTCAATATATGAGACTAAAATTCTTAAATAATTTAAAATTTTCAAAATTTAAAAAATTGTATTTCTCAAGAAGAGGGTATATATGGAATGACTGGGATTTTCGATAAAGTATCTTAATGCAGTTGTAATGATTGGACGTCAGAAATGCTCAGGACGGGTAACGTTTTTTTAGACTTAAAAACGCAGGCGAGATTTCCACCTTTTGACGTCATAAATGTCGGTCAAATTGAAACTGAGTGTTTTGTGAGGCTCAGAGGACGTGGAAACGAGCGTGAATGAAGCCGAACACAACTCCAGCTGTGTTTCTGATGCGCGAACAATGTTAAAACATGATCTAATCTTCAAAAAAAGTCCGTTTTGCGTACTACGTCTCCTTTAACAACCGCAGAATTAGCAGCTTTTGTACAGAGCGAGACGTGATGTTTAGTGGTTTGCAAAGGAAAATATGTCAGATTGGAATTTCTATTCAACTGCGATAAAGCTTGCTGTCCTACTCCAGCATGATTTAATTTATAACCCTCTAATGATTGTGTATTTTCCCTCATCTGTCTTTTAAACATTATGATGAAACGAAACACAAGCCCAGTTCTGTTTCTGGTGAGGTGAAAACTTCATTGAATAAGTGTCAGAAGGTTTAAAAAATCAAAACAAACAATAATACCCCCATTTTAAGCTTCTGCACAAACATGGAACATGAAAGAGCAGTTTGCGTCAGAGTAATGGAGTCTGACTCTGGAGGAGGATTTGTCTCTCGATTATTAAGACTGTGTGGGACCTCTTATTATAATCCTGTAGGGGAGAGACAGGGGGGAGAGAGACAGAGAGAGAGAAGGAGAGAGAGAGATGTGGAGAGAGAGAGGGGAGAAAGAGGTAAGAGAGACAAGGGGGAGAGAGAGAGAGAGACGTGAGGGGGGTGAGAGAGAGGTAAGAGAGAGCAAGAGACAGGGAGAGAGAGAATGAGATGAAAGAGAGAGACTGAGAGGGGTGGAGGGGGAGAGAGATTGGGAGAGAGAGAGAAACAGAGAGAGAGAAAAGAGAACAGAGAGGGAGAAGGATGAGAACGTGAGAGAGTAAGAAAGTGGAGGGAGAGGGATAGACAGACAGAAGGGGGTAGAGACAGCAGGAGAGAGACAGACAGATAGATAGACAGAAAGATACAGAGAGAAAGAAAAGAAAATGGGAAGGGATAGAGACAAGGAGAGAGAAAAAAGATTAATGGTAGGGAGAGAGTGAGAGGGAAGGAGACAGAAAAAGAGACAGAGGGAGAAGGAAAGAGGGAGAAGGGAAGGAGCTAGAAATAGAAAGAGGGAGAGGAGGGAAGGATGAGAGAGGGAGACAATGAGACAGAGTGCAGAGAAAGGAGAAGAGAGAGGGAAATAAAAGGAAATAAGAGGTACAGATGGAAAGAGATGTAGACAGGGATAGAGGGAGGGAGGAGAGAAAAAGAAGAGAAATAGATGAAAAAGGAGAGGGAAACAGGGTGGAAAAAGAGAAGTAGTGATATGGAAAGAGAGAAGAAAGAGAGGTGGGTGAAGAAAGAGAACATGAAAAGAGAGAGGGGCAACAAAAACAGGATAAAGCAAGAGACAAAGAAAGAGAGGGTGATAAAAACAAAATGAGAGAAAAGGAGAGCGAGGAAAAGGAGAGGTGGAGAGTGAACAGGAGAGAGAGAATGAGCATGAGAGAGAGAAAAAAGAGAGAAATCCGGAGTAATTTTCCCACCGAATATTCCCAAATTGCGCCGACAGAAAAAAGGTCAGAGGTGCAGTGACACAGGCGGCCACAGGAGGGAGCTGTGGACTGCACACAGAGCCAGACCAGGACTGAACCTGGACCAGAACAGGACCAAACCAGGTCTATGTCAGAACTAAAGTGGGATTAGACTTACACCCTCTTTCCAAAAATGTCCTAAATTATAAAAAAATGTAGTTTCATAATTCTGACCTGTCTCCAGCTCAGTTTGAGACATGAACATGAGCTATTGATAAAAGATCACACGCAAAATGTGTCGTTGAAAGTGTGACTTCTGAACTTTCACCTTCGTCAATCGACAGTGAAGGTGAGGCTCACAGAAGGAGGAAAGAGTTTATGTGAGAAAAAGAGGTAAAACAAGAGCGGAAAGAAAGGGAGAAAGATGAAGAAAGAGAGAGAAAAAGAGGAGTGAGAAAGATGGAGAGAGAGGAAAGGAGAGAGAGAGAGAAAACAAGAGGATGGAGAGGGGGAAGATGAAGAGAGAGAAGGATGAGGGGAGAAGAGAAAAAGAGAGAAGGGAGAAAGAAGAAAAGAAAGAGAGAGAGAGTAAAGGAGAGGAGAGATAAAGCTAGGGAGAAAGAAGAACACGGAGACAAAGGGGAGAGAAAACAAGAGAAGGGAGAAGAAGAAAGCTGAAGAGCAAGAGAGGGAAAAGGAGAGGAGAGAAAGCAAGAGAAGGGAGAGGGGGACCGAGTTAGGAAGAAAGACGAAAAGGGAGAGGAAGGGGATAGAGAAAAGGAAAGGAGAAAAGGAGCGGAGAGAAAACAAGAAAAGGGAGAAGGAGAAAGGCAAAGAAAGAGAGAAAAGGAGAGGAGAGAGAAAGGGAGGGAGGAGACAGGGAGAAAGATGAAGAGAGAGAAAAAAGAGGAGTGAGGAAATGAGGAGGGAAAATTAGAGAAGTGAGAGGGACAAATATGAAAAGAGAGAGGAGCGGAGAGATAAGGGAGAAAGAGAAAGGTAGAGAGAGAGGAAAGAGAGAAGAGAGAAAAATAAGAGAAGGGAGAGGTGGAAAGATGAAGAGAGAGAAAGGAAAGAGAAAACAAAACAAGTGAGAAAGATGAAGAGAGAGAGGGGGAAAAGAAGAGGAGAGAAGAGTGAAAGAAGGGAAAGGTAGAAAGGGGAAGAGAGAGAGAGAGAGGGAGGGAGAGAGAGAGAGGGAAAAGAAGAGGAGAGGGAGCAAGAGAGGGAGAGGAGGGAGATGAAGAGGGAGAGAAAGGGGAGAGAGAAAAGGAGAGGAGAAAAACGGATCGGAGAGACCAATGAAGAGAGAGAGACAGAGAGAGAGAGAGAAAAAGGAGGGGAGAGAAAACAAGAGAAGGAAGAAGCTGAAGAGAGAGAGAAAAAGAGAGTCAAGAAAAACAGAGAGGAGAGAAAAGGGGAGGAGGGAGGGGGAAAGATTTGGAGAGAAAGAGAAAAGAAGAACAGAGAGAGAGAGAGGAAAAGAAAGGAGAGAAAAGATAAAGAGCTAAGAGAGAAAGACATAGAAAGAGAGAAAAAGATAATAAAGCTGGTTCAAAGTGGAGCTGTGTTTACGGTTCGTGGTGAGTGTCATGTTGCTTTTCGATGAGTCGGATTAAAACAGAAAAGTCCGGGTGAGACGCTAACATTTTGAGCTCCTGCAGTCATTCTGAAGTCCTTTGTTGCTTTGCTGAGGAGCGCTGCATAACTTCGGTCGTCTCCATCCACAGCTCGAACAATACTTGACCTTATTAACGTCACTGTTGCTAACTCAAACCACCGCTGAAGCTAATCATCTTCATAGAATGTCTCATGTTTAGCTTCTCTGCACATAGTTCTCACCGCGTCTGGTATATTCAACGTTCACGGGCTTCAGCTTCCTGTTATACGCAACATTTTGGGTCGTTTTTCCCTCATTCAAAAGATATACAGCCGTCTTTATTGTTCAACATCCTGAAAACCCACGCATAGAAAGGTGTCATTCTCCATTTAAGTCGTTTGCCAAATTTGCGTCGGCCGTGCTAGTCTTTTCAGAACAACTATTTTTGATAAAGGCGTGTGAAATATTGCAGTTGTCATATTCACCAAAGACATTAAACGTGACACTAAAGCTAGCAGACCTCGATGTTTCTCTGCTCTGATCCGTTCAGCTCATATTTAAAGGACAAATATCATGCAAAATGTACTTTTCTGAGCTTTTTATCATGTTCTAACAATGTTCCGTCATCAAAAACACACCTGGCGTAGCATTTAGCGTCATTCACATGGGTTTGATGAATCCTGGTTAGAAAATCCTGTCAGACGTCACTTGTCCAAGAATCTTCTGCTGTTTGAAGTCCTTAAATTAATGCTAGGCATTGAGCATTTCGTTACAGCGGCGTCACAGCTCACACTGCTCACATTACAAAGCATTGTGGATATACAAATATGAGTAATTGCCTCTGCAGCCAGCAGATGGAGCCACAACTAAGTTAATATGGCGTCTCCCCAATGCATTGATAAAGTTCTATTGTTCTTGGTAAAAACATTTTATTTTTAGGTCTAAAACATGCAATGCTGAACATAAAATAGAACTAAGTAACATTATTAATCATCCACAGTCCGTGTGGTGGTTATAAATGCATTTTCAGGGCGTTTGAAGCCGACCTGAAGACAACTCTCCTGAAAAACTCTGGCTCTCATTTTTATATTTGGCAACATAAAATTTTTCTGTGTGTGATTGTACTTCCTTATTTCAATAAAAAGGAACAGGAAAAAAAAGAGCTTTTGGCATCATTTTACTGGCAGTGTATGTTCACAAGAGACCTGCAGGGGGAGCTTTGTGACTGAAGTTACTGAGTTCTGCTTTAAGATCCTTCCGAGCATATTTAAAGGGTAATAACAATACAAACATTCATTCATTCATTCATTCATTTTCTACCGCTTAATCCCGTTGGGGGTCGCGGGTGACTGGAGCCTATCCCAGTGACTTTGGGCCTTAGGCAGGGTACACCCTGGACAGTGGCCAACTCGTCGCAGGGCTGACACAGAGAGACAGAGACATGGACAGACAACCATTCACTCTCACATTCATTCACTAGGGACAATTTAGAGTTGTCAATTAACCTACACAGTCATGTCTTTGGACGGTGGGAGGAAGCCAGAGAACCCGGAGAGAACCCACGGTAACACGGGGAGGACATGCAGACTCCACCCAGAGAGATCGTGTGATGTTAGGGTGGTTCGGAATTCGAAACCACGATGTTGGGGTGGTCTGGGATTCGAACCCACGATCTCCTTATTGAGAGGCAGAAGCTCTAGCCGCTCTGCCACCGTGCACCCACAATACAAACAATGAATGATATTTGTCCTTTAAGTTCAAATCAGCATGTTTAAAAACAGATTTTGATGGTATATTAGATGGAGTCTGTCCACACACGTGTTGCGGGAGTCAGATAATAATGTTGGCGCAGAAACATCTAGACATGGTCAGATTTAATTTTGACAAAAATTCTGTACTTAGATTAGGGAATTATACTGTGAGTTTATGTGTGCTTTTACATGTCTCGATTTCATTATCAGCTTTTTAAAACTAGATGTTTGCTTTTGCGATATGATCCAACATAAATGAAAAAAAATTATGAAAAATTGAAAAAACTAAACAAACAGACTCTAATACAAAATATGCAGTCTGGGGAGTTTTTCTATTTTGCATTTGAAGACAGGTAGAAACAGATATCATTGTAAATATGAAAAATTACATGTTATCTTAAAGGAAAAATATTCCACATTATGTGTTTTGTTATTTGCACATGCTCTTGGGCACAATTACCAATTACCAAAACGACTCTCCGTCATTCTCGTCGTTTCCCATTCCAGGAATTTACTTTTGGCTCCATCTACTGGCAGCCGAGGGAACTGTGTAGGTGAGATAAATAGACCCAGCTTGCCCTCGACATTCTAATGCAGCCAGCGTTGTAACGAATTTGAGGCAGAAATGTTGAAAATTGACTTAAAAACAGCGCAAAAGATCTCAGAGCTTGACATGACATCACAGATCTGGGAAACTTGAAATGGAGTGTTTTTGAGGCTTGGAAGGGAGGAGATTCATGAAACAATGTAAATGAAGCAAAATACAACTCCAGGTATGTTTTTGATGAAGAAATTAAAGTAATAACATTTTTAAACACTCAAAAAAGTGTCATGATAGTATTTGGAGAACATGTGCGTAAATGGGGAAATAGACGTTGGCGTTGGAGGGCAAGAAACAGAGAGGTCGATGGTCGTTTTAATACCTCGGGGATTCACTTATTTTGGCTTAAATCCTCACTGGTCGACACTGATCTCTCGACATTGATTGGCTGAGCTGGATGTCAGTCTGGGCGGGTATCCAATCAGGAGAGGATTAAAAGACTGTCTCTGTTGTTTAATCCTGCTCCAAATGGATCCTGGACACAGCCGGTTTGGGAACACCAGGGAGCAGAGAGCAAAGCCCGCCCAGGAGCAGCCAAAAGAGCTGGATTTCACTTCAAACCAAACCGTATGGCTCGAAGAAAAGGCCGATTTCATGTTCCACAACTTCCTAATGTGCAAGAGCAGAGGCCTATGTAACTATGTGGGAGTTTTTGACAGAAATATCCACAAAGGTTGAACCATTTTCATATTTTTTAAGGATCAAGTGCGTAAACTTGCCAAATAAAAGGGACTGTTCAAACTTTTTAAAGAGTCGTGTGATTGTGATACTTTTTCAAGCTGTTGGAAACGATGATGTCACCACAGACAAAGACATTGAACTTTGAACCAGTTTTTGTTTCATGTGGACAAGCCCAGTAATTACAGACATATGAACCACGAACAAGGTCAACAACTCTGCATTTTGACAGTTAGAATGCCTTTGTTAGATTGGATTGGATTGGATCATTTTACTGGAACATGGCTATATATTCACATGTTCTAACAATGTTCTGTCATCAAAAACATACCTGGAGTTTCATTTAGCTTCATTCACGCTGTTTTGAGGAATGTTGGTTTGAAAAAAATCTCGCCTTCGACCGTCAGAAAACACTTCCTGCTGAACTCCCTCGATCGATGATGTTTTTTTCAGATATCGACGTCATTTATCTGAGAAACTTAAATCATCGGCAGTCTCGTTATAAGCATTTCTGTCTCCAAACACGATAAAATTACTGTTTTTATATTAAGTGACGTCACAGTAAACGTGTGCGAGCCATGTGAACGAGCACATCGGATGATACAAACAGAAGCACGTGACATGGCTAGACTAGAGACACCTGTAAATTGTGTTTTATTTCCTTTCAGATGCTTTTGATCATTGTGCCAATGAGCACACGCCATAGGGATAAATATGGTGCCATTTTGAAATCATCTTCCAGGATTAATTATAGTTCTATGTGTGATGCAAGCAAATAAATAAGATAAAATACAACTGCAGTTGAATCAACATCTGTCATCATTGCAATTATGCAATTGTTACATTAAAAAACAAAAACAAAAAAAAACAATTAAAGCACACTGAGACCAACATTAAAATAAAGGTACAATTAAAAAATAATAAGAAAAAATCTCATGAAAAATAACATTTTGGGTTTTTTTTTTTAATTTGATTTAAGTTCAAATAGCAGTTTGGAGGGATTGACAGAACATGGTTTGAGGTTACTCCAACAACGTTCATTGTGTCTTCTTTAGTTATATCCACACAAAGACAGGTCAATACCTTAGTTTGGATGTGGGGGTTGGGGTTGTGTCCAGATTTCAGATGGAGGATTCAAACTCAAATGTTTTCACCTTAGTTTTCTAAACCAAGGTTAAAACATCTGGATTTGTGGTGGGTTACCTGGACTCTGTTACTTTTTTGTCCAGATTCTGAAGCAGTTCAGTAATCTGTGACTCTTTCCTCCTCTCTCTTCCTTTGTGGATGCGCCCAGGTCCTGCAGCTTTTTTCTGGCCTTTTGAAGGTCTTTGGTCAGCGCCTCGTTAATCTTTGTTTTTTGTTTAAGTTCTTTCTGGAGTATGATGTTCTTAACCGTTATACCATCCTTCTCGTTTATGGAGGTCACAAGCTGCTCCCTCACAGACGTGTGCGCTTTTTTTGTGTCCTCGAGCTCCTTCAAAACATCCTTGAGGGAGTCTGCATATATTCTGTTCAGAAGTTGTTTTTCGTCCCTTTCATGCTCAATTTTTCTGGCAAATTGTGCCATATCCTCCGTCTCTTTTCTGGCGCTCTGAAGGTCGTCTGTCCTCTGCTGGAGTATTTCCTGGAGTTGGTTCTCCTGGTCCTTCTGTTCTGCCAGACGCTGCATTAGTTTGCCGTTCTCCATGATCTTGTTGTCAATCTCCTTCAGGGCGTTTGTGAGCTGTTCCCTCAGAGACACATGTGCGTTTCTGGTCTCTGAGAGCTCCTCTCTTGTGGAGATAAGGGAGTCAGCTAGAAGTCTATTTTCATGACTTTTGTCTTCTATGCTTTTAGCGAGTCCAGTCATGTCCTCTAGCTCGTGCCTCGTCCTCTCCAGATCCTCTGTGAGAGATGCAATGCGCTTGGTTTTTTGCTCGCATTCTTTCAAGAGGTCGAGTTTGACTTTCTCCCGCTCTGACAATGACATTACCATCTGTACGGCATGTTTGCTGATGTACGCCTCCAGTGCTGAAATCTTCACGTTCTTGGATTCAATTTGATCCGTCAGAACATTCATGGCTGTCTCTGCTTGGTAGAGACGAGAGTTCTTTTCTTTAAGTATTAGGGAGTATTTCTTCTCCATAGATTCAAGTTTGTTTTTTAGTTCTTGAATCTGCCTGTCTTTATCGGAGACACGGCGCCTTCGGAAAAAGTTCCACATGGCTGCTTCTTAAAAGTGTTCCAATAACAGCCAAAAAAGTGCTCACAAGGCGTCCTTAATGGTTTGGCGATACAAGCTAAAACGAGATATCTGCTGCTGAGAAAGTCGTGTGCTTCTCCTACTGAAGTCTGAATCAACTGTGAACTCAGGATGTGTGTTTAAGTACTAAGTAGAGAACATGTGACATCATCATCATATGTCATAAAGCCAAAGAATGGAACTATGACAACGGAATGCTGAGGTTTGGTTGTCATGGCAACACATTCTAACAATGGCTGTCTAAAATGTACAAGAGGGCTGTCACTATACTATTCGTCCCGGAAATACGATTCGTCCGGAAGTGCAACTGCAAGCATGCGCAGTACGAAATAAAGTATAAAATATTTTTTTACGGTGGTGTTCTTTTTATATTATGTAAAGTTCCAATCTTTGTATTTATTCTATACAAGGAAATACCGTTTTTATATTTATTTATCACTTTTGAAGTGTTAAACCGCAGGCGTTCGCTATGCAGTTGTGTAGTGACGCATTCAAGGAAATGGAAAGATATACGAATATAAAAAAATATTTTGATTGTTCAGATTTGTTTAGAAAAATATTAGAAAAATTACAGGTTGTTATATAAATCTTATTCCATATAAATAGAGCAGAAAAACGTGGTCCTTATCTTAATACATTTTTCTAATATTTACAACAGGTACTATCCCACCAAATAAAGTCAAAATAAGGTAATATAAACAACTGACTTTTTTTTTCCAACAGTTTTTCCAGACCAGCCAAGACTGTGACAATACTTTAAAACGGCATTTTGGCCTAGTACCATATCCTGTCTGGAGTTATTTTGTCGTTTTGTAGTAGCTTAACTTTGCTAACATGGCTCTGTCACTTTCTTTTCTCCTCACTTTTTGGCTCAGTTTTTCAGTTTTTCATTCTGGATTCTTTATAAAGGTCCAAACTTTCACGTTCACTCTAGTTCTGTTTGGTCTGGACGACGGTCTGCAAGAGCATTCACATCTGGACTTTTGACCAAACCAGGAACCACAGGAACGTCCTAAAGTCTTGGCCGAATGTGAGTGTGAATGCTCCCTTGATTTAATAATATTATTTTTGTGAAGTGTTTGCTTTTGAACAAGATAAGAAAAACAACCGGCATCAGGAAATCCAAAGAACCAGATACAGCATCACAGTCACAGACAATATGGCATAGTACGATTTTAAAGAAATGTTTAAAGACTGTCTTGAAGGTACAAAAAGCCAACAATATTCACTTAAATCGCCAAATGAAGTTAGACAAATCCAGTCTTTGTCATCTGCTGCCGAACGTTAAACAAAACAATCATCATTTGTCTTCATGAACAGAACATTTCACTGAAAACAAAGTGCTTGACGTTTAATAGAAAACTAAGATCAGAGAGAAATTAGAGCTAAAAACACACTGGGCTGTCAGGTTCAAAGCCGAGCCAAACGAGAAGGGATGAAAGTGAGAAAATGAAATGAAAACACATGAAGACACTTACATGAGACGGCCACAGCACCGCTCTGTCCGGGCCTCGGGGTCGGCTCTAACAATGGACCTTTGGAGACAAGGAGCAGGCGGAGGGATGAGGCACGACAAAACAAAACAAAACAAACGTGACGCAGCAAAACAGGAGAAAACAAACAGGATAAAACAAACAGGTTAAAACAAACAGGACAAAACAAACAGGAAGGAACAAAACAGCAAGCAATGGCATTCCCTGATTTGGAACCTACATGTTTTGGCAAGGCTAGAGCAAGACCAGTGGCGGACTTACCATTAGGCAATAGGTCACATTGCCTTGGGCCTCCAACCTGAAAGGGCCCCTAATAAAATGCCTCCCGCTCATCACAGACAAGGTTCTGAAACAGTTTTCTAAATCTCACAGTGAAGTGGTGCAATTTACTTTTATGAGAGAAAAAGATCAACAAAAAGAATCTGGGACTGTCTGATGTACCGTAAAATTCGGACTATAAGGCGCTACTTTTTTCTCATGATTTCAAACCTGTGGCTTATACAGCGATACGGCTAATTTACGTATTTTTACAGGAACGGCCTCTAGGGGCACTCTCGCAGGAAGAGTTCGACAGACCGGTGAGGGACGAATACACTAGTTTGGTTGTGTTTTGAACAGTCAGTTTACATCGTGCGCACACCATCGTCACAGAAAACACACAAAGAAATGCATATGATGCACTTTTTTTAGTTAAAAGATCAATGTTCAATTAAAACTTTGCGTGTTCCATCCTCCTGTGTAAATGTCTCATGTTACAACGTGGACACCTGCGGCTCATAGTCAGGTGCGGCTTATACATGTACAAAGTAGTTTTTCTTTGTAAATATGGCTGGTGCGGTTTATATTCTGGTGACTCAATAGTCCGAACTTTATGGTAGGTATTAATTCTGCCCCTTCCTGTCCGGCTGTCTGCCTCCTCCCCTTTTAACTTAAAAAAAAAAATCAACTGAACATGTGTTAAAATGTACCAACAAAAGGGAAATATGGTCTGATTTCTGAGATATTCTTCTACGGAAACTCCCCGTTTAAAGCTTTTTGGACGTATGAATCCAAATTGTCCAATAGTCCGCTTACCATTTATGAAACTGTCAAGACACATAAAAGAATAAAAACAAGAACAATTCAAGAGAAAAGTTACTTGATGAGGAGGGGGCCTTTTACTTAATTTTGCCTTGGGCCCCCAAATTCTTAGGTCCGCCACTGAGCAAGTCTAGACTAGTCAGGTCGGGATGGACAATCTGCTGTGATTGGTCATTCAAAGTGATGAAGTTTACGAATTATAATTTAGGTTAGGAAATGGGTTATGGCTGAGGTTAGGAAAATGGATTGGGTTAGTTAATGTTTTAACAGCAGTAACTTTTTACCAAATTCATCACCTACTAGTTTAATCTCATTTTACACCAAAAAAGTCAAAAATATAACAGTTAAAGCAGAACTAAATAACATTTTTACCTTAAATGTCTTTGCGTCTTTGTACTGGCAGTGTATTTTCACAAGATGCAGCAGGGGGAGCTCTGTTGATTTAGTTACCTGATTCTACTTTAAAGCAGAACCGAGTAACATTTTTTGCCTTATTAAACGCTTTGTAAGTCCGTGTGGTGGTTGTAAATATATTTTCGGGCCGTTTGACTCTGCACGGAAAACCAGCAGCAACTTTCCTGACGCCGACCAGAAGAAAACTCTTCTGAGAAATCCTGGCTCTCTTTTTTATATTTGGCGACATGAAATGTTTTGTATGTGATTGTACTTTCTCTTTTTCAATAAAAAGGAAGGGGAAAACATATAAAAAGTGTATTTTCACATGAGGGCTTAGTTCTTACTTAGTTCTGCTTTAATGCTGCATTCATGGACGGCTGTAGACCTTCAGTTGTTCAGTCAATGAATCTGACAATGGTGTCTTGGTCGACCTAAATGTTTATTTGTTGAGTAATTATTTAGGGGGAATTTTATTATTCACAACAGCAGAAAAGAGAAATTCGTTATCTTGTGCGTTATTTTGAGATTTGAAAGTGAACTGTGAGATTAATCTGCCTTTTTAAACTGTTTCCTAATGGTTTTCTGTATAAATATTTGTAATTGCATGATCTTCTGTGATCTCGTGGTCTGGTCAGTGCACTTTAGGCACAGATATGACGAGATCATTGAGATATTGATTTGGTTTAAAAGATGTCGGCTGCGCCACAAGATGCCTGCTTTAGTCCAATAATAAGCATGAGCACTCATTTGTATAGTCCACTACAGCCCTACGTTCTGAAATGAGAAATTGGGGTTCTGTCATGTGCTGTTTATCTCGAAAAGTCGGGATTTCTATGTCAGCAACAGAAAAGTCTCAGAATCCACTCTTCAGCAACGTTTAATATCGCTAACAGTGAGATTGGTTGTTGTTCGACTTCCCAAAAGTTAAATGTCTGTTTTGGAAAACATCCTACCATTTTTAATTTAGCTATCTTATGTTACATCAACGAGTAATGAAAGTCTATCTGACAGGTTAGACAACACATTTCACTGAAGCGTACTGAACATGATTCTATTTAAGATTTGACTAAACATTTAGCCTGTTTGTCGACAGTATGACAGTTTTTGCAGTGTTTATAATTGTACTTCCTGGTTGAACATGAGCCGCAAATATGACATACTGTAGACAGAGGCAATCCCATTACTGTTACCTAGCAACCATACTGTAAACAAGGGACAAAATTCATGTAAATTACACAATACTTATGATCTGATAAATAATAACATCTGACAACAACTTTATTTTGTTGAATGACCGTTAAAACTGTCAAAGATTCAGTCAGTCAGTCAGTTGTTTGTAAATTGTCTGTGTTTTTAATGATACGTCACTTTTTGATGACATCACACTTAGAATTTAGCACAACTTTCTATTTATTCACAAACTGCAACTTCACATACATAAAACTATAATAAATAATTGCCACAGATGCTATTCCATAAAACTAAGTCATAATTAGACAACTTGTCCTATTGACTTTAAACAGTAGTGTCAGGTTGTTTCTCTTCTGATTTGGACGTCTGACAGTAAACCCCTAAATGTTAACATTTTTATTCAAAGAGCTCAATTGTTCAACATAAATTGACATATGAGTAGATTTTGGTCCGTTTCCACGCAGCAGTGACATGGCACAAGGTCTCGAGTTGTTTTCCCGACTCGTGAGAACATTTTAGTGCATTTTCCCAAGTTCCCAAAGACCCCATGAATGCAGCATTAGGCCTGCTTATACAACAGAAGTTAACAGATTACCATGACAACGAGAGCTATGTAATCACTTTAGTCCCTTCGGATCCGAATATCTAGCAGTAACCTTTTGGCAAGTGTGCCTGTTTACTTTCACGGAGGCGCTACAGTGTCTATGGTAACCAAACTTGAGAAAAACTTCAATCCAATTGAAGAAATTCACACTCGGAATAAAAATTGTTTTACTGTACTGATAGGATTTTGCTCTAAGTCTGTAAAAAAATAAACATTTAAATTGTTAACCAAAAACCAGAGAGAAAAACAGAGTGAAGTAAACTCCAGTCTAATAAACTTAAAGTCTATATGACAGGTTCTCAAAATGTTCTAATTATGACTTTGTTGAAATGGCACCTCTGGCAGTTATTTATTATAGTTTTACATTTGTGAAGTTGCTGTTTGTGAAGGAGCTTTGAAAAATAAAAGTTTAAAATTATAGGAAGCAGTGCTGAGCTCTAAAACAGAATCCCTCTGTGATGTCATCAAAAAGCGACACGCCATTAAAATACAGAGACAATTTACACACAACTGACAAATTTTTCAGCAAAATAAAGTTGTTATTATTTGTCAAATAACACTATTGTGTAATTAACTACACACTGCTTTGCAGCAAGAAGGTCCTGGGTTTGACTCCCGAGCGACCCGGGGCCTTTCTGAGTAGAGTTTGCATGTTCTCCCCGTGTTTGCTCCGGTTTCCTCTACCACTAAAACATGTACAATAGGTGTGTGAATGAGAGTGTGTTAATTCATGGCTAATTCTGGAGCTGCATGTTCATTAACATGTACTGTCCTGACCAAGTACACAAGTCAATGAAATTAAATTCATTAAAACTAATATGGATTTTGGCCCTTGTTGACGGTCTGGTTGCTGGGTAGCCGTGGTGGAATTTATTTCTTTTTTTGGTTTAATTAACAGGGACAGCGTACATCAATCAACATTTCTGTAAATGTACCAGAGTTAGCCAGAAAGGCTATTTTTCATCTGTAGTCCCTGGATCGATGGTAAATGATCGCTCTAAAACACAATTTAAGAATTATTAGCACTACTGGACGGTGCAGTGGTCAGAACACATTATAAAGCGTTAAACAAGGTTAATGAAAAAGTGGAAAATCTGACAAGAATCTCAAATCAAAACATGAAACAACAAAAGCGTGGACAAAAAACACGAGTAATGTGACATTTGTTATGTTGGCCTTTTCTATTAGTACCCACTCACTTCAATTAAGACGTGAAATCCAAAGTAAAGTAGGCGTAGTGTGTATTATCTTTCCAAACGCAGTTGTATTGACCTTTTCTTTTATTACTTTATTACTGTGTGGAGCTTCAGAACCTGCTCCGTTCTGCATGGGCTCACTTTCTGCTGCTTTAAAAGTGCACAGATATATCCACTCTCCTACACAGAGGACACACTGCAGCGTCTATGTAGGACAAGGTGGAGGAGGCGTCTGGGGAGGGGGAAGTGCAAGCTTTTGTCCTGGACACAAACACGGGACAGACACGAGTTGTTAAAAGACTTGTTTTGTTGACTTGCTGAAGCCGTTTCTCTGTCATTTGTTCCCCAAACTTTTCCGTCACAAGATGAGCCTTTCACTGATTGGTTAAAGCATCTGTCAATCACACCCCTCTTCAAGATTTTGTTTTTTGGTCAGTTTGCTCTCTCAACACATCTTCTTTCATGTGGAAACAACAGACTTGTCCAATCTACTCCTGAAGATGTTTGTTATATTAGATACAAACAACTTCACAGAGGGGATTTGGGATTTCTTAGTTAGTTTTTGAGTAAACTAGACTGGACTGAAAATTGTCCTAAAAATTCACATTTCGCCTTATTTTTTGACTTAAAACTTATCAAAGTTATATCAAAAATCCTTCTGTACGTTTGATCAAAATCTTGTTGAGCCCAAGATTGTACAGTTTGGTGTGGGATCTACTTTAAGGCTGATCTTTATGTCTCGAGGGAGAAAAATGCATTTTAAGAAAACGGCCTTTGAAGTTACAATGTCCCAGAGAAATCTATGGATGAAGTGGATTAAATGGAAGAATGCAACATATTTAGGAGCAGACTGGACAAGTTTGTTGTTTCCACATGAAAGAAGATATGTTGAGAGCGCAAACTGACCAAAAAACAAAAAAAAATTGTTAAGTTAAGTTAAGTTGAGTCTTTCTGATCAGCTCACTGTCTGGATTCTTCTTTTCATACAAAGCTATATGGGGTGCACGGTGGCAGAGCGGCAGGGGCTTCTGCGTCTCAATAAGGAGATCGTGGGTTCGAATCCCGCACCACCCCAACATCGTGGTTTCGAATTCTGAACCACCCTAACATCACACGATCTCTCTGGGTGGAGTCTGCATGTCCTCCCCGTGTTACCGTGGGTTCTCTCCGGGTTCTCCGGCTCCTCCCACCGTCCAAAGACATGACTGTACAGGTTAACTGAGAACTCTAAATTGCTCCTAGTGTATGAAAACATGGCAGAGTAATGTCCGATTCACTGAGCGCCAGAGAGCAACGGAGAGAGTGTGGCCCAATCAGGACCATCAAAGGGCAGGAAAGTGGAGATCAGACCCAAAGTCACTGGGATAGGCTCCAGTCACCCACCCGAGAATGAAGAGAGTCTCTAAGTTTAGCATTTTGTTGCATTTCATGTTGACCAAATGCACTTTTCCTAACCCTAACATTTACAAAGAAAGAAAAAAAAGAACGCTGAACTCCTCCGACGAAACAAAATGTCGTAGTTTTATGGAGTCTCTCTCTTACTCTTAGTGGTAATTTTACTCAAATATAAATACAAATCCTTTACATCAGGGCTGTTCAACTTTATTTCACAGAAGGCCAGATTTTTCAGATGGTTTTGTCCTCGGGGCCAGAAACTTGTCCAACTCTTTAGAAAAAGAATGTAAAGGCTTTAACAACATCTGCAGAACTGAACCAGGTCTAAACCAGGACTGAACCAGATCTAAACCAGGACTATACCAGCACTAAACCAGGTCTAAAACCGCATCTAAACCAGGACTAAACCAAAACTAAACCAGGACTGAACCAGATCTAAACCAGGAATAAACCAGGACTATACCAGCACTAAACCAGGTCTAAACCAGGACTGAACCAGGTCTAAACCAGGTCTAAACAAGATCTAAACCAGGACTAAACCAGCACTAAACCAGGTCTAAACCAGGACTAAAAAAGGTCTAAACCAGGACTAAACCAGCACTAAACCAGGTCTAAACCAGGACTAAAAAAGGTCTAAACCAGGACTGAATCAGCACTAAACCAGGTCTAAACCAGGACTAAAAAAGGTCTAAACCAGGACTGAATCAGCACTAAACCAGGTCTAAACCAGGACCAAACCAGGACTAAACCAGCACTAAACCAGGTCTAAACCAGCACTAAACCAGGTCTAAACCAGGACTAAACCAGGTCTAAACCAGGACTAAACAAGGTCTAAACCAGGACTAAAACCGAGTCTAAACCAGGATTAAACCAGGTCTAAACTAGGTCTAAACAGAACCAAACCATATCTAAACCAGGTCTAAACCTATCTGATTCTAAAATTGAAGTTTTAAGTAAAAAAAAAAGGCAAATTTTGCATTTTTAGGACAATTTTCAGTCCTAGTTTACTCAAAAACAAAATCAGAAATCCAAAATCCCCTCTGTAATTTTTTTGTAACTAATATGGGTATAAAATTAACCAAGAAATTTAAATCTGGTTCTGTCCATTTTTCAGATTCAAATGTCCCAAATATATGTATTTTGTGGCTGTTTTCACACATAAAATGCCTTATTTCTACATGAAAACATGACATGATGAAAAACGTGTAATACATTTTTTTCTTACATTTATGTGAGTAAACTACAGGAGAAGTTTACAATTGATATCTTTAAATTTAAGATTTTTTCCTATTCACCTGCAGCGTCTCGCCTTAATACATCATAAATAATTTGCTAAGGAACCTTAATCTAAAGCCTTACCATTATTTTTGGACAAAGTATACTCATTTAATACTTGTTTTCATTTGGGATATTACAATTAAAAGACACTAAGCAAGGACTGAAAAAAAAAGGCGGGTTTTAACAGGTTAAACATTGCAAATAGAACGGGGCTGTGAAAAGTTTACCCATCAGGATTTGTAAATGTTCTGAGAAAACAATTATCTGTCCTACAACTTATTTAACTCACTGCGTTCGACCGTGTTCCCGCCCCCTGAACGCGCCCTCGGTCTGTAAACGTGAAACTGTCCCGCACGTCAAAGGCACTTTCGGAAAACCCTCCAGGTGTGAATGAAAAGGACACGTCCCACAGCAAACAACAACAGCTTAAATGTAAGATATAGTCTCTGTTCCCGGCTCTCCGGAGAACCAAATCAATGTGTCAGCGAAATGTCAACAAACCCCGAGATACAGGACCAAACAGGACGGAAAAACAGGACGATGGAGAGGAGGACACTGGGCCGAAGAGGAAAAACAGAATGATGGGAGAGAAGAGGGAAAGAGATAGACGAGAAGTAGACAGATTTATCCCTGACAGGACAAAACAACAAGATGAAAAAACAGCAAAGAAGAGACAGAGATACTGGACCTGACAAGATAAGACAACAGCGGAGCAGAGGAGGGCGGGAGAGAGAGGAGAGAGGAGGGGGAGAGAGAAGAGGAGAGAGAGAGAAGAGGAAATAAATGCATATAAATGGAACACAAAATGCAGAGGAGGAAAAGAGAGGAGAGAGATACAGTCCCAGTCAGAAGTTTAAGACCTGTTTAATAAATGGCAAACGTCACATTTTACATACAGTTGGTAAAGACGGCCTCATGAAGGACATCTACTGTTGTCTATTTTTTAAAACGCCCCTTCCATCCATCCCTCAAGGTTCTCAGTTGGATTTAGATCAGGGGAACACACAGGACGGTCCTAAAGAGTGATGTTATTCTCCTGAAGAAGTCCTTTGTCCTGGGGCTTTGTGAGCTGTTGTCCCGTTGAAAAACCCAGTGGTTCCACATACGAAGGCCTCAGTCATGAGGGATGCTCTCTACAACATCTGCACAGAGCCAGGGGCCCCTGCACCACCTGGAGCTCCATTGTTCCACTGAAGGAAAAAGCACCCAGGTCATTATGGCGCCCCCTCCCTGTGGTGTGTACAAAACATCTCAGGTGGATCTGCTTGTCATGACAGTAATATTGGAAACCATCAAGGTTACATTTTTACTCATCAGAGAATAACCACCTGTCAATGTCTCATGTTTGTGTCTCTTGTAAAGTCCAAGCTGCAGTTCTGTGGTGTTCCAGGAGACATTACTTGTGTTTGAAGGCCTTCATTGTCAGATGTGTCTGATGGTTATCGAGCCGCATGTCGCACCAGTAACTGCCTAATTTGGGTTGGTCCAGGGATCGTCCAGAGTTTTGACTGACGGCCAGTGCTGGGGTCATTTTTTTGGTCTTCCACTTGACTTTTTTGTTCCATAACCCTCAGGATCTTTTAAGAAATGCCATATAACTGTCTTACTGCGTGATGGAGAGAGGCCCTGCTTATGCAGCTCAACAACACAACAACATTTAAAAAGAGAAGGATTTTTTTGCCTTTGCCATCAGAACGTCATGACCGGGGAATACTTGACAGAAAATGACCCTGAATCCACATTTTTGCACAGATTTGGGCTTTTAAATCAGATGCAGAACGGCTTATTTCAGTTTAATTGTTGTTTTCAATAAAATGTTTACTCCAACTTTTTTTTGTCTCACCCCATTTTTTCTTGCATATTGAAGCTCTACTTGGAACATTGTTAAGATCCAGCAATGAAAAATATGCTTTTGTCCATTTCCCAGCTGGTCTTAAACTTTTGACTGGGACTGTATACAAACGAGAGAATAAAGACGGAGAAAGAGAGCGAGAGGAGGGAGAGGGACATATAGAACAGAGCAGAATGTCTGGAGAGCAACAAGGAGAACAGGGGAAAGAGAAAGAGATGGATGAGAAAGGAAGAGTGAGAAGAGAAATACATACAAACAGCACAAAACAACAGCAGAACTGCAGAGGGGAGGAGAGGAAAGGAAGACGAGGGAGAAGAGGGGAGAGGAGGGGATGAGGGGAGAGGAGAAGAGAAGGGGGAGAGAAGGAGGAGAGAGAAAGATAGAAGGGTTGAGGGTAAAAGAGGGGAGAGAGAGAGAAGAAAGAGGAGGAGCAGAAGAAGGGAGTGGAAAGGGAAAAGAGGAGAGAGGGAAAAGAGAGGAGGGAGCGAGAGAAGAGGTCAGAGAGGTAGCGGAGGGGTGAGAGGAGGTGGAGGATAGAGAACAGGGGAGAGAGAAGGAAGAGGACAGCGAGGGAGAGGAGGTGAGAGAGAGGTGGAGGGTGGGAGAAAGGAAAATAGAGAGGACGGAAGGGGAGAGAGAATGAAGGGAAGAGAGACAAAAGGGAAGAAAGAGGAAAGACTGTCAAGAGGTAGAGGAGGGGAGAGAGAAATGGTGGGGGATGGAGAAGAGGGAGAGAGAGAAGCGAGGTGAGACAGACAGAGCAGAGAGGAAAACACAAAACAAGAGCGGGCGTCTGAGCAAGTTTTCAACAACACGACGGCGGCAATTAGAGAAGAAGAGGAAAGAACAGTGAAGAGAGAGACAGACAGAGAGAGAGAGAGAGAGGGGGAGAGAGTGGGCGGAGACAGCAGAGGAGTCAAGAGGCTGTTGAGCACAAAGTCGATGAGTGTTTAAAAGAGCGGCCACTTGACCTCCGCCGCAGCGTTTAATTCACAAAAACACTCGGGAGATTTGAGCGCGAGGATCAGAGAGAGCGACGTGATTACAGACAAACAAACGGCCAGCCACTCGGAAGCTAATTACGCGCCCGATTGTTCCGCTGTTGCCGTGTTTTTCGCCGAAATCTGAAACCGCTCTGTCGCTGTCTCGTTGCGTTCGGAGTTTTCGTTAAGGAGTTATCTACCAACCAGGGGGTCATCAGTTCAAATCCTCGTCCTCATTTGCTTCGAACGCGTCGGTGGGTTCAAGAACAGATCAGGTGGATTACCAGGCAGAAAATATCAGACATAGAAAGGAAGTTCTAAGTCTAAATGACAGGTTCGATGACATATTTCGCTAATATGTAGTGAACACGATTATATTTAAGATTTTGCTAAACATCTTGCCTGTTTGTCTCCAATTTGATGTTTAAAATGTTACTTCTGGACATGAGCAGCAAATATGGCATAGTTAGAGGTAATTCCGCAACTGTTACCTAGCAACCATTTGGAAAACAAGGGCCGAAATCCATTTAAATTACACAATAGTTATGATTTGACATATAACAATACATGATAACACAGATTATGGCCCCAGGAGCCATATGCAGCCCTCAGACCAATTTATCTTGCCCACATTGTCTTGAGAAGTGCTTTTTACAGCACATTTTCTACAATTATGACCTAAAAAACGAACATTCTGGTGCGAGACAGACCTGATATTCAAGCACTTAGACGGAATTTAAATTTAAAACATGAGACAAATGCAACCTTTTCGAATGTTTCACGATTTATTTGTGGCCGTCCACTTGGTCTGCGGTTCATCTCTTGATAGAAAAAAGTTTGGACACCACTGGTTTAAAGGACACATTCTGCTCCAGTGACGTTTTTGAGCTTTAAACCCTGTTCTAACGATGTCCCGTCATCAAAAACTCACCTGAAGTAGCATTCACGCTGTTTTGAGGAATGTTTATCAGAAAATCCAACCCCCCCAGAGCATCAAAAACACTTCCTGCTGAACTCCCTTTTTCTGGGACATCATTTTCAGACTTCATACGTCACTTATTTGAGAATCTTCCGCTGTTTTAAGTCCTTAAATCATCGCTAAACTCGCTCTGAGCATTTCTGCCTCTAAACACGATCACTGCTCCTTCTAACCCCCACCATGTTTGTTGACTAAATTGTGTAAGCACTAAGGCGCCATCTACTGCCTGGATGTACTCAGTAGGTGTCATTTCACACTGGCTGATAAATCCTGTCATTTATTACTTTTTTTTTTTTTTTTCAAAACGTGAGATAGCAAATTTAAGGTGCTCAATAGCATGTCTAGGCTAATATCAGTATGAAAAATGCATAATATTTTTCCTTTAACTGTCAAAAAAATGTGTCAGTTGTGCGTAAAGTGTCTCTCAATGGCGTGTCCCTTTTTGATGACATCACAGACGGATTCTGTTTTAGAACTCAGCACCACCTCCTGTCATTTTGAACTTTTACTTTTCACATTTTCTTCAACTTCACAAAGGCAAAACAATCATAAATATTTACCACAGGTGCCCTCACACCAAACTAAGTCAGAATTAGACTATCATGAGGACCTCTGATATAGGCTGGACTTTAAATATCCAGATTTTTAGAGTGGTTTAATGTGTTTCAATGGCTACGAGCAAATATGGATTGGTGTTAATGCAACAGGAAACAATAATCATAAAAACAATAGTGCTGACGGTAAAACCAGGCCATTTTAAACAGAGAAGCAATGATGTGAATGATGAATATTTCAAGATGTGCGTCATCTGTCACATCCTGTCGACATCAAAGTAAAAAATATCGACCAATGAACAAACAGCATGACAAGACAACAGATAAGTGCCAGAGGAAATACATCCAAAGAATGATGTCACTTTTGTTGTTGTTTTGGAGATGCAAAAAGAGCTGTGCGTCTCCAGAGACGTGTCTAAAGTGACATTTCTGTGCATTTGTGGTTCGTTCTAGGGAGGGGCCAACATGGAATAGTTTTGAGCTGATACCGATATCTGATCTTTGTCTTGCATCTGTTGCCGACAGCCGATATTTGCCTATTTTAAGTTGAAGTTAAGTTCACAAATAAACGTTTCACTTATAAACAAATAATAACAAAAGTAAAGATAAAATGTGATTATGAGAAATATGAAATAATTTGTTGCATCATTACGTTAAACATAGTACCATATTTATAGCCTAATCACTTCTATTTCCACTTTTACTCGATGGCCGATATCTTTGCAAAATATCGGCCATCTTTTCAATATCAGCCGATACCGATATCACTGAAAGTCTGTCGATATTGGCAAGTACCAATACTCGAACCTGTGGGTTATGACCAAAAGGACGAGAACGCGGATATAAGTGAACAAATCCCCCAACCGCTCCATCAGAGATAGGGAGAGGAGCTCGGACACAGGTAGGAGCTCGGAGTAGAGCCGCTGCTCCACGTCGAGAGGAGCGGCTGAGGTGGCTGGAGCTTCTGTTCCCCAGGGAAGACCCAGGACACACTGGAGGGACCTGGTAACGATCCCCCTGGAGAAGCTGGAGGAAGTGTCTAGGGTGGGGGAAGTCCGGGAGTCCCTGCTTAGACCGCACCCCCACGCCCCGGCCCGGATTAGTGATTAATGATTGTCCTTTAAATCAGGCCCGAAGAAATACAGTGCATTATGAAAGGTAAACAAAACAGAGCTTTGTGTTTTTGTAAAGACTTTTTGTCCGTGGCTCTTGACACTTTCACCAGCGCTAACAGATTTTGAGACCTCAGCAGGAGGAGCTTTTTTTTTTTTTCGTTCACGATAAATGTCACCAAGATTGCCAAACTGTGGGAAAAATAGGTAATAATTTAGTAAATTGTGAAAGGTTCAGTCTAACCTGTCACATCCACTCTAAACTTGACCTTCTATTAGGACTATTAGAGGGTCTAAAGGTCTAAACTAGGACGTGCCAGTTGAATTTCCAATTATCCGGAAAATTAAGAACAATGTAGCTCCACCAGCACAGTCTGCTGAGAAGTCTTATTATACTTTGTTTAATCTGCTTTATCAGTTAATTAAGCAACTATTTCAATTTGAAATGAATTGAAAACTGGCCTATTCAAGTTTATTTAACCGAGGGCCAGATTTTTCGGATGGTTTTGTCCTCGGGGCAAAAAACGTGTATGTCCAACGTGCCAAACCAGGTAAACCAGGACTAAAGCAGGACTAAACCAGGACTAAACCAGATGTAAACCAGGTCTAAACCAAGACTAAACCTGGACTAAACCAGGTCTAAACACGACTAAAGCAGAACTAAACCAGGTCTGAACCAGGTGTAAACCAGGTCTAAACCAAGACTAAACCAGGTCTGAACCAGGACTAAACCAGGACCAGGATTAAACCAGATCTAATCCAGAACAAAAGAAGGAGGGCTAAACTAGGTATAAACCTGTTCTAATCCAGGACTAAACCAGGTCTAATCCAGGACTAAACCAGGACTAAACCAGGATTTAACCAGGACTAAATCAGGTCTAAATCAAGACTAAACCAGGACGGTCTAAACCAGAACTAATCCATGTCCAATCCAGGACTAATCTAGGACTAAACCAAGACTAAATCAGGACCAGTCTTAAACCAGATCTAATCCAGAATAAAAGAAGACGTAAACCAGGATTTAAACTAGGTCTAAACCTGTTCTAATCCAGGACTACAACAGGTCTAATTCAGGACTAATCCATGTCTAATCCAGGACTAAACCAGGACAAAACCATGTGTAAACCAGGACTAAACCAGAGCTAAAACAAGACTAAACCAGAGCTAAAACAAGACTAAACCAGAACTGAACCAGATTTAATCCAGGACTAAACAAGGTCTAAACCAGGTCTAAAGCAGGACTAAAGCAGGACTAAATAATCTAGAGCTAAAATATCTCCTATATGCTTGGAAGACGGGTTAAAGGCCGGATCCCGATGAAGACCTCCCACCGTTTGACTTTGCGCAGCACATGCTACGGCTGCACTTTGTCGACACGCAGTCCCGGGGCAGCAGTCCTGCAGAAAACACGCCCACCTCATGGATCTATTTAATGCTACAGGAAGCAGTAGCAACATTAGCGCTGGCATAAACCCCGGCCATTTTCCAGACAGCCAATCGATGAGAGGAAACGAGTGTAAATCTATAAGAGCGGGCGCGCGGTATCCAGCGGCGTAGGTCCAGTGCAGCCGGCCCGTCGATCTGCCCCGGGACACTCTCGCGGCTCATCGTTGGGTTGTGATAAATGTTCTCTGAGGGAGTGGGCTCAGTTTACTTTATCTATCTAGCCCTATTTGGACGGGATTTGTTTTACTTCGGGACGTCGAGTGAAGTGTAATGATTCCGAACGTCGTCTGAGTTTGTCGTCCCGTGCGATTTGTCCATGTCTGTAACAACGGGCGTAAAAATTCTCTCAAATTTTAACCCCTGTAATTCAGCAAAGTCAGAGGTTCTCAGGTGATGTTAGTCCAGTGTGTTGCTCGTGTCTGTGATTTGGACTGTGTTGAAACGCGTTTAAAAATGTCTCTATGTCTATTTTGCGTCTAAATCTGAACTAGATTAACATTATTGATTCCCCACAGGTCCTTCTCCAATCCAATTATTGTTAAAAGGTAAAAAAAAAAAAACACACAAAACAAACTGTAGTAAAGACATAACCCCCAGAAGTACAAAGTATTGTTAAATCTGAATGCACCAGAGAGTAAGTACAATAAATACAATAGTCGTGTCACTTTTATTTACTTCAAATAATATGACCACATTCATATACCTCTCTACCCTTTCATCTTCCTCTGTGTTAGATCTCTGACCACAAAGTTCAAGCTCAAGTCAGTACTTTCTGCCGTTGTGTCCTTGGGCAAGACACTGCACCCACCTGGCCTGTGTGTGAAAAACAAAAACTAGCTTTCCCCGACGTGCTAATGTAAGCGCGGAGAGTTGGCGCTAACGTGAAAATTAAAGAACAATGTAGCTCCACTAGCACAGTCTGCTGAGAAATTATACTTTGTTTAATCTGCCTTATCAGTTAATTAAGCAACTATTTCAATTTGAAATTATTTAAAAACAGGCCTATTCAAGTTTATTTTACAGAGGGCCAGGTTTTTCAGATGGTTTAGTCCTCGGGGCCAGAAACGTGTATGTCCAACGTGCCAACAGGTCTAAACCAGGTCTAAACAAGGACTAAACCAGGGCTAAAGCAGATCTGAACAAGGACTAAACCAGGAATAAACCAGGACTAAACTAGAACGAAACCAGTTGTAAACCAGGACTAAAGCAGGACTAAACCAGGTCGAAACCAGGACAAAACCAGGACTAAAACAGGTGTAATCCAGAACTAAACTAGTTGTAAACCAGGACTAAAGCAGGACTAAATCAAGTCTAAACCAGATCTAATCCAGGACAAAAAAGGGGTTTAGACCAGGGCCAAACTAGGTCTAAACCTGGTCTAATCAAGGACTAAAATAGGTCTGAACCAGGACTAAACCAGGTCTAATCCAGGACTAAACCAGGACTAAACCAGGACTAAACCAGGAATAAACCAGGACTAAACTAGAACGAAACCAGTTGTAAACCAGGACTAAAGCAGGACTAAACCAGGTCGAAACCAGGACAAAACCAGGACTAAAACAGGTGTAATCCAGAACTAAACTAGTTGTAAACCAGGACTAAAGCAGGACTAAATCAAGTCTAAACCAGATCTAATCCAGGACAAAAAAGGGGTTTAGACCAGGGCCAAACTAGGTCTAAACCTGGTCTAATCAAGGACTAAAATAGGTCTGAACCAGGACTAAACCAGGTCTAATCCAGGTTTAAACCAGGACAAATCCAGGACTAAACCAGAACTAAATCTGGACTAAACTAGGACTAAACCAGGTCTAATCCAGGACTAAAAAGGGGTTTAGACCAGGGCCAAACTAGGTCTAAACCTGGTCTAATCAAGGACTAAAATAGGTCTGAACCAGGACTAAACCAGGTCTAATCCAGGACTAAACCAGGACAAATCCAGGACTAAACCAGAACTAAATCTGGACTAAACTAGGACTAAACCAGGTCTAATCCAGGACTAAAGCAGGACAAATCCAGGACTAAACCAGAACTAAATCTGGACTAAACCAGGTCTAATCCAGGACTAAAGCAGGACTTTTAAAAAAGTGAACACACTATGTGCCCATCAACATAAGTGAAAGTGAAAAAAATATTAAATAAAGCACTTAAAATACATTTTGAGTGCATTTTTGGGTCAAATGTATCTCAAACTAAAGCCCTGCAGAAGTTTACTCACGGTGAAAATATTTACTGTTGACAATCATGAGCGAAATGAAAACACAAATCAATGCCATTTGGACTAATTGAACAAACATCGTGCACATGCTCTGTCCCCTGTCTTTGTCTCTCTCCTTCTCACACACTTCTTTCTCTGACACTGTCCTCATGCAGCTGGTAACAAGCTCCATGCCGCACAGTCAACAAATATAATTGCCTGCAACTTGGAAAGAAACTGTCTCCGCTGCTATATTTGTCCCGAGATGTGACGCAGCCCATATTTTCCAAAGAGGTGAAACAAATTACCGAGATGGTGCGATGACGCCTCTGACTGTACGAGGGATATTATTTAAACCCAGGTAGAAAACAAGTGTAGAACTCGGCAAATTGCAGGTTATGCTACATGTGGAGGATGAATAATGTGCTTTGCGTAAAGAAATGCGACGCGCCGACGGTAAAGGTCTGCGTATTATTGGAAGGTGAGTCATGCAGAAAAGTGCAAGTAAAAATTGAAAGTTCAAGAGGAAAAAAAGAGTGTGAGATTTGTAAGTGCCGCGTAGGTTCATTCAGTACATTGTGTCCTGGGGCAAGACACTTTGCACAAGTATGAATGCGGTGTGTGTGAGTGATTGGTGGAGGTTAAAAAGGCCAAAGATCTTTCGGTGTTGCTACGAAAGCGTACACGTAGAGCTGGGAGATACATCGAAAAATGGATGATATCGCAATTGTTGGTTTGAAAAAGTGTGAAATTAGAATGTGGAGTACGTCTAGAATCATAATTGTTAAAAGAACGGTAGAAAAGGTTTCAAACATCTGAGCTAGGGATGTCAAGGTGAGACGCAGCAAATGAGCGGGAAAAAATCTAAAATGAAAAGATATCAATTTGAAACTTCTCCTGTAGTTTACTGACATGAATCGTTTTTAAAAAGTTTTTCATCATGTCATGTTTTCATATAGAACTTAGGCATTTCATGTGTAAAAACAGCCAAAATTGCACATCTTTAAATCTTAAATTGACAGAACCAGGGTTACATTTCTTGGTTCATTTTGTACACATATTGTTCATAAAAAATGTACAGATGGGAGTTTTTGAGTGAACTAGATCTGACTGAAAATTGGCCTAAAAATTCAAAGTTTGCAAATTTAAACTTTAAAAACTTTTAAAAATCAAGCTTAGAATTTAAATTAGACATCAGCAAATCCTTCTGGACGTTCTGTCAAAGTCTTGTTTAGTGTCTGTGGGGAAAAGCGCATTTTGATGAAACGGCCATTGAAGTTACAATGTCAAAATCTATGGATGAAGTGGATTAAATGGAAGAATAAAACATCTTTAGGAGCAGATTGGACAGGTTTGTTGTTTCCACGTGAACGTCGATATGTTGAGAGAGCAAACTGACCAAAAAACAAATGTAAAAAAAGGAAAAAAAAAAAAAAACATACATACATACATACAAACATACAAACTAAAAGGAATCCATAAAGATCCTTTTTTGCTTCTCTGTGCTTGAAAGGTTTACCTCACTGTCCTCAAAAGTGTGATTTGTAGCGTGGACGGCCAATTGAAAAACAGAATTCACGCAGCGTCTGCGTTTATTGCAACGGTTGTTTGGTTTCGCTTGTGTACTATGCGTTGCAGCCTTCTTCGCTCTGATTAGGGCTGCAATGATAAATCGACTAAGTGTGACTGGTTGGCTATAAAAGATAATCAACTATAAAAATTGATAATTGTAATCGTTAACTGAACTATACAGACTCTAAAACAAATGTCAAAAGCTGTTTTATATCAAAGACAATGACATTATTACACCAAAATGTCAAAACAATTAGACTATTGCTGATTTTCATAAATATTATCCTTTATTCATCAATATTCTCAATCTAGACTTGACTTGACTCAACATATTTAAACCTTTAATTGAATTTAATAATGTCTTTAAAAAGCTGAGATATACTATACTAATAATAATTTGACAAGTCAACTATTCACTAAAATAATTGTTAGTGACAGCCCTCACTCTAAAGCAGTGTTTTTTAACCTTGAGTTGCAGCTTTTTGGTTGAACATATTCACCTTATTACGGATGTTGTCGTGGGCGCCGCCGTTTTGTTTCCGTTGTAGTTCACACGGGGCAGACGAACTTAACAGAAAATAAGTTCTACACGGACTAAAAAGCCGTTTTCAGGCCTCAGGAAATCGGCGCGTTGCTGACTTGTTGTTGCTCGTGTTCATTAAACATTTTAGACAAATCAATCTACTTTATGTAATGTTTTAGTGAGAGACTTTTCCCTCGTTGGCCATTTGCTCAAACACCGTTAGCGTCAAACAGGAAGTCCCTTTACTACAAGAGTGACGATTATGAGCATAAAAACAGGCAAACGTGGGCGGGGCGGAATAAGGTGAATACAACAGCACACAGCCGACTAAAACATTACCAAGACAGACCTTTTAGAAAAAAATGTGGCATGTAATGTTTCAAATAATGTCCGTGCCACTATCTGGTTGTGAAACGTTGGAAATGGTGATTGTGTTACTTTCTTTTTCGGTATAGATGTTTGCTCAGGACACAGCTGTACAGTTAAATCTATTTGTGAATCCAAAGTGGACATTTTTTCAAGATATTTCCACCCACATTTTCAAACATTCCGATGCAATGTTGAAATATTGTCTGAGTATCATCATTGAGATAATACTAAAATGCATTGAGATATATAATTTTTTTTAACCAGCTTGTAGGTTCCTGTATGCACATCAAAGGTCAAAGGTCAAATGTATGTATTTCGCAACAGACACAGTGCCCCAAAGTGCTGCACAAGATCAATAATACAATACAGACAAAATGATTTAATACTGAAAAATAAAAGTAAAAACACAATGTAGGTGTAATAAAAATGTCCAGCTCGTCTCGGATTAAAAGCCAGTTTTTATCAATGATTTGAAACTCTGAACAGAAGTAGCGGCTCTTATGTTCAGGGGAAGAGAGTTCCATAGTTTAGGCCCAGCGACAGAAAAAGCCCCGTCTCCCACATGTACCGGTGGTGTCAGAATGTGAGAGCCTTTTGGGGGATGGTCTGTGCAACAATGACAGAAGCACCGGGTCTGACAGGGCCGTGTTCCCCGGCCGTGCTACTTCTGAACGATACCAGCGAGCTCCAACTAAACAAGTCGCAGTCGCCACGCCTTTCATGAGGACAGAGTGCAGCCGGCGCTACGATGGACGCTGCGCACATACAGTGACAAAACGGCACTGGTTTATGACATTTACGGACGTTGTTAATTTGGAACTCTCAGTGGCGAGGACGCGAAGAGCAAAAACAATCACATCATGGCAGGATCTGACAGAGAAAATAAAATCAAGGCTATGAGAATACAACAAAGGGAACATGTTTAATCTGTGCCTCCTACGGTTATTTTAACTCTCGTCCTGAATTTCTTCATACAGACGTAACTGATATGACAACTGGACATGACTTGTGATCCGAGACACCTGGGATAGGGGAGGGGGGGCTAGCTACTTTAGGACTAGCTGTTTTGTTCATTATTGTCCCGTTTGTGTACGTACATGTGCACTTATACATGACTAGGTGTGTCTGAAAGGGTATATGTGTGTGAGTATTTGCATGTACGTATGTAATTTTATTTTTTGATCTATTTATTTTGGGGGGGGGGGGGCTGTTTACTCCTTATTGTGACACAGTGCTGTACATTCATAACACTAAAAATGGAAAATAACATAAAAATAGATCACAAAAAAAGATATATTAATTTTTTTCAATATCGCCCACCCTTACATACACCGTCGTAGAGTGAATGAATGACATGTGACTAAAGTGTATTTTCTTTATGCTTGAGTGGTGGTAAATATCATCATCAACTTGTAAGTGATTACAGTTGGTGCCCCTTTCGTACCTTTAGCTCAACTACGCAGGCTGAAATAGCTTATTTTGAAACCATTTAGAGTAATATTGTTTATTTTTTACTGATGTTCATGAATGTGTCTCACAAGACTTAGAACAATATAGTTTAATATCGCATTTTAAGCTAGCAGTTATGGCGAACTGCGAAATGCTTGGTTAAAATATGTAATGGGGCTTTGTGTGTGGTTGTTCTGTTTTGTTTTTTTTTCCTGTTAAATCCAATGTCGAAACTATTAAACACAATAAGAAAGAAGCTAAATCTAAAGGTACAAAAAATGGTTTCCGGTAAAAAAAAAAAGGGGCACCAACGCTGACAAAAACATGCTGAGTACGTCAAGTAAACATGTGCTACAGGTATGTGCTGTTTACTTTAGTTACTCGTCATGCAGTGGTCATCGTTCATGTCAGAGTCACACTGAATATGAATGAAAACAGCTGAGACAAGGAGTCAGAGAGAGTGGCGCTGTGATGGGTGGAGCCTCTGAGGGGGGGCCGTGTGATTGGCTGAGGAGGAGGTGAACTCACTTTGCATGCAGAGTCCGTCCGTGCAGTTCTGGGACTGCAGCACCATGCCCTCGCAGTCCCGCCCACCGTTCTTGGGGGCGGGGTTAGTGCACTCCCTCCTCCTCCAGTGGGTGCACTCCGTCCCGCAGGCTGACCACTTGCTCCAGTCGGTCCACTCTCCGTCCACTAGGGGCAGAGAAAAGATGGGAAGTTAACCCAACCACTATCTTCAGGTCCATTTGACCCCATCTAGATTTTTTTCTTTGTTTCATCGCTATGAAACTTTCATGGGTGGTCCAAAACATCACCTAACATACAAGTGTGCAAATGTTTTTAATAGAATAAGAATTTTTTTACTGATATGAAAACGTATATTGCTCTTTGACCACATTTGCTTTGCTCAAATGAAGAGAGCACGAGGCTTCAGAACAGGCCTGCATAGCATTCATCACTGCAGAGGTATTTGAACCCTCAGGCTCTCCTGGGATCATTTTCTGGTTTTACGTTTATATTTCTTGCTGTAATTTTGAAATCCCTTGTGCTGGAGTAAGAATGTTTGGCAAAGATGCTCCTTAGTAAATGCATTTTAAGATTTCAGCATCACACACATGCACACTCGCACACACACACGCACACGCACACACGCACGCACACACGCACGCACACACACGCACACGCACGCACACACGCACGCACGCACGCACACACACACGCACACGCACACACGCACGCACACACACACACACACACGCACGCACGCACGCACACACACACACACGTCTAAACTCACACTCACCCTTCTTAAAGCCATTTTACGTCCCATTGACTTCCATTATAAACACATATTAAAATATACCAAATCAGCTTCACCTATAAATGTATCGTTTTTATCCACCTACTTTTTATTCACAGCATTTGCCCTTGATTTTATGAATTGTGTACAGTTATATTTTTGGATGTACCAGACACTAGAATAGTTATTATTTTTTCTACTGCAAAGCTAAGACTGTGTTAGAATGATGTATGAATTCTAGTTTACATATGACATTGTTGAAAAAAACTGACAAGCCTTTTCCACATGGATGTGATCTATGGGATCTAAAATGACTTCAGGAGGAAGAGTGTGATTTTGTCCCCATTTTTTACAAATAAAACCAAAACTAAATTATGACCAAAAAACTTCCTCCATGTTTTTGGACAGTCTGGGGCTGGTACAAATATCTGTACAAACTAAAATCTATTTGCATCCTTTATGAGGGAAATAAAGGGCTTTTTTTGCATTAATTATAAAAAAACAAGACCCATAAAATGGCTTTAAGAAGAAAAACTGACCAGCCTGAGGGCAAAACGACACTTATTGTTTAAAACTTTTTGAGTTTTCAGCCATGTTATAACATTGTTCCCTCATCAGAAAACAAACTTGAAAATGTTTCTTTCATGCTTGTTTTATTAATCATGTTTACGAGGTCATCAGGAGCCATCTCTTAGCCACACAAAAACATTTCAAATTTCCAAGATTTGTGTCCATAAATTATCTCCAGATTCTGAGCGTATGAAAGTAATGTATGCTTTCAGTGCATTATTTTAATTTTGAAAACATGAGATGTCAAAGCAAAGGCACAAGTGCAATTTAAAGGCCAATAACAATACAACTAAAGCATATATGTGTCCTTTAATCTGACACGGCAACTGTCTTTCATTTGACTTCAAACACATGCTGATGCTCATTGGGGTCAACAATGGACAGTAAAGAGATTTGATGTATATGTATAGCTACGCTCACCGTACCACTGTAGAAAAAACAATGCACAATGGTTAAAAGGCACCACGATTATAGTATTGTTATATAAGATACACTGTGTTTATTTCTATGAAGATGTTATTGTTTTGTTTCTGTTCAAGACAATAAAAGCAGTGCGTATGACATGAGCCTGACATAAGACACTGTGCTAGAGTCTGCTGTGTAAGTGTCCTTTTACCTGTGCAGAGTGTGGTGCAGTCCAGCTTCTGTATGGCCTGTCCCACACACGGCAGGCCTCCGTTCAGAGGGGCGGGGTTCGTGCAGCTACGGGTGCGTTTCTGGAAGCCCCGCCCACAACGACTGCTGCACACCGACCACTCTGTCCAAGTGGACCAGCCGCCGTTCACTGAGGAGACAAGAGGAGCTGCTGTCAGTGCACGACACGAGGGGAACAAAAAAAACACCGTCCAGTTAGAAGGTTTGAACTCCAGTCAGGGACAAGTACAAGCAAAACCAAAGTGATCGGATGTTTATATATTTTCTTACTGCTCTTGTTATATGATGATTCGCAACACTCGTTTTAACAACCAGCAGGAATCGTTGAAATCAAGATTCTTTTTTTCCAAGGGATTTAACATAAAATAATCAAATGTGTAAACAAGATGTCTTTTTCCTTTGATTATATTTCCAACGTCTGCTGCTGGCAACAGCGTCGATGAAACAAATATGAGTAAAATGTTGGCAGTAAAATACTCCGCACAGTGCTAGCCTGTGATGTAGGGGTCTAAACCAGTCATTCTCAACCAGAAAGTCGGGACTCAAATCGGGCCTCCAAAGATCCACCGGGATGTCTTAGAAAAATGTCCATACTAGAGATTATGTGGATTTTGATTTTGACTAAGGAATGGCATGGTCATTGTTTCTTTAAAGCAGGGGTGTCCAAACTTTTTTCCATCGAGGGCCACATATTGAAATATAGACCAAGCGGAGGGCCACAAATCAATCGTGAAACGTTAAAAAAGCTGCATTTATCTGATGTTTTAAGCACCACCACATCTACATTCAGTCTCAGTGCCTTAATATCAGGTCTGTATTGCACCAAAATGTTAGTTATTTAGGTTGGAATTGTAGAAAATCTGAAATGTGCTCTAAATAGTACTTCTCAGGACAGTCTGGGCCAGTTCACCAGGAAGCCTAAGGGCCAAGAAAAATTGGTCTGAGGGCCACATTTGGCCCCCGGGCCTGAGTTTGGACATGCCTGCTTTAAAGTGTTTTATAATCATTGCTGTCTCATAACATCTTTATTAACCAGAAAAAAATTTTAAAAATCTGTTCCTCAGGTATGAGAAGGATGTTCACTTGTCAGCACTTAAACCACATTGCACATTTGTGGATGTTACCGCCTTGTTATGAGTTTGCATCCCACGTCTGTTTGCTGAAAGTCATCCACTTTCTCCCCATCTCTTGTTTGTCTTGTTTATTTATTGTTTATTTGATCCCTATTAGCATCGGCAGCGTACTGCGTCAGCTACTCTTCCTCTTCCCTAATTTAAATTTCTAAAAAAAAAAATGTCATAGTTGAAAGTAAATATTCACATCTTACAATTTCAATAAATACTGTAAATTTGTTGTTACATAAATACACCACTACCTGCTGCTTTCAGCTTAAATACAGTTTAAAGAAATACAATACAACAGCACTGTGATTCAAACATGATTCAAGCGAGTTCACACTGTTGGAGTTGTTGAGTTGGATGGTGTATGTGCTTAAAAACACAGAAGCCTTCCTGATCTCAAGAGAGAAGGAATTAAAGTGAAGTAAATATCTGAAATATCTGTTCCAAAACAATTGAACGCAGCAAACATAAAGGTACACGCCATTGTTCAGTTGGGAAATCTATCCTGTGCATTTGACCCATCATTCAATGCTGTTGGGAAAATCAGGCTTGGCCTAGAGCAGTGTTTCCCAACCAGGGGTACGGGGACCCCAGGAGGTACGTGAGCAATTACCGGAGGGCACTTGGAATGGTTTCAGGTTTTAAAAGAAGATTAAATGTACTTGTATCTGAATAAAAAAGTGTTATTAGTTGAAAAATGTGCATCTTTGTGGAGTATTTTGAACCATAAATATAATTAAAACAAATTTATAAAAGTAACAATTGACAATATGTGACTAATAAACCCATTTATTTGTCTGAAGCTCAAGTTAAGGGGTACTTTGAGTGTGAGACAAAGCTTAGGGGGTACTCCAGACAAAAAAGGTTGGGAACCCCTGGTCTAGAGCAGTGTTTTTCGACCTTTTTTGAGTCGCGGCACACTTTTTGGGTTTGAAAGCTACCACGGCACACCGACTACTATTAAAACATGACCAAATCAGACCATTTAGGTAAAAAAGTACGGTACATAATGAGGCAAAAAATATCTGTGCCCTTGTCTAGTTCTTTAAATGACAATAGTGATGGTTTTGCACTCTTGTTTGATGCAGAAGTTGCTCAAGGCGCTCCAAAAAGACAAATCAGTCAATTACATACATCGCATTTATTAATTTACTGACTCACACTGGATATTTTCTCAAGTCACACCTGACAAAACTTCAAGGCGCACTAGTGTTCCCCGGCACACTGGTTAAAAATCAAGGGTCTAGAGTAGGGGTGTCCAAACTTTTTCCATCGAGGGCCACATACTGAAATTTAGAACAAGCGGAGGGCCACAATTAAATCGTGAAACGTTTAAAAAGTTGCATTAATCTGACTTTTAAAGCGCCACCACACCTAAATTCAGTCTCATTGCCTTAATATCAGGTCTGTCTCACTCCAAAATGTTAGTTATTTAGGTTATAATAGTAGAAAATCTGAAATTTGCTGTAAAAAGTATGTTTTAGGACAATGTGGGCCAAATCACCAGGAAGCTTGAGGGCCAAGAAAAATTGGTCTGCGGGCCGCTTTTGGCCCCCGGGCCTTAATTTGGACATGCTGATTGATTGATTTTCAATCAGTGTGCCGGGGAACACGGGAAAAAATGTCCAATTTAAGTTAACCGATTCAAACGCGGATGTAATGGACTAATTTCCCTTTTTCTGAGTGTCCTGAGGAAGTTTTGCACCGAAAAAGAAGGCAAAACCATCACTATTACCACATTTAAAGAATTAGACAGTGGCCTAGACATTATTTGCCTCATTATATACCATATTTTTACTAAATGGTCTGATTTGGTCATGTTTTTGTAGTGGTTGGCGTACCGTGGTAGCTTTCAAACCCAAAACGTGTGCCGCGACTCGAAAAACACTAGTCCAGAGTACCGTAGCTTGAGGATTTTTGCCTACTGTGCATGTCTTGGGTTGGCTCGGTAAACCTTATCTTAGCACTAGCCGCTCTCAAGCTGACTCCAGGTACAAACGGCACATGCGAAAAGCCAGAGCCGCTGCAAACCGCCTGAAAGTGAGTCCACAAATCTCCATCTGCGCTGACTGAGAGCTGGTGCCTGTAAACAGCCGAAGACGCAGAGCAGGCCCAGTGGCGCGTGGAGCTCGATTTCTCAGAGGACAGACCGCTGATTTTAATACGCTGTTCCATTTAATTGAACTGTTTGTTTTGATAGATTCAGTAAGTGTTTTACAAATGCCAAGGGGCCCAGGCGTTCAAGTTTACTCCGAACAACTGCACTTTTTACCACACACACAAAGTCAGACTCACGCATTATGCAGGAGGAGAGGAGTGCTGCTGCTTTACAATATAACAAAAGAGTGGGAAAAACACTGACTGAAAACGCAAAGCCGGGTTGCATCGTTTGGAAGAGGAAGCGTAAACTTGGGTCGCCATAAACGCAATCATTTGAGGTCTGGAAAGGGGTTCTTTTGTTGGTTTCGGTGGCAAAGTGGTAAGACATCCAGCCTCGGAACAAAAAGAGATTGTAAATAGTTAAACAATAAATACAGTTCTTGTAATTATCTGGTGCAAGGTTTTAGGAGCCGCAATTCAAGCAAATCCGCCAAGATTTTTTTGACGTAGAGGAGAAGTGACTCTACTCTGAGCTAAAGAGAAATCTTGTTGTGCTTTTTTGTTAAATTCTTCAGATTTTTTTTGTTCTTGTTGCGCTTTTAACCATGTTATTGTTCCATCGTCAAAAACATACCTGGAGTCGTAATTAGCTCCATTCATGCTAGTTGCTGTTTATAAGCTTGTCTTTTCTGCTTCTCACAAAAACACAAATTGCCTAGATTTGTGACGTCGTCTAGATTTGAGCTATTTTTTTCAAACTTTTACATTTGGTTTGAAAAAAAAAAATACATGGGTAATTCACGAGAAACACAAGAAACACCAACGACATTTGTAATTCTTTGGTTAAGGTTAAATCCGTCTAATGATTCAGCTGATAAACAATTTCTTTCCTGCCTCACAAAAAGAAATAGTCATTTATTAGACATTTCTAGTTATTACAATATACTCTCCTCTCCTCCCTCCCCTCTCCTGCCTCCCCTCCCCTGCCCCCTCTCTCCTGCCTCCCCTGTCCTTCCCCCTGTCTCCACCTCTCTCCCCTCTCCTCCTGCCTCCGCTCTCCTCCCCATCCTCTCTTGCCTTCCCTCTCCCTCCCCTCTCCTGCCTCCACTCTCCTCCTGCCTCCCCTCCCTCCCCTTTCCTCCTGCCTCCCCTCTCCTCCTGCCTCCTCTCTCCCCTCTCCTGCCTCCTCTCTCCCCTCCCCTCCCTCCCCTTTCCTGCCTCCCCTCTCCTCTTGCCTCCTCTCTCCTGCCTCCCCTCCCTCCCCTTTCCTGCCTCCCCTCTCCTCCTGCCTCCTCTCTCCCCTTTCCTGCCTCACCTCTCCTCCTGCCTCCTCTTTCCTCCCCATCCTCTCTTGCCTCCCCTCTCCTGCCTCCACTCTCCTCCTGCCTCCCCTCTCCTCCTGCCTCCTCTCTCCCCTCCCCTCCCTCCCCTTTCCTGGCTCCCCTCTCCTCCTGCCTCCTCTCTCCCCTCTCCTGCCTCCCCTCCCTCCCCTTTCCTGCCTCCCCTCTCCTCCTGCCTCCTCTCTCCCCTTTCCTGCCTCACCTCTCCTCCTGCCTCCTCTCTCCTCCCTCTCCTCTCCTGCCTCCCCTCTCCTCCTGCCTCCTCTCTCCCCTCCCCTGCCTCCCCTCTCCTCCTGCCTCCCCTCTCCTCCCCCTCTCGTGCTGTGAGTCATTGTGTTTCCTCCCGTTGCTCTTCGCGCTGCTCCGGTGCGAGGAGGCCGTCTCAGAGCGGAGGAGATTGAACAGCAGATTGAACAATCTATTTCAGTGAGGATACATCAGTGTCGGAGCACTCCATCTCTGTCTGTCTGTGGCACACACAAACACACATAAACACATACATGCACACATACATACACTAACACGCACACGCACGCACACACACACACACACACACACACGCACACGCACACACACACACAAACATGCACGTGGCCACAGACACTAGTTTTGATGGAAGCTCTGAGCTGCCTGTACTTTGTTATCCTCAAATGTGTGGGTGCAAAGTGTGTGTGAGGTCTCCAAGAAAACGAAGAAAAAAAAAAGGGTTGGATTTTTTATTTACTGTACAAACTTAAGCCCTATTCGCACGGGATCAGTTTTACCTCGGGACGTCCGTGAAATGTAAATTACCCCTCGACGTTGGTGCCTTTATTGTGAGAATTCGCCCGGGATCAGCAACGTCAGTAATTCATTTGTTTTTATGGGCTTTGCTACAGAAATGGCGGACTTTCAGACACATTTAACATGACAAGAACCTTTTAATTCATCCATGTCGCTAGCGTTTCATCTATTTTCAACTCTTTTAGCTTTGTTCTAAGCGTTGTGGCGTTACCTGTGTGTCGTTGCATCAGAATGACATCCACACGATCAGATTTCTTATGACAGACCTGTAGCTTCTCTTTTATAATCCATTCGCAGCTGCTCGATTCAAACTTTGCACCAAAAGCACCCAAACCTTCCCAAAAGAGCCTCCTGCTGCTCGGTCGTCATTTGCCACGATAATGGAGCTGCACTTCTGGGGGTCATGTCTTCAGAGCTTATTGTTTTGAGTTTTTTTACCCTTTAATTGTAAAAAAAAAACCAATAATTGGATTGGAGACTGTCCTTTGGCGAATCAATAATTTTAATCTAGTTCAGATTGAGACACAAAATGGACATAGAAACATTTGGAATCGACACAAGCTTCAACACAGAGACAAAAAACTGTCCAAATTATAGACATGAGCGTCACACGGGGCTAAAGAATTACAGGGCGTAAAAGTCGATGTGTTTTTTACAGACATTTTCTAAGACATGGACATTTCACACAGCACTGGTAACACACGCGGCATCGATAATCATTACCATTTACTCGAGATCTTGAGGTAAAACCAATCATGTTCAAATAGGGGTTTTATTTTGATGCTATGAAGAAAACGCTTTTAGTAACGGTTATTAACAGAACGTTCCAAAGCACTCTAAAGCGAACCACTCCTGGGTTATAGTTGATATTTCTATTCATTCATTCATTTTCTACCGCTTATTCCCTTTAGGGGTCGCGGGTGACTGGAGCCTATCCCAGTGACTTTGGGCCTTAGGCGGGGTACACCCTGTACAGTGGCCAACTCCTCGCAGGGCGAACACAGAGACAGAGACACTGACAGACAACCATTCACTCTCACATTCATTCACTAGGGACAATTTAGAGTTTTCAATTAACCTACACAGTCATGTCTTTGGACGGTGGGAGGAAGCCGGAGAACCCGGAGAGAACCCACGGTAACACAGGAGGACATGCAGACTCCACCCAGAGAGATCATGTGATGTTGGTTTGGTCTGGGATTTGAACCCATGATCTAGGCAGGAGCTCTAAACGCTTCGCCACCGTGCAAATCTTTTCTAATCTTTGAGCTAATATTTGAACACGACTGTTTCATGTGATAAAGTCAAATCAGATATGTTGTAAAAGCAGCTCTGAGGGCCACAATGAAACCTTTGGGAGCTGTTTGCCTCCACTTGTAGAGCTTTGTATTCACCGCTAAACAGGAAGTGCGCTGATAGTGTGGTAGTTGTAGTTAGCTCTACTGTCACGGCTGCATACGAGAGGCCTGTGAGATAATCCCTTATCTCACAGGCCTCTCGTATGGGGCACACGGATCATCAACAGAGACGAATGAGCTTTTACCTTTCGGACTGACCCCACCTGAACGAGCTCTGATCAGAGACACGTCACATGGATCGGACGTCTCCTCTGATGAAGTCCTGCCGCTGAAACAGGGTCAGGAAAGGAGGTGTATAGTCTTATTAGAAGAAAGATGAAAGTGTCAGTTGCGTGTAAATCCTCTGTTACATCAGAGAGGGATTCTAGTTTAGCAGTCTAGTTTAACTTTCTGTCATTTTCACCTTTTATTTTAAATTTTTTCTTGAAAATCTGCCACTTGACTGATGTTAAAATGTCAACAAACGAAGAACCATTGTTCAGATTTATACGTCACAAATATGTGCCATTTTTGCCATATAAAATGTTTACAGATTTGACCACTTTCATTGGATTTATTACTTGTTTTGCGCCATAATTGTACACAAACTGTACATAAACTGTAACGTAGCGCTCATTATTTTTCCGATCTGACCACTGGAACAGCTCAGAGGATAAATGCAGAACTGGTATGTAACAAACTCGCTAACTGGAGTTCAGACCTCAAGATTAATTCTTTTAAACGTGACTCTTGTACTAGTTTGCAATCTATAATTGCATCACTTTTAATATTAGCGTGGACACCTGTGATGATTGCCCTGTGAACTGCAACTGGATTCGGACTGGACGAAGCAAGCGGCCGCAAAGACAGAACCGCCCCGAGAAAAAGTCGATTTGACGTTTATCCATAACCGCGCGCAGCTTTTCATTTCCATCCCATAATGCCTCCATACAACGCTGGAGATTGGTCACAACAAAACCATCATAAGTCCAATTTGAAGCTAAACGCGCAGGTAGAAGGCGCGTGATGAAGGACAGATGCCAGTTGTGCCCGAGCCTGCCGATCGGAGCCGTGATTTCCCCCGAGGTCCGCACCAGGCCATTTCTGTCCCCGCGCTTTATTGGAAGGAAGCATCAAAATCGAGATCGAGATGAGGGAGAAATATCTGACCCGGACAAAAGCTCACGTACCACGGGCCAAGCTTCGCGGACACATTTCTAAACAGCGATGAAAACACCTGTAGCTGGAAATAGATTGAACCTTTTTGGACTTTAAACACGTTGCTATTTGATTATTTACATGTTTACAGAGTATGTGCATGGAGTACAATTATAAGTAGTTCGGTCTGGATATTTTTTTTGTTTTTCAGTGATAAAAATTTGTCTAATCAAGCCCCGGGGCATGAGATGTGGTTTTTTTTTTTTCTCAATTGCATGTCTCTATTTTTTGTTGTAATAAAATGCATTGTGGTGACACTAACGTATATTTCAGCCTATAAGTTGCTCCGGAGTATGAGTCGAAAAGGTCAAAAAAATGCATCATGAAGTAGAAAAAAACACATATAAGACACACTGGATTTTGCATTTTAGGTTTGGTTTACTCCTTGGTCATGTCGGTTAGTGTAAATTAACATTTAAGAACGTGAAATTACATATTTTAATATATATAAGTTGAGTGTAAAACTTTGAAACTATGAAAAAAAGTACAATTTCTAGTCCTAGGCCTGAGGGCCTCATCACCCTTTTAAGACAGGAAAATACTGCTCATTAGGATGAGATCACGAGAAGTCGTGAGATTGAAATGTCTAAAGATTGTGCGACCATAAAGTAATCTTATGAGAATTATTTAATACATTGTTTTTGCAGTGCAACTACAGAAGAGTGCAATCACCTTCCTGCAAGAAGAATTATTATTGAAGAGAGAATCCAGCTTTAACCCTCGCACTCTCTTTGTTTGAGCCGTGCACATTTGGTCAGAGAGCAATTTTCATATCAGGAAAAAAAATAGTTCTTTTTTTTTTTTTTTTTAATCAAATCAAATCAATTTATTTTTATAATGCCCAAAATCACAACAACAGTTGCCTCGATGGGCCAAAGGTAAAAGCAGTTCAGATAACTGTCCCAGAATGCCCCTGTCCTTTGACCCTCCTTCGCGGCGAGGAAAAACTACAAAAAACCCCATGGGAAAAAGGGGAAATGAGCATACATTGTATGTTAGGTGTTGTAGATGGGGTCAAATGGAGGAGGTTAAACTGTGTTGTTCTTTACTGTCTTATAATTTTATTTGTAATGCAGAAAACTTACCAAAGTAAAGCAGTTGATTTGGCTTTTTAAAGAAATTAATTAACTTAAATTTCAATGTTAGAAAAAAAGTTCAAAAAGGAAAAAAAAAAAAGATGAATATCACGTCAAGAATGAGACGAGATATTTATCTTTTTTTTTTCTTTTCTTTTTGTCGTGAAGCCAGTCTCATGACCTGTCTCATCTCATGAAAATTGAGTCTCGTCACACCCCACTGTTCATACATTAGCCACAAAACTTTTTAAAATTGTAATTTGCAGTCAATGTAATTTTCATTGTAATCATATGTTACTGCAAAAACAAACCTTAAACAGTCATTTAAGCTGGTAGCTACACAGGATAAGTTTGTGTGTTATTGTTAGGTGTGTGTAGAAACCATACGATGTATACTCTAGCACAGGGGTGTCCAAACTTTTTCCATCGAGGGCCACATATTGTAATATAGACCAAGCGGAGGGCCACAAATCAATCATGAAACGTTCAAAAAAGCTGCATTTATCTGATGTTTTAAGTGTCACCACATCTACATTCAGTCTCAGTGCCTTAATATCAGGTTTGTTTTACACCAAAATGTTTGTTATTTAGGTTGGAATTGTAGAAAATCTGAAATGTGCTGTAAAAAGTACTTCTCAGGACAATGTGGGCCAGTTCACCAGGAAGCCTAAGGGCCAAGAAAAATTGGTCTGAGGGCCGCATTTGGCCCCCGAGCCTGAGTTTGGACATGCCTGCTCTAGCAAAAGAGATTGAAAAAATAACAATAATAACCAAAACATTTGTAGGGTTAAACAAATCATATACAAAATTAATCAGGGCCCACCGAGAAGGATTGTGCTAGGTGTTACGCTCCTGTCTACTTATGTTAAAGTCCAATTCTAAGCACCTTTAACAGGCAAAAGTTTTTTGTTTTTTTTGGGGTTTTTTTTGTCGATTTGCTCTCTCAACATGTCGGCTTTCATGTGGAAACAACAAACTTGTCCAATCTGCTCCTAAAGATGTTTTATTCTTCCAATTCATTCACTTCATCCAAGTTTACTTAAAAATTAAAAAAGAAATCCAAAATCTCTGTAAATTTTTGTATCTAATATGTGTCCAAAATGAACCAAGAAATTTAAACCTGGTTCTGTCAATTTTTCAGATTTAAATATCCCAAATATGCAAATCTTTCCACATAAAATGCCTTATTCATACATGAAAACATGACATGATGAAAAACTTGTAATATATTTTTTTCTTACATTTAAGTGAGTAAACTACAGGAGAAGTTTGAAATTGTTACCATAAAATTTCAGATTTTTTTCCTATTCACCAGCAGCGTCTCGCCTGAAGACAAACCAAAAATAACAGTTGTCACGACTCCTCTTGCATCACACTGTTTGGGTTCCGTTTCTAGTCGTTCTTGGTGAACATTTGGACAACACGAGCGTCCCATTTAAACGGTGCTCTGTGATTGGTGGGTTTTAATTGGCTGAGGTCAAGGGTGAAGGGGGTGTGTTGGGCCAGTCACAATGAGCCCTTGATGACTTGGCAGAGACACAGCCAATTTCAGACGGCAGATGGGGACGAGCTCAGATGCTGGGTGCTCATCATTCTTTGTGTTATTTCACAAACACCCCATGGATCAGACCGAACACTTTACGGTCATTTACTCTCATTTTTTGATTCATTGGTTTCTAGTGACCGTAGTCGTAGAAATGTACAACTTAAAACAAAATATTGTCTCTTTTGAATGGGCAAAAACCTCAAAATGGCATCTATAACAAGAAAAGGCTTTTGACTGAAACCTGAGAATTGATTACGTTATATTTTCTTCATAGTAGATTCACCTGACTTTCAAGGTGAAAAATCAGGACCGTTGACATAGTAATCAACATTTTAAAAGCAGAATATTCCTTATCTTACTTACTATATCTACAATAGTACAAAACATAAATAGGTCAACAGCAAAGTCATCATCTATACTCTCTAAGAATGGGACGAGACCCAGTTCTCACATAAGACCAGACACGTGATTGGGCCCATGAGAAAGCGACAAGACATTTTGACACAGTTTTTAAAATGGTGCAAAAGGTAATCCGAATGTGATTTTAAATCTGAAGGAAAAGGTTTGAACAGCTCCAATCTATTTTCTCCTGGGCTCAAATTGGATCTTGACTGGTTTGGATCTTATGAGGCTGTTGTAGACTGAGGGGAGTTGTGCCTCAGACTCATATTCCTATTAAAAGAAGGCTTTTCTGAGCTACTTTCACACATCTTTCAAACCATCTTTTCTCTCTGCTTGATTTTTTTTTTTTTTTAATCCTCACTGTCTTCATACAATTTGAGCTCAAGAGAGTATACATCAGACTGAATCCATCAGATTGAAATTGGCTTTTAGGATGGAAGTCAAAACCTCTTGATTTCTAAAAACAGTGTCCAGACGATTATCTTTGAAACATTTTCTCCAATGGACTAATCCAGGACAAATGAGGGATTACAGCGACGTAGTGTAGAAAAGTGGTGTGTGGCCCTCTGAGTACCACCAGATCTAAACCAGGTCTAAACCAGGGTTATGCTAAGTCTGAACTAAGACTAAAAGAGGTCTAAAACCAAAAAGAGGACAAAATGTTGATTTATGTTTCTCTTTAGCAAATATGTGAACTGCAAAGGAAGCAGTGTACCACCTGAAGGAGCCTGCGTTCCACCAGTGTTACACGTACCACAGTTTATTTAAATTTTTTGTCATTGTTGCACGCCATAACTATTTTACTGTCAAAGCCAAAAGAAGAAAACATTGGTATGAAAACTCATGAGATCATACCCAGGTGAGCACAATCTTGTAGAAATGTATTTTCAATCAGGTAGTTAGCGTTAGCATCCAAACATCACAAATGATAAAAAGCCTGGGCTGCTTTGGCAACTCAACCACACGTGAGTTATGCTGCGTTCCAGTCGTCCTCGGAGATTGGAAATCAGACCTCGGGGGAGCGTTTTCTCTGAGTTTCTGCGTTCCAGTGGTCAAGTCGGGAAAAAACATGATCAATACATTACAGCGTCTGTAACGGCTCAAATCAAACAATAAAAGTCAAGAAGTGCTCAAATCAATAAATTATATAGATCCAATTAAGTTTAATTATGAACCCGGACAGTGTTATTACATCTGTTAGTTATAAGTCAACAATTGAACGTGAATTTCTTCTTTTGTTGTCATTAGCTCCGTGTAGATATCAACAACAGTAACATAACTGCAGAAGCTCTTCGGAGCAGCACAGGAGCAGCTTCACGTACAGAGGGTGGACAGGACAGAGCAACTACAGAGAAACACGTGCACTGTCAATGTTTTAACTGTCGGATGTAAAACTTTATCAAAGCGCAGAGCACAGACATGGCGGATTGTCTAACTCGGAAAAACTCGGCGTTCTGAAATGTTGCCGGAGTTTCCAAGTGGGAATCCCAGCGTGAATTTAAGTCGGAACATGGTAAATCTGACCTCCGAGGACAACGCAGCATAACACCAGAGCCTCGCTGAAATGAACATACAAGCTAACAACCTTGTACTTGAAACATTTCTTACATCTAACGTTTTTTGGACAGTAAAGCTGTTGGAGCTTTACTGCTTTATAGCGAGCGACAACTAATTGACAAGAAAATGTTTGTTATCTTTCACCAACTGCTACAAATCCCACAGCTTCAGAAAGTGGAGGCTGACGTTAGATATTGATAGCTGTTACTCGCAGGTAAATGTAATGAACATGTTAACAAGAACCATGTGTCTACGCTGTCTACAAACTACAAAATGACACTATTTTGTTTTCTGCCTCATTAAAATGAATGGCATTTCCAACAGTACCAGGATGTGTGGACAGCTTTCTAAACATGTCACTCCAGGAAGGGTCTATTCCATGTAGCGTTGTCAATAAAACAGTGAATATTGTTTAAAACCAATGCATTATTTACATTTGCAATAGTTCTCTGAGTTTTATCATTAAGTAGCACTAAAATAACCACAGTCCTTCAACTCAAAAGCGAACCATCAGTCACTGGAGGTCTGCGAGGTCTCACCGTAGACGATGACGGTGGCAGTGGAGGTCCTGCGCTTGGCCACGATGTTCTTGGCCACGCAGGTGTAGTTTCCCGTGTCGGAGAGCCGCGCCTGTTTGATGATCAGGTTGTGGTCCACGGTGATGTAGAAGTTCCTGTCCTCCGCCGGGTCGATGATCTCGTTGTCCTTCAACCACTCCACCTGCAACGACACAAGGGGGTCCAGAATTAGCAGAGCGGCCGACCGTCTTCTCACTTGATCGTTCGCCAGTTTTACGCACAATCAGCATCAAACCTGCCCTCGCCCTGATGCGTCTGCACAAACGTTGGTCACTTACTACGGCAACACATACATGGACACAGGGCTGGGTGAAATGGTGATAAAAATTTTATCGTGAGCTCGTCCCTGTGACAGTCTGCTATTTTTGTGAAATCGTCATATTGTGGCTCACATTGTCTCTTTAATACACTTTGTCTCCTGTTGTTTAGGCTCTGAAGCCTCTGAGCAGATGACTTTATTTACCTCTTAAAGGCCAGAGCTGCACAATTAAACCAAATTCACACAAAATCGCAATTTTAATGGATGCAATTAGCAAATCGCAAACACTGCAATTTCTGGTTTCTTCCACAAACAACAAAATGTCTTGCTTTGATTTGAATAAAAACTGCTAACATTTGTTATCGCAATTTCTTTTTTATCAAGTCATTCTGAGCTGTTGAAGGATAAAACGCTAATTATAACTTTGACCGTATCACCTTTTTTGCAAGCTGGGGCCCATCTGCCCAGGTTAAGATCCCAGAATGACCACTGATAGTAGCTGTGTTTCACTGATAAACGTATGTGTAGTTTGGATTTGCTCAAATGTGTTCTGAAACAAGGGACAAAAGTCCGACCAAACGCAACAAAAATGCATTCAAAAGTGGCAAAAATACGCCTACAAACAACAAACACAACTCCATGCACCAAAATGCGACTAAAAGCGACAAAAAACACGACTAAAAATGACAAAGACGCAACTGAATGTGACAAAACCTAGTTAAACTAAACTAAAAGCGACAAAATTGTGTTTAAAATGTGAACATGAACAGAATCCTATTATAAAGACATAAATTGTGATGTTTTTGGCCATATCGCCCAGTCTTACATGGACAAACTACAGTTAATATGCTATCAATATCTTTAAACTCTTTAAACAGATGTTACATTTCAGGTTAAATATGAGTCCGATGTTTGTGAAAACACAAACTTTAACAGCTAATAAACCTGAGCAAACACAGCAGTGCAAATAAACATCAAGGTCCACTGACTTTAGTGTCATATTTAATGTCTGTATTTTATGTGTTTCTACATAAAAATAAACAGAATGACACTTTCTTAGCAAACTCCAAGTGAAGGACAAACTGGCTACAACTGACAAAACATGTTCAAGCCATCATTGAAATAACCTCGTTATAATATAAGATTATTTTCAATTGTCTCACGATGGAGAAATCATAATTTTGCAAATAAAAATAATTTTAAAAGGCTACAAAATTGTAGTTCTCCAATTTTTCTGAGTACATTTACATGGCTGGCAAAAATCAGATAACTATAATCATCAGATAACCAAATAATTAGATCTGATTTTCACGCGTGTTTATAGCACAAGAGTTTGTTTATTGTGATTGTTGTATTTAGAAGAAAAACTACAACTAATTTTTAACTCACTCTTTCAGTCTTTGAATCAGTCTTTTCAATCTTTCAATTCTCAAACTTTTCTCTTGATCAGATTATCAAAATGTCATGTAAACAGTTGCAGCTGATGTGAGTAATCTGATTTCTTTCTGATTGTTCACACCAGAGAAAGGGTTTTGACAAAAAAAAAGAAAGAAAAAAAGAAGGATTGATGTGCTAAAGACAAAAATGGAAGAGAAAATGTTAAATACTGAATCAGTTCATTCATCGTACTTTGTTTTTCAAATACAACAGTCACTCTAAGCTTCCACTGACTAACAGACACATGTCTCCAAACATTTTCGATAATCAGATTTCTCTAGTGCATGTAAACACACACCAAAAACACACCTTATTATCTGATTTTGCACTGTTTGCATGACATTTCAATAATCTGATAACTCCAGAAATCAGATAATGATCACATTTTTGGTGTCCATGTAAACATAGCCATAGCGGATGGATTCCAATTCTGACCAGTGCATATTTCTGTTGTGTATTGTGTCCTTGAGCAAAACACTGCTGTATAAATGTGCCTGTCTGTGAGTGCAAATGCTGGTATCGGTCATCGGGTCCTTGACCCGTAAGCCATGTTAACAAAACAAAACAAAAATCTGAATAAGCTACTTAAATATCAGAACTGTCCTAATCTTTACTGTCAGCTGTGGTTCTGACAATCAATCAATCAATCAATCAATCAATCAGTGTTTCCGCGGGGCATTAAAAAGCATTAACAGTCATTAAATGGATTTAGGCAAAAAAAAACAAACAAAAAAAAAAACATTCAGTTCAATCCCCACAGCCATTAAAACTAAAAACCATTTCGACAAAAAGATTTCTCCATCAGAACAATAAATAGAAACGTAATAAAAAATAAGAGCAAATCATTATCGCAGTCTCTGTCTCCAAGAGCCGCTGTATCAGCCAATCAGACGAGTGTGTCCAGGACTGTAGTTTTTGCTTTGAAATTTAACATTGAAATTTATTTTGAATCCCTGATGTGTACTGAATTTATTGAATCTAGATATTAATAACTTGGACCAAATCATCAAAATAAAATATAGGGTTTAAAACATACATTTGCTTGGTTTAAATTGTGTGTAAACTTTTTGAATATTATAAAGTAGTTTATTATATTCTGGTTATTCTGCTGCCCAATGGAATGGTTAGAAAATGGTAGTTTTGACATGATAAAAGCCTAAATGTCTTGTTTTGTCGTTGATTATGGCATTAGAAATCTTGAAATACAGCATTAAACGGCATTAAATTAGATTTTCTAAAACCTGCATAACCCTGTTTATTTAAAAGTGCTTTTCATACATTCCCGCAAGCTAAAGTACATGAGATGAAGTAAACATGCACCAGTTGAGGAAGAGCCATCAGAGGAGCACCAGGAGCAGAGAGTCGCCCACAGTCACAGGACACAGACTCAGGGCCCACCAAACCTCAACCAGGGGCCCGTGAACAGTCACAGTCGCCCACCGCTCCTGGTACAGAGGGCCTCTCCGAGGAGCCGCACGTGGCTTTGTTGTAGTGTGTTATGTTGAACATGCTAATGAAGGATTAACATACAGGTCAAACATACGAACTCCAAAGAAATTGTCTAACATCGGAAATTTTGCCTTTAAGTGTCTGAAACCTTCCCTGTGTGCGGTACTTAAGTATCATTTCAGTTTTTGTGTGATTTTGCGCTTTTAGTGTTTACTTTGATGAAGGTCGTTGTCAGTTAAAAGTCCATGTAAAGTCGTGAAAAAAAGCTTTGAAACTCCCAGATTTCTGCGTTGACGTTAGAGGCAAAAACCAACACCTTTAAGGCAACATTTGTGACCCAATTTTGCGTTTATAAAAAGGAAAAGTACAAAAAGTAAACACAATAACTTCCCATAGAAACTGCTTGTCTCCAACTCAATTCCTGATATCGTTGGCATGAACTGATCACAAAAAAACTCTTTTGGCAGAATCTATTAAAATTATTGAACACAGCTGCTGGGAAGGTGAACAAATATTTCGTTTTTTCCCCCCACTTTTTCGTTTACCTGACTAAACACGCTACCACACCAGATGTCAAATCGAATCCGAGGCGTTTATCCCAGTGAACGCCGACGTCTTATAAATGACTCTATAATTTCTGCCACATTAAAAACATAACCAAAGATTGATATTACCTTCCAGCTATTGTGAAAAACCCTCAGAATTCATATTAAGTAAACTCATTACAGCAACAGCCCATATTTCCGCCCAAAATATGGCCGCGCGCCTCATAACCGAGCACATTCACGAGCAAATAAAGCCATTCCGCGAGAACGCTAAAGATCAGAGCAGAAATCCGCGGCTATATCTGTGACTTATGAATCCGTGTTCTGGACAGTTGTGTTTATGAGCATTAAATATGTAACCCGGGGGCGGCACTGAGGGGATCTTAAACGTGTCACGGTGCGTCGGGGTGAGCGAAGGACAGTGGGAAACGGGAGTGTTTACGAGGCTAATCACATTTCTGAGTGCAGTGTTTACGGCTCGGAGCCTCCATAAATCTGACTAGTTTCACTTTTACGGCGGCGCTGTAAATGTCCCATGTTTAATTCATCTCGTTTCATTTCGGTTTCAGATTAGGGGACGGGGAGAGGAGGAGGGGGCGGTGTTTATATGCGAGCGCGATCTTAATCTGATTACCGGAGTTATTAGATTACAGGAGTGACCCGTGCGTCGTCGGATAAAAGATGGTTTTGAGATTGTGATGTTGAACTGAAGCGATTGAATCCAGGTCTTTCTTTATGTGATTCATCTTTATGTCTGTGTTTCAAATATACAACTCTTACGCACTGAAACATGAGACATCCGAAGACGTTTACAAAGAATAGTTTACACACTGTTTAGTCACTGTTTCATTCACATTTACGTCCGCTCATACGCAGCAATGTTCATCATTCTCACATTTTCAGTATTCTGCATTTTCAGAATTAGCGATGGGCGATGCAGTGAAAAAAATCGAATTGTGAGCTCGTCCCTGTGACAATCTGCTGTTTTTGTGAAATCGTGGTATCGTGATTCACTGTTTTTGTCTTTAAAATAGTTGTATAGTGTGTTGCTTTGATTTGAATAAAAACTTCTAACACTGTAGTTTGGATTTGTACAAACTTGTTCTGAAACAAGCGACAAAAGTGCGACTAAAAGCGATAAAAATGCATTCAAAAGTGTCAAAAACGTGCCTAAAAACAACAAATGTGACTAAAAGTGACAAAGACGTTTTTAAACATGACAAATACTGAACGTGATAAAACACAACTAAAAGCAATACAATTTTATTTAAAACGTGAATTTGAACTGAATCCTATTATTAAAACATAAATCACAAATCTAATCACAATAGCACTGGTCAGAAAAATCACAATTAGATATTTTTGCTAAATTCCTAAATTCACACATTTTCCTGAACACCGTAGCAGTAGCTGGTGTAACTGGCAGGCGGTAAGTAACCTGCACAAAACATGTTTCTCTGTTGAGTTGCATGTTGTTCAAGGTGGGTTTGCTCTGGGCTCCGATTTCCTCCAAAAACCAAAACATGCACCACTGGTAAAACCCTCCAGCTAAGGTCCTGGTAAGACTAGACCTAGATCTGGTCCCCTATCGATGACATCACAGAGGGATTCATTTTTAGAGCCTATTATTACTTCCTGTCATTTTATACTTTTATTTTTCAAAATGTCTTCACATACTGCAACTCCATGAACTGATATTTACCACAGGTGCAATCCACCAAACTAAAAAGATAAATAAATACATTGATGATGTTCTTATGTTATAGTTCAATACTACATACTTAAAATAAAGCACGTCTCCTTTAAATAATGCTGATAGAAAAGTTGCACTAAAGAGGGTGGGCCTACAAAGTCCTCCTGATGAACACTTGTTTTTGTCGATACCTGGTGTATCTAGTAGGGGTGGGAAATATAATCATTAGCTGCATCATCGATTTCAAGAAAACGATTCTGAATCGATGCAGACATGTCAGTAATCGGAATTTTAAGTTTGATTCAAGCTGCCTCCTGCCTGTTGTTTCCCCGTGCCTCTGTGCCTCCTCCTTGTTCTCAGAGCAGCAGAAGGCTGACTGATGCTGCTGCTCTGGCCTTAGGGCTGTCCAGTGTCACACAGTGACCCACGGGACTATCTCTCTGCTCAGGATTTGTCGGAGGCTTTATTTTGTTCACGTTTGGGTTTTCTGGAAAAGGCGTTCACACACGACACCGTGAGTTGTAGCACTCCTTTTGCGTATCGTGGAAACTTGAATTTCATGTCGGATGGACACAGCCTTGTGACTTGAAAAGCAGATTTAGTGTAAAACTCGCAGATAAACTGTTGTAATAGAAGAGAATTGCAGAGAATAGAAATGTGTGGGCTGTAGTATCTGGCAGCTAAAACGATAGCATGAAGCGCTAACACAAAGCTAAGTGAACAGTACAATCCCTGTCACAGAAACACAATGCACAATTAAACTGGTGAAAATGGCAGCTCACAAAATGCAGAGAAAAACCCCAAATCAGCATCTACATAAAATATGATTTTCCATCTAAATAAAGTAATGAAGTTCTGCACATTTTGTAAGAAAAATGTATGGTAACCATTACTATCGTTCACACATCGGCTCGTGAGCCTCTGAATCATGACACACCCATAGATTTCCACCCCTGACAAGTACATTTTTTCAATATTTGTTTTGGTATTTGGTAAACAACTTTACCAAACCAATGTCAAGTTAAGCACTAAAACTCTCAAGTCCAGTTTGGTGCGTGGGCACGAAAATAGAGCCGGACATAGTCCTACCTCGTGGCATCAGCAGATGGACCGGAATGTTTGGAGCGCTTGAGAAAAAGACACACTGAATATGAAAGGTCCAGGTTTGTTTTAAATGAGGGAACACAGCTAATTCTTAAACGCTACAGCAGGTCTGGGCAAACTTTTTGACTCCACATTGGATTTGTACACTTGCACAGGGGCCGGACCATTTACACTTTGGATGTTGTTAATTACAGTATATTACACACGTACAATTACACATTAATGCCTAAAAAACACACACAAAAAAACACAACAGAATAGCAAAAATCATTACCTTTATTTATTTTAGCGGGACCAGTGCTGTTGGTCACTCTTTTTATCCAATGCATCAAAGTTTGGTTTTATTCTAGTGAGGACTATTCTCAAAACTGATCTTAAATGAACAACTACAGTCTCAGACAACTATACTTACGCCATACTTAACTCATAGATTTGATAGATTATTTGATTAAATGCTTTGTGGGCCAGGTCAGAATGCCAAAAGGCTGCCTGAGACCCCCGGGCCTTCGTTTGCCCCCCTCTGCGCTAGAGCGTAATCTGTTTTATATGAGCCCTTTAACATAGTCACGATCCCCTGATTACTCCATGTATGTTGCTGCTTGTGTTGTGTTTCCCTGTCGCTGGTGAGACTCAGTGTGGCCGCGGGGCTGGAGCAGTGGATTCTCCATTTGAGCAGAGACACGGGCTGACCTTTCTCTTTCTATTACAAAGTTAAGGTTACAGGGAGAAAAGACGCCGACAAAACGCCCACCGAGCACAAAGGACAGGCAGAGGTCTGTGTAAGGGCCAAATGTGACGGCGCCCTCTCAAATGGAGCCAACACGACGGAACCTGAGCCACGACCACAGACTTCACAAGACTCTGGGGAACTCTTCTCAAAGATTCCTGATTCTTTACAAATATAAAATAATAAGAAGGTCATAAATTCAGATTGTAATAAGGATGGAGGCAAAGTTCTAAATGAAAATGTGTAATACATCCTTTGCATTTGTTTTGTGGCAGAAATGTGGGTCAAAGGGATCAGGGCCAATGTTCCTGACCTGAAAATAAACTCAGTAGTCTTTCTCATATGATGTAATTGTTTTGCAAGCATCTATCTACATTTTGAGGAAACATTTTCGGTAACATTATTTCAACCAGGCTGGGAAAGGTTAAGGTCACACTTTGTAGTCACTACACCTGTGTGACCCATCCTTCAGTGCCTCTGGGACGTCTCCTCAGGAGCAGTGCTCACTGTAGGGATCACTCCAGATGTCAGTGCTGGGCTTGGTCTGGACGGTAACTGGAGGATTATAACTGTGGTGCATGTTTTGGGTTGATGGGGAAAACCGGAGGAAACCCACACAAGACGCATCGAGTCGAACTCTCAATCATCTTGCTGTGAGGCGAGAGTGCTAGCTGCTCTGCCACCGTGACGCCTGGAAAGAGTACAGCTACGTTTGACCCAGACCAGTTCACCGGAGTGCTCTCCATGCTCTGAGGCCAGAGGCAGAGGTCTGCAATGAGAGCTGTCACCTAAACTTAACTCATGTATTTTTGGTAAGAACAAAAATTGTTCCACAATAATACTTTTAAATTAAAAGGCTGATCTCAGTAATTCACAAAAAGACTGTCTGTTGAATTCAGAATCAAATTTAAAATCCTCCTCTTGACTTATAAAGCCATAAATGATGTGGCCACATTTGATCTCAAAGATAAAAAAGTAGTGTACCATCCAAACAGAGCTCTTCGCTCTCATAATGCTGGACTATTGTTGGTCGCTAGAGTCTCTAAAAGCACAGTAGGAGGTAGAGCTTTTACCAAGCTTTACCAAGTCTCTACATTTAAGACCAGGCTCTAAACGTTCCCCTTTGAAACAGCTTATGGTCAGGCCAGTTAGGAACAGACATAAAACCCACTCTCTTCTGGGCAGTGCCACTGTTTTAGATGCTGCTGCTCCAGTGATGGCTGAAACTCAGATGCCACAATCTTGACCTGTGAACTCTAGGGGTTCACAGGTCAGCCCTGTGGAGAATCTATGATCAGACTGGACAAGTCTGTTGTTTTCACATGAAAGCCTCTTGAGAGAACAAACTGACCAAAAACAAGAAATAGGAAAAAAAAAGTTTTGCTTTTAAGAACAGAATGGACTATGATTCAACAAAACCCTTATTTAACAAAGTCCTTTCCTTTTATTCTCCCCACACTCACTTGCAGCACACACTTTTATCAAAATGTCGATGTCTACTTTACTTTGCAAGGTTAAGAAGCCAAATGAACCCTCGCCAAACATCTCCAGCTTAACTTCTTGAAAACCAAAGCTGAGAATAACACATTTTTTCCAGTGGAGAACAAACGACCCCTGGGACAAATTAGCAAGTAAAGTACAAGAGCGTTTGAAGTCGTTTCTCTTCAGGTTGTTAGAGGAAAGTGCTCCCGCCTGAGTGTTGGACTGAGCAGAGGCGAGAGGAGCCCAGAGGGAGCACGCGGCCGCTCGCTGGAGTGTGCGTGCAGCCGCTCCGTCCGTCCACATGCTCTCGTTATGTTCCACGGGCTGTTAGGACTTTATTAGGCTCCGCGGGCACTGCAGGTGATAAGGTCACAGCTCCGGACTCACAGAAAAGTCCCATTCACAATGTAATGAAGCGGATTAAAGGAGACGTGTTATGCTAAATCGATGTTTTGTTGTTGAACGGTTATGGCCGACATGGAGTGCTTTTGTGTTTGGTTTCATAATTCTTTACAGGAAGTGTCCCTTTTTAAGCCTTGTGGACATGGTTATTATGTGTTTTGTCAAATGTTCTCAGCTTAAATGTAGTTATGTCATGTCATGTCTATTTCACAGAGTTTTAGGTCGTGATCGACAAACTTAGCCGTTTGACATCTAAAGTCAGACTGCTTCGTTTTCTAACATTAACAACTGTTTAAATACTTATTTTTCAGACATTGAGCAAGTAATTATCAGGAAAACAGTTATAATAAAAGAGTAAATTTGATCAAACAAATCTCAAATATTAGGTTTGTCCCTGGGATGTTTATTTTACTACACTTGACTTCTCTCTGTTGCCAGCAGAGGGCATCAGACACCTAGTTCCAGATCTGAAACCATAGATTAAGTGTTAAACATAATAAAATAGGATGGCGTGATAATGAAGGGAGAGAAAGCGCTTTGGCCAGAATGGCCGGAGAGGTAATTGGTTGAAATTCAGAGATAGCGGGTTATGATTGGCTGATGGTGACAGACAGGTGACAGGAAAATGGGAAATCCAGTCTGAAGAGAGAAAACTGAGGAATATGTAGAGCACCAGGGGAGAGTGGGTCTGGTCACACTGTTTTGTCAAGAGCAAACTGCACATAACCAAAACATCCCACAAAAGTCATTCAGTCATTCCTCATTAAATAAAATCCTTGAACCTTGGCTTGAAATAGGTTTGCCTACCATATTTTACTGGGTTTAACATTATTGACTGTTAAATATAACAAACAGAAGAAAAAAAAAACACAAGTCACAATGGTTGAATTTGAGCAGGCGATTGTTCGTTTATTTGATTTTTACTCTTCCCTAAATGGGCTGTACATTATTTTTTTCATGTAATAAAGTCAAATCTGTTGAGTACTAACACGAATCCTGATGAGGGAATGCCTGACTGATAGAAAGTAACGTGTGCTTACAGTAGATTTTACGTTCTAAAACAAGCTGAATTTTATTGTTATTTTATTTAATTTTATTGCACTGTCACCACAAAAGTGATATTAATATTATTATTGTTGTTGTTTTTTTCCATTGTCAGTGTGGCTGATAGAAAAAAACAATAACTCTCTCAATTAAAGAAATTAAATCTGCGAGATCAAACTGCAGGAAAAATATTTGGAACTTAGAAAATCTAGTACCATTATTATTATTATATATATATTTTTTTTCCCCCTTGCATCTCAGCGCTTCCATAAATTTCACCCCAATATTAAAAAAAAAACAAAAAACCAAAACTGACATATCTGTGACTCATCATGCATGTCCCCTCCCCTCCTTGTGCACAGCCTAATCCTCCGTGGACGCCCTGATGCCCTCCCTCTCTGTCCCGCTCGTGTCTGCTCCCGTCTGATAATCTCTGCAAACGGCTGCTGCTTTGATGCTTCCCCCTGGCCCCGGAGACCGTCCCACGCCGCTCGCCCGCTGGCCCCGGACAAAAGAACCCCACGTGCTGCCCACTCTGCGGCCGCGTCATTAGCGAGCGTGCACGGGGCGGCGGAGGTGGCGCGCACGGGGCCGATTGGATTGAATCTGGAGTGTTTGTTGTTTCCGCCGTTGCCCCCGTGTCACCTGCGGGGGAAAAAAATCACCAAAACGTTCGATCCAGAGTGAAGACGTTACAGCGACGCTTAGCTCACACCAACACGGACGACCTCTGCTTCAACCCAGACAGGATTTGGTTCAAACAGAGTGCGTTCTTTTTGGGCAAAGACGCGGGGATCTCAGTCTATCGGGATAAAAGCGGCGTCTGATCAATTACACGCTGGCTTTCATCGCTCTCTTTATACTCTTTAACCCACTGAACGTGCTTCCTCTGATACAGGTGACGCAAACTACAAAGGAGCAGGACAGATTAGAGGTTTATAATTATGCAAATTGGAGCAGCCGTGGCTTGGACGTTGGAGGAATTTGTCAGTGTTTTTCTTTTTCTTTCCTTGGAAACTTAAGAGAATTCACACACACACAATCAAAATTCAAAGATCTTGCTGAATTTCTATTGTCGCTCCATTGAAAGTCTTGGTGTTTGCTCCGTTACTGAGTGAGCTGGTAACATTACAGCCAAAGAAAGGGAAGCTGTAAATAATATTCAAGAAAAAAACTAAGAAAAACAGTGAGTCCATATGGTGCGTTCCAGGCAACTGGTAATTTCATATTTTCTACCTCCGACTTGAAAAATGCCCTGGAATGCCACTCGGACTGCTGAATCCTACTTGTGAACTAGTTACTGTTATTTACAGTTAGCATTAGCCAAAGCGTTTACATACGAGTTCATCCAGCTGGAACGCTCCAAAGTCGGAACTCGTACTTTTCAAGTGGGAAATAACCGACTTCGCAGTTGCCTGAAACGCAGCATTAAGTGTCTTTACAAATGTAGAGTTTTAAAACCAAGCCCTGCGAATCGTAACCAACCTCTCTGGCCATGCAAGGAGATTTTGTGTAGATCCTAAATATCAAAGTATCAATACCAAAATGCGTATTGGTATAGCGTCAATATTTGAGTTTTCAGATCGCTCTTTGTTCAATGACATAATGAACTATCACATTAGGCTCGTGTGCAAACATTTTTGAGCCAAACCTCAGCAGTTCTGAGTTGTTTTTATTAAGTTTATCACAGTAAAAATCAAGTACAGACCCTTTAAGACTTTACATTTGTGAAACTCATTTAATGCTTTGATTATATCATTCTGGAAGAAAAACACTATTAAAAAGTAATTTGGCACATTATCAATAATATTTTAATGTTAAATGTAAGTACTTGGCATCGATATTGTAATACTGGCCTCCATTGATTAAATCAGTCAGTACCAAAATATCTAGTGTCACACAACTCTACTAAAAGCTTCTACCCGCACACTCTCATTAACTTAATAATGCAGACATAAATATGTATGTTGTACTTTACTATATACGTTTTACTTCATCTTTTTTGCTTGTTTATTTCACAGAGTTAAAAGTTTTGTGTTGTGTAACTTGTGTCCCTTGTTTGTTTTTGTGGTTGCTTTTAATGTTTTTCAGCGCGCTCATGTTTTCCAGTGCGGTTTTCAAATTACAAATGGCAAATAAAGTAAACATGCACAGAGATGTTCCTCCTTCAGCACCACGGAGAGCTCCCCAAACGGCTTCAAACGACGTGTTTGCACCGCTGTGAACACGGACAGCGTAATCAGAGAGAGAGGATGAAGAAACAGACAAACAATGAGCGAGAGGAGGCATCTTTCAGTCGTTCAATCTCAGCGCCGAAACAAAAATAGTACAGTGCACTCTTGCCTCAAAGCAGGAAGGTTCGATTCTTTATGTTTGAGTGTGTTTTATTTGGATTCTCTTGACTCCAACATCAACCACAAACAAGTACAATCTACCAGCTACATACTCCAGACCAAGACCCTGACTTCAGATCTGGAGATGGGTTAATGGTTAAAGGAGACATATTATGCTTTTTGGGAGGTATTTACTATTAAACTATAAGATATGTGATCATTATTCAACATTTGTTCTTTGTAAACTGCAATATTTTTAACTTGTTTTTGTTGTGAAGCACTTTGGGACTTCCTTGTGTGTTGAAAGGTGCTATATAAATAAACTTTGCTTTCTTGCAGTATTGAGGCTTAATAATAGAAACAGACCATTGACTTCCTGTTCAAAAATGCAGAACTGAAAAGCTCCACCTATTGAGTTTTCCTAGCAGCAGATTCTCTAATGTACTTGATTTTATTGTTGAAAAACCCGACATGTTCAATATCGACATTACATTCCACTTCAGAATAATGTATCTCGGATGAAAACTCCATTAGTGGAAATAAATGTTTCGGTCAGTTTTCTGTCAGATCTAGTTTACTCAAAAAATAAAAATAAAATCCTTAAAAAACCTCTGCACATTAAAAAAAACAACAACAACAACATTTTATTACATATTTTAAAACTGATATGTGCACAAAATGAACCAAGAAATTTAAACCTGGTTTAGTCCATTTTTCAGATTTAAATGTCCCAAATATGTGTAATTTTGTCAGTTTTTACACATAAAATGCCTCCTTTCTACATGAAAACATTACGTACATAGTTTATCTGGGAACACTTTAGATTAAGGTTCTTTAGTAAACTATTTATAATGCATGAGCACTAGTTATATGTTTATAAGCACTTATGAGGCATTTACAAGAATTTTTCATATGATTATTGAAAAAAATGAATAAGCAGCTTATTAATGTTCTGTACATGCAGTTTATGAACATACATGTTATTGGTTAATGGCTTATTGACATTTATTATAATTATATTATTATAAATGCATAAAAAATAAGTAGTGCTTATTAACGCCTTATTCATTTTCTTAAATTTCTTAATCTAAAGCGTTACCTTTTTTTTCTTACATTTATGCGAGCAAACTACAAAAGAAGTTTTAAATGAATAACTTTGAATTGAATATTTTTTCTATTCACCTGCAGTGTTGCAATTTAATTTTAGGTAATTACACTTTTTTCCCTATTCTCCTGCAGATTCTTAATCCTCTTCATCACATTGTCTCTTTTCTCCGCGGTTCTGTCAGAGCAGCAGAGGAGTGCGGAGGTGGTTGCTTTATTTTATTATGAAACCGTTTTTAGCCGATGGAAGGGCGGGACTCCCTCAGGCCCCGCCCACACAGGTGCATCATGGCCTGGGACTCATCTCCAGGGTGATCCTCCCAGGGCCAGGAAATTAGACTGATTCACACGTTACGCATTTGACTTTGATATTTTCGCTCTCTGCTTCTCTGAGTCACAAGTTTGAAATATTAATGTTATGATTCATTGTCAGTGCAGCTCTCCAAAACATGTTTCATTTTTACAGCTTTTACGCCAGGTTTATATCAAACGTGAGCGGGGTGCGGTTGGGGTCTGGGGGGGGGGGGGGGATCTGCAAGGAGTCTGTTTCTGTTTCTATAGGACGCATAAACCCGATTGGCAGAACACTCAGCACTGACTGCCGTTCACACACGCTTCAGTCCCAGAACATTGTCATATCGGTCTGTTCACACTTAATCTGGCGTTTCCTCCATGGATTCTGTCACAAACGGAACTTAAATTCATAGCGAAACACATAGACATTCATTGACGCACAGTTCTCTCTCTGACTGGACCACTTTGCTCGGCAATGCTGCCCGGACTTGCGTCAAATGGAACGATCCTTCACAAACGAATGAACGGTGAAGCTGGTCAATTTTTATTTTATGATATTTATGTAGGTTCTGTGCTCTCCTCACCAGTCACATGGTGAAGAGGATGTTCAGCGGTCACAAGATGCAACAAGAAGTGCAAGTTCAGAAATGTTAAATTAAAGTCGGTTAGCCTTTCACTCCGATGAAAGTTTAAACACGCAAATTGTCATCTAAAATAAAATATCAAAAGGTTTACACACTGAACAGTGACTTGTATGGAGGCTTTGACCTCTGGTAAACGTGCTCGATGGGTTGGCACCAGCTGAGACTCTCTGGATTGTTCAGAACTTGTGGGTTTTTCCGGCTAATCCTAGCGTAATATTGATCGATTGATTGATTGAAAATTGATCATGTGAATATGTAAATAGACATGGATAGCATAGTTAAGCTTATTGTAAATTGTCCATATCGGGGGTTTAGTTGATTAATATAGATACTTATAAGTTAAGTTAAACGGGGTTGAACATTATAGATCGACTGTATTTTATTTTTATTTTATATATATCTTACTTTGTTTCTAATACTTTACTGCCTCTACTGGTCTGTTGCACATGTAACGAAAAGAATTTCCCCTTGGGGATAAATAAAAGTAATTCTGATTCTGGTTCTGCACTGATTCTGATATAAATCATACCGGACTAGCCATGTTGCTTGGTGGTTGATAGCATGAGCATCGAACGCGCCGTCTACTTATGTCTATGTGTGTGGTGAAAACTGATAGATCAAGCTCTAACCAAAGAAACAAGCAGTGGAGCTGGCAGTTATCTACACCTTCACATACGCCTTCTCTGCATTATTCCTCACAATGTACCAGATAAATTACAGGGCTAATTACATTACCAAGGAAATTGCCAGATCGAAAATGCAAGGAATTCAGTCCTGGCCTCATAGGCAGCATGTGCCTGTGGCAGGTCGGGCTGCATGTGTGACAGGGGCTCGTGTGTGATCATGTGCATCCATGTTGTGTTGGTCAAACACGTACTGTTCCATATTGACTGTAAACGAGACCTTATTTACAGTGGAAGGGAAAGCATTCACCTAGAAACAACATGCTAGTCCAATCTGCATCTTTTCTTCTTTTTCTCCCTAGAGCCAGCTGCACGCAAAAGGATAAAAAAAAAAAAAAAAAAAATTCAAGTGGAGGAGAGGGCAAGTGTCACGTGATCGAACGGGGCGTAATGAAAGCAAATACACGAGACAAACGTGAGAAAAATTAAACAAAAACAAAAAAAGAAACGTGGATTAAACCCAGTTATAACGGCCACAGGAGAGTGCCATATTCACTGTAGCAGTCATACCAGCACCGATGAATAATGAAAAAGTTTGTTCAAACTCCGTGTTGGTTTCGAGCTATTTCTGAAGTATAAGAACTGTCACTAGGCAACGGAGCCTTAAACTGTCTGGCTGATCTGATTGGTTGGGCTAATATTGTTAGAACCACATACAGTATTTAGATTTACGAGCTGCGACTGACAAATTGTTCTAACAGAATCACAATGGCCCGCAGACAAGAGAAGAGGCACGACAAATAATCTGTTGTGAGAGACGCTGCTCTGGCCACGCCTCTCCAGAGTTGTGGAGCACTGGGCTTAAAATCAGGCAAAAATATCCTCTAGTGTGCAGGAGGCTTTATAGAAACATAAAGATCAGGCTTTAGAGCAGCACCTACACACACCAAACGTTCCAGTCCTGTTCTAATGAAGACTTTGACAGCAGTAAATCGGTCGCTTTGACGCACCAAACGATAAAAACCTCATGTCAGATCTAAGTATTCAGACCTGATGTCAGTTAATCATTGAAAAAGCGTGTTTTGAACGTTCCGGCAAAGCATCAAAAATACTTCAATACTGTAACATAATGAAACCCATTTGACCTTGAAAATCATCCCACATTTCCCACAGACCTTTTTGTGCTCTTGATGAGATGAGATTTCATTCAGCAGCTTGTTTCAAATCTGCTCGGAGCGGAGTGCGAGGGAGCGCTGCCAAATATTTGTTTAGTGTGAGCAAACTGTTGTTATGTGAGACAGTGTTAATGAGAATGGAGCGGGCAGATGGACACGCCGCCCATTCAGAAATCAGAAGGCCAATGATGACTGCGCCTGGCACAACGGCACCGAAATAACCACGGAACGTCAGGGGGAATACTTCGTCTCATTCCAGCGAGAAGTAACTGATTCATTCCACATACTACCTCTGCACTTTTGTAACTTAAAGCAGTGGTTCCTAAGCTTTGTCCCACACTCAAAGTATCCCTTAACTTGAGCTTCAGACAAATAAATGGGTTTATTTGTCACATATTGTCAATTGTTACTATTACATTTTTGTATTAATTGGTTCAAAATACTCCAAAAAGATGCACATTTTACAACTAATAACACTTTTTTAATCAGATAAAAGTACATTTCATCTACTTTTAAAACCTGAAACCATTCCAAGTGCCCCCTGGTAATTGCCCACATACCTCCTGGGGTCCCCGTACCTCTGGTTGCGAAACACTGACTTAAAGGACACATATTATCCATCGTTCCCTCATGAAAAAGTTGTATTTAGCTTTATTCATGCTTGTTTCTTTAATAAAAGTTGTATTTAGCTTCATTCATACTTGTTTCATCAATAAAAGTTGTATTTAGCTTCATTCATACTTGTTTCATTAATAAAAGTTGTATTTAGCTTCATTCATGCTTGTTTCATTAATAAAAGTTGTATTTAGCTTCATTCATGCTTGTTTCATTAATTTTGTTTACGAGGTTGTCTTCTCTGAGCCTCGGAAGAACGCTTGATTTCAAATTTCCCAGATTTGAGACGTCAACGTTAGAGCTCAGGAGGTCTCATGCTGTTTTCATCATTTTCTAATTTTGACTTTATTCGGTGTATTAATACCCGCTGTGAATATAAAGTATAGTTTTACACCAATCAAGTGTCAGTTTGTGGAGAAAAATGGAAAAATCTGTTGAAAATTACAGGAAGTGAACAAACTGATGACGTCACACTGGGGAGACAAAGGTCGTGCAGAATTTACACAAAAGATACAACTTTTTTGATCCTTTACATATTAATTCAACAAAATAAAGGTGTTCAAATAAAAAAATCGGTGACATTAGATGAGTTTTTGCCCACTGTACGTGATGGTCGCTCTTTAATTCCCTGGTGTGATGTCATTATTTACAACCAGGAAGTGAAATTAAAAACCAAAAATAAATGACTAAACTGGGATGAAAGTATTTTAGCAAACTTTGAAATATATTTCTCTTAACTGCATTTTAGCCAAATGAGTAGTCCAACCTGTCAGAGGCACTTTAAGTCCAGAAATCCTCTCCAGATTCGTTCATTTCTGCCTCAAATCAGGTTCATTACAACAGCGTGCTCATATTCATTCATTTTTTTCCACTCTTAGCTCAGATGACAGTTTTACACACTGATTCAATTCAAACACCATAAGGTTTACACCCTCAACAATGATTCTTAATGAGGCTTTGACATCATCTAAATGTGGTCGGTGGGTTGGTGCCAGCTGACAGTTTCTATATTATTCATAATTTACATTATGCTAACAGCTATAGGGAAAATACAAGCGCCTGCCGCAGAATCCTTCAGATCACACCGGACTAGCCGCGTCGTTAAAGTGCGTATGACAGGTTTTCATGATTTTCACATTTTGACTTTATCCAGTGTATTAATAGCGGTTGTAAATATACATTTTAGTTTTACACCAATCAAAAAGCCATTTGTGGAGAAAAGTTGAAAAATGTGTGGAAATTTACAGGAAGTAAACAATTTAATGACATCACACAAAGGTTATGCCTAATTGATACAAAAGAAATGACCTTTTTTGTCCCTTTATGCAATGACTTCAACAAAATAAAGGTGTTCAAATGTATTTTTATTCGTAAAATAAACAAATCTGTGACATCAGATGAGTTTTGGCCCAGTGTGCAGGATGGTTGCCAAATTTCCTAGTGTGACGTCATCATTTGCAATCAGGAAGTAAAACAAAAACCTAAAAAATTGCTAAATTGACAAAACATTGCAAAAAAAAAAAAAAATGCTAAATTGCTAAAAAATGTTAAAGTATTTTAACAAAATTTGAAATATATTTATCTTAACTGCATTTTTGTCCAATGAGTAGTCCAACCTGTCTGGCTAACACAATGGACAAGGACATTGACAGACAGCCATTCACTCTCACATTCACTCACTAGGGACAATTTAGAGTTGTCAATTAACCTACACAGTCATGTCTTTGGACGGTGGGAGGAAGCCGGAGAACCCAGAGAGAACCCACGGTAACACGGGGAGGACATGCAGACTCCACCCAGAGAGATTGTGTGATGTTGGGGTGGTCCGGGATTCGAACCCCAATATGAAAAACGCTGAATATTTTTCTGTAATAATCTTCAATAATTACCTCTACGCTCATGTCCATCCAGGAAGTACAATTACACATCAGTCAAATCGTAATACAATGATGCCAACTACGTTTTAATGAAATGCGTCGTCTAACCTGTTCAACCTCACTTTAAATCAACGCTGCTTTTGAACATCATTACTCACCAGAGGACGTGGAAAAGTACTTTATAAAATGAAAGAATCCCACTCTAAATTGACCTTGTACAGATGGTTACTTGTGCGGGTTATGATGTGTGGTCTCCCTGTGGCTGTAATTGCTGTGCTGGTCCCATTAGCGCGCACATTAGGTCCACGCAGTAACACCGGGCCAGATATGCAGACACAGAGAGATCGTAACAGCGCCGGGGCCGGTCCAACATGCCAACGCAGCCCCCTGGAGTCCCCTCCGAACCACCGCAGCCCCTTCAGCCCCTCCAGCTCCTCCAGCGAGTCAGCAGAAAGAAACACAAGCAGCTGAAGAAGAGTCCGAACAAAAGGAACTCAGGGGAATCACGCCGGCAGTCAGGAGCCAGAACAAAGAGGGAGCACGAGTCAGGGCTGCGTTTGCGGTGCTGTGAGGCAGTTATTAAGAGTGCGCCGCGTGATTAGGGCTGGAGCTGCGCGATTCGTCGAAATCGTATCGAAATCGCAGTTTGAAAAGACGCAATTATAGCAAATCGCAAGGGCCGCGGTTACTGAAGTGCAGGAATTTTCTACGCGGTTTTGATTTGTTAAAACAGGTTGGGAAACAAGCAACAAAAATGTGACTAAATGTGACAAAGATGAGACGAAAAGTGACACGACTAAAAAGCGACTGAAATGTGACAAAAACGTAACTGAAAGTGACAGACGTGACTAAAAAGCAAGTAAAATGTGACAAAAACATGACTAAAAGTGTCAAAGATGCGTCTAAAAGCGACTAAAATGTGACAAAAACATGACTAAAAGCGACAAAGATGCGACTAAAATGTGACAAATACCTAAAAAAGTGAAGTGCAATCATTTGGAGTGCAATAATTTCCTCCATAGTAAAGATTTGTTAAAACAGGCTGGGAAACAAGCAACGAAAATGTGACTAAATGTGACAAAGATGAGACGAAAAGTGACACGACTAAAAAGCGACTGAAATGTGACAAAAACGTAACTGAAAGTGACTGACGTGACTAAAAAGCAACTCAAATGGGACAAAAATGTAGATGAAAGTGACTGACGTGACTAAAAAGCAACTCAAATGTGACAAAAACATGACTAGAAGCGACAAAGATGCGACTAAAAGTGACTAAAATGTGACCAAAACATGACTAAAAGCGACACAGATGCGACTAAAAGTGACTAAAATGTGACAAATACCTAAAAAAGTGAAGTGCAATCATTTGGAGTGCAATAATTTCCTCCATAGTAAAGATTTGTTAAAACAGTTCAGAACCAACCAACCAAAACGTGACTAAAATGCAAAAATGAGACTCAACGTGACAAAGATGCGTCTAAAAAGATGATAAAATACATAAAAAACGCAACTAAAAATGACAGATGTGACTAAAAAGCAGCTAGAATGTGACAAAAACATGACTAAAAGTGACAAAGAAGCAACTAAAATCGACAAAAATCATAGTACAAGAGACCAGAAGGCAGAAGTGCAATTATTTTCCTCCACAGTGGAGATTTGTTCAAACATGTTCAGAAAGATCAACATTTTTTTTTTAAATAGTTTGTCAGTTCATATTTCAGTCTTTTTAAATTGGTTGTGTTTAAAATGTGAACTTTGAACTAAATCCCTTTACTAAAACCCAAATTGCAAATGTCATCGCATTCGCAAAACTGGTCGGAAAAATCACAATAACATATTTTTCCCAAAACGTACACGCTCTAATCAGAATGTTCAAAAGATGAACCGTAGTTTGAGCTAGCAAGAATCAAGAATGAGTGAAAGGTTTATTGACATTTTCAGATAAAAGATTCACCACCAGGGAGTGTGCTTTGTGCAATGGTGCAACATAAAGCAATGAGTAATACAGTATTAGTAAAATATTAAAGCTGTAAGCGGCGTCGAGCGGCCCCCGCGGGTCATGCTGTTTGTACTCCGCCCTCATTCTGTGTGAAAGTGGGGCTTTGCAGTGTATTAGATCTTTGTCCCAAAACAGATGACGGTATTTTGGAAGTGCTTGTGCGCTTTGTTGTTTTTATGAAATGACAAATTATCAGTCAACTTTGAGGCTTTGCTGCACAGTGGCCGTTGCTATCTATCTATCTATCTATATACCTGGGCTGTGTCCCACCAAAGTGGGGTAGCCTAGACAGGGCACACACCCTCACTCCCCCCCAAACCCTCCTTCCGTGACCCCCCTCCTCCGTCTGCACCAGTGCCCCCTCCGCATCACCATCACAACTTTTTTCATTTTTTATTTTCTTTTTCTTTTTTTTTTTTTTTATGTTCACACCTCTGCCAAGGAGGCCAAGCCCACACTGGCGTCCGCCCGCCCCCCATCCATGCAGTGGATTTGATCAGGCAGCCAGCGCACCCGAGCGGAAAACCCCCAGGACTCGCCCCAGGCGCCACAAAGGCAATGAACCGGCCAGACCCAGAGTGCAAACCGGACCACCACCAGCACCCAGGAAATTCTCCAGAGGACCCCACAGGGACAGCCGCCGCACCCAGAGAGGGACAACGAGCACCCAGACACACCTCCCGTCCATCACCATCACCGCTGTCGCCCCACTTCAAATCCAACACCAATTGCACAGACGCTTTAAACATTATTATTGTTGATTTAAACATTATTATTGTTGATGATGGTTTAAACATTTTTCTCCCCCCTCTCCGAACATTTTCTTTCATATCCTATGCTGCCCTATATTGTGTGTAATGTGTAAGCTATAATAGTGTCTAAAAGCATTAAAAGAAGGAGGACAATTGTCCTGCGGAACGGAACGAACGGTGGCCGTTGCACTTTCTAAAAAATACTGGATAACTCTTGGTGCCCCTTTCCTCAAGATGATTTTCACCAAATTTAACCAAACTTAACATGGGAGGTCTGTGGCATCGCAATTTATTTTTTTTTTATACGAAAGGTGCACTTGGTGATTTTATGAATGGCCCGCATGTAATGGCTCCCCGATGGTCCACAGCAAGCCCATGATACAGTTCCTACCCATATCCAGCAACTTCAGCAGCTATTTTGGTGGTCGCACCAGATAACGACTGCTTTTCTTACCCCCCAGACCCCCGCAATGGAGCAAAACCGAACATTTCAGAGTGTCCTTTTATTGTGGCCTGTCTGAGAGAGAGATATGGGTCTTTTATAGAAAAAGTTTCATATCTCAATCTCCAAAACAACGATTGCAATATTATCCATTTTTCGATATATCTCCACCTCTAGAGACAGGCAGTGGCTATCATCCATCCATCACACTTCTGCTGCTTCCACACGCTCCCACCCCAGCTCACGCACACACCACACACACACGAACGCACACGCACACACACACACACACTCACTACCGCCTCCTGGTGCGACTCCGAGCCGCGTTGTAATCAAGCTATTCATTAACGCAGTAACAAAGGCCATTAGCGGCTAATCAACAATCTCCAGACTCAATCGAGGAGAGCTAATAGAAATTTAATCCAGCGGTGCGCAGGAATATGGCGAGGGGCGCGCACGTGAGCGTCGGCAGACATGCACCAGGACCAGGAGTGTGTGCGCGTGAATATTGATGTGATACAAAACAATTAACGCGCTATAATTGGATGCGCAAGGAGAATTGCATGTTTTGGGCGATTACGAAAGAGAAAACAGTGGAGACAATGGCGGTTTGATCTGACACTGATGTCGACTCAAATGAAAGATTGTGCTCCAAAAACGCAGCGACGCACACAAACTGCAGACTGGGGATTTTGGTACGAATCACATGGGGCTTTACCGACCAAAGAAATTCTGGGACAATTAACGAAATGTAATGTCCATCGATCAAAGGGTCGATTAAAAGGGGATGATGTGATGTGGTGCTGGTCATCAAAACTATGAAGTATCTGATCTGACCAAATATCTGACCCAAATTAGACTCAAATGAATGCAAGCTCCCAGGAATTCAAGCAAAAAAGACCTTTATACACAGAAAAGTACGAGTAAACTAGGTATTCACGTGTAAAAGTATACAGAAAACTCGCAATTTGGTCCCAAATCCCTACAATTCCAAGAAAATTGTCAACTAATGAACATTTTGGTTGCCTCTTTCGGACTAGATTAGTTTTACCTAGCTCTGCACACCTGGGTAGACGACAGGGGCGTTGGAGAACAATATGTATTTAGCTGAGAGGAAGGAAAAGTGCACGCTGTTTCGATCTTTGTTGCATGGAGGTATAAAGAGGACAGCCCCTTATACACGCTACAAGTGCTGCCCCAATAACTCTGAACTAATCACGACAAGTACTGTGCATTCTCACTCCCAATGAGTCATGAAGTATGCAAAAATGTCCATTAGTAATTTAGGAAAATTAAAATAGTGATCAGTGATGTCTCCATGTCCGTATGTTTACATTCAAATCTGAACTTTATATTATTAATTTGCCACAGAACCCTCTCCAATCCAGTTTTTATGTTTTGCTTTTGCCGGTGACAGTTCTGAAAATGGCTCGCAGTTAAGCAGCCGAAACACGTCAACGAGGGAAATCTCCTATTTGTTGTCTTTAAGAAGTGTGGATACAAATGTTTAATGAACACGAGCAACAACGAGACACAACGCACCAATTTCCTGGCGGCCTTAAAACAGCTTTTAGTTCGCGTTGAGCTTATTTTCTGTTGAGCTCGTCTGCTCCATGGAAACTGATGCAACGGAAAAAAGATGGCGGCGGCCACAGCAACTTCCAGAACCACTGTTATAACTCATTTGAATTTTAGACAGCCATTATTAGAATGTGTTGCCATGACAACCAAATCTCAGCATTCCGTTGCCATGACAACCAAACCTCAGCATTCCGCTGCCATGACAACCAAACCTCAGTATTCCGTTGTCATAGTTCCATTCTTTGGCTTTATGACACATGATGATGATGTCACAGGTGTTCTACTTAGTACTAAAACACAAGTCCTGAGTTCACAGTTGATCCAGACTTCAGTAGGAGAAGCACGCGACTTTCTCAGCAGCAGATATCTCGTTTTAGCTTGTATCGCCAAACCTTTAAGGACGCCTTGTGAGCACTGTTTTGGCTGTTATTGGAACACTTTTAAGAAGCAGCCATGTGGAACTTTTTCCGAAGGCGCCGTGTCTCTGATAAAGACAGGCAGATTCAAGAACTAAAAAACAAACTTGAATCTATGGAGAAGAAATACTCCCTAATACTTAAAGAAAAGAACTCTCGTCTCTACCAAGCAGAGACAGCCATGAATGTTCTGACGGATCAAATTGAATCCAAGAACGTGAAGATTTCGGTACTGGAGGCGTACATCAGCAAACATGCCGTACAGATGGCAACGTCATTGTCAAAGCGGGAGAAAGTCAAACTCGCCCTCTTGAAAGAATGCGAGCAGAAAACCAAGCGCATTGCATCTCTCACAGAGGATCTGGAGAGGACGAGGCACGAGCTAGAGGACATGACTGGACTCGCTAAAAGCACAGAAGACAAAAGTCATGAAAATAGACTTCTAGCCGCCTCCCTTACCTCCACAAGAGAGGAGCTCTCAGAGACCAGAAACGCACATGTGTCTCTGAGGGAACAGCTCACAAACGCCCTGAAGGAGATTGACAACAAGACCATCGAGAACGGCAAACTAATGCAGCGTCTGGCAGAACAGAGGGACCAGGAGAACCAACTCCAGGAAGAACTCCAGCAGAGGACAGACGACCTTCAGAGCGCAAGAAAAGAGACGGCACAATTTGCCAGAAAAATTGAGGATGAAAGGGACAAAAAAAACCTTCTGAACAGAATATATGCAGACTCCCTCAAGGATGTTTTGAAGGAGCTCGAGGACACAAAAAAAGCGCACACGTCTGTGATAATAGAGAAGGATGGTATAACGGTTAAGAACATCATACTCCAGAAAGAACTTAAACAAAAAACAAAGATTAACAAGTCGCTGACCAAAGACCTTCAAAAGGCCAGAAAAAAGCTGCAGGACATGGGCGCATCCACAAAGGAAGAGAGAGGAAGAAAGAGTCACAGATTACTGAACTGCTTCAGAATCTGGACAAAAAAGTAACAGAGTCCAGGTAACCCACCACAAATCCAGATGTTTTAACCTTGGTTTAGAAAACTAAGGTGAAAACATTTGAGTTTGAATCCTCCATCTGAAATCTGGACACAACCCCAACCCCCACATCCACACTAAGGTATTGACCTGTCTTTGTGTGGATATAACTAAAGAAGACACAATGAACATTGTTGGAGTAACCTCAAACCATGTTCTGTCAATCCCTCCAAACTGTTATTTGAACTTAAATAAAATAAAAAATCCCCCCCAAAATGTTATTATTCAAAAGATGTTTTCTGTTCTTTTTCCTTTCCTTTTTTTTTTTTATGTAACACTTTCATGATTGTAACGATGACAGATGTGTTTTATCTCATTTATTAGTTTGCATCACAGCAGCATCGGAATGAGCCGGTGTTATTACAGGACACATTTTCTAAATACAATAACTGCTGCTGCTAGGCTAATCGTTGTTGTATTATAATGTATTATAACATAATTACATAGTGTATAGTGCTAGGCGCCGTCTGCTGGCTGGATGTACTCACTCAGTGTCTTTGCACACAGCAGTGAAATGCTTTCATTTAGTCCATAATACACTTTTTTGATAATATGAAACATGAAACAGTTCAGGGCCCATTAGGCTCTGCTTTAGTCAGAACACTAGAAACATTCTGAGTTCTAAAATGGTTTGACAATAACTTTGTGATGAGTAAACTGTTGGACGTGGCCTTGGTAGATCGGCCAGGCACATCTCGTGGCCCCCTGCTGGCGAGGCCCGAGGTAGTGACTTATATGGCGGTATATTTTGAGTGTGTTACCAGACTGTTACGCTGACTACTGGTCCGGAACCGCACCCGCCCTAGAGTCAGTGTACACTCGACGTCAGCAGACATTTGTTTACTCCGAATGGAGTTGAGGAAATTTATTCAAGAGTTTTAAGGATAATTTGCATGGAATTTTTCTCTCTCGGAGGTCTGTTAGGGTTAGGCCTAACTCTATTCACCTTATTACGGAAGTTGCCGTTGTATTAGTTCACACGGGGCAGACGAGCTCAGCAGAAAATAAATTCTACATGGACTAAAAAGCCGTTTTCAGGCCGTGGAAATTGGTGCGTTGCTGACTTGTTGTTGGTCGTGTTCATTAAACATTTTACACAAATCAATCAACTTTTTATAATGTTTTAGCGTCAAACTGGAATTGTGTTCATTACAGGAGTGTGGATCTGTGGCAAAAAGAGGCAAAAGTGGGCGGGGCGGAATAACGTGAATAGTCTATCTTTAAATAATGTGAGGTTTTCTTTACAACCATAAGCATAAAATGTTTAGGGAATCTGTTGACCTGTAGGAATTTCAAAAGATTGTTCACTTGAGATCAACAAAACGTCACCAGCTTTCATCTTTTTTTTTTCTTTTCAAGTGTTTTCCGAAATGTTAAAACCAAGCTCGAAGTGAGTTGATTCTCCATTTCGAGCCAAATATCAATTATGTCTATTATTTTTCTCTTCAGTGTTCACATGCTCATTGTTTGAGAATAGATTTTGTTCACACAGGAAAATGTGTAAACAAGCTAAAACTTACAAACTTTTATCCCAAATGATCTGATCCTGTTTACTGAATACTCGGTTTTCACAGCGTGTTCCTGAATAAAGTTTTTTGTAGTAAATGCACCTTTTCGCAGACATTCCTGTGTGTCATTTCCAGTCCGTGATGGGCACCTGACATAAAGGTCCTGCTACTGGGTTTGTGCTGTCACTCAACGTCCAGTGAAACAACAGATTAAACCTTTATCTAACCAGGGAAACCACTCCGAAGAAGACCTTGTAGAGGGACTCACTTAATAACGCACATGTTTTAGAACAAAAAAACAGGTTTTGTCTATGTACAGAAAACACACACGACTTTGTATCAGTCAGGCATTCCCTCATCTGCAACTGGATCGACATTCAATTCAGTTTATTTCTGTAGTTGCCTCGATGGCCCTCAGGTAGAAATCACTTTAAATAAACAATGTTCAAGAGAATTAAGAAAATGGACCCAAAAAGTGCCCCAGAGCGCCCCCTGTCCTTGACCCTCCTTCTCTGCAAGGAAAAACTACAAAAAACCCTGTGGGAAAAAGTAGAAACCTCGGGGAGAACCACAGTGAAGGAGAGATCCTACTCCCACAGGACAGACTGCAGATGGACCAGGACTGAACCAGGACTGAACCAGGACTGAACCAGGATTGAGCCAGGACTGATCCAGGACTGAGCCAGGACTGAACCAGGACTGAACCGGGACTGAACCAGGACAGAACCAGGACTGAGCCAGGACTGATCCAGGACTGAGCCAGGACTGATCCAGGACTGATCCAGGACTGAACCAGGACTGAACCAGGACTGCACCAGGCCTGAACCGGGACTGAGCCAGGACTGACCCAGGACTGAACCAGGCCTGCACCGGGACTGAACCGGGACTGAACCAGGCCTGAACCGGGACTGAGCCAGGACTGAACCGGGACTGAGCCAGGACTGACCCAGGACTGAACCGGGACTGAACCAGGACTGAACCGGGACTGAACCGGGACAGAACCAGGCCTGAACCGGGACTGAGCCAGGCCTGAACCGGGACTGAGCCAGGACTGACCCAGGACTGAACCGGGCCTGAACCGGGACTGAACCGGGACTGAACCAGGCCTGAACTGGGACTGAGCCGGGACTGAGCCAGGACTGAACCGGGACTGAGCCAGGACTGACCCAGGACTGAACCAGGACTGAACCTGGACGGACAGACTGCAGATGGACCAGGACTGACTCCAGGACAGTTAATCTAGTGTAGAGAGAGGTCCTCCAGGCAGATGAGGAACAGTTCCTCCAGCTAATGTAAGCACGATATGCCAACAGAAATGCTCAGAACCAGTCTCATGATGATTTCAGAATTAAAAAAGTGTTTGAAAACAGTGCAGGAGCTCTAGTGTCACTATTTAAAAAAAACTCAAAATAAGTGCTGACTGAGGCTCTGTGCAAGACAACCTCGGAACATAAATGAAACAAGCATGAATGAAGTTAAATACATCTGAGAGAGCAATGGTAAATGTTAAAAATCTATTTTGCATAATTTGTGTCCTTTAAAGCAGTTTAATTCAAAGGACAAATATTATGCAAAATTGACTTTTTTGAGCATTATTTTGTTGAAGTAATGTTTAAAGGGTCTAAGAAGGAATGTAAATTATGCATAACCTTTGACTGCGTAGTGCAGGGGTGTCCAAACTTTTTCCACCGACCACATACTGAAAGGGGAGGGCCACAAATAAATCGTGAAACGTTCAAAAAAGTTGCATTAATCTGGTTTTAAAGTGCCACCACACCTAAATTCAGTCTCAATGCTTTAATATCAGGTCTGTATCGCACCAAAATGTTAGTTATTTAGGTTATAATAGTAGAAAATCTGAAATTTGCTGTAAAAAATATGTCTTAGGTCAATGTGGGCCAATTCACAAGGAAGCTTGAGGGCCAAGAAAAATTGGTCTGCGGGCCGCTTTTGGCCCTCGGGCCTTAGTTTGGACATGCCTGGCGTAGTGTATTGTTATCAATTTGTTTGTCATTTTCAACAGATTTTTCTCCACAAACAGCTATCTGAGGGAGTAAAACTATCATTCATATTTACAAGTATTAATTAATATCATAAAAACTGTAAAGAATATCCTAATTGATCTAAGGCTGACGTGACAAATTTCAAGCCAAATATTAATCCTTGGGGAAATTCGTTCTGCATTTTAAAGTTATGATTTCAGAATGTTTCGTGCATATTGTTTGTATAACTTTCAAATCCATGACATTGATTTGAACAAACGTAAACTACAATCAAATCCGATCCACAGACACCAGAATGGGCTGCCTGCTCATCCCTTTTTCCTCCCTTTGCGTCGGCTTGAGCTCATAAAAGGTCTGAACACCTGCATGGTCCAGTGTGTGCACAAAAACAATTTGTGTAATGCAGCCTCCTGCCGTGATCTGCTTTAATCCCTTCATCTGAAACTCTCCTTTCCGCTCTCTCCTCCTCCTCCTCCCAGCCTCTCCCATCCTCTCTCTCCCCACCCTCTGTCCTCCCCACCGTCGTCTCTCTCTCTCCTTTGTCTTACGCTCTCCAACCTCCCTCTTCTTTCTCCTTCCTCTCCAACTTCTCTCAATTCTCCATCTCTCGCCATCATCTGTCCATCATTTCTCCTTCCTCTCCCTGTCCTTTCTCCTCCCTCCCTCTCCTTCCTCTTCACAATCAGTTCTCTATCCGTTCTCCGTCATCTCTTTTTCTCTCTCCATCCTCCCCCTCTCAGTTCTTCATCTCTCACAATCATCTCGCCTCATTTCTCCATCCTCTCTCCTCCGTGCTCTCTCCATCCCGTCTCTTCTCCCTCTCCTTCCTCTTCACAATCACATCTCTGTCCTTTCTCTCCATCATCTCTCATCCTCTTTTTCTACCTTCTCCCTCCATCCTGCCTCTCGATTCTCTGTCGCCACCATCCTCTCTCCATCCTCCCTCTCTCCTCCACTTACGATCCCTTCTCAATCAGCCTTTCTTTCTCCACCATACTCTCTCCATCATATCCTTGTTCTCTCCTCCAGTCTCTCTCCTTCCTCTGTCTTCTCCCTCTCCACCATCCTCTTGTTATCTCTCTGTCCTCCCTCTGTCCTCCTCCTACCCTCCCTCACCCTTCTCCTCTCTTCTCCACCATCCTCTCTCCATATTCTCTCCTTCCTCTCTCTCCCCTCCCGCTCTTCATTCTCTCTCTTCTCCCTCTCCACCGTCTGCTCTCCATTGTTATCTCTCCGTCCTTCCTCTCCCCTCCCCATAAGCCTTTATTTCACCACCATTCCCTGTCCCTCCTCTCACCTCTTTCCCTCCTCCATCCTCTCTTCTTCCTCTCTCCCCCCATCTCTCCACCATCCTCTCTCCTCCATTCCCTCCTCCCTTTCTCCTCCATCATCTCTCCTCCATCCTCCCGCCCTTTCTCCTCCATCCTCTCTCCTCCATACTCTCTCCTCCCTTTCTCCTCCATCATCTCTCATCCATCCTCTCTCCTCCCTTTGTCTTCCATCCTCTCTCCTCCCTCTCTACTCCCTCTCTCCACCATCCTCTCTCCTCCCTCTCTCGCCTCCCTCTCTCCTCCCTCTCTCTCCTCCCTCTCTCCACCATCCCTCTCTCTCCTCTCTCGCCTCCCTCTCTCCTCCCTCTCTCTCCTCCCTCTCTCTCCTCCCTCTCTCCACCATCCTCTCTCCTCCATACTCTCTCCTCCCTTTGTCTTCCATCCTCTCTCTCCTCCCTCTCTCCATCCTCTCTCCTCCCTCTCTCTCCTCCCTCTCTCCTCCCTCTCTCTCCTCCCTCTCTCCACCATCCTCTCTCCTCCCTCTCTCGCCTCCCTCTCTCCTCCCTCTCTCCTCCCTCTCTCTCCTCCCTCTCTCCACCATCCTCTCTCCTCCATACTCTCTCCTCCCTTTGTCTTCCATCCTCTCTCCTCCCTCTCTCCATCCTCTCTCCTCCCTCTCTCTCCTCCCTCTCTCCTCCCTCTCTCCTCCCTCTCCGCCATCCTCTTTCCATCGTTATCTCACCCTCCTCCCTCTGCCTGTCACTTCTCAAATTTGCATATTGAATTTTAGAAAATAGAGCTGGAAGTTAGATACTGACTGCTATTACTCGTGCACAACATTTTCAGGGAGATTAGAAATACATACATTGTCTCCGTTTCTTCAAACTCGGCCACATTCGCTTCCATTTGGGACCAGTATTTGTGGAAGTTGTGCCCTTTCAGTTTCTTAAAGTCGCCAGTGTTATTTTGAAGAGCTCTAGCTAAATATCAAACTGCGAGACTAGCTTGAGTTGCAGGATTGAGCTCGGAGGTCAAGGCTGTGTGGAAGGGGGCTCTTCTTGTCCACATTTGCTGGTTCTTGATGACTCGCTTCACTTCTTGTTGCTTCTTGCTCTACCATTTTGATGAGGCACTAACGCACGATTTACAGTGACTTGACTAGTCTTCGGGTGACAAAATGGGGAGTTTGTTTGGAGCACACAGCCGTCTTGTCTGCAGGTTACGTGACTCTCTCGACTGTTATCACCCGTGCAGAATATCAGGAAATGTTTGTATTTTTCCGCCTCATTAAAATGAATGGGATGGAGCGTTTACACCAGAACAGACAGTGTGCACAACTATCCTAAACCCCCCAGTCCTGGAGGAGTCGATGAGAGCCGGCGTTAGACTGGACTGATGTGAGTGAGTGGGGTTTACATCACTGCGCACGTGTCTACATCATCAGGTAATCATAAAAAAGCCCATAATCCCTGTATCTCCTTCCACAACAGTCAGAGCGTGTTTATCTAAAGCTTTTCTCAGTTTAATGAAATCCTCTGAAGGGAAAACACGGCAACGTTTCAATAACCTAAGACACATCCTCACACCGGAGCGACGGAGCGGCCACATAATCCAGGGATTACGGCTGGTGGACGGAGGGAAAAGGGAATTATGGTTATTATTCAGAGAGATATAACATTTCAAACCCAATCAGGTGGATCTCACTGCTTTAAAGTGGGCAATCAGACATTATTTGGCCCTTTATTGGCTTTTTAATGGTTGAAGGCAACATATCATGCTTTTACTGGATAGTTAGTATTAAATATAACATAATTAGATCATCATTTTATATTTAGTTTATCATAAACTGCAATACTGATCTAAAATGACAATAGAAACAGGTCCTTTGACTTCCTGTTCAAAACTACAGAACTTTATGTGACATTTCATTGTAACAAGCAGCAGAGCTTGATTTACATGTTTATATTTTAAAGTGGTCACATTTTTGACATTTTTGAACCCCGTGACCCAGAGTTTGATTTTTGTGAATAATCACAAGTGAGAACAGCTGAGCGTGGAGATGGGGGGTAGGTGAAAACAGACATTTTCTGAACACTCAAGCTTCGAAGCAGAACAATACGGTTTGCTACACATTTATTATATTTAACGCTGAGGGAACAAAGTCATAACAAGCTTAAAAACTCATTAAAGTGGAACTGTCATGATATGTCTCTTAAATGAATACCTATGCCATTTCCCTGTGAATAGATCTGCGTTAGAGCGCCCTCTGCTGACGCAACGGAGCCATCATGCAGCGCTTTTAACTGCGATTTGACACGACAAATGCTCAGAACAAGCCCAGTGTAGAGTTAAAAACCGCTTTCTCAGTTTACTGTTTGTTACGTTATCATCTGGGGAACATTGTAATTAAGTGATTGTGCGTGCTCAGAAGGAGAGGACCTCGTAAACAGAATAACTGAAACAACTCGTGGCATGTGATGAAGGCGTTGGTGAACAGTGAGAGAGAAAGTCAGTTTATAAAAGAAATTTGTTGTAACTAAGGTGTGTTTTGTTGACAGTGTCATCATATCAAGGGAGGACACTATACTTTTTTGGCAAATTAATGAAAAATGAAATGAAAGAGCTCTCCACACAGAAAAGTCACAACATTACCTATATATTGGATCCACAAATCCCCAATGTATTTGTGCTTTATAGGCTATATATTTTTAGACAATATTGCGTAAACTGAAATTGAAACATCTGAATAAAAGACTAAATAAACTTAAAGTCTATGACAAGTTTGCTTTTTTTTAATTATAGTTTATTATTATTATTATTTATTCTAGTTTTACATCTTTGAAGTTGTAGTTTGTTAAGAAATTTTGAAAAATAAAAGTTTGAAGCAGTGCTGAGTTCTAAAACAGAATCCCTCTGTGATGTCATCAAAAAGCGACACACCATTGACAATTTAAACTGTCATTCAACAAAATAAGGTGTTATCAGATATAATTATTTGTCAAATCATAACTATTGTGCAATTTATATGGATTTTGGCCCTTGTTTTCCAAGTGGTTGCCAGGTAACAGTTGTGGAATTACCTCTAACTGTGTCATATTTGCTGCTCATGTCCAAACAGAACGTACAATTATAAACATTACTGGAGAAAAACAGGCAAAATGTTTAGTAAAATCTTAAATATAATCATGTTCACTACGTTTTAGTGAAATGTGTCGTCTGACCTTTCGTACAGACTTTAAAGTTGGTGCTCGTTTACACTGAAAGATTGCTTTACTCACTCCATGAAAGCCTCCTCACTCGAGTTCACATATCATCACTGAACTATAAAGGGGTTTTGTCCACACTATATTTCTCTTCCTTTCTGTTTGGTCTGCGCTCTTCTCCCTGGCCTTGTGCGTCCCCCTCTGTATATAATGACTCTAAGTATAGCCGTGTGTATGTTCTCGTACATTTAGAGCAGCCATCCATCACCGGCGCCTCCGAGCAGCTTCTCATTTGTGGACCGGCGCGGCGCTAACGGCCCGCTCACGGTTCCTCTGACCTCCCAGGAGACAGGAAGTCCGCTCCTCCTCCGGCCCCGCGTGGTTAAGGTGGGACCAGAACCCTGAGCAACGCTCCATAAACCGTGGAACTATTTCTGAAAGTGAAAACATGCCGGGTGAACTTCCAGGACTGTTTGGAGGGCAGATAAACGAGCGGTTAAGCGTGGGGTAGTTCGGGAAAGGAGGGGTCCTAAGCACAAAGGGAGGGGTGTCATTTCAGAATGTATGTATGTGTATAATGCTATGGTGGATTTAAGTGAAGCGTGGCTGTGCTCCACAATGTGCGCCTCACCTGTGTGCCAGTGTAAGAGCTTAAAGGTTCAAAAGTGTGATACAAACGGCTTATCTAATGCCTTGCTTATCAACCAGTGCCCCAGGGAACACTAGCGCGCCTTGAGGTTTGACCAGGTGTGCCTTGAGAAAATGTCCAGTTTGAGTTAACAGATTCACAAATGCGGATTAATGAACTAATATGCCTTTTTGTGTGAGCGTCCTGAGCAACATTTTCACCAAAAACAAGACAAAACCGCAAAACCATCACTATTACCAAAATTAAAGAACTAGACAGTGCCACAGACATTATTTGCCTCATTATATACAATATTTTTAACTAAATGGTCTGTTTTAGTAGTAGGTGGCGTGCCGTGGTGGCTTTTAAACCCAAAACGTGTGCCACATCTCAGAAAAGGTTGATAAACACTGCTCTAATGGACCAGTAAATCAGAGTTCATGCAGGTTTTGGCAAATCAAATTTAATTTTAATGCCATAATCTAGGTCGAAACAAGATGATTTACACTTATCATGTCAAACTATACTGGCATTCCACTGGGACTTTATAATATTCAAAAAGCGTATTTACATGAAATTTAAACCATGCTTATGTATTTTAGTATTTATGATCATTATTTATTATTAAACACTGACCAAGAGGACAGATGCACTGCACCATGTTGTAGCAGAAGATGCTACTTTCCACCCGTAATTTATTCTTCTGATTGATCAATTTTTTTTTGTCAAAATGGTTTTTAGATTTAATGTCTGTAGGGATTGAATGTAATGCTTTTTAAGGGCTTATTTTTGCCAAAATTCATTTAATGACTTTTAATTCTTGTTAATGACCTGCGGATACCCTGTAAATGCAGTATGTGCGCCCTCTGCTGGCATTCATGTACAAAAAAGTAATGGCTACAACAGCCGGTTGGAATTTTACAGACAGTGATATTATTTTAGTTATACTACAGGAAATATTCAGGCTAGGATGCACAAAGTAGATTTAAAAGACCTTAAAGGGGCTGTACCTGATTTTTTACTGTTAAGATTCAGAAACATGATAAACAGAAGCAGTTAATTTAAAACCCAAATAACTTTCTCCACTGTCCACCACTGATGTAATGTCTTTATTTTATCATATTTCATTGTTATGACCATTTATTTAAAATGTCATTTGGTCTTCTTTAGGGCCTCCAAACGCCGATTAAACTGAAAAAGTGGAGTAAAGTTCCAAATTGAGGCATTACTCGTCTCCTGCTCCCGTCATTTATTATTCAGCTAGCAACTGCATAATACATAAAAACCCTTCTACCGGAATTAAATCAACAGTTATTGTCATTGTTAGATATTACTTCAGCCGCAGATGGTGCAGTTTTGCCGATGGTGCAGCCACAGGAAGCAGGAAGTGCACTGATTTAAATTAAATCTGCGCATGTACAGACCTTTCTGCACAAGCCAGCGAACGTTGGTCTCTTACTACGACAAACTACATCAAACATGCTACATATGACTGTAAACAACAACATTTAAATATGAGCTCAAAGTCCTTTAAAATACATTTAACTACCAATAAACCCGGGCAAACAGATCTGTGCAGAGAAACATCAAGGTCAACTGATCTTACTGTAATATTTAATGTTTATTATGACTGTCGCAGGTCCAAGATTTTGTCTTTCTCTTTATCAAAATTAAACCTTATGAAACTTTCTTAACAATATTCTGCATTTTTCATATTGTTATTAGCCTTTAAACATGCTCCTGAGTGCCTTAAATTTGCCATTTGTTAAAAAAAAAAACTGTGTTATCAGTTGCTATGAAATGACTCTTACTGAGTGCATCCAGATAGCAGATGGCTCTGGTGAAGTTAGCGCTGAAAAGACGTCATTGTGCGGATTTGCTACAGCAGTTGTGCTGTTTACAGTCAGAAATGCTCAAAATGAGTCTGGCGGTGATTTGATTTAAAGACTAAAAACAGCAGAAGATTCTCTGATAAGTGACGTATGAAATCTGAAAATACATCAGAAAATACTGGAAGTTCAACTGGAAGTGTGTTTGACTCTCGGAGGGGGGAGGATTTTCTAATAAACATTCCTCAAAACAGCGTGAATGCTACTGAATGCTACTTCAGGTGTGTTTTTGATGATGGAATATTGTTAGATCATGGTTTAAAGCTCAAAAACAGAATGTGTGTCCTTTAAAAGTGTGCTATAGTTTCACGATTGAGAGTACATCGCCGGAGAATGCGAAGTTCCCAAAAAAGCCCACTTCGACTTGGAATCACTGGGAAAACCGTCTTGCTGTTCGACAGATAGGCTAAAATTAGCATGAATAGAAGATATCATTTACTATGCTTAACTGCTCAGGCAAATGGGACTTTAAACTCTTCCTTCGAGGCCCTGGAGTGACGACACTTAATAAGACGAGCTTTTGAATCATTGCTACAAATTAATTGCTTTTCACTTACTTCACCGTCGAGAGAAACGTCCCCAGCGACTCACTAAAGGAGGTCATCATTGTCACTGCAGCGGTGTTTTAATCATAACCAAAAATAGCCCGTCAAAGCGGCAGACTTTTGGACTGTGGAATCACGTTTGTCATAAATTGTGATCCGTCGTCGGGTGAGAGCCGTTGTGCTGTAATGCAGTGCTCCATTATTGGCCGTGTCCCGTTGAATAAGAGTGCTGCTGTTTGTGCTGAGTGGAATTCATCAAAATACTGCTTACACACTGCAACTGGGGCTGAAACATTAGCTTATCAGAGCCGCCGCCGCTGCTAATGCTAACGCTAACGCAGCTCCAGTCATGAGCGAGTTGTTTTTTTAATGAAAATGTGGGCAATAACGCACATAAATGAACAAAACTCGAGTAAAAATACCACATTAGTCTAGAGCCCCTGGCATGAAACTCATATAATTGAACAACAAGGATAGGAACGGAGTAAGGCCGCAACTGACGATTATTTTGTTAATCGATTAGTCATAGCGCTAATTCTTGCGATTGAATGATTAGCTGATAAGAACACAAAAGTTGCATGGTGAAAATATTTTTTACTTTCATTGTGATTTTCTTTTTCTTTTCTTCCTTTTTTTTTTTTTTTTTTTTAAATTTTGTGATTTAAAAACAGAGAAACAGGACCAGACTGCCAAAGACAAAAAAATAATATGAAATAAAACACAACCTCTGACAAAATGAAGACTAAAATTCATCAAATACATCAAATGTATGCATTTTCTGCATTATTTTCATACAACTGTAACTCAATTTGAGTCATAAAACTTCTTCTTTCAGCTCATGGCATGTTTAGGAACCTGTGTATAGACCACTTAACGATTATTTGATAACTAAATTAGTTGACAAGTTATGACAATTTTCAATTAGTTGCGATTAATCGATTCACTATAGTTGTAGAACGGAGACAACAAAGCACAAAACACATTCTCGTGTCTTTTAAACATACTTTTGGGACATTTTCTAAATTGAAATAATGCTTACAATACAAAAAAAACACTCTTTACAAACTAGAAACTCTCTAAAAACTCAGAGGTCCTCGAGCAGTTTGAATCCTGTGCAAATGCTCATGTCTGTGTCCTGTTTTTCGTATCAATTCAAAATTCAAACTGTCTCCACATCCATGTTACATCCAAATCTGATCTATATTTGTATTATTCATTTGCTACGGAACCTTCACCTATCTAATTATTGCTTTTTGTACAATTAAGAGTAAAAAAAACACCAAACAAACTGAAGTAAAGACGTCTCCCCCAGAAGTATAACCCCGCTGTCGTGGCAAACGAGAACCAGGTAGAATGGAGGCTCTTCTGGAAAAGTCTGAGCGCTTTTGCTGCTGAGTTTGGATGGAGGAGCCGCGTCAGCATAAATGTACTAAAGGGAAGAAGTCTGTTTCATTAAAAAAATCAGATCGCGCTGATGTCATTCTGATCGCAACAACAGCAGGATTAAAAGAACGACGTCTCACGCTACAGCACAGGTATCGCCACTTAACGCTAATAACAAGCGTAGAATAGGAAATAGAAAAAAAGCAATGAACATGGATGAATTAAAAGGTTCTTGCCATAATAAATGTCTTCAACAGTTCAACATTTATGGAAAAAACTGGCATTGGCACTGGTAAAACACCGAAGTCGTGGGGTCATTTCCGTTTTACAGACGTCCCGAGGTAAAACTAATCCCGTCCAAATAAGTTAACTCTGTCACATTTGCCTTCCAGCGCCTTTAAACCAGACTAAATGAATGAAAATGTGTGTCCACTGCAGGCGTGCATCACACACTCATAACACGCAGCGCTCCCCCCTGCTGGCCCGTGTTAATAAAGCCGCGCTCATATTGTTTTAACCTGTTACCATGGGGCGGCCCGCACTCGCACTTTTGCTTCCTTTATTCCTTTTTGTCCACCATCTGAGAAAAGGAAACTATCAAGCAGCTGGACATGTTAAATATAAGGGGAAAAAAGCTGTAATGCTCTTATTTTCATTCAAATTAACCATTCAGTTTGTACTCCAAAACAGAAATAACCCTAAAATGAATTTAAAAATGAATAAAGAAAAATTAATCAGGATTTTTTTATGGATTCCACCTGGACTGTTTCACTTTCTTACTGTGGTGGATCCCTCTGCCACCACTCCACAGTGTTAGTATATTTCTTTGATCACTTTACATTTAATTTATATTACAAAACACATTATGCAAAGTTTAATTTAATACATTTTATTTAGACACATATTTTCTAATTTGGATGCACACTTATTAGTTAATATTTGTCTGAATTATTACTTACACTTGTTTCTTTGGAGTTGCCAGATCAGAGGACCAGACCAAGAGGCTGGATGAGCCCACATGGACCGTGGCAGTGGGGGAGGAGGAGGCACACATAGTTTTACTATTTTCAAATCTAGTTTAGTTTGGTTTAAAATAAGTTTTGTTAATCACTTATTTAATTCTGTTTAGTTATTGTAATTTGCCTTATTGTTACTTTGGTAAGGGTTTTGGTTTTGTCTTTGTTGTGCTGTCTCCCCCATATGTTCATTTTGGGTTAGTCCTTTTTGTATTTAAACGCCCCTCCTTGTTTGAGGTCCTCCTTGTTGGTCGGGGTTTTTTCTTTGTTCTGTTATAGTTATGGTTTAGTTGACTTCAGTTGGGCCCAAATGTTGTTTATATTGCTTTGATTATTTTTTTGGAGCCTTTGTTAAATTCACATTTTTTGACTTAATTAAATTAACCTGATTTTTTACACCTGTTGTCCCTGCCTTTTACGTTTGGTCCACTACACTTACATGTAAATAAAGAAATATATAGCACATGATTTTTGTTCTCTCTACCTGGTGACTACATTCATTATCATTATGCATTCAGACGCACTCCTTTATATTCTATTATTGTTTTATTACTATTATTGTATTAGCTTGTTACGTTTTCTTGTATTACATTACATTAATTTGATGGTTTGTTAATATTTTGAAACTGTTCATTTAACGACTAGCTTGCCACACCCTTTTTAAGCTCATCCTTCATTTACCTGATGAAGACCTATGACGTTTATTCTTATACGTCCGAATAAAGTCACATTTTTTGCAGGCAGTGTGCAAGAATCTTTTCCAATTATGAATTTTGCGTTGCTCATGTGTGACTGACGTGTGAAGTTCTTACTCTTACTTTGTTACAAGTCCCTAAAACTTTTCTTTTTTGTCAAATTAGCTTCAGCTTTTATAGAGGAACTGTCTAATCCCAACAAATGCCCAAACAGTGTCACTCAGACCCCCCTGCAAACACCACTTTTACTCCTCCACACACAAACCAGAGAAAATCTAGGCAGGAGTTAAAATGTGATGTTCCTCTCAGAGCTTGTTCCCGCTTATAATGAGAGTAAATCAGTGATCAGAGGCCAAAACTGCCGCGTCTCAGCTTCACAGAGTCCAGACATTTGTTTGCGCTCCAGAGGGTTTAAACAGCTTCAGTTTGAATTGGGGCTCATTTTAGTCTGATTTTGGGAAAAATACTGTAGGTGGTTTGATGGTCTTAATGGCCCAGACATCTAATACAAATTCAATTCTGTTGTGTCTCATCACATACATACCAGTCGTACTTTGTTTCATTCGCACATGTTTCAGTAAAAACACAGTCTGCCTGAACACCAAGCAGCACTTTCTCATCCATGACGCTTGTCCTTGTTTTTAAAGGACACATATTCTACTACTGTGACTTTTTTTTAGCCTTAAAGCATGTTCTAACAATGCTCCATCATCAAAAACATACCTGAAGTAGCATTCAGTTGCATTCACGCTGTTTTGAGGAATGTTTATTAGAAAATCCTCTCCCCTCCGAGCATCAAACACACTTCCTGCGGAATTTATGACGTCTTTTCAGAGCTCATACATCACTTTTCAGACAATCCTCTGCTGTTTTATGTCCTTAAAACATAGCCAGACTCGTTCTGTGCATTTCTGCCGTCTAAACACGATAACTGCTGCATGTTTAAAGGTCCCATAACATGCAAAATCGACTTTTCAGAAGTTTTAACCTTCCCACAGTGCTATTTGGGCCTCGTATGTGTGCCCAAAGGTTTTTTTTTATTGATTCCCGCATGTTTTCGCTAGAGAACTGTCTTTTCCGTCCCCCTCGGCTGAGCAGGCAGACGGGGGCTCCTCACAAGGATGACGCGCTTCCCAAGGATGACGCGGTGTTTAAGCCACGCCTCCAGGAAGCGTGCAGCCACAAGAATAAAAACAGCTAATGCTAATGCTACACAGTAATTACACGATGGATACGAGAGATAGAAGAGTTAGCTTGTTATTTACCAAACGGCAACGTCCGTCGTCGAGGTACTGGAGCACGTCAAACTCCAGGTCAGATCCAGGACGTAGGACTCAGCACGACGCACCGTCAGGACGGATAAAATGTTTATTCCCGTGTTTGTGTATCGCTGTTTACCGGAGCACACGGCGCATGCGCACTATCTCCGCTCTAGGCTTCGGCACGAGTTGGGCGGGGGAGGCGCGCGAGTTGGGCGGGGGAAGCAGACTGCTCTCTGTTCAGGGGGGTCAGATCTCAGAGTGAGCCGTTTGCTTTTGCAAGGAGGGGGGCCAGTCCAAGAAATGGGTGTTTTTAGGAAACTGTTATATGTTATGGATATTGCACAACGCAAAATTTTATCAACAAAGCCCTTAGAATAGACTGTGTAAAGGGCAAAATAGCAGAATATGGGACCTTTAAAGCCTAACGGCAATATATGCAGGATATTTTTCCTTTAAAGTCCATACTTCACCTATTGTTCTAATCACGCCGCCATTGCATTTAGCTTGAAACACACGTCTTCTCTTTTCAGTGCGCCAGCAGATGCAAGCGCTACACTATCTCCCGCCGTTATGTACTTTATGCGAGCCGCTTTACTGTCCCTGTTGTAAAATCTGTCCGTTGCATTTGACAAACCTTCAAAGCTGCTCAGGAGAAAAGCAGCAGCCTGGGACACTCTCCGAAAAGCTTGAATGATACAGAATATCTACTCTTTGTATTGCCCAAGGCCTTGACTCTCATTGGAAGTGACGGGTTAGGCAGGCTGTGATTGGCTGAAGTGAGAGGAGGAGGGACCACGGAGGAAATACAGTCTTTCTAGTTGAATTTATGGTTCAACTTCACCGTCCAATATCAATAAATTCTACACAGGTTTATGATCTAGAGACTGTTTTTCTCCACCTCCGTCTCACACAAACACACACACACACACACACACTTAGACACACGCACACAGTCATCTGCAGAGTCCATTCGGGATGCTAAAGCAGTTAACATGACCCAGGCTGAGCAGAGGCCCGATCCATCAGCGTCCTCAAATAGAAAGCATCAGAGAAGTCTACACATGTTCTGCGATGACCTGGAACTGCGCTCGCCTAGTGTCCGACATGTCAAAGACCGCAGTCATGTGTGCACTGAGTGAAGAGAGACGTTTGGAAGTGAAAGCCCTTTTCTGTCCTCTTCACACGGAGCGGAGCATGGCGTATCCACAAAGCTTTTTTATTTGACACCTTATGAAACTAGGTCAGAGATTGCAAAGGTTTCAAAATGCACTTTATTCGTCTACACAATTGCAACGTGCGCCTGGATAATTAATCGCAATCAAATCTAAATCACAATTTGAACGGACGCAATTTGCAGTTCGCAGGCTGCAACTCACTCGTTCGACGCGACCTAACAGCTGCTAACCCTAACCGGCGCAAGATCTCGAGAAGTTACAAGAAAAAGGTAAGTGTTACAATTGTGTTTGGTTATTCATGCAGGTTAGACAGCTAGCTTGCTTAAAAGTGTCAAATGTTTCCGCGTCAGCAACACTAGCACTGCTCTTTAGCATAGCCTAGTTACCCTCGTAGTTGTGGATGTAGCTGGAAATGTGCAATTTAAATTTCTTTTCTCGCTCACTCAAGGGAGCAGGAGAGAGGGATCCACAAGTCTACAGACATCACTTATACTATTTTGACAGGTCCTGGAGGCGTCTTGAAAAGCCAGACATAGTTGAGATTTTGCAGCTAAACGCAACGCAACAGCTGGGCTACAAACTGGACCGGAAATGACTTTGCCGGTTGGAGGAGCAGTCGTTAGGTCGCGTCGAGTGTTACGCGCAGAGTGAATTTTTGAAGTTCCATAGTTTCCTCCACAAACAACAAAATATGATGTCTTATTGTACATAAAAATCGCTAACGCTGCAGTCTAGACCTGTACAAACATGTTCTGAACAAGTGCAGGTGACACAGAGAAAATAAATAAATCCATGGGAAAGTCTTCATTAAAGGCCAACGCACAACAGTCGCTTTGATGTACAGGAGGACAAAATCTGCCTCTATTATTTTATTATTTTCTAAGAGGTTGCAGAAACCAGACGGAACTTGTTCAATTTGGTTGCTGTACCTTTTGTGGTAAGGCGGAGAGAAATCTTATCTGTGAATGTCAGAAAGTTTGAGGAGACGGACGAGAGCTGCAGCGGAGGGAAGAGAAAGTGCAGATTTTGTTTCTCTCAGTGAACGGAAAACACTCGTCTCTTGCTAAAGTCGCTTTAAGCTCAAACCGCTGCCTTTCCTTTCCTCTCCTCGCAGCACCGCCCCTTGTGTCTCATGTTGTCAGTAATCTGCAGATAAAACTCTTATTTAAAGCCAAAGTTTTAAAGCCCCTTTAAGAGCTGGCATGTGTTGGCTCAGGTGTGCTTTGGACTTATGTTTCTGTTCTTTTTGAGTACAAAAAGGCTTAATATAAAAAAAGAAAGAGAAAAAAATGCTCTGTGCATCCATGTATTGACTAAAAGGCATGGTGTGGCGCTGGGAAAATATCTCAAAACTATGAAGTATTTTATGTTCTGTATCTGTGACAAAGTGAACTGCCCAGGCCACGAGATTACTGAAGATCATGCAATTACAAATATCTATATATGTAAAAAGTGTGAAAAGGCAAATCGACAAACCAACTAAAGGTCTACAGCCGAACTATTTCCACAGTATACATGATTAGAGTTGGATAAATCTCCAGTTTGTCACTTATTAAAAATGAAAAGATAGTGTTGTAAACTTTCAAACAATGGTATAAGGCAGGTCTATTCCACTTTAAGCCGGGTGTCCACTGTACCATGTTTTTCGTGGATGTCATACTGCAAGATGCAATGATTTAAAAGTGGTTAGAACGCAGTCACATTGTGAGATGAATCACGTGATCAGTCATAGCTACGACAAAAGTTTATCTGCGCGAATATCAGGCACAGGCTCCGTGTGATAGTCATCGCTGGTGTACCTTTTAGCGGAGGATAGTGGTATTTTTGCAGATGTAAAAGTTGCTAAATGAAAGTGAAATGAGAAGATAAGGAGCTCCTGCTGTTACTTTGCGCTTGTGTTTACGTTTTTGACAAAGATTGATCGCAGACACAGCGACAGGAGGACTCATGCCAAGATTCCAACGTTTGATGTTAATTGTGGCTCGTCTTTGGTCGTACAATGGTTCTAAGTTTGGTCTTTGTCCCCCTCACACTCTGAGATCTACGAGCCACGATTTTGAGCTACAACTCAAGATTCTTCCAACGATCAGAAATCTTACATCAACAGTGGACACCCGGCCTAAGTGTCCACGGGGGCCAGATAAGGCCCTTCAAATGATCTGATCTGGTCTACGACTCATCTTCAAAATATTACAATGTACATAGTTTCTTTTGTTTACTGGTTTAATTCTGGGGTGGTACTAGTTTAGACCTGGTTTGGTCCTGGTTTAGTCATTGTTTAAATCCACTCTAGACCTGATTTGTTATCAGTTTAAAGCTGTTTTGATTCTGGGATAGTCCTGGTTCAGACCTGGTTGGAATTTAATCCTAGTATAAGATCAGCAGAGAACCATATTGGTAAAGCCTTTTGTAATTTATTTTTCACAAAGATCTAACATTAGCAGTTGTTATTTCATCATTATTGACACAAATCTAGTGTTGGGGTGATTTTGTGAGACCCATAATTTTGTTAAAGTGGTGACAAGTTGTGCACCTCCAGCCCAGAAGCCATGACCCTCTGTAAAATCTGGCTCTCGGTAAAATAAAGTTGAATTGCCCTGGTATAAGGGGATATTTCTGCACTTCTGTGATTCATTTTACAGACATTTCCTGTTTGCCTGATAATTAAACATCAAGTAATATGTTTTAACACATTTCAAAAACATCTTGATTTTTTTTTCAATCACTAATTCAGCACTAATTTACAATATTGTGCTTTTTTCTTGACTGTAGCTGAAAATTAGCCAAAACGGTAAAAAAAATTAACAAAAAACTAGCTTCCTGCTCCAACCCTTATCCCACTTCCACATACTCCACAATAATCACCGGGCTCTCCATCTCTCCTCGCCCTCCTCCCGCGTTGCCGTGGAAATACCGCTTCTCTCTGCGGATTCCCGGCCCTCCTCATCCATCTCCTCCTCTCGGCCGTCTCTCTGCACTCCTGAGTGTCGACATGAGAGCGCGCCGCTAATAGATCACCGCGAAGCATCTGCACCTGGGTTAGCTAACTTTGTGTTTGTGCGCGCATCTGCCTCCTCGTCCGGCGCTCGGGAACTTTTGACCCCGCTCTCCTTGTCTGTTCCTCCACCTGCTGCCTCGCGAACGAAGATTATTAGATTCGGTTTGCGTCATTGTTGGGTGTTTTTTTTTTCTTGCAGTTGAGGTTTTTGTTTCCTGTTTTCGCGTCTGTGTTTGGCGGGTTGCAGTGAGTGTTCGTCTCCTCCTCTGCTCGTCCGACTCTCCACCTGATTCCCGGTGATGACATGTGTTATAGATTGGGTTGCGTCATAATTTTTGCTCTTTGCGTCGTCTCTTCTTGGTTCACCTGCTGCCTTAGGTTCACGCAAGACCGATTTTAGGCATTTGGAGTCCCTTAAAGTAGACCTAAGTAACAGTTTTAACCTATTAAACGTCTTTGTGTGTCCGTGTGGTGGTTGTAAATGTATTTTCAGGGTGTTTGAAGCTCCCGCCGTCGCCCCCTGCTGTCTCTGAGTGGAAAACCAGCTGCAACATTTCCTGACGCCGACCCGAAGACAACTCTCCTGAGAAACCATGGCTCTTTTTTAAATATTTGGCGACATGAAATGTTTTTTGGATTTGATTGAACTTCCTTATTTCAATCAAGCTCTGTCGTTGAAATTACTTAGCTCTACTTTAAAGGCCCTGTACCTGATTTTTACTATTTTGAAACGTGACAAACTGAACTAGTTGATGTTAAAGTCTTTACATCAGTCACATGTATTGCTTACTTACCTAATGCAGTCCCAGCATCCTAAATAGTCACCTCCATGAGTTTATGAGCACTTTTGAGTTTCTGAGCCCAGAGCGTTCCCGGATAAAGCTAACAAACATTAGCACGCAAACAGTACACTTTCGGCCTCTCGTAAGATGAAATGGTCTATAAATAAATGAAGATTAAAAGTTGTGGTCTCATTTTCACCCGAATAGATGGTTTCTGTGCTTGAGCAACACAGATTTTACGTTATTACATGCAAAAAAACAGGAACATGGCCTAGTTCTGTTTTTATGTTTCACAACTGTAAAAATCAGGTACAGGCCCTTTAAATAACTGGACATAAAAATGGAAAATAAAATAAAAACAAGGAGTCGGGAGTGGACTGGGAAGAAAAAGTGATTCGGGATCTCTAGTGGAGCAGGCCACATTTGACAGCACATACATTTTTCTTTTTACAGATAGAGATAGGTAAATGGAAAGGGGGATTTGAATTTGATCTAATTGGCCTCTTGAAAAGACCACAAAAGATATAATGTTTTTAATGATGTATTTAAAGATAAGTGGAGCATATTTGTACATAGTTATTCATTATACATTTTCTCAGGCCCAAATGCAGCTCTTGTAATTTTTCTGCTCCCTAGTGAATTGGCCCACATTGTCCAAATTTCTACGATTTCTACGAATTTCTACGATTATAACATAAATAACTAACATTTTGGTGCATGACAGACCTGATATTAAGGCACTGAGATTGAATTTAGGTGTGGTGGCACTTAAAACATCAGATAAATGCAACTTTTTTTTACATTTAACAATTGATTTGTGGCCCTCCACTTGGTCTATATATCAATATGCATCACTCAATGGAAAACGTTTGGACACCCCTGGCTTAGATTGTTTACCGCGGGCCGGCCCTGAGTTCACGCCATTATCTTTCAGAATCGGATTGAGAAACGTTCTATTGCCATTGTCTGAGAACAACATTCGCAAACTCAAAACTTGTGGCTCAAATATTCGGCATCCAATAGAAATGTGTTTAAAGAAATGAGCTGTAATAGAGCATTTGATGTAAATAGCATTTTTTGACGCGTTTTATTGCATTATTGACTCACCAAACTCAGTGGTGTTAAGCTACCTCTGCAGAAGAATGACAGAATCGAGGTTGCCAATGTTCGCCATCAATAATCATTCACCACATTCGGGGTGGGAGAGAGCTCCACTCAAATCTGCCACAGAAAGTGCTTTTCTTCTGATGCCATGACAACAGTTTTGTGAGGAAGAACATCTTAAATGTGGTCAATGATATGAAAAACAGGCCAACAATACCTTAATAAAACACATTTTTTGACACTTTATTCTCAGTCGGGCATGAAAAAGCTTGTGCATACAGTGTGTTTGTACATTTGTCATCCTGTTCCTCCAACCACTGTTACTGTATCACCTCTGCCACAGAAGTTCAGCTTACATCGCACAAAAACAACCTTGTACTTCTATTTTTAAATTGCACTATTTGTAGTTTTAAAGGTGCATTGCGGTGATTTGTGGGGGAAACGTAGCTACTGAACCGAGACACAAGAAAACAGCTTAAATTCTATAATAATTTATGTATAGGTTCCACTGTTAACTGACACAAAGCATTAAATTATGAGGTTATGCAGTCCTGTAAAAGATCAAAACGCAACGAAAACACGAAAAGACTGCTAAAGTCTAATAAGAAATATAAAAGTCTACAACCCTGTTAATTATTTACTTTGTACCTCACATCTACGAAGATGAAATTCAAGTAAACAGATGTAGAAAAGCAGATAAACAACAGAACACTGCGGCCTATGCTCACATTTCACTGATCACTGATACAGACTTTGGGGTCACACACAGTTACTGCTCTCTCCAAGGAAAAATATTATGCATTTTTCATATTGTAATTAGCCTTTGAACATGCTCTTGAGTACTTTTAATTTGTCATGTCATGTTTTGAAAGAAAAATTATTGTTTATTATGCTAAACAAGTTGCTGTCTGCCCTGACACATAGAGTTTATGCAGCCAGTAGATGGAGCCAAGCGCTTACACAATTTAGTTATCACTTTAAGAGACTGTGTGACATGCAATGATCCGGTTATCAGCAGCAGTGATCGTGTTTAGACGGCAGAAATGCTCAGAACAAGTCTGGCAATGATTTAAGGACTTGAAACAGCAGAAGTTTCTCAGATAAGTGACGTATAAAAACAGGAAAAAAAAGTAATTGATCGAGGGAGTTCAGCAGGAAGCGGTTTTGACAGTCAGAGGGGAGATGATTATCTGACAAGCATTCCTCAAAATAGTGTAGCTAAATGAAGCTAAATAAAACTACAGGTATGTTTCTGATGACGGAACATTGTTAGAACATGGTTAAAAGCTAAAAAAAAGTAGCAGAATGACACTCACTCAATTTACAAGTCGGAACACGGAAAATCTGAACTCCGAGGCCGACTGGAATGCAGCATAATAAATGAACCTCAAACATGACAGCAAAGGAAAAATAATATGTAGTTTTTGTACTGTTATTAGACTTTAAATATGGTCTCATGTTTTAGAACTATGAATAACAAACTATTGAAGTTGAACTGAAACACAAAATGAGCATCTGTACCTGGTTCTGTTTGCCCTGGCACTTACTGACTTTAGGCGCCATCTACTGCCTGCCTAGCGCTAACACGACATTAAAGACGCATTAATGATAGATGCGAGGGAGCTTGATAGTTTGTTGTGATTGCGAACAAGTTTGGGGATGATATAAGGATTTAAAACAGCAGAATATTCTTGGATAAAAATCGGAAAAACATCAGCGATCGAGGAAGTTCAGCAAGAAGTGTTTTTGATGGTTGGATGCAGAAGATAATCTAACCAGGATTCATGAAACTAGAGTGAATGCAGCTAAATGCAACTCCAAGTATGTTTTTGATGACGAAACATCATTAGAACAGGGTTAAAAGCTCAAAAAAGTCACTGTTGCATAATACGTTCCCTTTAACCAGCAAGTTTAGCACATTTGTGACGGTTTTCAAAAACATCTGCTTATCCAAAAAGATTCATTTGTAAATATCTTCTCCCTCATCCATAGCACTCCCAGACTACTTGCTACGGTGATTCGCAGCCAGTTAGAGTGTTACAAATGGGTCTCAGCGGGCCAGTTCCAGCGCAGGAGGTAGAGTTGTCCCAGTTCTGTCTTTGGGGGACACCTTGAGGATGCGTCTTCAGGCCTGCAGTGTTCTTCTCTCCCACGGCCCGAGCTGCAGTGATCCATTACGATTCTGCTGTTTAAGGAACACACAAGTCCCGGTTCCTCTAATGCGCAGCACCCGGGAGATTTCTGCGAGGCTTTACACACACAGATTCATTTTTATCCATCTCGTTTGAGTAAAAAGGCGAGTAGGGGGAATGGAGCTGTTCCGGAATAAAATAAATGTGAGTCAAGCATTTGTTGAGTCAATTCTGGTAAATGAGAGCAGGGAATTGATGAATACTAGCTCATAACACATGTCATCTCATAAATCTGTATTCTGTTTTTATTTTGTATCTGTTAATGGCTTCATCGCAATTCCGGTCAGATGCTAAACTGTATTTTGTTGCATTGTTCTTGTAAGTGTACGGACAATAAAGTTGAATCTAATCAAATCTAATGAGTTCAGGTCAGAATAGTTTGTAAAGTTGTCTCTTGGATTTAAAGGTTTATGTTTAATCAGGTTTAATGCTGCTTTTGTAGGCCTTCATCCTCTCCTGAAAACACTTCGGCCCACGTTGTGATGTCATTAGGTGCTCCAGGAATATCTCTCCCATTCTTGTTTTCAAAGTCCTTACTTACTGAGGATTCCAGAGCTTATTAAGCTGCAATCAAACTTCAATAAATTACTATTTTGTTGCCAGCACACCAAATGAAAATCGGTCTAAAATGGAGTGGGGGATTAAACATATACATTTATTGTTATTAGAATATTATTTATTATTACTATAGTGTTTCTGCTACATTCACTTGGGTATTGCAAACACATAAATGATAAAACAACATGCAATTCACCTGCCCCTTCCTCTGTGGAGTTTATAATTGTTTTATATCAATGGAACTTTTGTGTAGTATGGTGTGCACAGAATTTCAGTTGGCTATTTATTTTCAAAACGGCTAGAAATTACTGAGTATTTCTTGTCCAATTCTATCTCAATGGAGTTTTTGCAGAGTCACACTAAAATGAATAACTCCTTAAAGATCAGCAGAGATGACATCCCCAGCCACACTTCTGCGCTGAGGTGTTTGTGGGTAATGATAATGATTATGCAAATTTTCAAGCATAATCAAGAAAAAAAAAAAAAAACACTGATGCAATATCATTTTTAAGTAACTTTGCTCTTACTTCAGTACATTTTTTGGCAACTGTACCCAAATCTGATAATAATGAGCAGGCCTGTCGTTTTAATACAATTATAAACAACTAAAATACACATGAAATAAAGCTCCCGTCCTGCAAACTTCAACACGCCGAGCCTCTGTGGCCCGAGGAAACCCTGCTCTAAGAACCCCTGGTCCCCCTCGTCTTATTAACACCCTGTAGTTCTAGGACACCAGTATGGGGACTTCATCTTCCAGGCTTGTCCCACTTCTGTCAGCGCGGTTAATTAGGGCTGTGTGCCTCGTGTTAATTAAGCTGTCGGAGGTTTGAGCGCCTCCTCTCGCACGCGCACAGCTCCATTGTCCGCTGTCCTGGATGTTCTCCTGACCCGTCCTCACCTTGGCGTCTGCTCCGCGGCCCACCACGAGCCGAGCGAGGTGGAGCGGGCCATCGCAGCATATGGCCAATTAAGGCTGGCACCAACTGTCGGGGGAGGACGGACTTTCACACGTTTGGAAGGACGAGGATGGCACTGATGGATACAAAAGCGACATAACTTAATCTTTCTCCATCTCTTAAAGGAGGAATATTCTAAATTTTTCATATTGTTATTAACCATTAAACATGCTCTTGGGTGCCTTAAATTTGCCATCTCATGTTTTAAAACAAAAAAAAAGTTTCTTCATCCAGTACCATTTTTATCTGCCAGTATGAAATGACACTGGTGCCAGCGCAATATAGAATGTAGTGAAGTTAGCGCTACAGAGACGTCATTGTGCGGATTTGCTGCAGCAGTTATTGGGTTTAGACGGCAGAAATGCTCAGAATGTGTCTGCTTTAAGGACTAAAAACAGCTGAACATGCTGAAGTGATGTAGATGATCTGAAAATACTCAAAGTTTAGCAGGAAGTGTGTTTGACGCTTGGAAGGAGGAGGATTTTCTAATAAACAATCCTCAAAACAGCATGAATGCAACTGAATGCTACTCCAGGTATGTTTTTGATGATGGAACATTGTTAGAACATGGTTTTAAGCTAAAAAATGTCACAGTAGCAAAATATGTGTTCTTTCAGTTTCATTAGTTTAGTTTTCATTTGTTTTCTTGAAGCTGATGCTATAGTTTAAATGGGCAGATATGTGTGTTTTACTTTTTGGTTTTTTTTAAATTAATTTTATCTTATAAATACACACATCTATGAAGATGTTCTTAAGGTGAATTTCTTTTGTTTCATCTCTTTTTTTTTCATCTTAGTCCTGATTTAGTCCTGGTTTAGTTCTGATTTAGACCTTGTTTAGTCCTGGTTTAGACCTGGTTTAGACCTGATTTAGTCCTGGTCTAGCCCTGGTTTAGACCTGGTTTAGTCCTGGTTTAGTCCTGGTTTAGTCCTGGTTTAGATCTGATTTAGTCCTGGTTTAGTCCTGATTTAGTCCTGGTTTAGACCTGGTTTAGTCCTGGTTTAGTCCTGGTTTAGACCTGGTTTAGTCCTGGTTTAGTCCTGGTTTAGACCTGGTTTAGTCCTGGTTTAGTCCTGATTTAGTCCTGATTTAGTCCTGGTTTAGACCTGATTTAGTCCTGGTTTAGTCCTGGTTTAGTCCTGGTTTAGTCCTGGTTTAGACCTGGTTTAGTCCTGGTTTAGTCTTGATTTAGTCCTGATTTAGTCCTGGTTTAGACCTGGTTTAGTCCTGATTTAGTCCTGGTTTAGACCTGATTTAGTCCTGGTTTAGTCCTGGTTTAGTCCTGGTTTAGACCTGGTTTAGTCCTGATTTAGTCCTGATTTAGTCCTGGTTTAGACCTGATTTAGTCCTGGTTTAGACCTGGTTTAGTCCTGATTTAGCCCTGGTTTAGACCTGGTTTAGACCTGATTTAGTCCTGGTTTAGACCTGGTTTACACCTGGTTTAGACCTGGTTTAGTCCTGATTTAGTCCTGGTTTAGACCTGGTTTAGTCCTGGTTTAGTCCTGATTTAGTCCTGATTTAGTCCTGGTCCTCCAGTCCTATATGATTCCGGCCCTCTGTAAAATAAAGTTGAATAATCCCGGTCTATAGTAATTCCCACCGATCCCTAAAACTAAGATGTGTATTACTTGATAATATTAATAAATGATAATACAAACATCTCCATCTCTTGAAACATTAATTGTTTAGTGTTTTGAAGAAACAGAAATATGTTAACTTTGAAATAACATTGTTTCAGTGTGAGTTTGAAATGGCATTACCAGTTGCTTGAGTTGTTTTTTTGGCGGGATCAAAATTATTCTAAAGTATCTCCATGTTCTGCACTTGGCTAACCTTTTACATTAGCGCCATGGCAACATGTGAGCTAAACACTGCAGCAGCTAATGAGACAACTGAGAATTCAACTGACGTGACTCACACGATGGAAGCGCTGCCATACTTTTAATTATATGCATTATGATATTTATTAAAGGAAATGTTAAATAAAATGACCTCAGTTAATTCCAGCAGAATTGATTTGTCTTGAGTTAAACTTTTGTAAGTGCTTTGTGCATTATTCAGACTATTAACATCGATTTGTTAATGTCTTGTGGAGGTTTTAATTTGTGTTACATGGATGATGGCCCACACACAAAATGGAAAACTACCAGCATCCTCCACCTCTGAGTCAGTACGCCATCATGTCTGGATGGCTCAAAGTTCACGTGCAAATCTGAGGCGTCCCATTCCATCGAAGTCCTCCAAGACCGAGGACTCAGCGAGAGAGACTGAGGCCCTTTCCAAACCCGCTTCCTCCACCCTTTTCCTACGCACCGATCCTTCACTTGCGCATCCCGAGAAGGAGCCGCCACATTTAAGTGCTGTCCGAAACTGACCTAGTAGTGAAGTGTTTTATCAGATCCTTCACATCGAGTCAGCATCAGACCAGACTTATCAGGTGTGAGCAGCCCGATGTGCACCACGACCCGCACCAGTTTAGTTCCACATTGATTTAGAAGCGTAAACGCATTATTTAGGCATTTATTAAAGAGTGAGGTGCTTTAATAAATGGAATAGAAAACCTCACTGAGACACAATATGACTTTACTGTATGCTTACATCTCTGACATGTTAGAGCCACATGAATCATCTCGCACTCTGAGGACCTCAGGGACGGGCCTCCTGCTGGTGCCCAGAGTCAGGACTAACATGGACCGGCCTCATGGTGGTGCCAGAGTCAGGACTAAACATGGACCGGCCTCCTGCTGGTGCCAGAGTCAGGACTAAACATGGACCGGCCTCCTGCTGGTGCCAGAGTCAGGACTAAACAGGGACCGGCCTCCTGCTGGTGCCAGAGTCAGGACTAAACATGGACCGGCCTCATGGTGGTGCCAGAGTCAGGACTAAACATGGACCGGCCTCCTGCTGGTGTCAGAGTCAGGACTAAACACGGACCGGCCTCCTGCTGGTGCCAGAGTCAGGACTAAACATGGACCGGCCTCCTGCTGGTGTCAGAGTCAGGACTAAACATGGACCGGCCTCCTGCTGGTGCCAGAGTCAGGACTAAACATGGACCGGCCTCCTGCTGGTGCCAGAGTCAGGACTAAACAGGGACCGGCCTCCTGCTGGTGCCAGAGTCAGGACTAAACACGGACCGGCCTCCTGCTGGTGCTACAGTCAGGACTAAACATGGACGGGTCTCCTGCTGGTGCCAGAGTCAGGACTAAACACGGACCGGCCTCCTGCTGGTGCCAGAGTCAGGACTAAACATGGACCGGCCTCCTGCTGGTGCCAGAGTCAGGACTAAACATGGACCGGCCTCCTGCTGGTGCCAGAGTCAGGACTAAACATGGACCGCTCGCCTGCTGGAGACAGAGTCAGGACTAAACATGGACCGGCCTCCTGCTGGTGCCAGAGTCAGGACTAAATATGGACCGGCCTCCTGCTGGTGCCAGAGTCAGGGCTAAACATGGACCGGCCTCCTGCTGGTGCCTAGAGTCAGGACTAAACATGGACCGGCCTCCTGCTGGTGCCAGAGTCAGGACTAAACATGGACCGGCCTCCTGCTGGTGCCAGAGTCAGGACTAAACACGGACCGGCCTCCTGCTGGTGCCAGAGTCAGGACTAAACATGGACCGGCCTCCTGCTGGTGCCAGAGTCAGGACTAAACATGGACCGGCCTCCTGCTGGTGCCAGAGTCAGGACTGAACATGGACCGGCCTCCTGCGGGTGCTAGAGTCAGGACTAAACATGGACCGGCCTCCTGCTGGTACCAGAGTCAGGACTAAACATGGACCGGCCTCCTGCTGGTGCCAGAGTCAGGACTGAACATGGACCGGCCTCCTGCGGGTGCTAGAGTCAGGACTAAACATGGACCGGCCTCCTGCTGGTGCCAGAGTCAGGACTAAACATGGACCGGCCTCCTGCGGGTGCTACAGTCAGGACTAAATATGGACCGGCTTCCTGCGGGTGCTAGAGTCAGGACTAAACATGGACCGGCCTCCTGCAGGTGCCTAGAGTCAGGACTAAACATGGACCGGCCTCCTGCTGGTGCCAGAGTCAGGACTAAACATGGGGAATCAGCATTTCAGTTTTTTGCAGCTAAAATCTGGAACAGTCTCCCTGAAGATGTGAGACAGGCCTCCACTCTGACAATGTTTAAATCCAGGCTAAAAACAGTTCTGTTTGGATGTGCATACGACTGAAAGATCTATCTGCACTCTTCTATTTTAAAGCGATTTATTTTAAAATTATTCTGAGTGTCTTTTTGTGTTTTGTGATTTTAATGCAACTTTTCCTGTTATGTAAAGCACTTTGAATTGCCCTGTGTACGAATTGTGCTCTACAAATAAACTTGCCTTGCCTTGCTTTGGGAAACACCTTATTTGAGTGGCTTTTAACTCAACAAACACTCAATTATTGTCCTCTGTGACGTGCTTTTCCAATTGACTCTGTGCATAACGTTCAACAGCTGCTTCTCTTACCAACAAGTCATTTCCGGTTCAGTTTGTAGTCCTGATGCGCTGCGTTTGGCTCCAAAACCTTAACTATGTCGGACTTTTCAAGACGCCTCCAGGACTTGCCGAAAATTACAATAAATGATGACTTGACATAGACTTGTGGATCCCTCTCTCCTCCTCCCTTGAGTGAGCTAGAAAAGCGATTTAAATTGCACATTTCCAGCTACATAGAGAACTACGAGGGTAAGTAGGATATGCTAATGAGCAGTGCTAGTGTCAATAACGCAGTAACATGCAACACGTTTAAAGGTTGTATGAAGGATTTTTTTTCAGCCAATCACGCTGTAACCTACTTGTGGATGGCGTAAAGCAGTGTTTCCCAACCAGGGGTACGGGGACCCCAAGGGATACGTGAGGAATCCCTAAGGGGCACTTTGAATGGTTTCAGGTTTTAAATGAAGATGAAATGTACTTTTATCTGAATAAAAAAGTGTCATTAATTGTAAATTTAGCATCTTTTGGAGTATCTTGGATCATTCATATCATTAAAATACCAAATATAATAGTAATAATTGACTATATTAAACTAGTAAACACATTTATTTGCCCGAAACTCAAGTTAAGTGCTACTCTGAGTATAAAACAAAGCTTAGGGGGTACGTGGGAAAAAAAGGTTGGGAACCACTGGCGTAAAGGATTGGTCCCCCTCATTTCCTACGAGCTTACGTTTATGACGCCTTGGTTTTTTTTAAATATGTGAGCTTTACTGGTGACAAGTCCGACATGTTTTTGAGAAGTTTTCAAATCCTGGTGAATGATAAGCTTGACAAGTTGCCCGTAGCGCGTTGGTAACGTAAAGTATCCTGGTGCTCGACCAAAAATGACTTGTAGGAGGAGCAGCTGTAGAACGTTATGCACAGAGTCAATTATTATTATTATTATCACCAATTTTGCGCTTTTTGAGCACTGATATTAATATAGTCTGGGATATAAGGTATTTTAACTTGTGGCACTTTATAGTTTCTCCGCACAGAGTATTGTAATATACGAACGAACCCTGAGATTAAAAGATTTTATCTAATATTATCCAACTCAGTCAGTTGTGGGCGGTGCTTTAACTGTAAAAGGGGCGTGTCTCTTGTGTATGAGCGAGGGAAGTCCGTCTGAAAGCCAAAGCTAACACCCTCTAATGAAGGAACCTCTTAGCTGTGAGCGAGAAGTGGGGAGGAAAAGGGAGGAGGATTTGGTTTCGGAAAGGGCCTGAGAGCGTTTCCCAGATAAGCAAGGACATTCCAGACGGATAACGCCCAGAAGAGCCAACGTAACCCACGTGACCTAAGTTGACCCGCTCTCTGATCACTGCACCGGCCTGGCTCACCGGTCACCACTTTCCTGCTCCCCGCTGCTGCTCACTGTGGTCACGCTGATTGTGCTGTAGACTCTGCGTTTACAGATCCAATCCAATATTATTCAGCCCTCCGCTCGTGAGTCATGTATTTGTGTTCAAATTTGGCCCTCGAGTTAGAAACAGCCGTTAGTTTCTCATTCAGTGCTGCATAGTGCTAATGAGTGGTGACACACGTGATTTATTTATGCATGTATTGATCGAATACGGCCATAATTTAATTTTCTACTGCTGCCCTGTTAAAGGTGTTGTACCTGATTTTTACTGTTGTGAAATGGGAAACACAAAACTAGTCCATGTTCCCATTTTTTTTGCATGCATTAAAGTAAAAATCTGTGTCGCACCAGCACAGATGTATTGTAAAAGCATCTATTCAGGTAAAGATGAGACCACAGTGCTTTCTCTGCATCTATTTACAGAGTGTTTTATACTACGAGAGAAGCAGGAAGTGTGCTGTTAGCGTGATAATGTTTACTAGCTTTACCCAGGGCTCAGAAACTTATAAAAAGTGCTTCTAAACTCATCGCGGTGAATATTTAGGATGCTGGGACTGCATTAGGAAAGTGAATGATACATGTGACTGATGAAAATACTTTAACATGAACTAGTTCTGTATTTCACGTTTCAAAACAATAAAATCAGGTACAGGGCCTTTAAGGTCAAACTAAACTAAACCACACCTTAAAGATCAAATACTGTATTGCGCAAAGTTGACTTTTTTGAGCTTTTAACCATGTGCTAACAATTTTCCATCATCAAAAACATATTTGAAGTTGCCTTTGGCTTCATTCACGCTAGTTTGAGGAATGCTGATTTGAAAATCCTCTCCCTTCATCATCAAAAACACTACCTGCTGAACTACCTGCTTAACTCCCTCGATGTGTGATTTTTAAGTCCATAAATCACCGTTGAACTTGTTCTGAATATTTCTGCCTCTATCAAGAACGCGACTCACATTAAGAACTAACATGTTTTTCAAATTTGTGTAATTCCCTTTGCAACCGGTAGATGGAGCCAAAGCTAATAAAGTTATATGGTTCTTTGTAAAACCATTTTATTTTTAGTTCTAACACATGACATGTCAACGTAAAGATACTCAAGAGCATGTTTTAAACTGCACTCTAAATGAATGTAGCTACATATTTCCAGTTTTGTTGTGCATCTATCAATAACACCAGTATCTGTGCAGAAGGGTTTTATTTGTTGCACACTTTCATTGGCATGTTGCGTCCTCTGTCTGCTCTCACAGCCCGTTCTGATGCTCTAACCTCTTATTCAGTCCTCATAAAACACAAAGCGACAAAAGAATCCACGTTTAACTCACAACACAATGTCTGACACACAGGTCCACTGCGGTTTACAAAGATCCTGTCGCGCACTGAAGAGAGAATTGCATGAAAGAAGTAGCATAAAAGCCAGCCCATAAAGCCTCTTACAGGAAAGATCAGTAAAGCAATGACTTAATGATTGGATCTGTTTTCATATAATACATTAAACGTGCAGAGAACAAGTACATATAGTGCGTACAGTAATACATTATATGGACATTTTATTCAGCTTTCATGACCTCAGGGCCAGAAAATGTACAACTCTTTAGAAATACAAAAAACATATAACGAAAGGCTTTAACAACATCTGCAGAACTGAACCAGGACTAAATGAGGTCTAAACCAGGACTAAACTAGATCAAAACCAGGACTAAACCTGATCTAAACCAGATCTAAAGCAGGACTAAAGCAGGTCTTAACCAGGACTAAATTAGGACTAAACCAGGTCTAAACCAGGTCTAAATCAGGACTGACTAAACCAGGACTAATCCAATAACAAGAGATAAAATATTCTCTATATTTTTGGAAGATAGGTTGAGGACCGGATCATATCCCATGGAGGGCCTGATTTGGCTCCCGGGCCTTAAGTTGAATAGCCCTGCTTTATATATTACTATTTACAGTGCTAAAAACTTAAAATATTTGAATTACAATATTACTATCCACACTACTCGCTTTTTACTTTGGAGTTACTTTAGCTGTTCGACAATTTTGTATTTCTCCATTTTCTTCATAATATTATAATTGACGTTTTTCCAATCATCATGGAACCGGCCGCCCGCTGTGATTTACAAAACTGTCCATGTTTCATCTTGTTAAGAGATCAAATGAGCTGTAAATATGAGTTTAAACTCTGTGTCCCCCTTTTGGACAGATTTACACTCACGCACTGCATATTTACGTCCGTTTGTCAGCTCGCGCCTAATTCTGTCCAAGTGACATGTCGAGAATGTGACGGGAGCTTGACCCGGGCTCAGACGCCGATTCTGTTACGAGTCTGTTTCCTGCTGTGTCAGTGCTGCGTTAGTGTGAGCGTGTGTGTGTGTGTGTGTGTGCGTGTGTGTGTGCGAGCGTGTGTGTGTGTGTGTGTGTGTGTGTGAAAACGGTCGTGTCACCAAACTTGATGCCTGTATTTCACTGCAGCTGCCCTGATCAATCACACAAGAGCTCCAATACTGAAAACATCCACAGACCAACAGCTGCTCTCACCTGGACTGGCCACAGGGGGCAGTCAAACTCTACTCTACTCTGTCCAAAGTATGTTTTTTGTGTCTTTTTTTTCTATGTATCACTTTGTTTGATAGGATGGTATCTGTAGTAAATGTGTATCACAGCTACTCATAGGACTATAATAAAATCTGGAAGAAAGAAGGAAATGGCACACTATTGACCCCTATTGACCAACAATGCAATAAAAAGTCTGACGACAATCCTCCATGATGCTTTGAGTGACGGGAGCGATCACGCAGCTCTCAAGTTTTACGGAATAGCGGAATATTCTCAGACAAATGACGTAGATGATCCAAAAATACGTCCCGGATAGAGGGGAGTTCTGGTGGCAGTGTGTTTGATGCTCAGAGGAGGGAGGATTTCAGATAAACATTTCTCAAAACAGCGTAAATGCAACTGAATGCTACTTCAGGTATGTTTTTGATGACAGAACATTGTTAGAACAGGGTTAAAAGCTCAAATAGTCACTGTAGCAGAATATGTGTCCTTTAAGTGAGTGCCTAGCTCCATGTTTCTTCTCATAAAGTTCTTCAAATACAAATTCCAGCCTGCAAATAAAGAAAGCAAGATATAATATGAAAAAAGTACAAATTCAATAAATGACACAATCTTATTACATTTTTCCTCCTGTTCCGTCCTTTCCTCTTAAGCGCCTCTAAGTCAAACAACAGCTTGGGTTATTCCGAGCCTGATGAAGACGCCGAGTTCACCTGAATATTGAGTCGGCGTCGATGGAGAGAATGAGAATTGGCGCGGAGGACAGACAGCTCGTCAATGGCTCGTCCCTGCCCGGAGCGCTCTATTGAGTTTAAACACTTTACTTCACTGTACGGGGACAAAGACAACTCCAATCACTGCACAGAGCTGTGTCAGTGAAAACTGTTAGGAAAGTCTGTTACCTCACACAGGCAGAAGAAGTGTGAGAGCGGGTTTGAGCGGTGTGTGTGGTTTAGTTTAGTGTCAGAGGAGGGTTCACTGCTCTATAGACAAGTCTGTATTATACCAGCCCAGTCTCCAGAAAAATACGTACATACTTTGTTTTTGTAAATTAATTTAAGTAGCAATTGTACGTTTTTGTTGTATGTCTGTGAAAAGGTTTTTTTTTTAAATTCTGCTGCATTTTGAAATTACATACATTTTCCACGTTTTGCTAATTATGTGACATAAGAATTCAGTCAAAAATGTTACAGTTTAACAATAATAGACCTAACCCTAATGCAGAGTCTAACACAAATTTACAAAACATAAAATGTGTACGTTTTCCACAAATAACAAAAAAGTACAATAAATACGCAAATGCAAAAACGTAAATTAAGTTGTAAATTATGTATTTTCCTGGAGACTAGATTGATTATACATATACGCTTGTGATGGGAAGTCTTAACTGATTTGCACCAATGCACCGGCGGCTGTGCGATGCAATCAGTGCATCGTAGAAAAATTATACATCAATGCAATGAAAGTGACGAAAGTGGAGTGCGTCAGACTTTCTATTGTTGTCTCTGTTAATCTAGATTCATCCAAAAGTGAAGCTGCTAACTCCCAGAGCAGCTTTGGTACCTAAAGGACACATATTACTCAACATGGACTTTTTGGATCTTGGAGTTAGCAGTGTTCCCTAAACAAAAAACATACCTGGAGTTGTATTTCGTTAGTTTAATAGCGTCTCTCCTCTAAGCGTCAAAAAACTTTATTCTGAATTTTCCCAATCTGACATTTTATAGTCAAGCTTCGAGGTCTTCTGTGCTGTTTCGAAAATCCTCTCCAGACTTGTTCCCATTCATTACATCTGCGTGGCTGCATTAGCACGTCGGGGTAAGCTAGCATTTGTTAATCTCAGAATCAGAATCGGTTTATTGCCATTGTCAGTGATCATAATTCACAAATGTGGGAACTTGCTTTGGCGTAAGGTGCAACATAAAATTGTGAATGACCTCACCTATGTAATTCCCTTTGCAGCCAGGAGATGGAGCCCAAAGAAAAATCACGAAGTGGGAAATACCAGAGTTATATGAAGTCATTTTGGTAAAGTTGTTTGTTCTTCTAAAACATGAGATGCCAAGGTAAAGATACAAAAGCATGTTTGAACTCAAACAGCCCTGACGAATCCTCCGACTAAAGCTGCACTGAGACCTTTGAGTGAGACACAAAGGTGACTGAGAAGCGCAGTGAAAATGTCTATCTATCTATCTATCTATCTATCTATCTATCTATCTATCTATCTATCTATCTATCTATCTATCTATCTATCTATCTATCTATCTATCTATCTATCTATCTATCTATCTATCTATCTATCTATCTATCGGCAGATAACGATCCTAAAACTACACAAATGATGTCCTTCAAAGCCCCACCATGTAAGATTTTAAGACTTTTTAGACTTAAATAAACACATTGACTTTATTACAGGTGTTAAAGAGGATTCTGTCCTGTCAAATAAAGCATACGGGCCAAAAAATAAAAACACAAAAACAACATGCAATGAAGACGGAAGCGCAATTAAGTGGTCGTGGCAACAGAAGCAGCATGGAAGCTCTTTGAGAAAGTTCCTTGTCTTCTTTTGATACATCCACAAACTTAGGTTCTTTTGAAAGACAGTACCCTCTCCTAATTTATTGTCTTCGAGAAAGTTGTTGCTTTTGATGCATAGTTTTGATAAAGCTGCATTGTCGGCGGGAAGATATTAAAAGCGAGCGACTCCGGCTGTTTCATAAGAAGTATGATCGCTTGGATGTCACTCTGATTGCTGATCACAACAACGTGATGAAGAACAACATTTGACGCCACTGTACAGGTACATACTCTGAAAACAAGATTTGAAGTTTAAAGCGTTGAAAACAAGAAACGCTGGCGACACGAACATGACAATTAAAAGGTTCTTGTCGTGTTTAAATGTGGTTATCCGGCCGCCATTTCTGGATTAACGTCCGTAAAAACAAGCAGATCACTGACACCGTGGGGTCATTTCAGTTTCATAGCGCAATCTCGTCCAAATAGGGCTGTTGAAATCTTTCCTACTTTTGACTATCGTAATTAAATAAATGCCAGATACTTAAATTTAAGTCATACTGTGGAACAAGAGTGTGACTGTTCCGGATGGGCATTTCCCTGAGAGCATTATGGACCCTGATAGAAGCCACTCTTTCACTGAAGCATGTATCTGACGCTGTGAATTGGAAGGATAATGCTCTCAGCCTATTATAATCGTGCACATAAGTCCGCTCTCCAGCTCCTCATTGTGCTGGAGCGATGACGCTCTGAGCTTAAACTCTCTGTAGCGAGCCGTGTGATATGAGCCCAGTATTTTTCGTGGAAAGCCGGTTGAACTCTCTGTGAGCGTCTGCATCGCTGAAGCTGAACTGCTGAACTCGGCCCCTCGATCCTCAGCTTTTCGACAGCTTTTAACAGCTTTGCGTCGGACTCGGGATGCCTCTGTGCGCTTCAAATTGCGTCTCGGAGGAGCGGAGGTGAGCGGGAAGAAAACACAGCTTAGAGACAGTGGAGAGAATGGAAGGAACGTGCCTGGACGGTCGACAAACGAAAGAGTATGTTTTCTATATTGCTGTATGGATGGAGTTTGAACCGTCTCACACTCTTGTTTGCATTTCGGTGACCTAGCAGAGTCTAAGCAGTCTCACGACGATGGGAAATAAACAACAAATCAAGCATTAAAAGTAGCTTGCTGCAAAGTTATAGTTTAGGGCAGTGTTTTTCGACCTCTTTTGAGTCACGGCACGCTTTCTATCGTTGAAAATATTCTGCGGTACTCGTCTTTCTAAAATATTACTAAATCATCACACCATTTCAGGGGAAAAAAAAGGCACTTAATGTAGGAAATTTTGTCCATGCCTGTTACATTGTGTCAGGTTCTTTAAATTTGGCAACTTTGACTACTTTGCTTTCTTTTTTGGTGAAGAAATTGCTCAGGACACTCCAAAATGGTAAAGTATTCAATTAAATCCATGAATATGCAATAGCGATAGCAATAGCTCAAGGCACACTGGTGTTCCACGGCACTCTGGTTGGAAATCAAGGGTTTAAGGCACTCTAAGCCTGGACTATATCAGGACTGAAGTGAGGAAAACCAGGTCAAAAAGATTCACAGTGTTGTGAAAGTTCTTTATCAATTACGTCTTTTATCTGAAGTAAAGCCTTTTTTAAATCGCATCAGCCTTGAAAGGACCATTCATACTTTCATCAGCTCAAGAATAGACACTGTAATGCACTTTATGTCTGCGTCTGACCTCAGTCGCCTTCAACTCGTAAAGAAAGTTGAAACTCGTTTTTTTTAACAAACATCCAGGCGTCAATACATCACTCCAGTTCTTTTTGAACTCTTTTGGCGTCCAGTTTCTTTAAGAATTGATATTGAAATTTTACTTTTTGATTTTAAAGCCCTTAAGAGCCTTGCACCTCCTTATCTCACCGATCTGCTGTATGTTTGAAACTTAAGCAGGGCTTTAAAAACCTCATTAGAGTCCGTGAGCCCTTGGGCAGAACTTTTTCTTCAAATATTCCTTTTTGTCCACCATCTAATAAAAAGGAACTATCAAGCTGCTGAGCCTGTTAAGAAAAATAAAATCTGTAACCCTCTTATTTCTCTTCATAGCCTCCGTTCTGGGATGATTCAGGGTCAGTTTGTTCTACAGACCTTCAAATAAAAACATATCTTGAAATTAAGAATGATTGAATAGGCTTTTTATATGGTTTCCGCCTTTCCTTCATTACAAGTTTCGAAATCTCATCTTTTTCAAAATTAGCTTCAACTTTTAAAGAGGAATTCTCAAAACTCAATATACGCCCAAACTCATGTCAATCAGACTATCCTCCAGACACCAGCTGTACTCCTCCTTATACAGTATTTACCAAAGAAAAATCTATTGGCGGGATTTAAAAATTTTATTCCTCTGAGTAGAGCTTGTTCTCACTTATAATTAGAGGAAATCAGACATCAGAAAACTACAAAATCTCAGCTTCATGAAGAGTCCAGACGTTAGTTTGTGCTCCAAAGGGTTCAGAAATGGCTACAGTTTGAACTGGGTTAATTTTAGTCAGACGTTTTAGGAAAAGGCTGTAAGCTCGCAAATATGTCCCTGTATATTCACAGCATCACAGACTTTGGCTCAAAACGTACTCATTCAGCGTGACTTTTAACACTCGGTAATGTAGTGACATTTATTTCATACAGTTTGTTTTATTGTTTGTACTTGTTAATTGTATTGTATTTTGGCTTTATACTTTGTTTTGCCTTCATTTGATTGTAAAACAGTTCCGTCACCTCGCATGTAAAGGGATATGTCAATTAAGGTTGATAAAAAGAGACTAAACCAATTTCAGTGTTTTTGTATGGTAGAATTCACTTTTATTTAGCACTGGACCGAAGTTGGAAGAAGCTACATTACTGATTTGTTTTCAAAATGTAAAGCAGAGTCAATAAAAACAACAAGATTTCTAACTGTGGTGTGTTTATTAACAGTTAATTAAAGGTGCTGTACCAGATTTTTACTGTCCTAAAAAACGTAAAAAACAGAACTAGTTCAGAAGCGCCCCTCACAACTCCAAAAGACCAGACCAAATTTGCTGTCACGGAACAGCTAACAACAACTAGCCTGCTAACAGCGCACTTCCTGTTTCGCTGAGAATAAAACTCTTTACAGTTAGATGCAACAAGCGCACAGTGGACTCATTTTCACCCGAATAGATGCTTTTATAATACATATGTACTGGGCTAAAATGGATTTAACTTTATTACATGAAAAAAAAAAATGAGTGCAGCCCCTTTAACTCACGATTCACCCTAAAAACTCAAGATAACTCACTCCTAGCTGTTTCCTTTCTGCTATAATCCCAATCCAATCATAATTAGTCGACAAAGGGGAACAAATTAAGCAAATTATAAACTTTAATGAGTTTTTAACAATGTTACAAAGGAGTTTCCTCATCATTAGCTTCCTCAAAGTTGTATTTTGATTGATTCTTGCTTATATATGTTATAGTTCAATATAAACTACTGTTTAGGGCAGCAGTTCTCAAACTAGGGGTTGGGACCCCAATTGGGGTCGCAAAATGATTTCCAGGGGTCCCCAGATGATGGGGAAAAATGTATAAAATAGTCTTAAACAAGGCTTGACATCCTTCAAATGCATTGGTAAACGTAGATTCCTATTTGTTGGCCTATGAAAGTCATTTTTTGAGGTCTATATTCTCAAAATAAAATCAAACATTAGATATAAGGCTAATTAATCACTTTGCGCGTCGCCTATTTTTTGTGTTTGGGGGTCACGAATGTGAACTATTGTTATTTTCGGGGTCACGACTGAAAAAGTTTAAGAACCACTGGTTTAGGGCGATGTAAAAAGGTCTCTCTGTATTCTTTTCGTTCTGTGTTTTATGTTATTTGGACTAGTCTGTAATTGCCTGGAGCGTGTGCGTTTGCCCTGGCTGTGGTATGTTAACACCCCACCTCCCGCAGGGCGCTATGACAGCAGGATCACATGACCGACACCCCTCCTGACAGCCTGACAACTTTACAACTGCTGTCAACCAAAACCACAAACGCTAAGATTAGACTGCTCCTGACTAGTTGAGCTGTCAATCATCGGAACCTAAACTCACGAGACCCGCCCCCTGGATCACTCAGACACAAAGTAAAAGAAAGATAGACATAAATGAAACTTTTTGACAGAAATGTGGAAAGCTGGGTTACACAACGTTATTTTTTTTAATTATTCATTTTCGCCTTTTAGATTATATTGTGTATAAATAAGAAGCACTTTGTCACAAAATCAGTGCACTATGTTTCGCTGTCTTAAAAACTACGTGTCAAAGAGCTAGGAACAAGTTCAATAAATACCTACTTCCTAATAGAGTTTAGATTGGGAAAAAAATGAAAGTAATCCAGCATAAAACCAGAGTCCGTGCACAATACTCTGATCCCAACCTAAACCCAACCCGGACTAAAATTGTCCCTACATGTCTTGCACACTCAAAGAACTGGAGTTACTAAGTTTTCTAGTTGGTTGGTCTGTTTCTCATAAAATTGTTTTTGTTATGCAGGAAGGTTCCACAGTATAACATAAACTCATCTATCGTTCATTTATCCGGTTTAACTCTTTACACGATGGAGTCACTATGTCTCTCGGTTGGCCTGAGAACATCTCGGAATCCCCCCGGAGGAGCTGGAGGAAGTGTCTGGGGTGTGGGAAGTCTGGGAGTCCCTGCTTAGACTAATGTCCCTGTGACCCGGCCCTGGATAAGCGGAAAAAGACGAAGACGAAGCACTCTTTACAGCCCAAAAAGTACTTGGTTTGGTGCTTGTCTTCAAGAGATTGTTTGGTTTTATTCCATCTTCAGGTGAATAGAATGTTTCATACCCTCCACCAGCAGTTCCCCCATTTTTTTTTAACGTTCCAGGTTTTAATGGCAGAATAAATGCATTCTGATTGGTCTTCACGTTAGGGCTGCACATTATTGGGGGAAAAATTTATAAATTATTATGATTACATCTGCAATTTATGTTTAAAAAGTAGGATTCTAGAATTCTGTTGGAAAAATGTATCACGTTTTTTTAACACCATGTCAAAGGGCTCACTATTCACATGGAAATACTAACTGCTGGAGAAACTGTGGCTGCCAAGTGGCCCACCATTACCATGTGTTTTGGGACTGTCCTACTACCCATAAATATTGGATTTGAGATTAACAAAGCACTCCAGACTCTTTTTGACATCCCACTCAATTTCAGAAGTATTTGGGCCTCAAAACCCCTTCTATGGACACAATAAATAGATACATTTGGAGCACACTTTTTGCTGCAGGGAAGAAGGCCCTCACAAAGAAATGGGCAACACAAACTGAACCAACAATCAAGGACTGTACTGATATTATAATTGAAATGAAATTATAACATAAAATCGAAAATGAAATGAAAATGGACACATTTGACAGACTTTGGAACAAACCTTTGAATATCTGTGACCGCTTTTCTCGTCTCGTCTCTACACACCATGTACGAGCCACCCACTTTCAATGTCTTGCTCTCAAGTCGAGTAGTTTTCCATCATGTGTAGTTGTCTTGTCGCCCAAATTCAGGTCTGGTTTGGGCCAAGAATTAAAACTCTACTTCCTACTTTCACAGCTTGAAAATCATTCCTCTAGCTCTGCATGCCAAAAACCATGAAATTCATTGGTCAGATTCTTCAGGGAAACAACATGGAACCAAATCATTTTCTTCAGAACGAGCGTGACACCAGACATTTACTTACAAAAGAGCAGATAGGTGCTGTAGTTTAAATCATTCATTGTTAATATAGTTGTTTTCTGTCAAAGTTACTTGCCGCTAAACAAAAACACAATACAAACAAGTACACACATCGTAAACAAACGTGTGTACTCAAAGGCGAGACAAATAAACCAAGAAATCCATTTTTACAGGATTAACTTTCCCTGCATAGACGTATACGATAAAGCAGTGGACAGACGAAGAAGGGCAGAATGAGCAAACCGAAACCTGGCTGAAGAAAAAGGGTCTGATAAGAACAAAGTGAATTGTAAAGTGCAGCAGATAAGAGGTCGTGCCGAGGTGCAGAGCTAAACCCCCCAAATCAGCTTCAGCCGTGACCGCTGCGTCCGTCCAAAGATCCCATTAAGACCAGGGGAAGGTGAGCCGAGTCTAGACCAGGGACCAAGGACCACGGACCACTGAGCTAAGAGGATATGAGCTTATTTATTTAAGTGATCCACTCAGAGGTGACAGTATGACAGAGAGGGAATTAGCTGGTCAAAAAGAAAGGCTTAGTTTTGTGATGGAAGTATTATTATTTTTTTTTTTTCACAAATGTTTTTATTGAATTTTAACATTTTATAACACAGAACAACACCTTAACAAAATAACCAACAGTAATGAAAAGGAAAAAAGAAAAGAAAGAAAGAAAAACCCTCCCTCCACCCCCCAAAAAAAAAAAATAAAATAAAATAAAATAACCCCAAAAAAAAAAAATAAAAAAAAAAAGCACTTTTCACATAATTGACATTTACTGTATTAGTTTCTACATGTCAAAATGTTTTACAATCTTGTGAAAAGGGCAACCAAATGTCTTTAAAGTCTTCAAGCTTTCCTTTGGCAATATAAGTCAATTTCTCCAGTGCCAGATTGCTGGACATTAGTTTAATCCACTGGTTTACTTTGGGTCTTTCGATTTCTTTCCAGTTCAGAGCAATGACTTGTTTGGCCTGTAGTAAACAAAAATTAACAAGACCTCTTCTTTTTATTTCCTCTTAAGTCTTGAGGAAGATATGCAATAAACAGAGTTTGAGTCCATTGTCACTTAGCTTTCAATCAAATCAGAGATCAATGTCACGATCTCCTTCCAAAACTTCTGAAGTTCTTCACATTGCCACATACAATGCAGAAGAGTCCTTTTTCCTTACCACATTTTACACAATTATCAGGAACATTTGGGTTGAAATGGTGAAGTTTTACAGGTGTAATATAAGTTCTAAACAACCACTTATACTGCAGCAGTCTAAACCTGGTGTTAATCGTTTGTTTTTGTGCCTGTAAACAAGAATTGCTCCATTCATCAACTGAAATATCAGTTTCCAAGTCGTTTCTCCACGCTTGTAGATATGACAAACTATTTTCTTTAGAGGCTGAAAGTAAAATATTATAAAATTTGGAGAGGAGGCCCCTATCTTGATGATGATTAACAGCTAGATTCTCTATATAGGAGAGTGGGGGTTCTACGGTTGATTTCAAAAGAGTGGTTATGAAGCTTCTAACTTGTAGGAATTTGAAAAAATGTTTTTTGGGCAACTTAAATTTATCCGTCAATTGTTCGCATGACATTAACACCCCTTCGTTATACAAATCTCCTATTTTCCGTAGTCCCTTATTCATCCATACTTTAAACCCCATATCAGCCCTCCCTGGTTTAAATTTATTATTTCCCCAAATCGGTGATAAGCGTGAAAGTGCAGGTTCCTCATTAAGTAAAACATGTGATTGATGCCAAATTGATAAGGTGTTACGGAGAAAAGGATTTTTTGTGTTTTTTAACAGTTGTTTAATTTCTGCTGAGTAAATGTAGGACGTTAAGGGCAATTCTAATGTGTCATTTTCAATATGTACCCAAGATGGAATATCAGCCGTAGAGAAATAAAATGTAGCGGCATTCAATTGAGCAGCCCAGTAGTACAGTTTAATGTTGGGTAATCTGAGTCCCCCTCGATCATAAGGTAAATATAAAAGTGACAGACGCAGCCTAGGTCGCTTATCATTCCATATAAATTTGGTAAAGTGTTTAGTTAAGGAGGAAAATATGGAGGTTGGGATTTACAAGGGAATAGACTGAAAGAGGTACAGAAATTTGGGAAGAATTGACATTTTAATAATATTGATACGACCTACCATTGAGATCGGCATCCCCCCCCATCTCTCTAATGACTCCGATACCTTCTGAATTAGAGGGTCATAATTCACAGAAACAGTTTTGTGTATATCTGGAATAATTTTGATTCCCAAGTATGTAAATCCTTCATAGGTACTTGTGAACTGTGTTTGAATTATTGGGTTATTTCTGTTAAGTAATAGTAAGGAGCTTTTCTTCTGATTGACTTTGTACCCTGAAAAACTACCAAAGACTTGCAGTGTTTTACTCACTGTCTGAATAGATTTTTCCAGATTGGTTAAAAACAAAATGATATCGTCTGCAAAAAGAGATAGACGATGTTCTAGTCCTCCTATTTTAATGCCAGTGATGTCAGGAGATTTACGTATGGTCATGGCCAGAGGTTCAATAGCAAAAAGAAATAAAAGAGGGCTCAACGGGCATCCTTGTCTTGTGGATCTACTAAGGTCTATTGGTTTTGACACCTGGTTGTTTGTTACAATTTTTGCAACTGGCTTTGTGTATAGTAGTTTAATCCATTTCAAATAAATCTCTCCTAGACCAAATCTTTTTAGGGTCTCAAAAAGGTATGTCCATTCAATTCTGTCAAACGCCTTCTCAGCGTCCAATGACAGAAAGGCATGATCCATGGCAGATTGTTTTTTATGTAATATATTCAGTAGTCTACGAATGTTATGGAAGGCCTGTCGACCAAGAACAAATCCATTTTGGTCATTTAAAATTAATTTAGGGATATAAGATTCAATCCTCAGTGCCAGGGCCTTGCACAATATTTTGGTGTCACAGGACATTAACGATATGGGGCGATAGGAACCCAATTCTGCTGGTGCTTTACCTGGTTTTAGGAGAACAGAGATGGTTGCTTGTCTCAAGGACGGTGGAAGGATGCCTTTCTCATAGGATTCATTAAACATATCGAGTAAGTGGGGCAATAATTTATCTGCAAACTTCTTGTATATTTCAATTGGGAGGCCATCTGGTCCCGGGGCTTTACCAGATTTCATGTGGCTGAGAGCTTCTTTAAGTTCTGCAATACTCAATTTTTTATCTAGATCATTTCTAGCCTTTTCAGACAGGGTTGGGAATTGGAGTTGGTCCAGAAATTGGTTTTGTACATCTGTATTGTCTGGATATTCTGATTTATATAGATTTCCATAGTACTCTGTAAAAGTATCATTAATACTAATTGGATCAACCAAATTTTCTCCATTATCGAGTGTAATTGAGTTGATAGCTCTATTTGTTTGTATGGTCTTAAGTCTCCAGGCCAGGAGCCGTCCGGCTTTCTCCCCCTGATCATGGTATGACTGTTTCAGCCATAATAGCTGCATCGCTATTTTGTTTGTACTAAGTTCGTTGTATTCAGATTTTAAAAGGAGAAGCCTCTGTTGTTTCTCTGTATCATCGCAGTGATACAGCTGTTCTTGCAAGTCTTTTATTTGCTTTTCAATGTCCTTTAATTTGTTCAGATGAATTTTTGTTTTTTGTCTGGTAAAACTTATTATTTCTCCCCGTAAGTAGGCTTTAAAGGCTTCCCATTTTATTGCAGCACTTGTTTGATTCGTATTAAAGGAAAAATATTCTACTATCTTTCCCTCAATGAATTTTTCAAATTCTTCTGAATTTAGCCAACTCGCTTGGAATCTAAAAGGGAGTGAAGATGAGTGAAACTGTGGAAATTGAATGGATAGAATAACCGGGGCATGGTCAGAGAGTATTATAGGGTCATATTGACATTCTTGGACCATAGACACAAGGCCATAAGAGACCAAAAAGAAATCTATACGAGAAAAAGTTTTATGAGTGCCGGAGTAACATGAATATTCTGCTTTGGTTGGGTGAAGTTGTCTCCAAATTTCCACCAAGTTAAGGTCTTTTATAAATTTTACAATTGTTTTTCGTGCTTGTTGATGTGAGCCCTCAGAGCTGTTTGATCTGTCTAATGCTGGGTTAATAACACAATTAAAATCACCTCCAATTATATACTGGCCACTAAAAGATGACATGGTTAAGAAAAAATGTTGATAAAATGCAGGATCGTCTCCATTAGGAGCATACAAACATACGAGGTTGACTAATGTGGAAACAATGGTGCCATTAAGAATGATAAATCTCCCAGATGGATCAACGTGTTTGTCCCTTAACTGGAAGGGTATTGATTTGTGAATCAGTATTATGACCCCTCTAGCATGAAAAGTAAAATTAGAGGAAAAGACTTGTCCAGGCCATCTAGATCTAATCCTGTTCATATCTTTCTCCAATAAATGCGTCTCTTGTAAGAAGCACAACCTGCTCTTCATCTGTTTGATTTTACCCAACACTTGCTTCAATTTTACAATTTTATTTAGACCTCTGACATTCCAGCTAGATATGTTTATTATAGAGCTGTCAGGCATGGACAAAATAACAGTTCTTTAACCAAAGTTGGGTACCCCTTTCCTTGTCATATTTATGTTATGCAGAACTATAGGACTCAGAAAAAATTTTGAGTGAATATCCCAACTAAAACAAAAAAACCCCGCACATTTCCCCAAACGAAATGTGCTTCTAAATCCCTGTAGACTTTGAACTTGGGCTATGAAGAACGTTTCATCCACACAGTGGGTAACGTTAAATTGCACTCTCATAACAAGTTTACGATTGCGTGTGCTCCGCGGCTAGAAAGAAAATAAAAATAAAAAACCTGACCAGGCATAATTAAAGAAAACTCAAATATTGTATTGTAACATTGCATCCAGTACAAGAATAATTAAAGTTAAGATCAGAATAGTTATCATGAATCAATAAAACATATTTCACTTACTATACTGTCTATTGATGCAGTCTTTATCGGAAAACGGCGTGCAGAGAACATCAGTCAATATTAGACGTTGAATGTTGAGCTATTTTCTTGATATAGTCTTCAACCTGTGCAACCGATCTGAAAACCATGCTTCTGTCGTTGTGTGTGACGATCAAGTGGGCGGGATACAGCATACCGCATCGGATGTTTAGTGTGCGCAGTTGGGCTTTCACTCCATCAAAACACCGCTGCTTCTGACGAGTCTCCGAGGACAGATCTGGAAAAAAACTGACTTGTTGCTCTTCGTAGTAAACCTTTTTTATTTTCCTGGCCGCTTTCAAAGTAGCCTCCCGGTCTCGATTGTTCAAGAACTTTATGATAACTACTCTTGGTTTGGCAGTTGAGGAGCTTGCGGGTCCAATCCTGTGTGCTCTCTCGATAACGGGAGGCGAGGCAAAACAGTTGACAAGCGCTACCTTGAGCCACTTCTCCAGAAAAACGCACATGTCAGCGCCCTCAACCTTCTCGGGCAGTCCAATCAATCTCACGTTAGATCGTCTGTTCCTGTCCTCGTGGTCTTTCACTTTATGGTTAAGAACCTCCACCGTTTGTTGCAGTTGTTTAACTTTCTCTTGGAGCATGTTTATGTCATCCTCAGTTGTTGATATTCGTTCCTCCGCCACATCTAATCTTTGCGAATGTAACTGCATGTCACCTTTTATGCTGTTGATGGCCTCTAGCAGATTAACATGTTGTTTCTCGGAGTCTGCCCGCAGCATGCGGATAGCCTCAAGGATTTCGTTGTTTCTCGTAGTCTCCGGTACTCCGGCTCCACCCGGGGTCGGCGCGAGCTGCGCTGCTCCGCTAGCAGTGCTAGCAGTGTTCAAGCTAACGTTGTCATCTGGAGGACCTGACGACCCCGTTTTAGCCGTCTGTTGGTTAGTCTTCACGGACTTGGGTGGCATGATGAAAACGAAAGTTCCCGAGTTGAGTCTGGGTGAAAAACACTCCAGTTGGTCAAGTTTAAAGGATAAAGTTCAGGGTTTTAGCCGCGAGCCATCCCCTCGTGCGACCGCTCACAGACGCGCCATAACCGGAAGTCCCCGGAAGTATTATTTTTAATCAGAAAATGTAATCATGTGAAACGTCTGCTTCTGGTTGATTAAGGATTCAGTATTTTGTTTTTTGGTCAGTTTGCTCTCTCAACATATCGGCTTTCATGTGGAAACAACAAACTTGTCCAATCTGCTCCTAAAGATGTTTTATTCTTCCATTGAATCCACTTCATCATTAGATTTCTCTGGGACATTGTAACTTCAAAGGCCGTTTTCTTGAAATGCATTTTTCTCCCACAGAGACATAAAGATCAGCCTTAAAGTAGATCCCACTCTCACCAAACTGTACAATCTGGACTCAACAAGATTTTGACGAAATGTACAGAAGGATTTTTTGATATCTAATTCTAAAACTGTTTTCAGTTTTCAGTTAAACAAAATTAGGACAAATTTATTTTTTAGGACATTTATCAGTCAAATCTAGTTTTCCCAAAATCAGAAATCTCCTCTGTAAAGTATGTGCAAATGTGTTTAATGAACTAAGAAATGTAAACCTGGCTCTGTCCATTTTTCAGATTCAAATGTCCCAAATATGTTTTTGGAAGTTTTTACACATAAAATGCCTCATTTCTATATGAAAGCGTTACATGAAAAACTAATATATTAAGTAATATATTTGTTCCTTTTGTTTGTGTGAGTAAACTACAGGGTAAGTTTCAAATTGATATATTTAAATTTAATATTTTTTTCCTATTCACCTATGTTGCGCAAATTCCAAAAGGAAATCATGCTGATGAAAGGAGAGAGAGTATGAGATGTTATACTTTTGCCAGATGACTTTTAAAGGTGTCTAAAGTCAAGATTACGTCTAGTTCAATTATGGCTCTATTCTGGAACAGAAAAAAGAATAGTTGGTTCTTAAAGCTGCAGTACCTGAGTTTCATACTGTGGAACCAGATGTAGGTCTTTAAATCTTCGGAACATCGTTGAAATTCACATGCATTCATTTTCTGCCCTGTGCACAGCTTTACAGTAGTTTTTTCAGATGGCAAAATGAAACTGGGGAGGATCACCCAAGCACAGCCAATCAGAGCGCTGCTTTTAGCACTTACTTCGAGACAAAATACTTTATTATTAGACACAGGCAGCACGCAGAGGTCTCATTTTTGTCACAAAGTGCTGCGTTTACATGATACTCTTCCATGGAAAACACAAAATGTCCTAATTTACACTCAAAAAAGTCAGGTACCTCAGCTTTAAGGTCTGATCCATGCCATGAAGGACGAGATCTGGTTCGATGTCTGCTACAAGCTGGTCAGAACACGTCGTTGATGTTTTCGACGTGTCTAAAGAGTTTGGGGGATTTTGGAGAGTAGATGTTACACTGCTAGTTAGAAGTTAGAAAACGTGTTGCTCTTCCTTGAACTCTTCCAAGTTTGCTGTTGTCCTTTGATGGATAAGGATTCCAGATAGCAGCAAAGTATTCAGCCGCATACTTGTGAGTTTTAGGTGATGGTCTGAGCCTTTGAGGGGAAGTGCTTCGGATTCCTAAGGACAAAGTTCAGGGTGTTGCTTGCGTCTCCCTCTGCAAGTCTTACTAATGTGCACGCCTAGGTACTTGGTGTGGATGGCTCTGGCAATACTTCATCACATCATGCATAAAATCTTTTCCGCGTCACTGTACGTTGTAGCCCATCTCTGCTGTTAGATGGTTCTGGAAAATTGCACATCTCAAAGAAAATGTGAAAGGGCGATACTTTGACGAGACAGAAGTTTTGGGTTTTGATCCCGATCGACTGCGGGCGAGTTGCTGACACCACTTAAAAGCATCGAAAACTTGCAACAAGTACTTTTTGCGGACATTTACATCTAAGCTTCCTCGTCCACAACCGCTCCCCGTACGGACAAGCCCTCAAAGCAGTCAAAAGCGCAAACTTTTTGTCCAAGTGGATGACTGTCTGGTCCTAAAATATAACATCTGGACAGTGGTAAATAAGGCTAACGTTCATTCTGCAAGTAGGTTAATGTCTAAATTATCTCCTGAAACAAATTGCTCGAAGTACAGTCTAAAAGATAAATGTCTTACGATGTATTGTATTAACAACTGACCTCTTGTTTCACAGTTTGAAACTCCTGCTCTCAGGGTGCGAGTATCAAACAGGACAGCGGGTACTTTTGTTTTCTCTGTTTCTGTCTAGACTAGTTAACAAAAGGTCTCATTTGGTCTTAAAACACAACTCATATTAATATTATAATGGGCTCATTGTGGCTAAGTACTCTGAGGCTTTCATTTGACCTCCACTTTGACTCTTTATAATTGTATTTTTATGATTTGTCGGGATGGCGTTTTGCTTCGTCGGTCGCCTCTGCAGCAGGGACAACATTTCTGTCAGGGAAAGCAATTATTCAGTGTAACTTAAAACAAACCTGATCCACATTTTTGAGAAAGACAGCGCTCTCGTGTGAGTTATTTCTCTGGTACTTACTCAACAAAATCCACAGCAACAGTCTGGAGGGATTTCTTTGAGTTCTCTGGTCCCTCCTGATGGCGCTAATTTATTTCCTGGCAACAAACAACGTCTTCGGGGATGTTTTAAAAGAATAATCCTTCCTTTTGAGACGTGTCGCTCGTAAAACCCACAGCGCAGCGAGCAAACGGCACAGGACTTTCCGTTCTCAAAATGCCAGCACCGACAATGCATCGCCCCACTTCGGACTCTTGAACAGTACATTGTCATCGAGCGTGACCAGGGTCTAAGCTCCAAAATCAATCCATTCAATAGCGGGCACTAATGTAATGATTTTTAAATTCAATCTGACGTGTCTACCATTGAAATTTCACTTGACAGAGCCGCTTTGTAAAACATGACTTACTTCTTCCCCTCCTTGGTAATAAGAAGAGGATAAAATAACTCAAGTACACCCCCATTCTCCGTCTCCTGTGACCGGCGTACTTAGATGCAATTGAAAAGCACTATCAAACCCCGAGGAACTTGATTCATTGACTCCTTATCTGGCAACCCCGGCTAGCGCACTTCCCCGGTGAGCCACTAAATTAAATTATGTGTATTTATCCATTCAGGAGGGAGTGCGGGCAGAGCGGAGCAGCTAGGTAAACCACGGATCTGAATTGTAAATGCGATATTTGGAGGTGGTTAGGGCCTCGGGGGAGTGCGAGTGACATGTGTGCTGTGGTCCCAAAGAGGCTGTTTACCACGTGCTAGCTTTGATGGGGGAATAAAATGGTGATGCGCTAACAATGTTCCGGAGGCAGAGGAGAAGATGTAGTACCAGACAATGGAGTCGCGCGAAGACAGAGAGAGGGAGGGTGACCTTAGGATGCCTTTTCGCTAAGATTTTGTAAAGAAGAAGCAGACTGCAACGGAAGATTTGAAACAGCGGCGCATGAAAACATCAGCAGAGGGAAGTTGGAAAGTAAAGCATTGTTCCCTGGTTTAATTCGCAAACCGCGTGGGGTCTTTTCTGTCTCCTTCTATCTCAGCCGCCCGACCAAAAACCTCGACAGTTTTTCATTCAAAACTGAAAGTAAATACGTTCTCTCGCCTCTGAGTGTACGTTGCAAAATCCTCGTTGTGAAGCAGAGTCTCCACTGCGGGATTTTGGTCGACTGCAACGACAGAAGAACGTCTCACTGTGAGGCAACGTCAGATATTAAATTTAGAATCGTTGTACGAGCAAAGACGATGTGACCGACAGTAAACACGAGGGACGCAACCATACAATTTTGACACCATTCGATCTCGATTAGGGCTGAAGCTGTTGATTATTTTGGTTGATTAGTCTTGCAGTTACTTCTTCAATGTATCGATTAGTTGTTTAGAACGCGAAAAACACTTGAATATGAGAATTTTACTCAGTCAAAGCCGTTTAACGACATCCTTGTTAAGAATATGTATAGCTGTATTTTAAGTATTTTAATCAAAAACACACAACTGACATGTTTCCTGTGTGTTTTTTGTGTCATTTCTCCTCTGTCTGAGAAATAAAACCTCTTCTTTCAGCTCATGTTTTAGTGTCTGTGTATAGATTAGTCAATTATTTAATTAGTTGACAACCATTTCTATAATTGATTAGTTGCAATTAATCGATTCATTTGTTGCATCTCGATACATGGCTCACGATATTTGATTTTGATACACTTATGTTCTCAAAAAAAAGTTTCCCATGTTATTTTTTCTGACAACAAGAAAAAATATAAGTATCATAACCTATTATTTAAACTTGAAACATAATATTTCAATTAATTGTAGCATTACATCTGTAAATTCTACAGTCTATATATGAAGAGTCAAGCGTGTTTAATTAAATTTAAAATCTGAAATAAGAAGAAAATAAGGGGAATATGAAATACTTTTAATACATCCACCACAAGACCTTTTCATTTTGTGCATATTTTTGATCATAGAGTCGCTCTCATGTTTGTGCATTAGCTGGTCTTCCTCGTCCTGCAGCAGCGACAGACATAAACTCCTCCCCTCTGTCCTTTGCTCAAAACACACACAGACCGCTCCTCTCTTCTTTCTGATCACTGGAATTATGTTTTATTATCTTAACAGACCATTTTCAGAGCAAATCTTTTGATAGTGTCTGAGAAAAAGATAGCGTTTTATCGCAAGTCGCGGATGAATTGTGAGCAGGTTTATTTAAAGATATATCAATCCAAAAGCGGGTTTAGAGTCTTTGAAGGCAAAAAAATGTCTGCATTTTTCATATTGCTAGACTTTAAACATGCTCATGAGTGCCTTAAATTGCCATCTTATGTTTAAGATTTTAAAAATGTCATGTCATTTCATACTGACGAAGTCAACGCATGAATAAGAAACTTTTTTTTAAACATAAGATGGCAAATTTAAGGTACTCAAGAGCATGTTTAAAGGCTAATAATAGAATGAAAAATGAAGAATATGTTTCCTTTTAACCACAGTCAAACTGCGACAGGACGGACTCAGAACCAAGACCTTCAGCACAACAAGCTGCACTGTTCTGCCTGTTTTTCCCTTGTATGCCCCGGATAAAGACCTTGAGACGATCCTTGCCACCTCTGCACAGTCTTTCGTACACAAAACCTTAACACCTCGTAAACACCAACATGTGTCCAACAGTACAATTTTACTCAGTTTTACCCAGACAAAGCTGAAGTGAATTCATTTGACGAAATGAACAAGTATTTTAATCAAAAACACGCAGCTCACGTGTTTCCTGTGTGTTTTTTGTGTCATTCCTGCTCTGTCTGAGAAATAAAACCCCTTCTTTCAGCACAGAGAATGTTTTGGACTGTGTGTATAGATCAGTTAACGATTACTCGATCATTTAAGTAGTTGACAAGAATGTATATAATCGATTAGTTGCGATTAATGGATTAACTTGGTGCAGCCCTAAATGTAACCAACAGTAAACACCAACATTTGTCCAGCAGTAAATACAAACATGCAACCAACATACAGACATGTGACAAGAGCAAATGCAAATGTGTCCAACAGTAAACACAAACATGTGACCAACAACAGTAACAACAGAACAGCTCAGGGGAACAACCTCCTCATTTCCCTTTACATTTACAAACTAACCATTACAACCTCCCATACGGCACCAGAGCCACTTAGGGTGTGTTCACACTTGTCCTTGTTGGGTCCTGGTATGAGCATGTTTTAGTCCAGATGTAGACTTGGTTTGGTACTGGTCCAGTCCAAGATTTGTTAAATATGTTTCCCCGATTCGATCAGAATTTCGAAATAGTCTAAGTGCAAGTGTGAATGCACGCTCAAACACTGTGCCATTTGAGGTCGGACACAAGTGAATGGGAAAAAATCTTAAATGTACAGATATCAATTTGAAACTTCTCGTGTAGTTCAGTCAAATAAATGTAAGAAAAAAAGATATTACAAGTTTTTCATCATTTAATGTTTTCATACGGAAATGAGGAATTTTATGTGTAAAAACGGCATAAATTACACATATTTGGGACATTGGACAACCAGGTTTAATTTATTGGTTCATTTTGTACACACATTAGTTACAAAAAATTTACTTTGGGGTTTCTTATGTAGTTGTTGAGTAAACTAGATTTGACTGAATAGAATTAGATATCACAAATTCCTTCAGTACGTTTCGTCAAAATCTTGTTGAATCCAAGATTGTAAAGTTTGTTGTGTGTGAGAGCTACTTTAAGGCTGATCTTTATGTCTCTGTGGGAGAAAAACGCCTTTGAAATTACAATGTCCCAGAGAAATCTATAGATGAAGTGGATTAAATCAAGTAATAAAACATTTTTAGGAGCAGATTGGACACGTTTGTTGTTTCTAAATGAAAGTTAATATGTTAAGAGAGGAAACCAACCAAAAAAATAAAAAATAAAAAGTGTTTGCTTGTAGTGTCTCACTTTAATGTTAAACTGTGGGATTGTTCTTTTCATTAGAAATCGTAACTGTATAAATGTAAATAACTGTAAATGTAAACTAAATAAAGATAAACTAGTCAAAAACCTATCAAAAACAAGATAGTGAATCCAAGTATTTGTACATATCCTGTTTTTTGCAGTTCATTTCAGTTGGCTGGCAGTTCGCCTGTCAGCTTGTGAAGCAGTTACCAACAGAAATATCTGATCTTTTCTTAACTATTTTTTGCTCCAACAGAACAGAACATTTGATTTAACACAGACAGTCTTCCTGAGCAAATCAATGGATACTTAAAAGTTTGTTTTTCTCATATTTGAAATAAACTCACAGTCAATTGTCTGTAGTGAAGTTACAATTCCTCAGACCAAACTGCACAATAACCGAATCTCTGTCTACTCATTCAAAAATGGACGCTTTCGAGATGAAATTGCCTTTTTGGAACAGCTTGGAGAAAATGTGATAAATCCCGAGAACACAAGCTTCTTTTCAAATCGACTGTGCTTCTTTCAACTACCATTAACTCTGGGGACATTTGAAGCGACGTTTTTTGGAACTGCGATACAACAAAATGTTTTAAAAATGCATAAATGAGCAGTTACATAAGCTCTTCACATCCAAACAACATCATGGGGCTGTTAAGTGTGACATCACAGCTCCACAGACACAAACCGCCGAAAAAGGCTGCATTCACACCAGAAAATACACCACATCCAAACAGAAACTAGGCCTGGAACAAACCAAGACTAGACCAGGACTGAACCGAGACTAGACCAGGACTGAACCATGACTAGACCTGGACTGAACCAAGACTAGACCAGGAACAAACCAAGACTAGACCAGGACTGAACCAAGACTAGAACAGGACTGAACCAAGACTAGAACAGGAACAAACCAAGACTAGACCAGGACTGAACCAAGACTACACCAGGACTGAACCAGGACTAGACCAGGACCAAACCAAGACTAGACCAGGACTGAACCAAGACTAGACCTGGACTGAACCAAGACTAGACCAGGAACAAACCAAGACTAGACCAGGACTGAACCAAGACTAGACCAGGACTGAACCAGGACTAGACCAGGACCAAACCAAGACTAGACCAGGACTGAACCAAGACTAGAACAGGACTGAACCAAGACTAGAACAGGAACAAACCAAGACTAGACCAGGACTGAACCAAGACTACACCAGGACTGAACCAAGACTAGACCAGGACTTAACCAAGACTAGACCAGGACTGAACCAAGACTAGAACAGGAACAAACCAAGACTAAACCAGGACTGAACCAAGACTAGACCAGGACTGAACCAAGACTAGAACCAGACCAAACCAAGACTAGAACAGGACTGAACTGAGACTAGAACAGGACTGAACCAAGACTACAACAGGACCAAACTAGGACTACAACAGGACCAAACCAAGAGTAGACCAGGACTAAACCAAGACTAGACCAGGACTAAACCAGGACAAGTGAACGCAGACTGGACATGATTAATTTAAGACATGTCAGACAAATTCATGTTAAAGGTGCACTATGTAACTTTTCATGCTTGTTTTCAAAGAGTTGTTATTGATTTGCCCGGTATGTTTCACAGTATGGCATTAAACATATCTGTGTAGCATTCATTGAATGAATGTATGTTTATGTATGTTATGAAATCGCTTGGAAAAGACGTGTTGAGACTATGAGCAGGCTCGCCTCTCCACGGAGCTGTCTCCATGGAGATAACTCCAACAACGTTCATTATGTCTTCCTTAGTTATATACACAATAGGATAGGATAGGTAATCCATGAAGATAAGATAGTTAAATGCAATACTCTACAACAGTGGTTCTAAACCTAGGGGTTGGGACCTCCATGGGGGTGAATGGAGAATGATTTCTGAGGGTCCCACATGATATTTGCTGGTCTATCAAAGTCATTTATCTAGATCTATATCTCTCAGACATTAGACATAAAACTACTTTATCACTTTTCAGGTAGTCTATTTTTTGTGTTTGGAAGTTGTGAATGCCAACAGTTGTTATTTTGGGAGTCGCGACTGAAAAAGGCTGAGAACAACTGTTCTAGAACAATGGTTTTTCAGTCGTGACCACCATAAGAAGTGTGTATTTACACAAAATGAGACCACTGCACAGTGTCTGCAACACAACTATAAACACACTATTTTATGTCCACAAACTAGTGGCAAACCCTCCACTAGAAAATCATTTTTCCTTCACATTATAATAACTACACCTTAATTAGCCTTACCAAAGCATGAACAAAGACTCAATTCACAATCAACAAAGAGTGCAAAGCATGATTCAGGATTAGTAATTACTTAATCAAGGTTAGGGTTAGCGTATTAGTTAAATCGTTAACTAAGACTGAATTGGTCTTGACAAACTATTTGTTCACTTCAGTCTTTGGTCATGCTTTCCAAGGGCAAGAATAAGTGTGGTTATTATAAAGTGTTACCAATTTTTCTATTAATCTCATCCACAGTGTCAGTTTAAACTTCACAAAGACCACTAGAAAAGTTACACAGTGCACTTTCAAGTAATAAAAGCAGTCATGCCAAATGCCAACACAATTGAATCGTCAAGCGGTTTCAAATTTAGCCCAAGATTATCACAGTAACGATCATGATTGTGTCTAAAAATCACCTCTAGAAGAAAACCAGGCTATCCTTATTGTTTGTATGTAGTCAAACAATTTGAATCAGCTTTGCACATAACCCTGGAGCAGGCCAAAATCTGCCAGAACACAATTACGGCGTCCATCGAACCCTGACGAAGAGTTACGATATCATTACAACGCAGTTACATTAGCAGATCCGCTCAACAAACGGCTCCGAGCGCTGATGACGAGCGGAGGAGGACGGAGCACGTACCTCGGCCGCCGGGATCCCTTCAGGAGGCCGACACTGGAGCAAAACTTCTTGTTCTAAAGCCACTTCTTTCCCCAGAGGCTCCTGTTCAAAGGATTTCTTCAGATCTGCGGAGAGAGAGAGATAAGATACGTTAGATACGGGACGAGGAGCTGAGACTGTGCGGCCGTGAAGGGGAGAAAGTGTGATATTACGAGGTAAAGGTGGATCAAAATAATGTTGATGTTGTTGTTTGGAAGAGGTTTAACTATGGAGAATATACTATTTTCTTTAAAATGCATGCAATTAGGGGACTAAAAATAAAATAAACTTGTCTGAGTGTGGTCTACCACAATGGTTCCCAAGTTTTTTTGTCTCGAGTACCCCCTAAGCTTTGTCTCACACTCGGAGTACCCCTTAACTTGAGTTTCGGGCAAATAAATGGGTTATTACATTATATTTGTTGTTTTAATTGTGTTTATGGTCCAAGATACTCCACTCCAAGATGCTAAATTTACAACTAAGTACACGTTTTTAGTCAAATAAAAGTACGTTTCATCTCCATTTAAAGCCTGAAACCATTCCAAGTGCCCCCTGTTAGCTCTTCACGTACCCCTTGCGGTCCCTGTACCCCTGGTTGGGAAACAGAGGTCTGCCAAACCCCTTACATCAATGATAAAAACAAAATAAAATAAAAAAAAAACAAGCAGGCAGCACAACCTCAGGAGAATAATGCAGAAGAAACCGAGCGTAACCGTGATGGCAGTGACGCTTTGTTTACGGATTTTGAAATGAATCCTTCAAACTACAGTCAGACGGGGCATCCCTCCACAGCCGCCAAGGATGTTCCTCCTCCTTCTGAATGCCCGATTCCTCATGACACCGGGGCCAAGCACAAACCTCCGCGTATTAATAACAAAGGTGAGGTTCTGTACAGCCACAAAGACTTCAGGTTAATTACATCGATTCCAGAAAACGGTACCATTTTAGTTGAATTGGTATCTGCTGAGTCAAGGGAAATGATGGAGGGAAGTCGGAGCCCTGCGGCGGACGTTACAGTGAGGTAGTCCCAACCCAATGTGGCTGCTGTTGGGATTTTGGGCACTACAAAAATAAATTGAATCGATCGAATATTTGAACCTCAGCCAAGACATTTTCAGCCACGTTTTAGCACGTTTCTGATCAATCCCTAATCCAAAAACAAAACAAAGATGTATGGAATTATTCTTGTTAAGGATAATAACGCTTTTAAAAACGCCAATACTCCTCATTTTGTCCATTCCTGCTGCAAGTTTACTGTTACATAAAGAATGCAATTTGACTGATAGGCGTAAACAAATTACAGAAGCACTTTGAAGATAAAATGTCCCCTCCAAACAAACAAAAAAACAACAAAATGTGTTTCATTATGCTCACCGTGTGCCATTACAAACTGTGTATTTCCTTCCTTCTTGTATTAGTTTAGCAGGTAATGTTTCAGTGTGCTGAACTATGAAATGCACCTGGATTATTAGGACAATTTGGTTTTGGGGACTGATAAAAATTAGCAAGCTATAGACCAGGTAGTACTTTTGACTCTCAAAACCTAGATGACAGATATGTTGAGGTGATACAGACCTAACTTTAATGTTTCGCCTCTTATTAAACGTGTGGTGGCTCATCAACACTGTGGCAAATGCTAATTCACTTTACTGACATGTCGGTGACAGGGGTTTAATAGGTGTTGTGAGTAGCTTTATCACTTTTAATTAGATTCCAATTGATTCCAACGCTGACAGTGACAATACCTAAATAGATTCCATATAAAAATCTAAATAAAAAATCTATACACATAATTATTTCCTAAGAACAGATGTAATGTATATTAATTATTAAAGAAAATCCTGCACAAATACGATACATACAAGTCAGTGTAACCTCCTACATAACTTCGGGCACATTTCTTATTTAAACAGTATTTTATATTTTTCTGTATGAATGTTTCGTAAAGCCAAAGTTGAAACGTCCTGATTTTTCAAAACAGCGCCCAGATGATGATACTTGAAACGTTTTCGACGATGGACCCCTCCTGGACAAATGAGGGATTACACTGATTTTGGATTGTTCATAATGTCAACAACTGTAAATAACAGAGCTGTAATCCTTTAGTTGTCTGGTCGATTAATCGGTCGATGGTGTCTTAGTCCAGTTGTTCTCAAACTAGGGGTCGGGACCCCAATGGGGGTCGCGAAATGATTTCCAGGGGTCCCCAGATGATGGGAGAAAAATTAATACAATAGTGTTAAACAAGGCTTGACACCCTTCAAATGCAGTGGTAAATGAAGATTCCTATTTGTTGGCCTATTAAAGTAAAAAAGTAAAGTTTTCTAGGTCTATATTCTCAAAATAAAGTCAAACATTAGATATAAGGCTAATTTATCACGTTGCGTGTCACCTATTTTTTGTGTTTGGAGGTCGCGAATGTGAACTATTGTTATTTTGGGGGTCGCGACTAAAATAACTTAGTCGACCAACATTTTTATTAGTCAACCAATTACTTTATCTAGATTTTAAAGTGAAGAATAAACTAATGAATGATTAGGTGTTTGAATTAAGCATTATTTATCTTGATTTGAAGATTTTCTGACTGCCTTCAAAAAAAAGATTTCTCAGTGGAACAAGCATAAATATTTTACTTTACTTAAAACAAGAAAAACAGAAGAATTGAAGTCACTGCACTTGAAATTAGACAATTTGCAATGCAAATCTACTAAAATTAAGTAAATATTACTTAACTCTAGCCCTTATTAGCGCGCACATCTTATGTAAGACCGTTGTATGGCGAAAACAGAAAAAATTAGAAGTTGTGAGCGAGTTAGCCGAAGTTTTGGAGTGAAACGTGAGTTTAACCAAACATCTAACACATAAATACACTGTTTACTGGTTTTACTCGTTGGGCAGGGCGCGACGGCCAGACATTTTATCATTATTTAGAAGAGATATTTTGAGATAACGCTATAACTGACGATATAAACGACTCTAGACCAGAGGTGTCCAAACTTTTTCCACCGAGGGCCACATACTGAAATTTAGACCACGCGGAGGGCCACAATTAAATCGTGAAACGCTCAAAAAAGTTGCATTAATCTGATTTTTAAAGTGCCACCACACCTAAATTCAGTCTCAATGCTTCAGGTCTGTGTCGCACCAAAATGTTAGTTATTTAGGTTATAATAGTAGAAAATCTGAAATTTGCTGTAAAAAGTATGTCTTAGGACAATGTGGGCCAATTCACCAGGAAGCTTGAGGGCCAAGAAAAATTGGTCTGCGGGCCGCTTTTGGCCCCCGGGCCTAAGTTTGGACATGCCTGCTCTAGACTAAATACCTAACAATGGCACCAGTATTTGACCTGTTTAAAGGTGCTTTACCCATTTATTAACGTAAAAAAGTAAAATCAGTTCTGCCTCAGCACAGATATAGTGTTTAACCTTTAAGGATGTTTAATATGTATACAAGTGTAATAATTGTGCTTCCAGTCCTTGTCTCAACCTTGATTTTTAATGTGTCTCTAGTCATTTACGTTTAGCATTTGCTGCAGTATCAGATTCACTTCGCAACTGTGAGGAAAATCTGCTGCAGTGTGCGCCAAATTATCTCGTATGCCATGTTCCAGATTTCAGAAAATGACGATATATCATGAGCAATATGATACGGCCCAGCTCTATTTACCAGTATTCTTCTGCATAAATCGTTGTTTTAGCCTGATTTCCAGTGCAGCTGTGGTTTTTTTTAATGCGGTTTGGGTCGGAAACATGGCCAGACTTCATCATTTTGATGCATTTTTGCCACATCCCTTTTAGTCGACGCAGAATTTCTCCAGTCGACTACAGCCCGTGTAAATAAGTGTCGAATTGTAACGTCTCCTCCTCCTGTAACGTCTCATCGTAACGCTAACATTTCAGCTCGGGACATCCCGGTTTGGGTCCTAACCTGTCACCACGCCTGAGCCAAACCCAGCACCAGACAACAGCGCGTATTTGCAGGCAGCACTTGTCACATTCCCCTACAAACACGCATTCTAAAACCGCGATGATGTTTATTCTTTGGTTTTGCATAATTGCTCTGTTTTATTATTCATACCCTTTACAGCTGTCTTAAATAGGTCGGCATTTTACGGTTTTGATAATGATGCTTTAGCGCGTTCCTTGCTTCGCTAACACAACCGTCCCCGCGCTCTGAAGGGGGGCCAGACAGACGATGTCGCGTGCAGTTAGCCAGCTGTTGCAAACTGCAGCGGAAATGTGCGACGGTAACAGACCAATTAACCTGTTCACAGCAGCAGTATAATCCACAAACACCTCATAGATTAAAATAATGTGACACATCCTGCATCATTTAAAGTGCGGCTGCTGTCTTTAACATCATTCGGCGCCGTGGCTGAAATGTCACAAATAATACTAAAAAGAAAAAAAGGGTAAAGATAGAAAACGTGTAATGCAATAGGGAAACTAATATGCTTTTTAATGCATATATGATCTTGTTTTTTTTCCTTAATGACTATATGACAGGTTATCATTTTTGTCTAATTATAACTTAGTTTGGATGGAAGGCACATGTGGTAAATAGTTATAATAGTTTTACATCAGTCAAGATGCAGTTTGTGAGGAAATTTAGAAGAATAAACGTCTAAAATGACAGGAAATAGTGCTGAGTTATAAAATGCAACCCCTCTGTGATGTCATCAAAAAGCGACGTGCCATTGAAAATATTTTCAATTTAAATGTAACTGACACATTTTTTGGACAGTTTAAACCATCATTCAATAAAATAAAGGTATTGTTAAGTATTCTTTTTTGTCAATTCCTAACTGTTGTGTCATTTTTATGGATTTTGCCCCTTGTTTTCAAAATGGTTGCTAGGTAACAGTTGTGGAATTACCTCTAACTATGTCATATTTGCTGCCCGTGACCAATCAGGAAGTAACATTATAAACTTCCCCAAAGCTGTCAGACAGGGGACCAATGTGCAAAATGCTTAGTAAAATCTTGAATATAATCATGTTCACTATGTTTTAGTGAAATGTGTGTCTAATCTGTCATACAGACTTCAAAGATGCAACCCAAGCAGGCATGGAAGCCCATTTCTGCCAATGAATAAAAAATAAAAGCCCCTCAGGACGTCAGAATTTCAATGCTGCCACTTCAGCCACATCAGTTTTATTCTTCTTCTTCCTTTCTTGATTAGAATCAGTTCAAGGGTGCGTTTGCTCACTGTGATTCCATGTGAAGTAAATGCAGTATTTCGTTGGTTGTAAAACCATCTCTAAAGTGCTTCTCTGCAGCTCGCAGCCCTAAAGCAGTCTGCTGCTTTATACCTGAAAAACTCAAAATTATGACTTTAAAGCTGATAATTATGACTTTTAAACTCGAAATTATGACTTTAAACTCATAATTATTACTTTAAAACTTGAAGTCATGACTTCCCGTGGGGCTTTTATTTTCTATTCATTGGCTGAAATGGGCTTCCATAAGCAGGAGACGTTACTGGGCCAAATTCATGACATTTTTGGGCAATAAATCAATATCTGGATTTTTAGCTGTAAAAAGGTATAAATGCAAGATACAGAAGTTCAATGTAATACTGTATAACACTGTGCGTAAAACAATAACATCTCTATGGAAACAAGTATTGCTGACACCCACTCTAAACATTACATAGTTTACCTTTAAAGTGAGACACATCAGGCAAAACTATTTTGTTCTTGGTCAGCGCTATCATTTTCTGATCTGCACACAACAATGTTTTATTATTTTATTCATCAAAGTCACATCCATAGATTTATAGGCCACATTGAAACTTTAAAAGGTTGTTTTCTCAAATTTTCTCCCATAAAGTGGGTACCCAATTTTTGTTTGTTTGTTTTATGCAATGAAGTAAAAAAAAATTTAATAATATGTTATGAGCATCTATTCAGGAGAAAATGGGTTCATTGTGAGCTCTCAGGGTCTAATTATAGAGTGCTTTATTCTCCACGTAGCAGGCAGTGTGTTGTTAGCATGCTAGCTTTACCGTGATGGCAAAACTCAAACTCATTAGGTAAGTGGGCGATAACAGCGAAGAGTTTAAAATGAATTAGTTCTGTTTTTCCAAGTTTTTGAGACTTTAAAAATCAGGTATCAAACTTTATAATCTTGTACTGTACAAGATCTTGACTGATCATACTGAGGGATTTGTTGATAAGACTCTAGATTGGATTTATTAAAGTTTTAAATCCAAAAAATTAGGCAAAATTTGTTAGATCTAGTTAACTCCAATACGGTTTATGGTTTCAAAAATTCAATTTTTTGTCCTTATATTTACTTAGGGAAACTACAGGAGATGTTTCAAAATGACAACACTGAATCTAAGATTGTTTTTCCAATTCACCTAACACCCTAACCCTGTGTCTCACCTTTTAACTAATGCATATTTTGTTAGCATTAGTAGTTCCACCAAAACAGAGGATAGTTGGCCACCAAAGGTTAAGTGCCCATTTTATCACAATTGAACCCAGAATAGACATTAATTACACAAACCTTTTTTGCGTTTTACAATTTCTAATATGTAACAATCAAGATGTGATCACTTTTACTCAGCAACAGTTTGGCGTTGCTGGCAGGATCCGTCAGTCACTCACTGGTTGGTTCACACACTCTTATGTTTCATACATCAGCTGTATGAAACACTGCTTTGTCGGCCTCCTCTCCATCATTCCACACTTTTCTTTTCCACATCAGGACAAAGTTGCCAGATTCTGAGGATCTCAAGCAAAGCCAAAGACAATAACGGATCCGGGCTAATGGTGCGCGTGCTGTGATGGATGACAGCATTACAAAGCACTGTGGAACGCACTGCCGTTTCCTCACACCGCCTGCCAGATCTGCACCACTGCCTGCTTTTAAAAAAGGAAAGGAAACTTAACAGCGGCCGAGCTAAAGGCTATTAAATGAAAGAGACAAAAACAACAGAAAAAAGTAAAAATAGGAAAACAGTTGTGGAAAGAATTTAACTTCAATTGCAAGTTCTTAATCATGTGTGAAAGAGAAGGCAACATTGGCCCAAGAACTACACTTACAAAATAATGCTGTAAGTCTATCCAAATTAAATAATTTTACCACATTTGATGATCCAATGCAAATAGATTTTAAGATGATCTATTTGAAATATACCTATGTTCATTTAACAATAAAATTTCATTGGATACATACATTTGTTTTTTGGGGTTTTTTTTGAATAAAATTAATGATTATGACTAAATCATAACCCTTTGTTGGGACATTACATTCACCTACATTCATTTTCTGCCTAACCCCAAAATATGTATTAAAAAATATATAATGTCGCACTCTGGATCATTCAGAACTTGCGGGATAATGCTAACGGGCTAACACAAGACTGCTGCCGGAGTCCTTCAAATCATACCGGACTAGCCACGTAGCTAAGTGGTTAACAGCATGAGCAGCGAACGGCGCGTCTACATGTGTATATGTCTGTGCATTAAATTGCCATGTTAATTGTGTTGCTATGCTAACAGATTATTAGCTTACATCCAGACATAACATTAGCCTAATTTCTTACTCTCCAAAGTTAGTTGTGGCAAGTTTCGTTGCTTGTAAAGTGTGTCAGCGACTCGCTTTGCAGTTGATGAGGAGCAAAACCCAAACTTCTGTCTTCTTGAAGTTTTGCTCCTTTTCATTTTCGGAGTGAGATGCTATTCTTTTTTTTATGTAGCAACACTTAACGCAATGGCGAACAAGGTGCAAGCTTGAAATCTATGAATATCTTAACAGATTTTAATTCTTGCAATATGAGAAATACGAATTTGTCTTGCCCAAGGGTTAGGGTTATGGTTAGGGTTAGGCAAAATGACAGGGTTAGGGTTAGATTGGTGGTAGACTAGATTGCTGTGAAAACCCAAAATACTCATGAAGAATTCTTTGGCTATTTCTTATTATTTATCAAAGAGTGGAGCGTTTAGCAGTCAACAATTACTACACTATATAACTAATAACACATACCAGTATAATGATGGCCAGGATTCGACGAGTTACAATCAAAAGATTTATTTCGCTATCTCCCCAGAACGTAACCACTGGCTCAGTCCATCCGTATTTAACACATCGCACATGAATAATACATGAATATGCAAGAAGAGGCGATGGCATCCTTCCTGAAGTCTTCTGATGGGGGGTTTAACGTAAAGTTCTCCTTATAGGGAGAGGCCGTTTTGTTTATCTTACACATTCCTGAGATTGGGCCTGCTCTGCCAGAAAATGGAAACTTCACAACTAGTTTGGATGTTACCTGAAACTCAATAACTGACATGTTGTACAACAAACAAAACTTCTGCAATTCATCTTACATAAGTAAAACTATAAAACCATTATTTTATAATTATAAGATCAAAATCAAACCTTCAAGTGTACATGGTCGACATAGTCCACACATATGACATGGATGCACAGAACATTTTCTTCACATTTCAATCCCATGTGCACACAACTCGAAATCTGCAACGATAAAACACAAAACACTTCCAAAACAATTATTCTAGACAACATACCTCTAACAATGGGAATAACACAACAACAAACAATACCAAGTATAACAAAGAAAATCAAAAAACCCATTGTTTGGAGATGCCTGGGACCCTAAATAATTCAATTGCCGGTTTCATCTGGAATGTAAGTACAACAATGATCTATGCCTACAGCTGCACACATACCTCAGCATAAAGACCATCTAAAATTCAGAGCCATCCTCCAATTGTTTCAATGTGTCATCTACAATTTCCTAAGGAAGAAGGTGCCAGTCTGGCTAATGTAAATGTGCCGCACCAATTTGTAGGTAATACTAAATAAGAGTTAATGCCACATGTCCAAACGTACCCATGAGGAGTAGGTGAGCCCTCCTTTCCTGGAGGCGTGAGAATCACAGTAGAGCTCTTTACCAGGTTTAGGATCTTATGTACGTCTTGCCACCAGTTTTGTGAGTCTCGGGGCCAAGAGTTAGGACCTATTTCATACTTACAGGATGATTTACCTAAAGATCTGGTACCACTACAACTACGAGTGTAACAGACTGGGGCAGGTAATGGTTGTCTATAAAAGTGGAGCCCTCTCCCCACTGTGCTATTAGTTTATCTTGTCCAATTCGCTGGGTTTCTCCACACTGTTAAATTAGCTGCATGCATCCATTGGCTACACTCAGGTAAGTGAGAACTAGAATTACGGGCCATAATTCTTCCTAAGTACAATATACAAAGTGATTCTTGTAATCCAGCTGGCACTGCCACCGAGGTGGGAGATTCATCTGCATGATGTGGCTTAAAGGAGCAAACCCAACAAGGTGAAGTTACATTAACTTTTTTTTTGTTTTTTTTTTTGCTGTATAATGAGCTACCTTTAACCATTTATTTTGTAGATGTTCTCCTGGAACCATTTCCTTCTGCAATCATAAACAAAGTCACATTTTTTACAACATCAGTATTATTATCATTTATACATTTGATTGTCCAGTCATCAATCCAACCAGGGGTCTGTATGTCCGCTACTTTTGCTCGTAAATATTTAATGTTTTTTTCCATTTTTACAATGCATTAGTTTGCGTTCATTTGAACCAGATCCAGCTAGAGTCAAACATATCACTATTCCAATGAGTAGTAGCGTTATCAGGACACACAGCCACACTGGGCATTGATGAAAAAGTCTTGGAGAAAGCCTGGAAGATGTAAACCATCTGCGAAAAGTGAAAGAGACGGATATAGATCTATTTTGAGGTTTGGTCTGTTTTGTCTTTAGCCTGGAAGATGTAAACCATCTGCGAAAAGTGAAAGAGACGGATATAGATCTATTTTGAGGTTTGGTCTGTTTTGTCTTTAGTATTTTGGGTATCCCCCACTTCCATAGTATGGTTTGGCAAAGGAGTGGTGGTACCAATAAGGTTTTCCGTGTACTTTGAAAGCATGACTGAAAGGTCCAATGTAACGAGGGGAGGCCTTGTACTGTCTCTGGTCTTGGTGCTGATAGAATAGCCTGTTTTTGTGAGGGCGAGGGTTAAATACTACCAGAACAGATGACCTTACCTAGGAAGGTTACCTGAGGCCTGCAACACTGCAATTTAGATTTGGACACTTTAAAGCCATGGCGCAAAAGTTGGGAAAGAACATGGTAATCAAACACTCGGTAGATGAGGTGGATGCAATTAAAATGTCGTCAACGTATTGAATGACTACGTTCCCTTCAGGTACTATGGTGTCTGCTAGACAACGTTTTAAACAATCATTAAAGATGCCAGGGCTATTCCGGTGCCCTTGAGGGAGTACTGTGTACTGCAGTTTGACACCACAATGGGTGAAAGCAAATTGATATCTGCTTTCTTCTGCCAATGGAATAGAATAAAACGCGTGTTTTAAATCTATCACCGAGAAGTATTTCATGTCAGGAGTCAGAATGGACAGGACTGTTATAGTGACATCATTCACTTTACGATCATGTGCCGACCTAAAAGTGCCATCTGGTTTTGGGACTGGGTTCAGGGAGTGTTCCAGGTTGAATTTGAAATTTCAAGAACCCCTGCTTCCCATAAGTCTCTAAGCGCCTGATCTACTCCCTCAAACTGCTGTCTGTTACTATATTTTCTTTGAGGGACATAAACTTTACTGCCTGGTTGGGACATTGAGAACCACAGGTTCTACAGAAAGACAGCGGCCAATATCAGAACCGCTAACAGCCCATAGTTCTTTGGAAATTTAGACAACATTTCTGCGGCAGATTCATGATCAGTAAGCTCACGCCATGTGACCGGTCCAAAGTCTCCTCATCCATTAACAGAGTGTCAATTACATTTGATAATGGAATCATGTAGGCCTCAGCCGAAATACTATGGAACAAATTTGGAATAGATGTTGGTTTCCAATCAACAACACGATTAAGCCTCCAAGTGAGGGGACCTAATTCACGGGCTTCAAAGCCAGGCCCTGTTAGTAATAGAGCTGCAGTTTTACAGAGGCTACAACCCCAGTTTTGTGAACGTAGAGACAGCTAGTAGTTATTAGAAATTCTCTACCTTTAAGCTGGGTGTTAAAAATTTCTTCATAAACCTCGTCATCCTGTCTGTCATAAAACAATGTGACATGATATGGGTCAGTTGGAGTTGTAAATGGGTAGCAGGTGGAGAACCATGGCTTCCACAGCAGCATAGAGGAGTACAGTCCCTCCTCTTCAGTTGTTTGTGGCTGTAACAGGCCCCAATATATTTTTGCCGTTTGTGGTGTTGAAGATTGAGTGAGGAAAACACGGTGACATTCTTGTCCAGAGCAGGTAGCTGATTGTCCATTCGGCCAGGTGACTGTAATCCCACCAGGAGTACAGAGAATATCAGCTCCAGTCGTCTGTAGAATGTCTCTGCCCATCAAACTGACGGGTGTTTGTGGCGAATATATAACAGGCGTAATAAAGTTTTGGCCAGCAATCAAAAAGTCAATGGTTTGGTAATTCGAGAGGTGTTGATTGTCCCATGAGTCCTGAGAGATGGATGCTCTTGTTACTGAGCTGTGAATGATGTATAGTTTTAACAGTAGAATGTGTGGCTCCTGTATCCACCAACATCATTGTTTTTTCGCCACCCACCTCTACAGTGACAAATGGTTCTGGGGTGGCGACAAGACTCCTTGGGCCCCCCCTTGTATCCTTCATTTTCTCCCGTCCCTCCATTATACTGGCCTTGTTGCACCCATGGTGGCGGATTGAGGGACCCTGCTGTGTCCAAGGAATCTGGTCCAGTCCCCGGGCGTGCTCTACAATCACGGCTAAAATGTCCAGGGCGGCCATCCACGCTGCTGTTGTCCACCAAAGCTCATTCCTGCTCCCCTACCTCTACTTTGGCTTCTAAAATTCCTCTTCCTCTGCCCTGTCTATTTTGTCCGTTTCCCTGATAAGGGTGTGGTGGTGTCACGATAAGACGCTACGGGTGCTTGGACAGGTGCAGGTGTGATGATGGGGGTGTCAGTAGGTGCTGGTGTTGTAGCCACCAACCGCGGACCTGGTCTTTCTTTTTAGCAGTAGCTTGCTGCCTGGCTTCAGAGATTTGCAGTCTAAGTAACTCCTGCTGTAACTGTGTAGTTTTGTCTTGAGCCTCTTTTTGTTGTTGATTGTATATCTCAGCATGGTGTCTAAAATGCGTCAAAAATTGAGTGCTGTCAGCCACTAAACCGGGCACAGCTTTTAATGCTGTTTGAATTTGGGCTGGCAAGGCGGCCAGAACCTGCTGCAGAAATAAGCATGTAGTTTGTGGGTTCCTCAGAGGATGTGTGTGCATAGAATTTATGTATGCATTAATGCATTGGTCAATGTATGTACTTGGACATGTGCCTGGAGTAAACGGATCCAATGTTGGTGGTGTGGGCGTGGTTAAGGGAAACCTAAGTTTGAGATGGTCTAATAGCACCTCTGCATGAGGCTCAAAGGGATCTTCAATAGGTGTGTCATTCAGAGCTATATCCCTCAAAATCTGCTCCGTAACGTGATGTGAGGAACATTCAGTAAGTAGTTGCTTCACATCTCCCAGTGCCAGAGTCATGTGACCCGTCTGAGCTCGTAGAGCTACGTACCATGACATGCCTCCTTGAGACAGTGGTGGTAATTTTTCTTTGATCAAGGCCATATCAGCGCCCCCTAAGGGTTTGTAAACCCTAGGGATTTGCCCATCAGCGCCTGCAGGGCCTGTTACTAGTAGTTGATAAATATATACGTGTGGTAGTGTCACTGGGTATAAACTTGCTGATTTTAATTTAGGTAATTTGGCTAATGCATCTTTGTTTTGTTGTAGCTCTTTCCGTAAAGCTATCATGGTTTTCTCGGCCTCCTCAATTTGTGTCTGCCAGCTTGCCTTCTCACTGTCCTCTGTAGGAATGTTTCTTCGCAAAAATGTGATAGTAGCTTGGAGGTTGTAAATTTCCCGATTTAGACCATTTATTTTAGATTGTATGTCATAACTCTCAACATTGCATCCACCTTCATCTTCCTCATCCGTGTCGAACAAAGTTACCGTGGCTGCCTTAGATTTTGTAACCTTTGATTCTACTGCCAGGTCTTTCTTTTGCACCGCCAGCTCTTGTAATTGTTCACCTAATTTAGTCAATTCTTGGACCGTATTGTCCTTATATTCTTGTCTCAAATCTTTTTGTAATAACTCAAGCTGCTGTTGCTGAGCCTGCAAACCCTCACTTACTTCCTGTTTTGTGTCCTGTACTTGCTTAAACAGCTGTGCTACATGTTCTAAAACTGTGGCTGCTGTTGTGTCTTGTTGAAACAGGTCGCGCTTCTTTGCTAGTTTTTGTTTCTCTTCTTTTGACAATGAGAGTTGTTTAAGAACTAACTTCTGCAGTTTATCTGTTTCGTCCTGTGTCATAGTCTCTGATGGTTGTATGTCTGCATTTATAAAACCTTGCAGTTAGTAATGGATACAATCCACCGGCGCCACCAGTAGGTGGTGCCATGCGCTCCGTCCTGGGGAGGAGGAGGACCGGCTCCTTTTGTCTGTTTGGGCGGATCGAACGCAGTAGTTGTCTCCGCCCACATCACTCTCAGCACGTCCACCAAGGGACGGCACGACTTCAATCTCCTTTTCAGCTCTGCTCTCCTTTTCTCCATTTTCTTCCGTTCCTCTGTAATCAATCCTTTATTTAACAATTAACGTTCTACATCCTGTTGGTTTCCAACCGTAACTTCCACTACCACAAGTGCCATAAACTTTACCGAGTGGCAAAGCACGGTTTACATTCTCTCCTCCTTCTTTCAATCCACATTCACAAACTTCAATCAACTCACCTACCTTACCTTTCTTGTACCACGCTGATTGTCCCAGACGTGGCCATGCTTTACCAATCCAGTCCTTTGGTAATAACTGTACTTTTCCCGACATTTTATTCTACAATTAATTAATTATTCTAACAATAAACGTATTTTATTTTTTTTTTTTTTTTTTTAGTTTTCGTTACAGACAATAGACAAGACATACACTACCAAACGAAACAAAAATACATGGCACAAACTAAACACACAAAAAACATAAAATACCTGTACATGTATACGTAGTTTCTTATGCCAATATTTTAATCACTACCCCCGCTCAAGAACATGTCTCACGTAACTGATAGCGATAGGCCTCTAAACCTGCTAATTTTTTTTGGGCTCTTATCAGCTTAGCCTCTATAACGTAGTTTCTTATGCCAATTTTCATCACTACCCCGCCAAGATGAGTATCTGAACTGATAGCGATAGGCCTCTAAACCTGCTAATTTTTTTGGGCTCTTATCAGCTTAGCCTCTATAAGGTTTTATCAGCTCCCCAGTCTGACCACGCTTCCCCAGTAACGCTTTTAATTTGCTTACCGCGTCCGGTTTGCAGGGAGATATCATGACTCTTTCAATTATTCTTATTCACAACTACGTTATTAATCAAACACAACAATGTATACTTATACGAGTTCCCTTCTACAGTCCACAGTCAAAATTGACCTAAATGAACCAATGCAAGGATCTTCCCCATTGTTTCACTAAATTTGGAAAAATATGCCAATAGACTTACTTTGATCTCTTTAAAAAGGAGAGAATCAAAATAGTCTTACCTTATTTCAATTTTGGGGCCCCAGGGAAAATCCAAACATCAGCCGTGGAGTATAGATCTGGCATGTATACCGCGATGTCTATTGAGACGGTCCGGTCCGTAATCCAGTCCGCGTTGACCAACGCTCCCCCTTCAGTCAACGTCCGTCACCATTTGAAGAATTCTTTGGCTATTTCTTATTATTTATCAGCCAAATCCAGCGTGTTCGTTTACTGTAAGAGTGGAGCGTTTAGCAGTCAACAATTACTACACTATATAACTAATAACACATACCAGTATAATGATGGCCAGGATTCGACGAGTTACAATCAAAAGATTTATTTCCCTAATACAAAATAATCTATACAGAGCTCCGGACGTTCTGAGCCCTAACATTGGTTATTCTCGCCTCTATCTCCCCAGAACGTAACCACTGGCTCAGTCCATCCGTATTTAACACATCGCACATGAATAATACATGAATATGCAAGAAGAGGCGATGGCATCCTTCCTGAAGTCTTCTGATGGGGGGTTTAACGTAAAGTTCTCCTTATATGGTGTGTGCGCAGGGAGAGGCCGTTTTGTTTATCTTACACATTCCTGAGATTGGGCCTGCTCTGCCAGAAAATGGAAACTTCACAACTAGTTTGGATGTTACCTGAAACTCAATAACTGACATGTTGTACAACAAACAAAACTTCTGCAATTCATCTTACATAAGTAAAACTATAAAACCATTATTTTATAATTATAAAATATAAAAAAGTCTTCAAATATAAAAGTATAAAAATATAAAACCCTTCACTCAGATATTATAAGATAGCCTAGTAACACTTTACTTAACTAGGACATTCATTCCTCTTTGCAAACTTCCTTCCTTCAAGAATTCACAAAATCAGAACATTACATGAATCTCAATAATGTCAAACTTCTGCCACTCTTTCAGTGTAGACTCTGACACTCCCTCGGCCCCTGAACAGCGTCGCGTTCATCTGTCTGTCTCCATCAGGCAGAAGATTAGCTCCATGTGACTCTGTGTTTTCATCCCCGGAGCACTTTGCCTTAATCTGCTCTAATTTCATTCTCAATCTTTATGGAAATGCACTGCTGCTGCCTGCGCCTCCTCACCACCCGCGATAATTACCACCACCAAATGAGCTTGGCATCAGACGCGCTCGTCGCATATTATCCCATTCTCCTGTTGTTTTAATGCATTTAAGTTTGATTTGCCCAGAGTGAAAATAGTTGTCGTAGCATTACTTGTAAGATTCCTTTCTTTATGTATCTAAGGCCTTAGGGTAAAGTGGTTAAAACTATCGCTTGTTGAACGTCTCTAATAGGTCTCGAGTCTTTGGCCTCAAGTCAAAAGTCACAGACAGACCAGTCTGACGCCTGATGCACACCGACTCCGGTCCGGCTCCGGTTCGGGACCCGCGCGGGTCCCTGCGGGTCCCGCAAGACTTAGAAAGTGCTTAAAATCAATGCGCCCTGTCACACCGACCTCGGAGCTCTGCGGCCGCGGGTCCGGCAGCCGCGCGGGTCTCCGGAAAGAATCCGCAAGAAGTCTATTTTTGCCGGACGCCGCAGCGGTCTGGTGCGGCTTTCATGTCATTTGACGAGTGCTCTCGCGCGAAACCACGTGAATCTACGTGGCTTTCGTCAAAAACGGACCGCAGTTAACCGGAGCTGGTGTGACAGGCGTCTGCAAGAGACCCGCGCGGGTCCCGGACCGCGACCGGACTGGACTCAGTGTACACTAGGCGTGAGTCAAGTTCCAAGTCAAAGGCAGACAAGTCCAAGTCAAGTCCAAAGACAGACAAGTCCAAGTCAAGTCTAAAGACAGACAAGTCAAAATCAAATCCAAAGTCACTGGCCCGCAAAGTCCATGTGAAGTCCAAAGTTAAAGACAAACAAGTTGAAGTCATGTCCAAAGTTAACGACATACAAGTCCGAGTCAAGTACCAAGTCAAAGACAGACAAGTCCAGGTCAAAAACTAAGTAAAAGACATACCGTAAAATTCGGACTATTGAACGCACCTGAGTATAAGCCGCACCAGCCATATTTACAAAGAAAAACAACTTTGTACATATATAAGCCACACTGGTCTATAAGCCGCATGTGTCCACGTTGTAACATGAGATATTTACGCAGAAGGATGGAACACGCAAAGTTTTTCCACTCTTTGTCCACACTTCACTCGGCCGCCTCCGCCTCATTGATGACAAGCTCACGTGAAACAGCTCTATTTCCTTCTTTGGCTCCACATCGATTCCTTTTAACTTAAAAGCTGCATCATATGCATTTCTTCGTGTGTTTTCCATGATGATGGTGTGCGCATGATGCAAATTGACTGTTCAAAACACACAGTCAAACTAGCGTATTCCTCCGCGCACTCTCTCTTTCACCAGTCTGTCCAATTCTTGCGCTTCCTGCTAGAGCACCCCTAGAGGCCCGAAAAAATACATAAATTAGCAGGGTTTAAAGCATGGGAAAAAAGTAGCTGCTTATAATTTGAATTTTACGGTATACTTCTAGGTTCAAAGTCAAGTTTTTCTACCAAAATCCCAAATACTACTGGTATTTTTTGGCAATTTATATGATTTTGTGAATTGTTCTACTTTTTATTAAGTCGTGTTCATGAATAGAGAAGTGAGACTGACATGTTCCATTTTGTTACTGTGAAACAAAGCACTGAAAGTAATTATCAACTGAACAAAGAAGAGTGCATTTAAGCCAAAGTCAAGTCTCAAAATAGTGACTCTTTTGGTTTGCCCCTTAAACATATCCACGCTAATCATCCAGCTGCGCACTCCTGATCATGAACACAGTGCAACATCTGGAGATGGGTCCCTCGCACTGTGGAACTTTTCTCCAGACGTCACTGCTTTGCTTGGAATGCTCCACAGTATATCTTAACTTAAGCTACCCTTGTATTATGTGTAGGAAAGTAAAGTAAAGTATCATAGTTAAACAGTTTCCGAAATAACATAAACACCCGGGGGCACACAGTAGAAAGTCCAAGTTACAGGTAAGATCTGTGGAAAGGTGAGCTAGCACACAGTTAGTGTATGCACGTTTTTCAATTTGTTTCCTTTTTTTTTAGCTTTAAAGAAAAAAGTATTCTGCATTTTTCATATGCAGAAATGCTCAGACCGAGTTTAGCGATGATTTAAGGACTTAAAACAGTGGAAAATTCTCAGATAAGTGTCTCGCAGATTATCTGAAAATACATACGAAAATCCAGGAAATTCAGCAGGAAGTGTGTCTGACGCTCGGAGGGAGGAGGATTTTCTAACAAACATTCCTGAAAACAGCATGAATGCAGCTGAATACTACTAAATCTATGTTTTTGATGATGGAACATTGTTAAAACAGGGTTAGAAGCTCACTGTGGCAGAACATGTGTCCATTAAAACAGCCATTGTTGCATAAGTTTAATGCTATACTGTGGAACATTCCAGACAAAGCAATGACATCTCCATGGAGACAAGTGGCTGGCACATTCAGGTAAAATAAAGTTCACACACTAGCTAAATAAAGACAATTAATATCTTTAGAGCATCTTGCTTCCATTCATTAAAGACAGAATGTTTGTGTTTGAGTGTTTTTCTCTCGCCGTCGGTTGTTTCCAGCTGCTGTCATCACTTGGCTTTGGCAGAGTGGATTGTGTCAATAGGATTGAGGCTAAAGCTGTGGGTGATTAGGGCCATAATGAGGCGTGAGGCTTGTTGTCTCTGAGGGACTGACAGTGTGAAGACATCAGCACAAACGCTACATCACCACAATCCGCTCTGGTTAGAGGCGCAGCACTGAAGGCCCACTGCACGAGAGGAATATTCTATCAGCTCAAACGTTTTATGAATGTCAGCTTGATTTCTTCTTTGGCAAACAGTACCACGCACCTTCCTTAACATGGCAAGGATGTAACTAAGACTTATTGCATGCGTTTTACCCGTTTCTGCTAAATGAAATGTGGCAAAAGTAAACGCATCATCCCTTTTTTTGAACATCATTTTGAGATATGGTTTTTCATGTAATAATATAGATATTTTGGTATCTGTATTGTTGCTGTCATGCGCGCTGATATGTCTGCTCGAGTCTTTGTCTGGGGTTTTCACGGAGTCGCACTAAAACAATCAATATTTAAAGATCACCAGGCAGACAGCGAGTAATGCAGGGACGATAAGAAACGACATGTTGAGGTTAAGAATAAGAGGCAGATTTAGTCCCAAACGCACTAAAACTCTTCTAAACTAACTCCACATCCACTTGAGAAAAAAGTGCGTGGGCTTTTTCCTCCATTAGGCTTATATGAGCTAATAGCATCAGGCGGCTAACACAGAGCTAAGCTGGAGCCGTTGTTATTTTCGCCTGCTTTAAACCAATTCTTGTCACATAAAACAATGCACAAATAAAAACCCTCGATGTCACACACAAATCAAATGCTGTCTGCAGGTCAGGTTAGTTCAGTAAAATAAGCCTAAAATGTATTAAAATAATTAATCAATGTGTAAAAATAATGATGATTTAAGGCGAGAGACTGCAGGCAAAACTCTCTTTACTCATTTTTTTTTCTTTTTTGGTCAGTTTGCTCTCTCAACATATCGGCTTTCATGTGGAAAAAACAAACTTGTCCAGTCTGCTGCTAAAGATGTTTTATTGTTCCATTGTAAATTCAAAGGCCGTTTGCATTTTTCTCCCCTCGGGACATAAAGATCAGCCTTAAAGCAGCTTCTAAACACACCAAACTTTACAATTTTAGACTCAGATTTACATTTTGCAGATTTACAGAAGGATTTTTTTGATATCTAATTCTAAAATTGATTTTTTTTAAGTCAAAAATATTAGGCGAAATTAGAATTTTTAGGACAATTTTGACTCAAATCTACTTTACTCAAAAACAAAATAAGAAATTCAAAAATCCTCTCTGTACATTTTTTTGTAACTAATATGTGTGCCAAATGAACCAAAAAACATAAACAGACAGAACCAGGTTTAAATATCCCAAATATGTGTATTTTTGGCAATTTTTACATAAAATGCTTTATTTCTTCATGAAAACATGACATGATGAAAAACTTTATTTTATATATATTTTATATATTATAAAATATATATAAAATAAAGTTTTATATATTATAAAATATATATAGGCGGTCCCCAAAAGTGTTAGTCTGGGGTCCTAAATCACGTAAGTACATGGATGTGGGCGGGGATAGGGAGTAGCTGAAAACATGTGAACAGGTACATTTTCTGAGCCTCAGTTACAGAACAATACATGAATAACTCAAACATGCAGGAATCAGAGTACTGTTTCCAAGACCATTCTGTTGTGCTAGAAACATACACTGTATGCAACTAACACCTGGACAGTAACAAAACATCCTCCTGTAAAGCCTGTGTTTGAAGAGGGGTTGAATGAATTATTTACCTCCACGTGCCTCGATGTAAATGCACTCTTGAGCACAGCTGGATTAGATTTGCATCCACATAATTATACCCTTGAAGTCTGCTCAACCCTCCATATTCTTCCACACTTTGACTCGACTAATGCACATCAGCTTGTTGTGATAAAAGCATGTGTGTCTTCTCTATTTACTGTTATTCCTCACAGTGATCCGTGCATGTGAAATGTCATGTGACATGTCCAAAAGAGAAAAATCACCTGGAATACATAGTTATTATAGTCTTATCATTGCATCTTTTGTTCTGTAGTAATATAGAGTAAGTATGGAAAAAATGTCACATGGAATTATGAAGGACCCTGAGGGTCATGTTCGATGCAGCTTCATTTAAAAATATGATTTCATACATAACAAATGCTTTTAACGAAAGTGTAAAAAAAATACATTTTACTACATGGATTAATCAATGCTTTTATTAAAGCAACTTCAATCAATTTGGTAAATGAAATAAAAACTATTTAACAAATTCTTTTCGCAAAGGTATTTTTAAAGGAAGAATATTGTGCATTTATCATATTATTGTTAACCTTTAAACATGCTCCAAGTACCTGAAATTTGCCATCTTATGTTTTGAAACAAAAAAAAAGTTTATTATGGACTAAATCAAAAGATTTATTGTGAGCCATGACACTTACTGAGTGCATCCAGCCAGCAGATGGCGTCTAGGACTATACACAATTCAGTTATGTTATCACTTTAAGAGCCGCTCTGATATGGTTAGCAGTAGCAGTGATCGTGTTTAGATAGCAGAAATGCTCAGAGTCTGGGGATGATTGAAGGACTTAAAACAGCAAAAGATTCTCAGATAAAGACGTATGAAATCTGAAAATCGTCACATATCGAGGGAGTTCAGCAGGAAGTGTATTTGACGCTCAGAGAAGAGAGGATTTTCTAAAAAACAGTGTGAATGCAGCTGAATGCTACTTCAGGTGTGTTTTTGATAACAGAACATTGTTAGAACATGATTAAGAGCTTCAAAAAGTCACTGTAGCAGAATATGAGTGGCTCCTCTGGACTAAAAAGGAGCTCTCTGATTGGTTAGAGCAACATGTAAACCAATCAGAGTGCTCCTTACCAGTTTAGCTTTTCCGTGGTTGTCGTGGTCTTCCTGAACAAAGTAAAGCAAATAATAATAGTAATCAGATAGGTTAATTGCTTAAAGGTTTTAACAAATCTATCAGATAAATAGTGTTTTGAATATTGCGTTTTGTGTAGTATTTTGAATAGTATTATGAAGGTTTTTGCTAATTGATTCATTAAATAGTCTGTTTAAAACTCTTTTCTTAAAAATGTTTGTTCCTCCAATCATATTTTAAAAACAAGTTGCAAATAAATGTGTTAAATCATCTTTTTTTTGCAAAATTATTTGTTAAAAATAATCAGTTAAAGACAATTTTAATAAAAGCTATATCCCATTTAACGTGACACTCCTCCATATGGATTTGCTTAGTATCGCGGTAGCATTTCGCCTGCAGCTAATGTGAACATTCTTGGGTAACAAGACAAATTTGGGCCGTTTGATCACTTTATACTTCTCCACGTCTTTGTGTCTGTATTTGACACATAACTCCTGAACTCAACATTTGCTCTTGTAGGTAAATAGTGGGTCATAGATTTGCTCTGACACATTAAACTGAATCACAAGTACAATCAGAATCAGAAACGGTTTATTGCCATTGTCAGTGATCAAAATTCACAAACATAGGAACTTGCTTCGGCGTAAAACAATGAATAAAATATAATAAAATATATAAAAGAGGCATGCATAAAATTAAGAATAAAATAGACTGAGATAGATAGACTAAGACTATATACAGAATGTACAGTTGGCATCACAAGTAAGGTTACATTTTTGTGGAGACTTTCTGCTTGGTTATTTTCTTTCACAAACACTGAACCTCCCATATCATGCCTTATTCAAGATTGAGTTCATATTCAAGAACACAAACTCAACCTATACCTTGACACACGTCAATACATAAATAATAAACTAAGATGAATATGTCATCTACAGACATTAGCTGTGCACTCTTTTGACACAGGCTGTAATATTCAACTCAGGATCCATATGTGGGCTGCAAATATAACTAGAGAATATTATAATCAGCGGGCTCAGTGATCCATTTAGGATAAGTCTTAATGATAATAAAGAATGAGCGATAAGGAGTCTGCAGATAACGGCTCCAGTCGGACAAACGTGCGTGAATATGAGTTATGAGTAAGATATGATCAGGACACGGCTGGTTTAGCCTTGACAACTCAGACAGCCTGAGATTTATATAGTTTAATTCATTTACTTTGCAATTTAAAGGATTATAGTATAACAAAAGGCGACTTGAGCACTGAATCTATAAAATCTATAAAGTAATATTCGTTTTGTGATGCCTTATTACATTTCAGAATTATAGCTCAATAAACGGATAACGGAAATATACGTATGTGACACAGTGATGCCAACATACTCATTGACACGTTTGATATCTTGTGGCAGACGTGCAGGTGATGACACGCGATGGAGTTGGTATAAATTAAGTGTTACCTCCAATTTACACCCGAGCAGTAAAAGCAGGTAAGTTCAAAGCACAGCAAACGCACAGGAATCGCTTTTAATAATAACTATAGTATAAAAACTATAGTAAAAGTATAATAACTAATAATAATTTAGGTTGGAGTTCTAATTTTTCAGTAGGAGAAACAGGACCTCGTGGAATGATTCACGGTGGATTTGGACGAGTTTATCATCCAATTGGAGAAATATATGGGCAGAGCGGCTAGAGCTCCTGCCTCTCAATAAGGAGATCGTGGGTTCGAATCCCAGACCACCCCAACATCGTGGTTTCGAATTCTGAACCACCCCAACATCACACGATCTCTCTGGGTGGAGTCTGCATGTCCTCCTCGTGTTACTGTGGGTTCTCTCCGGGTTCTCCGGCTCCTCCCACCGTCCAAAGACATGACTGTTTAGGTTAATTGAGAACTCTAAATTGTCCCTAGTGAATGAATGTGAGAGTGAATGGTTGTCTGTCCTTGTCTCTGTCTCTCTGTGTCAGCCCTGTTGGCCACTGTCCAGGGTGTACCCCGCCTAAGGCCCAAAGTCACTGGGATAAGCTCCAGTCACCCGCGACCCCTAACGGGAATAAGCGGTAGAAACTGAATGAATGAATGAATGAATGAATGGAGAAATATAACATTCAACAGCTTCAAATGTCAAACTTCAGTCTTACAGGAACAGCTTTGGAAAGGAGAAGACATGGTGTGAATTAGTCAAAACTTTAAAGGTAAGGTCTAATTACCACAAACACTGCAAAACCTACTTCATTCGACCAACATTAAATATGTGAGCAATATAAAACAGCCTGTAGAAGCACAGGCTCGCGTTGTTACATTACGTGCCGCTGCAGCTCCTGATAGAATCCTGGGTTTCTCTAGCTTGATCCAGGTCTTGCATCACCACAAATATGGAATTACTTAACATCTTTTTGTGAATCGCAGAGATCAGCCTAATGAAGAAAACATTAAGATATGATTCAGATTTCATTCATTAAGAAAATGTGTGTTATGTTTGGGTGACGTCAGTCGCTCATGTATACTGTACCTGATCTTTATTTACTCTAGTTAAGATAAATTCTCTTTAGGTCACACATTGTTTGGTAGAAGCAACTTCATGGAAAGACACTGGATTTGTAATGTATAATCTGTGCATATTAGAAACGCACTTTTTTAAGAAAAAAATGAGTGCAGAAGTGTTTGCCAGGGTCACCTCATTTCAACCAATCATGCATAGTGTATACTATGAATCATGGGTAAATAACTGCTCGACACTATCCCAGACATGTGATTCTGTCATGGTGTAGTTTCAAAAGTGCTAAAAGCAAATTGTAAAGAGAGTTAGAGGAACTCTATGGAAACAACTGCATCAGACTATTCCAGTCGTTTCTAAGTCATGGTGGAATATTGAGTGAAAAGAAGGACTATGTGGGCGGGGCTGGTGGTTCAAACAAAAACTTGTTCCTGTCTCATGGTTCAAAATCCGCTACAGGCCCTCTTTAACACAAGTGGCCCAAGAGACTTGCCTGTCCTCCATTCTAATCTCCATGTATTACTCAACACTGTCGATCAGTCTGGAGATGGCGGGACAAACATGCGTCAATCAGACGAACAGCGGACGTGACGACAGCACCACGTATGGTTTATGTGCGAAAGGCAGCAGAGAGCTGTGGCTGTCAGTCCAAAATGGCATGTAGCCGTGAAGCTTCCTCTGGCTGTGGTTTTAACGACACATCCTGATCTTTCAAAAGAAAGAAGCCCCGAACATTTTCATTTCTTTGTCGTGGACATCGTCTTGCTTGTTATTGCTTGTAATCGCGGCACACGGATATGTCGTTCTCCTCTCACGGCTCTGATCGGCTCAGTTGCCGCAAAACAGAGGAAGTAGGGGGTTTAGCGATCATGCCCAAACCCACTTTCTTTCAAAATTGAAAGCTATGAAAGATAGTGGCTGGTCAGGTTAGCAAGAGACACTACAAAATGAACCAGTCTGCTACATTGCTACTGTAAACAAAGGACAAATATTATGCATCTTTTGTATTGCTATTGATCTTTAAACATGAATTGTAATTGCTAAATGTGTATAGTATTTTACAATTGTTTGCAAATCACACTTTTGAACCTGTTTTTACTGGACCCCCGCACAAGAATTCCAATGTATATAGACTTTTGTGGTCTGTCAGGCGTTCCCTCATCATTTTGCTGTTAGCACCCATTTCCTGACAGCAGAGGGAATTATGTGTCAAGTGTGAATGAAGGGAACAATGTTATAACATGTCATAAAGCTCAAAAAAGTCCTTTTTGCATAAGTGTCCTTTAAAAACATTACAAAATTACCTCTTACTATGAAACAAGGTGGGACCAGGGTGATTAATTATGCACAGTAAACGTTTTCTATTTTATGTAGCTTGCAGATTTTCAAAAACACCCGTGATTGCAGCTAGTGTTGGGACAAAAAAAGAAGAAAAAAAAAAGAGATAATGCCTTCATAACTTCAAGCGGTGGCAGAGGGACCGTGTATCATAGCCCCGTGTACTGTTAGTGTGTGTCCTCTGAGCTCAGTCTGATGGATCTGGTGCTTAGACTCCTCCTGAGATCACACCACAAGGACACTCTTCCATCATCACAGCACTACAGACTACCCTGGACTAAAGGACTCTCTGCTATATTGCGTTCTTAATAGAAAAAGACCTGTGTAACGGTGCGTCCCCTGTAGTGTCCGATTGACCCCAAAACTTTGTCAAACGTTTGTGCGTGGTTTGTTTCACATAATTAAAGGTGCTGTACCTGATTTTTACATCCTCAAAAACTTGAACAGTCCACATGTATTGTTCATTTAACTAATACCCCTTGAGCATCCTAATAAGTCATCACAATTTTTAAAGCGCTTTTCAAGGCCAGTTTTGTTGTCACGTTAATGCTAACAACATCTAGCATGCTAACAGCGCACTTCCTGCTCCGCGTAGAATTAAACGCTTCGATGCAAACAGCACACAGCGGCCTTATTTTCACACAAAAAGGTACTTTTACAAAATATGTGTGCTGGAGCAAACAGATTTTACCTTAAAATGCTGACATGTTTGACTCCATTTGAGGAAAAAATGTATCCTTATGTGTGGCTCTCGTTTCCACAAACCTGACTTGTAACTTAGGTCCTGTTTTTACGATAAGAATGGTCAGGAAAACATCATTATTCACTCCTAATTCGATCTGCATTTAGATGAAAACAACAAGGTGTGAAGAACAGTTTTAAGTAGAAAAGCTGCAGTACATATATATGTCCAGGAAATGGCGCTATACTCCCTTCTGACACACTGCACTACACACAGAAGAAAAACGTTTAGAGCATGTGCTTTTCTGAGGCAATTCTGGCGAACTCCAAAGTAAAAGTAAGTAATTGCGCATGATTTTCTGACACTTTCTTGTGTAGATTTAAATGCATGAGGCCTAAAATAGTTATATTTTGCGATCGTGGGTCTGGGTCTGCCAATCACAGCACAGATCGAGGCTACGCGCTGCTTTCTTCGTGAGAAAACTGCTTCGTCCAGTATTCATGAGCTCAAAACAGCCTCGCGACCTCAACGAAACCATCTCTTCCTTCGTTTTCAGTGGAGCGCGGAGTGAACACGGATTCAAAGAACACGCAGCTCGTAAAAGCGAGGTCAATCCGGCACCAAAATATCGCGGATTACTGAAAACTCATGGTCAGGTAAACAGGGCCTTAGCTTCTCTGACTCTACGGCGATTTTGGTTTCATCCACTGCAAGCAAATATTCAAAAAGTCCTATCAACTGCAGAAATATTGTCGCTATTTAAGTTCTTTAGTTGCTCTAGTAAAGTTTGAGGAAATGACCAGGAGTGTTTTGCAGTTCGGGTTTAATTATAAGAATATGTTGGCTCTTTTTATCTTTGAGTATTCCAGTTCCCTCCGAGATAAATTTGCACAAAAGGTTATAATTCTCAAGTTGTAAGTACTCCTCTGCCGCAGCAAACAACTTTCTCCTATATTTGATAACTGTAGACCTTTGTTGCGGTAATTAAAGACGTTTTATGACACGTATTTTCTGGTCCCCTCATTAAAGCCGAAAGAGAATCCAATTTCTCCAGCTTTAAAGGTCCGTTGAGGCTTCACTGTTGGCCCATATGTTCCTCATCACCTGCTGCGGCCATCACACAGACGTCTAAACTTACTCATAGCGCGGCGCTAAAACAACCAGGAGTCTCCGAGGAGCTAAAACGACCCCCACCTCCGAAGCTAAAACAACTATCGCATTTCAACCCCTGCTCCGAGGCTAGGGGCTATTAGCACTTTAAATACATAGGGGGGAAAAGAATGACATTTACAGACCACACAGGACAGGTCTAAGAAACTGAACGGGTGAGGCATTTAAGTGGTTCATATTCAATTGTTTTAATGATTGGGCTTTATAATCTTGTCAAAGCGATTTTGATTGGTCCAGTTGTCAGTGCCTGTGGTGGGAATTGAAACCTGAAGCTTCCATTTACAGGGCAAGCATATCTACCAAATAAGAAGCGAAATGTATTAACATCTGAGCACAAATATGGTAAATGATTGTATTTTAATGTAGAAAATGTTGTTAAAGGGAAAATATTAAGCAATAGTGACCTTTTTGAGCTTTTCACAACGTTCCGTCATCAAAAACACACCTGGAATTGCATTTAACTCCATTCATTCATGCTAGTTTGAGGAATGCTGGTTAGAAAATCCTCTCCCCTCCGACCATCAAACATATTCCCTGCTGAACTCCCTCGATCAATGACGTTTTTCTGGTATTTGACGTCACTTATCCAAGAGTCTTCAGCTCTGTTTTTAGTCCATAAAACATCGGCAGACTCGTTCTGAGCATGTAACTGCTAGCTTAACTCTCATTTATCATAAACTTATGTTTAGCTTCTGTAAGCGCTATGCAGCCAGTAGATGGCGCTAAAGTCCAGGGCAAACAGAACTGAGTACAGATGTTCATTTTGTTTTCTTTTTGTTTTTTAGTTCTAAAACGTGAGATGCCAAACTTAAGGTACGAAAACTAAGCTAACCAAAGCATGAGCTCAAAGAAGAGGACCTTGTAAACAAGATTAATGTTTCATATGTGTCGTTTATGTTCATTTGGCTGCAGATTTCAATCTTGTAATGAATGAAAATAAATGAAAATAGAAGCGGACAGCAGATTTGTTGTGCTAGTTTAAATCAACTGAGAGAAAGGGGCTTACATCTTGTATTTTTATTTCATTTTCTCTTTTATTATGTGTTTTCCAATGAGCCACAACAACATAATTCTTCTTTTAATGCAATTCATTGTGATTTCCTTTTCAGGTAAACATTGCTTTTTGCCGTATTCCGTGCACTTACACCGCCAAAATTTTAATGCTCCTGAACATTAATATTTTGGGTCGTTTAATGCAAATGATGCTGTTTTCAGCCGCCGCATTTATCACCAAAGCATTTTCACCGCAAGGTTGATAAATGAGAGTTTCAATGTTTAAGTGCGTATGACAGGTTTTTATCATTTCTAACTTTGACTGTTCTTGGTGTATTAGCACCTGTTGTAAATATAAATTATAGTTTTACACCCATCAGGGCGCTGTTTGTGAAGAAACACTGAAAAATCCAATTACAGGAAGTAAACAAATTGATGACATCACACTGGGGAGACAAAGCATAATTTACACAAAATAAACTGCACTTTTGACCCTTTAAACATTAATTCAACAACAATAATGGGGTTCACAAGTATTTTTATCTGTCAAATAAAAAAACCTATGACTTTAGGCGAGTTTTGAGCCCAATGTACAGGATGGTTGCTGAGTAATTTCCCATCATGATGTCATCATTTACAACCAGGAAGTAAAAAACTTAAAAATACTAAACTGGGATCAAATTTGTACAGAATTTTAGCAGAATTTGAAATATATTTATCTTAACTGCATTTTACTTAAAAGAGTAGTCCAACCTGTCAGAGGCACTTTAAATGTGAATGTTAGCAACTTTATTTGTGACTATTTCTGCACACTTGTGTCATTTATAGATGCTAATTCAAGACGTTTCAGATCAGATGTGATGTCTAATTTGAGTTCACGTTGGGCGCAACAGTCCATCGAGGTTTTAGAAAGTCAGCACCAGAGAATACACTAACGGGACAAAACCCCATATGTCTGCATTTTTGTTCGAGGACATAGAATCTTGACGCGAGGTTGAGTTTGCAGCAGCTCGGAGGAATTGTCAGCAGAGGGACAAAGAGTCGTGTCCATTCACTGACCTGAGTCCAGACTGATAACGTTATACGGTTCATGCATAGAACAACACCGCAGACAGGGACAGGCAGGGACAGACAGGGGCAATGAAGTCCACTGTACTCAAGGGTACGCTTTCAATATCACTCCTGAGAACAAACAGAGCTGCAGATGGGAACCAATCTCAAAGTAGTAACCTCACACAACTAGATTTACAGTGATTTTTTTGGGATAGATTTGGTGTGTCCCAAAAAATACACATTTCAAGTGAGACACTACTGGCAAAACTCTTTTTTTTTTTTCTTTTTTGGTCAGTTTGCTTTGTAAATATATCGGCTTTCATGTGGAAACAACAGACTTGTCCAATCTGCTCTTAATGTTTTATTCTTCCATTGACTCCACTTCATCCATAGATTTCTCTGGGACTTTTTAACTTCAAAGACCGTTTTCTTAAAATACATTTTCTTTTTTTTTGCGTGGTCAGTTTCCCAGCATAGTTTTAATTAGACTGATGTCGGCCATGTTGCAAGGACTGTAGCAGCAGGGGGAGACAACGGACACTTCAAACCCCCAAAAATACATATTCAGCCATCAAAGGAAGTTAAAAATATGATTAATAAGGTAAAAATGTGTAAATATTAGTGGTGGGCCGGTAACGGCGTTAACGTGCTGCGTTAACGTGAGACTCTTATCGGGCGATAAAAAAAATATCGCCGTTAATCTATTCTCAAAGTTGGGTTGGGAGCGCTGTTCCCTCTAAACTGCTTGTGGCGTGCGCAATTGCGCACAGCTCCCAGGGGCATCGCGCAGAGAAAATCTTTGTCGCGCACGAGAGAAAACGGGAGAGAAAGAGAGCGAGAGACGCGAGCTACACACACATAGCGCCAAATCAAAGGCTCGGAACTAAAGTTCTACATCCCATACGCTTTTACCTACTCTTTCTTCTGGACCAACCCGCCTCGTATTTTTCGTAGTTTTGAGAACAAACAGCTGACGAACTATTGCGTCTAGAATAGCGCAAATTACCGCGAAGATTTGCGCTCCCCTTCAGGACTGAAAGTAACGTATTCCGGCCCGTTACTGCGGACCCCTAAAACATTTGCTGGTAGTACGCTGTACCAGCAGGCACGTAAACGAGCTCCTCCACCTGACGCACGGAAAAGTAGTCCCACTGAAATCATTACCTCTGGAGTCAAACCATCACATTAGACACAAACTTAATCCAGGATCAGGCTGTACACTTTTGGAGATTTAATCAGTCCAACCCTGTACTCTCAGAACTCACGATGACAAACTTGATTTGAGTTCATTCATTTTGGATCTGACTTGTCTCCGCGCGTCATTACGCGTCTTATCTGCAGCGGCGTGAGCGCCGTGAGCAGCGCGGCAGACCCACACAGACTCCTCTGTCTTCAGCACCAGTGAAGAATCATGAACCAATCAGAGCAAACGCCACAGCGGATCTACAAAGTTTAGCGCTTCGCACAGTTTTCGCGTGGATTGATATGTAAATTAGCCGCGTGCATAACGAGGCCTTAGGTGCGTTATGCGCACAGAATAATCCCAAGCGAAAACTGGAAGAATGAAAATGAATGGCCACTGACGGAAGGTTTATTTAGGCTTTGAAGACTGACTTGTTGTGTCAGAGCTACAGTAAAGTCTAATCAATGACATCCTTCAAGAATTAACTGTAAATTATCATTAGACCTATTTGAAACATAGGCTTATGATCTAAACATGACACACAGGTTACTTTGTCCAGAGGCTTCCAGGGGAAATTTAAGCACAGAATTAAATTAATACAGAATTAAATGAATATTGCACAGAAGTGTTGCTGGATAAGAGTCAATCTTTATATTAAAATGCATCAGAAAACGGAAAGCTTTGGAGGGAAAAAACACCATGACTCTGATTTGAACACAACTTAATGATGATATCCTTTTTTTTTTTTTTTTATTAATTCTACCTAAACCAAATTATAGCTGAGGGGCTGTGATCAGAGAGAGGAGAAGGACAGTGCAGCTCACAGAGAAACACTGACTAGAAAATGTATTTTTAAGAAGCTTCCCAATGGAAATCTCGACAAGACTAAGGTTGTTTGCACCTTGTGCAATGCAGAATTAGTTTACTGTAGGAGTTCTTCCAGTCTCAAGTACCACCTAAATGCAAAGCATCCCTGAGCTAATGCCGGGCCAAGCACTGATGTGATGAGCCCCTGGTCTAATGCACCACCTGGCTTGAGAAACCAAGCCAGGTTACTTTTAGTCGTTATTTGGGTAGCACACATATTCTGAATGTCTTCGTCAGAATTCAAATGAGCCATTTTAATCTAGATTAATCTAGATTAATTCCAAGATTACAGTGAGATTAATCTAGATTAAAAAAATTAATCTATGCCCACCACTAGTAAATATGTTACCAAACTTCATCTGTCATAACTGTTCGTTTTCTTCTTTGTTGTTTTCATCTTTAACACATTTAAAATAATACAAAATGTTGGCTGCACTGAAACAGACCAAAGCGAGTGAGTAAAGTGTTTTTTTGGAACTTTTGAAAGGTATTTACCAAAAATACATGTTCCGAAGCACAAACTAAACCTATATGTGTGTGTGCAAACCTCACACATATAAAGTAGAAAATGTTGTACCTTGAATAATTCCTTTTCATATCGACAGAATAAAACTAAAAACAGCGCATTTGGAAACCACATAAAAGGAAAAAAACAAGTTATGCACATTCGCTCCAACCCAAAACCATTACTTTTTGCTTATTTGTCGCTTTAAAAGGCTGTGTAGCATTTAAAAACGAACTGGGCCAAACATCTAACTCAGTAAAAACACGTTTATTTCCATCTTCCAATCCAAATAACGCTCTCTCTTCAGAGGAAAAGAAGCTTTACTCCAATTACGCTGGATCCTGTGAGCTAATCTGTGTCTGCTCTGAATCAAAAGCTCGGTTTAGATTTCCACTTTCTTTGGACGAGCACTTTCACCTCTCTCTCTCTTCTCTCCGTCTCACCCGCCCCTCGCTTCGCCCCCCTCTCCTCCCCCTCTCTCTTCACCTCTTCTTTCACTTCCCCCCTCTCCCTGCTCTGCTCTATTTTTCTCTCCTCTCTCCATCTCTATCTTTCATTATGTTTCCCCCTCTCTATTCTCTATTTTCACTCTTTCTGTCTTTCCACTCTCTCCCTTTCTTTCCCTCCTCCTCTTCCTCCTTCATCCTCACCTCCCACTGTCCCCTCCCTTCTCATTCTTTCTCTCTGTCTCCTCTCTCTTCATCTCTCTCTCTTCACACTCTTTCCTCCTCACTACTTCCGCCGTCTGTTTTAGCCTCTCTTTTGTTTCTCTGTCCTCCCTTCATTCTCTCTCCCCTCTGTCCTTCATCTTCTTTCTCTCTCTACCCCCTCGCTTTAGCCCTTTACTGTCTTTCCCCCTTTCTCCCCCATCTCTCTTCTGGCACTTTCTCTCTTTCTCCACCCCTTCTTTCCCTTTCTACTCTTTCAGCCTCTTAGCTCTCCTTCTCTCACCTCCTCCTTTTCTGTCTCTCCTCTCTCTCTCACAGATCTCTTTTTGTCTCACTCTTTCACTTTCTACTCTCTCAGTTCTTTTTGTCTCTTCTTCTTTCTCTCTCACTCTCTCCTTTTTCTTTTTCCCTTTTTTTCTACTGCCCCCTATTTCTCCCTCTCTTTTCTCTCTTTAACTACTTGCTCTCCTCCCCGTTACTCCCTCAACTCACTTTCTCTCTACTACTCCCCCCTCCCTTTCTCCTCTCCCTTACATCTCTCTGTTTCTGTTCTTCCCTCTCTCTTCCTCTTTCTCTTTACCTACCTACACTCGTTCTCCCTTTTCTAACTTTTTTCTTTCTCCTCCCCATTGCTCCCTTTCCACTTTTTCCCCCTCTTAGCTTCCTTTCTTTCTCCTTATCCTCCTTTTTTTTCTCCCCTCTCTACTCTCTTTCTACTCTTTACCTCTTCTCTCTTTCCCTCTTCCTTCCCTCTCTCTCTTTCTACTCCTTTTCTTCTTCCACTTATTTTCTTTCTCTTTCGATTCTTCCTCCTCTCTCCTCTCTTTCAGCAAGATTCTATTCTTCCCTCTCTCTTCCTCTTTATCTCTTCTCCCTCCTCTACTTCCCACATGTTGTTCTCTCCCCTTTACTCCCCCTTCTCTTCTTCCACTTTCTCTCTCTCTCAACTCTCTCTAATTGCTCGCTTCTTCCTCCTCTCTTCCCCTCTCTGCTTGTCCACCCTTTCCTCCCTCTCTCTCCCCCTCTGAAGCCTCCATCATTTGTCTCTCCCTTTCAGCCTCTCTCTTCTTCCACTTTTTCTCTCTAACTGCTCTCCTTTTCTTTCTCCTCCCCTTTGCTCCCTTTCCACTGTTTCTCCCTCTTAGTTCCCTTTCTCTCTCCTTATCCTCCTTTTCTGTTCTTCGTTCTCTCTTACGCTCTACTCTCTTTCTACTCTTTACCTTTTGTCTCTTTTCTTTCTTCCCTCTCTCTCTCTTTCTACTCATTTTCTTCTTCTACTTCTTTTCTAACCTCCTCTCCTTCCCTCATTTTCTTCTCCCCCCTTACTCTTTCACTTTTTCTCTCTAACTGCTCTCCTTTTCTATCTTTTATTTCCATTCTCCTCCCCTTTGCTCCCTTTACACTTTTCTTCCCTCTTAGCTCACTTCCTCTCTCCTTATCCTCCTTTTCTGCTCTTCGTTCTCTCTTCCTCTCTCTCTCTTTCTACTTCTCTCTTATACTTCTATTCTTTCTCTTTCTATGTTTCCTCCTCTCTCCTCTCTTTCAGCATGATTCTGTTCTCCCCTCTCTCTTCCTCTTAATCTCTTCTACCTAGAGAAGGCTCTCCCCCTTCCTCCCCCTTCTCCTCTTCCACTGTCCCTCTCTCTCAGCTCTCTCTAATTGCTCTCCTCTCCCTCCTCCCTCCCCCTCCCTGTCCTCCCCCTCTCCCCCCCTTTGAAGCCTCCGTCGTCTGACTCTAAGTGCCGTAGTGTTTGTGGTGAGCAGCTTTAGCCGCGGGCCGCTGCACAGAAGCACATTTCAGAGTAATTATCCTGAACGGGTGTCTGTGGCTGCGCTCCAGTCCTGCCAAAACAGAGCTCCAGCGCCGGGAGAGCAACCCGCGCTGCTCCGGGACTCTCTCTCTCGCTTCCTGTCCGCCGATTTCCCGCACAAAGGTGGCGATTAGAGCGCCAGGGTGAACGCAAACGGAGAGGAGGCGAGTGGCGAGTGGCGAGTGGCGCGGGAGACGCTTTTGTGGAAGTGAAAGTGGAAATGCACGAATGGAGAACAACAAACAAAATGTCGCACTGGCTTCTTCAGGTGAAGCTGCAGGTGAATGGGAAAAATCTGAAATGCAAAGATATCAATTTGAAACGTCTCCTGTAGTTTTCTCACATAAACGTAAGAAAGAAATATATTGCAAGTTTGTCATCATGTCATGTTTTCATGTAGAAATAAGGCATTTTATGTGTAAAAATGGCCTAAAGACACATATATACACATTCATACACATCTTTGGGACATATAAAACTGAAAAATGGACAGAACCAGGTTTAAATTTTTGGTTAATTTTGAAAAAAATAAAAAGTACAGGGGGAATTTTGGATTTCTTATTTAGCTTTTAAGTAAACTAGATCTGACTGAAAATTGTCCTAAAAAGTCCAAATTTTCAGTTTTAGTCAAGTCAGTTTTAGAATTAGACATCAAGAAATCCTTCTGTACGTCTTGTCAAAATCTTGTTGAGCCCAAGATTGTACAGTTTGGTGTGACAGGAGAAGTTTCAGATTGATATCTTTAAATGTAAGAGTTTTTTCCTATTCACTAGTGTCTCACCTTAAGCTGGAGCAAACATCAGGAAATTCGAGGTTTGTTTTTTTTAATCGTAGAGAAGAGACAAGTTCATTTGCAGCTCTCTCAGTTTTGAAAATGTGTAACTTAATAACTTTTTCTATTTGATATAACCTCCCCCAGATATTATTAATAACAGTATAGTTTAGGGACGTTTGCAGAAGAAACAGAAGAAGATGGAATTACATTTTTGTGGAACTAAAACACATTTGGCTTTTGAAAACGCCACAGGACAAAATGTAAACTTTCAACCTTTCTGTTGTGGGCTTTTTTACTAAAACAATCATTGGTATCGGCATCAGAACTGTACGACATCATCGCCCGGACCACACCAGGTCTGAAATCATCTTTAAAGGTTTTTAATAGATCCAAACCAGGACTACAACTGGTCTAAAAAGGGTCAAATCTTGGTCTACAAAAGATCTAAACAACACCAGATCTAAAATGTAATACAAATGTGTAATAAAAATGTCTACATGGACTTAACCAGGACTTCACCTGGTATAAATTAGGTCTAAAATGATCCAAGCCAGGACTAAAGCGGCTCTGAAGAGGGTCATAATCAGGTTTGAGTCAGATCTAAGCGAGAACAAAACCAGGACTTCAGCAGACATAAAAAGGACACCCCTGTGGAGAGAGACGGAGAGAGAGACTCTTTGATAGAAACTAATTAATCGCAACTATTGTGCCACCAGGGAATGAGATGAACCTCTTTTTCGTGCAATTTTACATTATGCAACTTCACCGAGGCCAAGATGTGAAAATGTAATTTAATAGTCTTTGATATTTAATACAGACAGCGTCAAATAAATATGTTTTAAGCTTGACCGTTTATCCTTTTATGCTTATCAGGAAATATCTAAAGACCGGTTCTTCTTCCAAGTTTGTGTGTGGACGACGGCGATCAGTGTTGCGTTTAAAGTGTCGACACAATGAGGGGATTAAAGAGTGGTAATTAGCGAGGTTCTAAGACCAATACGAAAAGAATAAAAAGAAAAGGAGGGCAGAGAATGGATTAATAGACGACGAAATTAGTTTTGGTTAGAAGGCTGCATTTCCACTTTTCTGTTCTGGTTATGATTCAGATTTGACTTTTTGAACTTGTAATCATGTTCTAACGTTGTTCCCTGATCAAAAACATATCTCGAGTTGTCATTAATTCCCGCTTGTTTCGTTAATCCTGTTTGCGAGCTTTGTCAACTTTGCTCCTTCTCTGAGCCTCACAATAACACTTGGTTTCAAATTTCTCGTATTGTATTGTGACATCAAAGGTAGGAATTCTGAGATCTCTTGTGCTGTCTTTAAGTTCATACATCATCGATAGACTCGCTCGACCATTTCTGCCTCAAATCACGTTCGTTAAAACAGTATTAGCATGCCGCCAGTTAGCTTTCTTTATTTCCCGTGGTAATTTACTCCATTGCCAGTAGACGGAACACCACATTCTGATGAGGGGACGCCTGACAGATGGAAAGTCATGTGCGGTATTCAAAAAAATGCATTATTTAAAAACATAACTAAGTGACTTTATCGACAGAGCTCTCCTTGCAGCTCCCTTGTGAAAATACATTGTCCCAAAAGCAGCTTTTTTCTGTTTTTCCTTTTCTTTCTTTCTTTATAGAAATGAGACAGTATAACCACATCAACAAAACACTTCACGTTGGCAAATACAAAAAACAAACAAACAAATAACAGCAAAGGAGCCAGCGTTTCCCATGATCGATTATTAAGATAATCATTAAGTGGACTTTACACGTGCTGAGAGGAAATGCATTAAGACTCAGACAAAGAAGGAAGTACATCAAACTGACACTAGAAACATGTACAACTTGTGTTTTTGAAACTAAAATTAGCATCGAAACTACACTCATTTGAACAAGTATCAATGCTAAAAATCACATTAAACAGGACAAAACGTAAAATGATTTTGAGCTTTATCAGAACTAGTATGAGACCAGTGTGCTTAATAAAGAAAGTACTATTATTTAGTGTTAAAATTGTTTGTTGAATAGTTTACTAAAATAGTCTTGGCATTTTTAATTATCAATGTGGTATTGAAATCAGAATTGAGAATCAAGTTTTTTCCTTAATATCGAAAGTGAGTTTGACCATGTTTATGTTGAAAGCGGGATTCAAACCACCGACCTTTGGATCAGAAAACAACCACTCTGCGCACTGAGCTACTGCTGATAATAAAAAGTATATGCGCTAGTCTAATCGATTAACACAATAATCATTAGCTGCAGCCCTAGTTTCTCAGGAGAGTTGTGTTTGTGTCGATGTCAGCCATGTTGCAAGGTTGTTCTTCCATATAGTGACATCTAAGGGAGACAACGAATACTTCAAATGCCCTAAAAATAGATAATTATCCATCATAGGCACCTACAAAGACGATTAAAAGGGTAAAAATGATACTTGGATCTTTTTTAAGCTCTAAAACACATGATTTCAACGCACAAGCATGTTTCAATGGCACATATTATGCTAGAGTGACTTTTTTGAGCTTTTAACCATGTTCTAACAATGTTCCGTCGTCAAAAACATAGCTGAAGTTGCTTTTAGCTGCATTCACACTAGTTTGAGGAATGCTGGTTAGAAAATCCTCTCCCCTCTGAACTGTAGAAATGCTCAGAGCGAGTCTGGCAATGATTTAAGGACTTAAAACGGCAGAAGATTCTCGGATTAGTGATCGGAAAATGGTCATCGATCGAGGGAGTTCAGCAGGACGTGTTTTTGACGGTAAGGATTTTCAAAGCAAGATTCCTCAAACTAGTGTTAATGCAGCTAAATGTAACTCGGGTATGTTTTTGATGACGGAACATTGTTAGAATATGGTTAAAAGCTCAAAAATGTCACTGTAGCATAATATATTCCCTTTAAAGGCCAATAACAATCCACATATGTCCTTTAACTGTGCTCAAAACGCCCCCCAAAGATAAATGCGACTAAAACTAAAACACATTACCCATAATTAAATTTAAATATGTTTTCAGACTGAACCCTGGCCCGGTGTCAGCGTCGCTAGCATCACTCTTCTCTCTCCTTCGATGAGTTTAGCCAAGGTGACCCCGCGCACAGCCACAAACACGTGCGGCAGAGGACGAGAGCTGTCTGTGGGGTTAGCATCGGCGGGACATGGGGGCGCATAGCAATCAGGCATCAGACACCCATGGGTGGCCCTCAGACAGCCACCCAGGTCACCCACAACCCAATCAGAGCGGGTTATAGGGCGCGAAGACTGTTGCATTTTCATTCGGCGGACAAACGCGACAACAAAAACATCCGTCCAATGTGTTTACGGGATGCAAGACGGAATATGATCAAATTATTATCCAAATTGAAAATGTGTCCGCGTTAATGCGTTTGTCATGAATAAAAAAAAAATATATTAAAAAAAAAACAGTTGACCAAAAACCTTATCTTGCGATGCAGAAGATACACTGCCTGTCCAAGAAATAAAAAGGTCACACACTTTAGCTTTGTTTACAACACAGATTCGCTGTTGTATTATTGTTTCAATAAGCTCCTGTGATGACAAAAACTTAATTTCCACCCAGTGTTGCATTCATTTTTCACCCAGATCTTGTATTGCTGATGGGGAGGGTGACCACTGCGCCACACCTTCTCCAGCACATCCCAAAGAACTTCTTTCCATTGCTCCAGAATAGAACGTTTATGCTCCCTAGCGAATCAAAGCCTTTTTTGTGGTTATCTTAGATTAGAGGTTTTCTTAGGGCCGCACAGTTTTCCAATCCCAATCCCTTGAGTTCCTTTCGTACTGTTCTTGTGGACTTGCTCTTTCTTGCAATATTAAACATAACCCTACATAACTGTACCTTGTACAGTTGTTTTCTCCTGTTTCGCAGGATTTTTTCCAGACCACGGTTTTTAGATGCTTTCTTTTAGCTGCATTCACACTAGTTTGAGGAATGCTGGTTAGAAAATCTTCTCCCCTCCGAACTGTAGAAATGCTCATAGCGAGTCTGGCAATGATTTAAGGACTTAAAACGGCACAAGATTCTCGGATTAGTGATTGGAAAATGGTCATTGATCAAGGGAGTCCAGCAGGACGTGTTTTTGACGGTCGGAGAGGATTTTCAAAGCAAGATTCCTCAAACTAGTGTTAAATGCAACTCCAGGTATGTTTTAGATGACGGAACATTGTTAGTACACGGTTAAAATCTCAAAACGCAGTGTTGCATTCATTTTTCACCCAGATCTTGTATTGCTGATGGAGAGGGTGACCACTGCGCCACACCTTCTCCAGCACATCCCAAAGAACTTCTTTCCATTGCTCCAGAATAGAATATTTATGCTCCCTAGCGAATTGAAGCCTTTTTTGAGGTTAGCTTAGATTAGAGGTTTTCATAGGTTTCCAGTCCCAAGCCCTTGAGTTCCTTTCGTACTGTTCTTGTGGACTTGCTCTTTCTTGCAATATTAAACATAACCCTGACTTGTACAGTTGTTTTCTCCTGTTTCGCAGGATTTTTGTCAGACCACGGTTTTTCCTCAAAGACAATTGTTCCACACTATCAGTCCAGTTTTTAATAATGGACAGTTCTTAAGCTCAATTTTAGTAGTTTCTGCAATCTCCTTAGACATTTTTTCTGTTTAACGCCATTGAATTGACCCTTCTCAAACACACTGACATCGTTTCCACGACCACAGGATTTGTCTTTCCACATTGATGTTACAGAAATGAGAAGTCACTCCCTGCATCAGTTGGGTTTAAGTACCGAGTTGTGGCTGAAAGACAGTCACCCATGCATCAATGACCCAATAGGGGGCAGGCATATATAGGGAATGATAATGAAATCAGGTTGGAGGTTCATTTATTCCATTACAAGGTATGGCCCTTGCAGGCCTCCTTCCAAGAACAGCCGCACAATTATGGCCAGTTATGCGTGTGTTTTCAGAGACGGCTTTTACGTCAGGTAAATGAAGTCCCCAGGCACAAGCACTTTACTTTACATGATCCATAAATCCAGCCGTAATGGACTGACACGTGAAAGCATGTTATTTCAGACAGGATCATAACTATGTCAGGCACATATGGCCGTTATACTGCTCTGGACACAAGAAACCCATAAGATCTTTCACAATATTAAAAGCGACAACTGTTTGACTGAAGCAAGAGAGAATATCATATTTTTAATTTAAGCTTTAACTTTGCTCTCTTGAATCAACCTACCTGGAGAAATAAATGTTGATTGGAAACATAGGTAAAATTTCAGAATCCAGAGTTTATCCAAATTAGATTATCCAACATAGCAAGTTATTACTGAGGGTCTTATTTGTATTATTTTCCCTTTAGCTTGTCTCTACTGTCTGTGAATCTGTTCCTGTGGCACATTTAGTAGCGTTTTTGTCACGTTTAGTAGAATTTTTTTTCTTCAAGTCGCTTTTATGTCACTTTTAGTTACACTGGTGTCGCTTTTAGTCAAATTTGTGTAGCTTTAAATCGCGTTTGTGTTGATTTTAGTCAAGATTTCATTGCTTTTAGTCACGTTTTTAGTGCTTCTTGACATGTTTTTGCTATCTGCGTTTTTGGCTCCTTCAGTCCAGTTTTTGTCACATCAGTTTAGTCACTTTTTGATGTTTTCACAAATCTAAACTACAGGGTTAGCAGGTTATATTCACAATAAAACTGGATATTTTGTTTTGATATTTTGTGGTTTGTGGTAGAAATTATTGCACTTCAGAAATTGCAGCCTTTGTGATATGCTAATAGCGTCCATTCAAATTGCGATTTCGATTAACGGTGCAGCCCTAACTAGACCACAGAAACACAGGTTAACGCAGAATGAATTTGTCTCGAATTATACTAAATAAATGAAATACGTATTTTTGTTGCAGTCAGACTGTCCTCAGACTGTCATTTTGCATACTTTGTCTTCATTTATAGCTGCTTATACTCAATCTTTAAGCCTTTAGGTTTGAAAAACCTGGCTGCTCATTTTTTTTCATCTTTTTCTATTCAAAACACATCATATTTTTGCTCTAAATTGGTCATCTCTATGGCAACAGTCCTAATTTCTCATCCATCTGAAACCCATTGACATGACAATTGAACATCAACAAATACTTCAATTAACAGGCTTCCATTTATAAAAAAAAAAAAAGCAGAAACTTAATCACTGCAATGCGTAGACCTCCCATAGAGCAGCACAATTTGGTAGAAATTGTGATTTTCTGATTAGTATTGCAACTGCGATTAGATTTGCGATGTATGTTTTACTAATAGGATTATTTTCAAAGTTCACATTTTAAACACAACTAGGAGAATAAAAAGACTGAAATATAAACTGACAGTAAATGAATCTTGTGTTTTGGAACATTTTTGTTGCTTTTTAGTAGCGTTTGTGTCACTTTTACGTTCTTGTTCCCTGTTTTGTCACTTATAATCACAAATTTGGTCACATTTGTGCACCTTTAGTCACATTTGTGTCAATTTTTGACAATTTTTTTTTAATCACACGTCTTTTTCGCCTTTGGTTGTTTTTAATTTTTGGCGCTTTTAGTCACATTTTAGTCGCTTGTTTCGTGACATTTCAAATCTAAACTACACTGTTAGCAGGTTTTATTCAGGATAAAACTGGCTATTTTGTGGTTTGTGGTGGAAATCATTGCTCTTCAAAAACTGCAGCCTTTGCGATATGCTAATAGTATCCACTCAAATGGCGATTTGGATTTGATTGTGCAGCCCAAAGTGGAACACAGAAACTCAGAAGAAAGCGTCGCTCCGGGGTCCGGTTTCCCTTAAGGACAATTGGAATGCAACATGAATACTGAGAATTTGTCTTGAATTATACCACACGGAATTGTACACAAGCATTTTGCCACTTTGTCTTGTCATGTACTTTACGCTTTTATGTTTGAGTAGTTCATTGAAAAATCTTGCTGCTCAGCTTTCTGCTTCATGCAACATTTTTCCTTTCAAAAGACATAATACTGTATTTGCTCTAAACTGGTCATCTCTACGACAACGGTCCTAATTTCTCATCCATCTGAAACCCATTGACGTGACAACTGAACATCGACAAATTTGGACGCATTTGTCTGGCAGGTGAGGCACTACAGGCAAAACTCTTTTTTTTTTTGGTCAGTTTGCTCTCTCAACATATCAGCTTTCATGTGGAAACAACAAACTTGTCCAATCTGCTCCTAAAGATGTTTTATTCTTCCATTTAATCCACTTCATCCATAGAGTTCTATAGGGCATTGTAAATTCAAAGGCCGTTTTCTTAAAATGCATTTTCTTCACTAGGGACATAAAGATCACGTTTTAAAGTAGCTCCAACATCAAACTGCACAATCTTGGACTTAACAAAATTTTGACAAAACGTACAGAATTATTTTTTGATATCTAATTCTAAAACTGATTTTATAGAAGTTTTAAGTCAAAAAATGAGGCGAAATTTAAATTTTAAGGACAATTTTCAGTACAATCTAGTTTACTTAAAAACCAAATAAAAAATCCAAAATCCCCTCAGTAAAGTTTTTCGTAATTAACGTGTACAAAATGAACCAAGAAATTTAAACCTGGTTCTGTCCATTTTTCAGTTTTAAATATCCCAAATATGTGTATTTTTGGCCATTTTTACACATAAAGTGCCTTAGTTCTACATGAAAACACGACATGATGAAAAGTTGTAATACATTTTTTTCTTACATTTATGTGAGTAAACTACAGGAAAAGTTTCAAATTGATATCTTTAAATTTCAGAGTTTTTCCTATTCAGCTGTAGTGTCTCACCTTAACCAAATCCAAGATAAACCTCGATGTGGTCGTCACTGAAATGCTTTTAGACGTTTAACCATAATGCATCACAATGACATTCACAGGCCTCCATTTATAAAAAAACACAAACTTAATTACTACCAGGAACACTGTGCAACGCGTAGACCTCCCATACGTCCATTTCCATTAACTACCCTCTCGTAAAGTGCACTACTTTATACGTGAAATAAAATCCGGCGATAATTTACCCTGACGTCTATAAAAACATCTGTGATTCCAGCGTCGCCCCGAGCTCACGTCATCCTCATGTGACTTTTTCAGCGGCGCGGTTTACCACTCTAACACAACTTTTCATTTTAACATCTGGAAAAATCCGCTGCGGTTGAACTGGGAGCAGAGCCGTCACCGCAAACGCTCAACACACTTTGCAAACTTTCATCCAGTGTTTGTGCCGTGATGTCAGAACAGAATGCGAGGGGTTTTCCAAAAAAGAACAAGACCTTTACGAGCGCTACGAGCTGTGATTTGCAATATGCTAATGTCCATGCCATTTCCAGTCCTAAAGGTCAAACGGTTGCAAAAGTGTGTTGTTGTGCTTTGTTTCCACAGGCGTAAAGACGTAAAGTGAATGATAACGACGCCAAAGGAGATTGCATCGGGATTGAGTCTGTCTTTTTTCATAGTTTTTGCCCGTTTTATTATTATTTATTCATCAGAAACACCTTGAGTTGGTGCTTTTGATCATTTGATCTTAAGATTGTATTAGTTTTGTGGAGAGCCAAACAAAGATTTTCACCAGAAATTGTGAAGTCTTTTTACTTTTGTTTTTAGACCATAGAAGACGATATTCTTTTGCAAACTTTTTTCGCAAGGACAACATTGAAACAGCAGCCTTAAGAGGTCAGGGAGGGGAAAGAATGAGAAGAATTGAAGATGTTTATTTTTATTTGATTTGTAAAAGGTGCAGGGTTTATAAGATTTATCTTCTTGCTGTTCCTTTTGTTCAAGCCAATAATGCATATAACTAGTTGGAACTGTTTTTGATTAGTTTGTTTTCTGAATTTGTGCAATAAATAAATCGAAATTCATATTCCATCCCCGCATATGAGCCAGTCTTCTTCTGAAATCCTTCTGAAAAGACGAAAGTAGAAAGTTTTAGCTCAGACAATGTTTTCAGCGTCTCCTCCACAGCTTTTCTGTGTCAGTGAACTGTAAACTATACCAAAACTGGCTTTATAATTCAAAAAATGCTTGAATGATTGATACTGAGATGTACTTGTGTCTTTTTCGCTCCACACATTTTGATTCAGACGCAAGTTCAATCGTAACAGCTCCTCATTACGAGACTGAAGGCGCAGAGACTGACTTCAACTAGAGATGACTGAGAGTGACCAGGCATGACTGAAAATCAGAGGAAAATCTGTCAAAAAATGTCCTCTCAGCTCTACGGAGGAGAAACTGCTGTTTATTTGCCACCAATCTGTCAGCAAACACAGAGAACCTGACGTCACTGACAACGGTTTATACGTTTTTTAACGTTATATCTCCATGGAGACCAACCAGCCATTTCACCAGGCATGAACAATAAAAACACTGTAATTGAAGAATTGCACGATAGATAACGGCAAACGGTAGGAAATTCCAGGCAATAACAACCACATAGACACAAGCAAGTGGCGGATCCCTGAAAATCAAAACCAGACACCCGAAAAGTTCCACAGCGCACCTTTAATAACACAGAATATTGAACCGTTAGTCATTAAGGCTCTACAGATTGTACAGACGTTACGGCTTCTGACTCGCGGCGCGTTGATAACCAAAGCAATATCGCTGGCGTTTCAGATGCTGCTCTTCGGGGAACGCAGACAGAATTGAAAATCCATAACAAAGCTTTATAAGAGCGCGCGCCGACATGACTAATAGACCACTGCGCCGAAAACAATAGCCGTGACCACAGAGCGAGCGGGACGGGCGCAGAAGGCGAGGGAGAAAGAAACGCTGAGGAGATACTGCGCTCGGAGAGGGCCTCGCGGGCTGACGTCGAGCCGTCAAGTCGCCGTGGCTTGATCCAAACCGGAGCGGAACGGCGGGGGGCGGGGCGGCGGAGGGTGAAGGGTGAGGGAGAGGTTATAGCGTCGGGGGGCTGTAATCTCATCTGCTTATTAAGGAAGCGAGGAGGAAGGGTGCAGTCCGAGAGAGTCAAAATAAGAACTAAGAACTAGCACGCTATTTTCTAGTTTCATTTCTGAAGAGTGCGATTACTATCTGGGACACGGTAAATACGTCTTTGGAACGGCTAGACTAGGAATCAGGATTAAAGGTGCTGTACTTGATTTTTACAGTTCTGAAACGTGAAAAGCAGAACAAGTAAAATCTGTTTTGTCCCAGCACAAATATCCCTTGTGTTATCTTTTTTTTAACATGTTTTATTTGCTCACCATGACTACTTTCGTTGGTCGTCCAAAACATCGCTTAACATACAATCTTTTGATAAAGGATTGCTCATAGCTCAAACGAAAAGAGCACAAGGGGTATTAGATCAAACAAGGTGTGCTTTTTCTGTGGCTGCTCCCAAGTTATGGAACAACCTGTCGCTAAACATTAGAACGGCACAGTCCCTTAGTATTTTTTAAATTGTTGCTGAAGACCTACTTCTTTGCACTGGCCTTCAATAGCCAGAAGCTACAGAGTTACACTTTATGCAGTACTGTTGTATTCTTGTTATGTATTTTAGTTACACTTTATGCAGTACTGTTGTATTCTTGTTATGTATTTTACCTTGTTGCTCCCGTGAAGCACTTTGGGCACCACTGGTTGTTATAAATGTGCTATATAAATAAATTTGACCTTTGACCTATTAGGGATTGGACAACATGTTGTTTTGCAGTTTATCGTCACGTGATCTTGTTGTATTGTATCTTGTATTGTATTATTTTAATGATATGTTGTTTATAAAGGGCTTCACTGCCTCCACAGTCACAGTGACATGAATTGTACGGAGGAGAGAGAACATCTACACACTGACATGAAATAATGGAAAACGTGGATTTATGTTCCATGTACATATGTGTTTGTGACTAAAGTATAGACAAAGCCAGTGTTAGTGTCAGTATTGTCAGCCATTACAGTTTCTAATATTTCGAAACTCATGCATATTTAAATTCATTCAGAGGGAATACTGCAGTTCCTACATAACCCATACTTAATAATCACTTTGTTTTTGTTTTATTCTCATTTATTACAAGTGAAGTAATGCAATACTACTAACGCATAATATCAAATCCCAATATATATTGTATCGGGCCCTTTGTATCGTCGTTGTATCCTTTTGTAAACAAAGTGTATCATGTTTGTTAGCTTTATCACTCTGCTGGTGAAAAGTGCTTCTAAACTCATCCCGGTGAATATTTAGGATGCTGGGACTGCATTAGGAAAGTGAGAGATACATTAGACTGATGGAAAGAGCAAACTAATGCTGTTTTTCATGTTTCAAAACAGTAGAAAAAGGTACTTTGACTTTAAATTCTAACTAGACCCTTCCAGGAGTGATGAATGTACCAGGATGTGGACGCAGTCTGGTTCTTGTGTTTACATTCTATTAAATCATTTTAACGGAGCAGCGAATAAAAAATTAGTGGTCATAGTGGTGCGTGCAGACACATAGTTGTAATTCATATCATCATCACATTTACATCTAACTTCAACCTTAAGTTTCTAAAGTTCACGTATTACTTAGATTCGTGGCACTTGGTGAAACAAAACATGCATTTCCTGTCAAAGTGTTGTCACCCGCTGTGTTTTTGGTGCTTTATTGTCCAGAATGACATTAGATTTAAGAAGAGTTTATAACCAGGTTGTTAGCATGTATGCACATTTTGAAGCTAATCACTAACAATCTACACAAAACACTGTAAAGCAGGGGTGTCCAAGCGTTTTCCATCAAGGGCCACGTATTGACATATAGACCATGCAGAGGGCCACAAATCAATCTTGAAATGTTCAAAAAAGTTGCATTTATCTGACGTTTAAGTGCCTCCACACCTAAATTCAGTCTCAGCGCCTTAATATCAGGTCAGTGTCGCAACAAAATGTTAGTTATTTAGGTTATAAGTCTGTATGCTGTAAAATGTACATGTAGCCTGAGGGCTGAGAAAAATTGGTCCAAGGGCTGCATTTGGCCCCCGGGCCTTAGTTTGGACATGCCTGCTGTAAAGAGTTCATTTGGAAAAACAGATAAGTGACATTTGAAAAAGTCATCAACGTTTACTCTTGGTATAGTGATGTTTTCAAAAGCCAACATTTTGTATTTTACAGCAATCAAATGGTTAGTCCATCCCTCGATCAAATCCACGAGGTCTGTTTTCATTCATAATACAGTATGTGAAGAAGAAGATGTTGACAAATGGAAAAATACTGTTTTTCAAAATGGAAATATCTGTTTTTGCAATTAAACACTTGAACATGTGGAGATATTTTCTAACTGTGCTGTGGTGTTTCTAACTGTGCTGTGGACTAGTGGGTGTCTCGTATGGAGGGGTCTGTATTTAAAGCTGGGTTATTCAACAGTTTTCCTCCTCACAGAGCAGACCTTTGTGAAAAACCAGACTTAATCTAGTAATTAAACAGTAATTATTACTTCAAACATGCAAGTCACAAAACAACGCTTTGGGATGCCTGAAAAAACTGTTCTATTGTCCCCAAAATCCATGCTTGTGAATATTAGTGATGTGTCGAAGGATAAGGATGATTTAAGAATTTCTTGATTTCACTGTTTACAAAATTCGGTCTCCCAGCTTTAAAAGAATGATATTGTGCATCGTTTGTGTTGTTTGGGGTTTTAAACATGGTCTTGAGCACCTATACTTTGGCATCTCGTGTTTTAGAAATTAAAATAATACCAAAGTATAGAAAATGTATATTAGTTTCCATCAGCAACACTGGCATTTTATAAACTGGGAGCTGAGGAAATTACCTTGGGGGAAAAAAGAAAAAAACATGTTTATTTAGCAATGTGACCAGCATACTAATATAAGCTTCTAATTTATGCTAATATAGCTCTACCTTTGACGAGTGTTTTCTGAGGTTCATGGCGAGATGAAACAAGAGTGAATGAAACAAAAAACAACCCGAGTTATGTATTTGGAAAATTAATTCTGCCTTTGTAATATCAAGTTTTGTTTTTCTTCTAATAAGACAAATGTGCAAAAACAGAGCTCATAGCTTTTAACACCTCTGTCTTATTAGAAGAAAAAACAAAATTGAACTGCAGTTATTTTTATGTTTTGAAAAGCACAAAAAAGTCACTCAGTTAAAGTCTATATAACAGGTTCAACATGTATTTCACTAAAACGTAATGAACATGATTATATTTAAGATTTGACTAAATAATGTACCCATTTCTCCACAGTTTGACAGGTTTTGTAATGTTAATAATGTTACTTCCTGGTTAAACATGAGAAGCAGATGTGACATAGTTAGAGGTAATTCCACAACTGTTACCTAGCAACCATTTTGAAAACAAAGGCCAAAATCCACATAAATGACACAATAGTTATGATTTGACAAATAATAATACCTGATAATAACCGTTTAAACCGTCAGAAAAACGTGTCAGTTGCCCGTAAATTGTCTTCTCAATCACAAGTCGCTTTTGATGACATCACAGAGGGATTCGGTTTTCGAACTCAGCACTACTTCCTGTAATTTTTAACTTTGCAACTTCAAAAATGTAAAACTATAACAAATAATTGACACAGGTTCTTTCACATCAAACTAAAGTCATAATTGGACAATTTTAAGAACCTGTCAGACCTTAAACACATTGCAACAATACATTTTCTCATATTCCTCAGTGTTTTAATAATAAATAATATTTGTTTTTCTTTTTTTTTACTATGTATTTGATTCTGTGCATTTAAAGGAAAAATATTCTGCATTTTTCATATTGTTATTAAGCTTTAAACATGCTCTTGGGTTTTAAAACCACAAAAAAATGTTTCTTATTCATTCTATGACAGATGTTATGAGCCAGTATGAGTGCATCCAGCCAACAGATGGCGCCAGCGCTATATACAATCTAGTGAAGTTAGCGCTGAAAAGACATCATGATGCTGATTTGCTGCAACAGTTATCGTGTTTAGAGGCAGAAATGCACAGAACGAGTTTAGCGATGATTTAAGGACTTAAAACAGCATAATATTCTCGGAAAAGTGACGTAGATGATCTAAAAATACGTCTGAAAATCCAGGAAGTTCAGTAGGACGTGTGTTTGACGCTCAGAGGGGGGAGGATTTTCTAATAAACATTCCTCAAAACAGCGTGAATGCAACTGAATGCTACTCCAGGTGTGTTTTTGATGACGGAACATTGTTAGAACATGGTTTAAAGCTCAAAAAAGTCACCGGTGTCTTTAATTTGGTTCCTGCGTGGCTTCGGTCGTCCCTGTGCAGAGGTGAGTATGCACAGGGCACCGGTGTAAGCTCCAGATAAAATAAGCGCAGCAGTGTAACCCACGTGTGATTGATCTGCTGCTGCAACACCTGTACAGCCCATCAGGAACAATCGCTCTAACAGTCTCCAGCTCTCGCGCCTCAGAACAGGTTCACACTGCAGGGCTGACTGGGCCCAGCAGTGTCACATGGCCATATGCCTGCCATGTCAAAGTTTGTGTCGTGTTTTTAAAGTTTGTTCACGTTTTTGTTAGTTTGTTAAGGACCCAGAGCCTTTTGGTTATTAACTTGCTAAAAAATATAAAATAAAATAAATGTCTTAGCTTTTAAATTTTTTGTTGTTACTATTCCGAGCGTGCAAAAACATAGACAGAACCAATGAAGATAATTACATTTTGATCCAGGTGTTTTCAAATCACTTAAAGTCTTTATGACAGGTTCCCATGTTTTTCTAATTCTGACTTAGTTTGGTGGGAGGGCACTCTTATCATAGCTTTACATCTGTGAAGTTGCAGCGTTGAAAAATAAAAGGTAAAAATGACAGGAAGTAGTGCTGAGTTCTAAAATGGAACCCCTCTGTGATGTCATCAAAAAGCGACGTACTGTTGAAAATAAAGAGACGGTTTGAACGGTTATTCAACAAAATAAAGCTGTTATCAGATTTTATTGTCATATCATAACTATTGTGTAATTTATATGGATTTTGGCCCTTGGTTGCTTGGTAACAGCTGTGGATTTACCTCTACCTGTGTCATATTTGTGCTCATGACCAACCAGGAAGTCACATTATAAACTTTACAAAAACTGTCAAACTAGGAACAAAAAGGTCAAATGTTTAGTAAATTCTTAAATATAATCATCTTCACTACGTTTTAGTGAAATGTGATGTCACTTGGTTGTTACATCCTTAGTATATGCATACATACTAAGAGAAATGTCTCAGGAAAAAAACAAAATCTGACAAACTATGTAGACAACAGAGGACTGATAATCAAAATATTTGTCAAAGTTTCAAGTGCAATATTTTGGATTGATACTACAGATAAAGGCCTCCAAATATAACCCCTAAAGCCACGTTTTGACTGGCCCTGGTGTTTCCGTGCTCAGGTCATAACTATTTTGTTAAATAAATACAATCCAAATCTAAATTCTTCAAAAGGGTGATATCAGCAATTCATAAAAAGACGTTAAGTTATTCCACGTTTTTGCCGCAGTGAGATGTGACTAAAGTTAGAGTAAACATGATACGCTCTCTTTTGTATTGTCAGCTTTTTCTGCATTTATTTCACCTCTCTGAATCTTTCTTTTTTTTTTTTGTCTTGACAGAGTGCTGTTTGGGGATAAACAGGAAAACGGTGATGGCAACATGTGCTAGCTTTGTTTGACTAATTCACGCTTAAATGAATGAAGTCATCATCAGTGGAAATACAGCAGTTTATCACAAGATCAAGTTAGCATTTTCAACCAATTACTATTTCTTATGAGTAGATTACTTTCATTTGCTATTTAATTTGCTTCACAATCAGCATATGTTGCTCACGATGATTAAAATCTTCTGGTTTTGTAACTAGGGATGCACCAATAATGGTACTGAATGTTGGCGTCGATACAGAAAAACATATTCAGACTATTTACAGGCCCTTGTTGATGCAGAACACCATGATATTTGAGGTTTGGTTCAAATAAAGCTGTTCTGTCGTTAGTTGAAGGATAAAGAATAGTTACACAATTAGTGGAGTAGTTTTGTCATACATTATTCTTGTTTTAAGAAAATAAATGCTATTTTGAGTTTCTGCAGAGGCATCGATTGATATCTGGTGTCCGCAAAAGCAGATCGATATCGGTATCGGATCTGAAAATGCTGGATCGGTGCATCCCTATACACCGTTTAAAACTTCCTAAATAAATACATTCCGGAATGAAGGCAAAAGTGAAGTGGAACATAATGTGATTTCGATGGAGAAACTGGGATTAACCTCAGAATATTACAACATATGAAAAATTCCAGATGGTTTTGGCAAATGAAAACCCCTCCGACACATGTGAGCGCTATCAGAGCTCGGGTTAAAGACATTTACTATAGTCTTCTACATTCTTTGTTTATTTGATACAAGATTACAATAATCATTTTGCATTTTGAAGCAGCAAACATCTGGGTTTTAAGATTTTCCTGGACAAATACTTACTTACACAAATTTTGAGCCCACAATCACTTTTCCACAAATTATATTTTTATTGTGAACCTGAAATACAATTTCTAGGCTATAAAATGATATGTTTTCTATCTTCTGTAATGAAGAAGCAAATTAACTGCCATTTCTAGCCTAGAACTTCATTCTGGAATTTTAATGACACAGGATTTTAAATGGTCAACCGCATGACTTGTATGGTCCTCTGTTGCTAATTTATTTACTTATTTTATACTTTTTGTTTATTTCATTTATTTAGGTATGCCCATAAGTCAACTGTCTCTTCTTTTTACTCTTTAGTTTGTACTTTGTTTATTATATTGTCCATTATCGGGTTTATTTGATTTCACTACATTTTGTGTTTGTGAAACGTGTTACAGATATAAAGTGCCTGACAAATGTGTAAAAACTACTCAGAGAAGAACAAAAAGTGACTAAAATAAACCCGCCTCTTTTCAATTCTACATCTTGCTCGCATAAACACCAGTTTGAGCTTGTACAAACTTTTTCCGCTGCATTTTCGCACAGCACAAGTGTAACTAAGTGTAACAAAGCTGGACGTTGGCGCGTTCCCGTCCACGTCACTATATTTAGACTGTGTGCGGTCTCCATAGCTCCGTGTATGTGAGCGCAGACACTTCTCAGCTCGTATATGTCCTCAGCCGGTGCTATTAAAAACTCTGTACATTACACCGGAGCTGAGGGACTGCACTGGGGCCGAGGGTTATTGCAATGTGCACTCGCAGGTTTGGATTCTTCAGATAATGTGCGAAGCCAGGAGCGCTACAACCCCAGGCGTCTTTAACTGGGCGTGGCCTTAACTGAGGACACAAACGAGTTGGTGTTAGCTGTAGAATTTGACAACCCAAATAAAGAAACTCATTCTGCTTGTTCGTCGTTATGTTATAGCTTCAGAGCAGGGGCGTAGCATCAGATTCTGGGGCCCAGGTACAAACCTTCTCGGTGGGCCCCCGAATACATAATTTTGAATATTATGTCTTTATCCCAGAAAATTCAATGTTATGTTGTCATTTTTTAATTTTTTTACTAAGCTTTCTACATATACCTAACAATAACTTGCTTATTTGAAGACATCATGTGTAGTTACCGGCCTAAATTATACAGCACTGTTTGGTTTTGTAATAACTACCAGACCATATTCAAAAAGTTCTCAAAAGGTATTAGTACTATAAGAAAATACACAATTATAATCACTATTTTTACTTGTTAACAACTTGTGAATATGGATTTGGGACTCTCAGAACTCATGCATAATTGTATTTAGTCTCTCAAAGATGACAGCCAGATTGCATTTTATTATAACAAAAACAAATCAAAAAGTAGAAAATGCAACTGCCCCCCCCTGAAATATCACATACTTTTGAGAGCCTCTTACTGCCCTGGGCCCCATGGAAACCCCAACCCTTTGCCCCCCCATGCAGACGCCCCTGCTTCAGCGCCAAAAAATACATACAATACAAATGTAAACCTAAACCACTTTTACTTTTTTTTTTTTTTTCCAAATTATGAATAATTGAACACTACAATTGTTTCCAGTGTGATTAATATTTGATTTGAACATGTTTACTTCATATCTGAGGCACAGATAGGTCAAGTTTATGAAATATTTAATCCACTCCCCATAGACTTAATTGGAATAACTTGTTTTATGAACTAATGTATTTCTTCATGCCAAATTCTATGGTTCCATTGTGTATGTTGTGTATGTTTTTGTAATGCCTTTTGATGCACTTTTCTTTGTCATGCCAGCCACTGCAATCCTATGTTTTAAATATAAAAAGAAATATCACTATTTAACAACAACAAAAAGCATAACCAAACAATAAAATCCTTAATTTTCTTTCTTTCACACTGTCAAACACAACACATGTTTTATGTGACCTGCTTTATAACAGCCGGATAGAGAAAAAAACTTGACATTTTGGCCTTTTTGGACTATTCATCATGTTCGGAGGCTTAATTTTTTTCCCCAACCCACTTGTGCCATTTTACACTGGTGGCTACGATTATTTTATACAATATCTTTTTTCATAATTAGCGTAAAGTTAGGGTTGGGGTTAGGTTTAGGAACAGATAATTTAGTTAAGTTTTGATTTTTGGGGAAGGTAAGCTAACTGGGTCTCGGCAGAACTGGGTTGTAGAAAAAAGGCGCGTCCATCTTTTCTCTGGTTGTATAAATCATCAAAAACAAATAAATTCTACACGGATTACAAAGCCTTTTTCAGGACCCTGGAAATCGGTGCATTGCCGACTTGTTGTTGCACGTGTACATTGAACATTTTACACAAATCAATCTACTTTATATAACATGTGGATGTCGTCACACTATCCCAGCATGCACCACCAAACTCCGCACAGGCAGTGATGGTGGCGGGGAATTCACAAACTTTATCAGAGTTTCAGAGATCGCAGATTATTTTTGCACCGGGATGGACAAATGATCGACGGCAGAAGAAAGACAAAGCGTTTTGCCGGACTTAAAACACTCCAGATCGACGAGAGAAGTGGATTTTTACAACTTAACGGACTGTAGAGAGTCAAGCGTTACATTAATCAAGCTGCAAATGTATTGATTCGTTGATTTGGCTTTTCGTAAGCTCCGTTCTCGTGAAATCGTAACATTCTATCAGCCAATAATAATCAATACTGGTGGTGGGCAGCTAAATTGAATGCTGTTAAAATGTCGACTTTTGTACAATGAGTTCTGATGTCTAGTTACTAAGAGAAATCATCAGGTTCAACATTTGTGAATTTACTGTTGAGATATTCCACGGCAAAATCCAATGTAGTCAACACGGAAAAGCGGCTCCATTCAAACGAGAACTCTGAATTTTATTATCTATTCAATGAGCAGAAAGCAGTTTGAAGAGAAAAACAATCAGAAATGCCTTTTTACAACACTGTTTGCATAATTTACTGTTTAACAAAACCCCAAACTGGGCTGTTTATTATTTTTGGCTTGACTGAATTAGCCTCTGCCATGTGCAAAAACGTCCCATTAGTTACAGTGCAACGTTTCTTTCACTATTTCATAAAAATTGCATAATTTGAATTCTTAAAATCATGAAATGTTATATGTACAGTGTTTTATAATCAAATGCATTTCTCCCAAACATCTCAATCGACACTATTTGATGATATTAGACGGTGGAAAGTGAACCAGACGCATAGATTTTGTAGATTTAGATCACCATCTACGCTATCTATTGTCTTTAAAAGCAAACTTAGGCCAGTAAGGGTCACTAATGTTTACTTTGATCCGTTTTAAAGGTGTATTGTCATTTACAGCTTCATTTAACGATAAAGACAAACTCCAAAAGCTACATTTGAGGCACGTTGTCATTCATTACCGCTATATTGTCCAAGCCGTAATGGTAGCTCTATGGAATGACCCTAAGAAATCACGACAGTAGAGTAACGTCGCCGTCCCTCCAGGATGGTTGCATGTTTGGAGTCCTGGCAGCAGCAGCAGTGGGACGGCGGCGGGTCGTACTCACATGCGACGCGGACGTGGGCCTTTCGACTCTTGGTGGTCCCGGCCGAGCTCCAGGCCACGCACTGGCACCAGTAATCCTCCGGCCCGAACAGCTCGTCCACCTGCTGCCTCGTGATCTCGATGCTGGCCTCCCGCACCACCAGACCTGCACGGGACACACACCGAAGCAAAGGGGGGTTTAACGGCAACGGAGTTCACTTCAGACAGGCTCTAATGGCGTTTATGACCAAAAATAAGACACTATTTTGGATTTCCAGGGTAGAAATGTCAGTTTGTGTTAAATAAAGTCTGTTTTGTCATAGTACAGCAGGCATTAGGGATTTGGTGTTCGTGGCCCCCCATTTGACAAACAGTGTTTAATAATTTAAGGTGGACTGGGAAGAAAAAGTGACTCAGGATCTCTAGAAAATGAGCCATTTGTTCAGCAGGATTTATATTTTAGTTTTTTAAGGTGAGACACTACAGGCAAACTCTTTTTTTTTCTTTTTTTTTTTTTTTCTTGGTTAGCTTTCGTGTGGAAACAACAAACTCCAATCTGCTCCTGAAGATGTTTTATTATTTCATTTAATCCACTTCATCCATAGATTTCTCGGGGACATTGTAACTTCAAAGGCTGTTTTCTTAAAATACATTTTTCTCCCTTGGGACATAAAGATCAGCCTTAAAGTAGATCCTACAAACACCAAACTGTACAATCTTGAACTCAACAAGTACAGAAGGATGTCTCATTCTAAAACCGATTTATTTAAGTTTTAGGTAAAACACATTAGGTGAAATTTGAATCTAGTTTATTCAAAAACTAAATAAGAAATTGTCAGATTTTTTCCACATTAAATGCCTTATTTCTACATGAAAACATGACATGATGAAACCCTTGTGATACATTTTTGTCTTACATTTGTGTGAGTAAACTACATGGGAAGTTTCAAATTGATATCTTTAAATTTAAATTAAAACTGCAGCGTCTCGCCTTAAAATGATAAATACTTATATGTAAAGGAGTTTAGTGTCCTCAGTCAAGAACAGTTCAATAAATCATTTGTCATTTACGGGGTTTTGGTGCATTTTAGTAATATTTTAATACAATTCAATTTATTTTTGTAGAGCCCAGTATCAAACAATGAAACAGTCATTGAATAATAAGATGAGCAGATGAACCAACGTTTACAGGAAATAAGCAACTGTCCCAGAGCATCCCGTGTCCTTGAACATCCTTCTTAGCGAGGAAATACAACGAAAAACCCCGCAGAAACCTTGAGGAGAAAACATTATTTTAATAGGCTACCCAAAATATTATAGGCAAATTATTTGTTCTGCCGGGTTTTATGTCGTATTTAAAGATTGAGTGTTAGAACTGAGCACTTGTACATGCTTTCGTTTTCTGTTAACAACTTTGACTTATTGTGGTTTGTATCAATTGTCGATTCTTTCTCTCTGGAGGGTGCTCAGCCCATCGAAACATGTGGCCCCCCCTAGTGGTGGTGTCCTTAAACCATTACCCTTTTTGTTTATGCTAAGCCCCTGCAGTACAGATATATTGTAAAGGCATCTATTTGGGTGAAAAAGAATGCATTGTTGAACTGTAGAGCGTTTTATTCTTTGCAACGCAGGAAGTGCACCAATAGTGTGCTTGTTTTCACTTTCAACACAATGGCCAATGGCAAAACTCGCTCTGGCCTCTGAAAGCAAAGTGTAAAAAGCACGTATAAACTCATCACAGTGGATATTTCGGAAGCTCAGAATGCATTATATGAGTGGGCTACATTGACTGTTGCAACGAGTTTAAAACAAACTAGTTCTGTTTTTCATGATTCAAAACAGTAAAAAGCAGGTACAGCACCTTTAAAGTGCATATGACAGGTTTGTGTCCTTTAAGTTGCTTTTTAAAAGGATCCACAGAGTTCATGGAGCGCAGAGAGAAAGGAAGCTCAATCTAGGGGCGAAGTGCTGCAGCTTTAAAAGATCTGTCTCCTTTGGTTTTAAAACTTGCACGAGGCACCATTAACAGGTTCTGATTCAAAGACCTCAGACTTCGAGCGGAAACATCGGGTTAGATCAGATCCTTAATGTATTTTGGTGCCTGCTCGTCTAAAGCTCTGAAGGTCAGCACCACGACCACTGAAGAGACTTTAAAACAGAAGTATTATCACTGCATTTTAGTGAAATAAGTAACACTTGAACTTGGCCGTGTTTCGGCGAAGTCTTTAGTCATAAACTTTTGTGTTCTTGTTCTGAGATACATTTTTGTAGTTTTGCTCCGAAAGTTTACATCCCCCGTTTTTTTACAGGGCACAGAAGGCAAGACCAACCATTGACAGCATAAACAAGCATAAACACGTGGGAACAGATGCAGCCTTTCTTATTTGTTATGGCCTTACACGGAAGCACAATACGGGGGAGAGCTCGCTGTCGCGGGCCCAGCTCAGAGACAGCTCGAGCCGCACACACACACACCGAGGAGGTCTGCGCCCGAGTCCACGCGGCTCTGAACCCGCGGCAATTAGAAGATGACACAGGCAAACCGCTAGCGAGCAGGTCATCTGGCAGCAGAGGCGGGACAAGCCAGCGGAGACCAGGGTTCACAACCGGGAGTGAACCAGCCGAGTCCATTATACCACACAACAGCCATTAAACGCTCAACGTATTTTCTCAAACTCTTTCGATAACTTTTTCTCGCGGACCTGTGGGGCTCCGTTCAGACTATGAGGACCGTGTCTCTGCTCGTTCCAACTTCTTATTCTGTCTTTTAGAACTGTTAAATCTATAGGGGCCGTTTCTTTCCACGCAGGAGGAGACAGAACTTTCAAACTGCCAGGGTAAGATAAGTTTATAGAGAAAAACAGAGTGACGAGGCAAGTGCGTAGGCTAAAGGCTCAGTTATGTTCCACGTTCCAGACGGATACGCATGGGGGCTTCAGTGCGTCCTCCGAGTTGTTTGGTCCATCATTTGGTCTGGATGAGATGTGTATACCGACAGTACGTACACACTTGTATGTGCATTTGAAGTGCATTTACCGTAGCTTCGTTTATACTTACTAGTCTTTACTGTCAAGGTTGTGTCCTGTTGAATATCCACCAGAGGGCGCGCAAGAAGAAGAATAAGTGCAACCAGAAAAACAACCACGGCAGTTTTTAGATCACATTTGTTGGAAAAGAGCCAAAACGAGGTAAGAAAAATATGTATTTGATTTGCATAAGTGAGCCATAAGTGTACGCTTTGCTTTAGTGTCGCCAAAAAGTTGTCAACTCATTAAGAACAAGTTGCAAATAAACTAAATTTATAGTATAGAATAGGCTGGCTGAACATAAGCTAGCAATATGTAAGAAAAATCCAATAGCAAATCGCCGTGCCAACTCCAGCCAAACGATGGCAATTGAAATGATTCTAAATACGCTGAGTGGAGGAGACAGGCTTAAACATCTCTTACAGAGGGAGATGTTTTGGATCGAAACATTAAATGCAACATCTTTGCCAGTTGTAAATGCTCACTTAACATTTACAACTGTAATTGAACTGAATTAATCTATGCTTCAGTTGTCTTTTTCAAATGTAAAACGAGTTCAAGCTCCTCTAAAAATCCTGGGAGCATGATCAAAAATGCTAAAAATGGACCCTTCAGCTAAATGTATGTGACAAATGTTTAAAGTAAATGTACAGAGCAAACATGCTTATGTAAATACCATCCCTAGTCCAATGTCATAAACATTGCCATGACAACTAAACATGTCTCAGGCAATATAAACTCAAAACCAGCCCCAGGCACTTGGCTTGAGTGCACATAATGTCAGAAAATAATAATAATAGGCTAACGTAGCAACCATGTTTAGTTTAGTATCATCAAAATAAGGACATACAGTGTCATTTACTTGAGTTCACATGCCACATGTATCTAACCACATCTTGTCCTCACTTTCCCCATGTTTTGCATTTTTTTGGAGGTGTAGTTCTGCCTCTGCTGGAAAAATATTCAGCATTTTCCATATTGCTGTTAGCCTTAAAACATGCTCCTGAGTGCTTTAAATTTGCCATATTCATTGTATGACCTGTGTAATCAGTCATTATCAAACGGCACTTACTGAGTGCATCCAGCCAGCAGTTGGCACCAGCTTTATATACAATCTAGTAAAGTTAGCACTCAAGTTATGATGCAGATTTGCTGCAGCAGTTATCATGTTTAAATGGCAGAAATGCTCAGAACGAATCTAGCGATGATTCAAGGACTAAAAACATTGGAAGATTCTCTGAAAAGTGACGTAGATGATCTGAAAATACGTCCCGGATAGAAGGAGTTCACAGGAAGTGTGTTTGATGCTTGGAAGGGGGCAGATTTTCTGATAAATGTTCCTTAAAACAGCGTGAATGCAACAGAATGCTACTTCAGGAGTGTTTTTGGTGATGGAACATTGTTAGAACACGGTTTAAAGAGCAAAAAAGTCACTGCAGCAGAATATGTGTCCTTTATGTTCATATCCCTGTATGTCACCAGGAGAGGGCTTCATCGGGAAATGGTGCAACAATGAGTATTTTTTTGAGTATGTTGCTCCTCTCTACAGTATAATGTTGAACCCACACCTGTGTCTACATGCACCCTGAAGAAGGCTCGACAGTTGAAACTTTTCTTTTCATTATTATTAAATAAGTTTAAATAAAGGCTTTCTAACTTATTTTTAGCTTTTCATCTGTTTATTTTACATCCTTGGCAGACTATAATCTTTATATTGGAACCAAATGATTATTGCCCAGTTACTTACTGTATTATGTAGCTCACATCTCAGTCATTTGAATACAATAGAATGCAAGAATTGTATCGGTTACCCTCTTTCTCTGTTAACTGGTGTATGCATCTGAGTGTAAATATGTGCTCATTATGAGCCAGGCATCTTTCACTTCACCCAGAGAAAATGTGCCTACGGAAATGCATATATTTGTTTGTTGTTGTTTTTTTACACACAGCAATCATGGACCGAGGATATATTATGTAAAATGTATTTAATGCATTAATTACAGTTTTCAATCAAAATGAGTTTTGATTGATTCATGCAAATGTCTACTTCCACCTACCCCCTATTCCCGCCCACAGCTATGAACTCTCTGCGATTATTCAAAAATTCAGACTTTATTTTAAGTAGGGTTGAAACATGACCCATTTTTTTAAAAACAATAACCATTAAATGAAAATCTGCTGCTTGCTACAACAAAATGTCATCATGAAGAGGCGAGGCTTTTGTTTTGAACAGGAAGGATCTGGATCAACAGTGCAGCTTACAATGAACAAAATGTAAAGTAATGATCTGTATGTTATAGTTTAATACTAAATACCAGAAAAATCATATGTCTTCTTTAAAGAAATACATTAAGCAAAAATATATGCAGCTACCACCAGGGGACGTGGCTGAAAGACCTGGTGTAAGCAGTTTATTATAGTGGGAGGATGGGGCGTTAAGGGGAGGGGGCGCTGCAGGGAGAGGGGGCGCTGCAGGGGGGTGAGCGAGGCGCAGGGCCACGGCAGAATGAACCGCGGCTAATGGAGTCAGACTAATGTATACAGAACATATGGGAAAGAGCATAAAGAGGAGCTGAGAAGATGTGCACTGCCCCATTACGCGGGTTATTACGGTAAGAACAGTCAAATATTTAGGGAGCAATTATGGCCTATTATCAGATTTAAATACAGGATGTGCAGGATTATTTCCTCTGTACGCGGTTCAGGGGGTTTATTTTGTGACACCAGCACATTGTAACAGAAGGAGTGAAGTTATTTTTGTAGCACTGAATGGCTGTGCACAGTATTCATACGACACAATCTACTCATTTACAAGAGCAGTGGGATACTCCAGCTTTAAAGTTTGGCTGTTTGTTGTGTCCTTGGGCAAGACACTTCACCTAAATTCTGCAGGATTGTGTGAGTGATGGGTGATGGCAACGTCACTGTAAGTCAGACCCATGGTTATATGTTTGTGTTTACTGTTGGTCACATGTTTGAGTTTACTGTAGTCCAGGGCTATTCAACTATATTTAATTGAGGGCCAAAACATCTGCAGAACTGAACCAGGTCTAACCCTGGTCTAACCCAGATCTAACACCAGGACTAAACCAGGTCTTAACCACTTACAAGAGATAAACTATTTTCAGTATTTTAGGAAGGGTTGAGGGCCGGATCATATCCCTTGGAGGGCCTGTTTTGGCCCCCAGGCCTGAAGTTGAATGGCCTTGCTATAGTCCAATGTTATGTTTACTCTTGATCACATCACGATCACGATGTGTCCATCGTACTGTATGTGTCCATACTGTATGTGTCCATACTGTATGTGTCCATCATACTGTATGTGTCCATACTGTATGTGTCCATCATACTGTATGTGTCCATACTGTATGTGTCCATCATACTGTATGTGTCCATACTGTATGTGTCCATACTGTATGTGTCCATCATACTGTATGTGTCCATACTGTATGTGTCCATACTGTATGTGTCCATCATACTGTATGTGTCCATACTGTATGTGTCCATCATACTGTATGTGTCCATCATACTGTATGTGTCCATACTGTATGTGTCCATCATACTGTATGTGTCCATACTGTATGTGTCCATCATACTGTATATGTCCATACTGTATGTGTCCATACTGTATGTGTCCATACTGTATGTGTCCATCATACTGTATGTGTCCATACTGTATATGTCCATACTGTATGTGTCCATCATACTGTATGTGTCCATCATACTGTATGTGTCCATACTGTATGTGTCCATCATACTGTATGTGTCCATCATACTGTATGTGTCCATCATACTGTATGTGTCCATCATACTGTATGTGTCCATACTGTATGTGTCCATCATACTGTATGTGTCCATCATACTGTATATGTCCATACTGTATGTGTCCATACTGTATGTGTCCATCATACTGTATGTGTCCATCATACTGTATATGTCCATACTGTATGTGTCCATACTGTATGTGTCCATCATACTGTATGTGTCCATCATACTGTATGTGTCCATACTGTATGTGTCCATACTGTATGTGTCCATCATACTGTATGTGTCCATACTGTATGTGTCCATCATACTGTATGTGTCCATACTGTATGTGTCCATACTGTATGTGTCCATCATACTGTATGTGTCCATACTGTATGTGTCCATACTGTATGTGTCCATCATACTGTATATGTCCATACTGTATGTGTCCATACTGTATGTGTCCATCATACTGTATGTGTCCATACTGTATGTGTCCATACTGTATGTGTCCATACTGTATGTGTCCATCATACTGTATGTGTCCATCATACTGTATGTGTCCATACTGTATGTGTCCATCATACTGTATGTGTCCATCATACTGTATGTGTCCATACTGTATGTGTCCATCATACTGTATGTGTCCATACTGTATGTGTCCATACTGTATGTGTCCATACTGTATGTGTCCATCATACTGTATGTGTCCATCATACTGTATGTGTCCATACTGTATGTGTCCATACTGTATGTGTCCATACTGTATGTGTCCATCATACTGTATGTGTCCATCATACTGTATGTGTCCATACTGTATGTGTCCATACTGTATGTGTCCATCATACTGTATGTGTCCATACTGTATGTGTCCATACTGTATGTGTCCATCATACTGTATATGTCCATACTGTATGTGTCCATCATACTGTATGTGTCCATACTGTATGTGTCCATCATACTGTATGTGTCCATCGTACTGTATGTGTCCATACTGTATGTGTCCATACTGTATGTGTCCATACTGTATGTGTCCATACTGTATGTGTCCATCATACTGTATGTGTCCATACTGTATGTGTCCATACTGTATGTGTCCATCGTACTGTGTGTGTCCATACAGTATGTGTCCATACTGTATGTGTCCATGGTACTGTATGTGTCCATCGTACTGTATGTGTCCATCGTACTGTATGTGTCCATACTGTATGTGTCCATCATACTGTATTTGTCCATACTGTATGTGTCCATACTGTATGTGTCCATCATACTGTATTTGTCCATACTGTATGTGTCCATACTGTATGTGTCCATACTGTATGTGTCCATACTGTATGTGTCCATACTGTATGTGTCTATCATACTGTATGTGTCCATACTGTATGTGTCTATCATACTGTATGTGTCCATCATACTGTATGTGTCCATACTGTATGTGTCCATACTGTATGTGTCCATACTGTATGTGTCCATCATACTGTATGTGTCCATCGTACTGTATGTGTCCATACTGTATGTGTCCATCATACTGTATGTGTGTGTCTCATGTTCATTATTTCATTATTTAGTGAGTGTGTGTGTGTGTGCATGAGGGTGTGCATATTTTTTTTATGTATTATTAAGTACTTTGTCTCTAAATAAAGTTTGATTTCATTTGATCGCGGACGCAGTGAGACGAGGCATCGCTCTGCAACCAAGATTCCAAAATAGCAGACACCAGACATCAACTGCAGCTTGTCTTTGATCGTCCCCATCTCACTTACAGACCTACAACCCATGATTTTGAGCCATGACTCAAGATTTCCCCACAATGAGAAATTTTTTATTACATATGAACAAAATTGTGCAGTGGACACCCGGATTAGGAGGAGGAAGTTGCATGTGTTCATTTGAGATTTTGTTTTATTTGCTGATCATGACTAATATTTATCATTTGAGTCTTACATTACATTATAGCGTCAACAAAGACAAAACATTCAATCTAAAGTGTTGTAAATTCTGCCGCTTCAAATTCCTACAGCTTTACTTCTTTATGGCCTTGGGAGGTCTGTCACTTTTTTTTCTCCTCAGAAATGGAACATTCCACAGTCTAGCATTTAACTTATTTTTCTTGTATTTTGTGGTGTTCTTTTGAGCCAAGCAATAGCACCTAAACAGAGACAAAGTAGGCGACAAACGAACCACACCAGAAAGGTAACACATTGCAAATTCAAATTATAAAAACGTAAAATACAGATGCACAGGTTTTCGCGCTCTTTTAAAAGCCGCCGCCACTAATAACTCAGCGCGGTTGTGTGCCAAAATAAAGTATTTTCTCTGCAGCGAGTTTGTCCAAAGGAATCAGCAGGAGCAGTGACTAAACTCACTCGACTCAGCTCTCTTCAGTTTGCTCCAGTGTGAAACCGAGGCTGCTCTTAACGTCCGTGATTTGAAAACTGCACTGCTCTGTCCCCGGGCAAAACACTGCTCTAAATCCACTGCATCGTATTGTATTCCATATGTCGCCTATAACGAAGCACAGCCCGCTATACGTGTCGGAGTAATGCCCCAGCTCTCCGACTATAGACGGGGAAAGGAACAGTGGTGTAAATTGAAAGAAGATTCGAGTTGGGTAAACACAGGAGGCTGGACGCTTTTCCCGGCAGAGAAAATCAATGTTTATAATGGCAGAATGTGTTCCGTTTATCACCGCGGCGAGAGGATAAGCAGACACACAAACCTGAGATGGCCTGAGATTACTTTTGGATTGGAGTGGTGCAGAGTGGACGATACGGAGAGAGAGGGGAAAAACACAGCCGAGGTGATGAAGTCTGGGAAGGAAAACTGACTCTGGTGTCAAGCTAAACTCTATTGTCTTGATACATTCTAAAGGGTCTTCTGTTTTTAAGGATACATAGGCTCTTTTGCAAAATGTACTTCTTTGTTCTGACATTGTTCCCTCGTGAAAAACAAACCTGGAGTTGTTTATCTTCATTCATGCTTTTTCCATTAATCCTGTTACAAGCTTGTCTTCTCTGCTGCTTCTCTGAGCCTCATAGAAACACTCATTTAAATTTTTTTCCCCCGACTGTGGCATCAAATATAGTGGTCTGGAGGTCTGTGCTGTTTGCTGATATTGCTTATATAACAAAGTTTTTTTCCGCCGTCAAATCATGTTCATTACAACTGTTAAATTAGCATGTCAGGGGCAAGCTACGTTTTGTTTGTTATCCCACATGTACATACATGGAGTGGTAACACCAAATCCTGAGGAAATACCCACTTTTGGACCTCTGTTGGGGAAACCATCCATTCATTTTAATGTGTCAGAGCTGCTCTTTCACCCACTGTTCAACAACTACAAGGAGGACTTTAGTTAAACTGTGTCAAACACAGACACAAAGACATGGAGAGGAGTAAAGTTGCTAATGTCAGCTGCAGACTAAATGCTACTGCGATGCTGGCGCCGCCTACTACTCTGTTTACTTTATGGAGAAATGCCAGGTCAACAACATCTGTTAAGATTCGATTGTGACTTGATATCAATTGGTTGTGCTTAAAATGCACATATTTTGCCAGGACATGTCATAGAAGAGGGGAAAAGTGCCCATTCCTGTGCCCATCCCATTCCATCAACCAAGAGTTCCCCCTGGGTCATTTTGACTGCTCCATGAATTTCAGTGTAATTTTTAAACGTAACCATTTTTTAATTGCCAGGAAACCAACATTATATGACAGTTATTCCCCACAGAATTTCATATGTTTGAATGGGAGCTGTCAAAATGACTGCTCTGGGAGTCCTAATAGTTTAAGAATCCTGGCAGTCCTAGTGTTAATGATCTCAGATAATCTCAGATATGTGTGTGAATCTTTCACTTCATGACGATCCAATTCGATTCCGATTTTTGGGGTCTCGATTCGATTCAGAAACGATTCCTGATTCAAAAACGATTCTCAATTGGGTGCACGGTGGAAGAGCGGTTAGAGTTTCTGCCTCCCAATAAGGAAATTGTGGGTTCTCTCCGGGTTCTCCAGCTTCCTCCCACCGTCCAAAGACATGACTGTGTAGGTTAATTGGAAACTCTAAATTGTCCTTAGTGAATGAATGTGAGAGTGAATGGTTGTCTGTCCTTGTCTGTGTCTGTGTGTGTGTGAATGAATGATAATATTCATTGGCTGGTGTATGAATGAGAGTGTTGTGAGAGTGAATGCGGGACAACAGATGGAAATTAGCCCAAGGCTACAATCTAGTGTGTTTACAGCATGTATATCATGTATGTTCATTAACATGCACTGTCCCAACCAAAAAAGAAAAACAAAAATAAAACAAACAAAGCAATTAAATTCCAAAGAAAGGGTCTTTGTAGCATATCTATTTTTTATTTTTTGAAGATCCAATAACTGACACACTGCAGTTATTAAACTTATGTAGGCCTATTTGTCAAAGTTAATAATTATTAATATTTTGTAATTAATTTATTTGCCTATTAACCAAAAATGTGACTCTGACCCGCCGACAAGATGTGGCTGTAGTTCGCGCATTAACTTTCCCACAACAACAACATGGCACAAATCACGGAGCGTTTTAAAGTAGCGCTTCTCTCCCGTTCATCTCTCCTGAGTCTCACCCTGGACTCAGGTAAGTCTCCTGCTCTTTCTGTGACTCGGTCCATGCATGAGTGTTGGTGCACTCGGCGCCAGCCCACACTTTCCTCCTCCGGTGCGTGGAGCGGAGAACAGGGACATGTAAAAGTTTTAAAGAAGAAACTGCACTACACGTGTTATTAAAGACTGCACACGGACCATTACCAGATTACAGACAATGTCAAACGCGTCTTTAAAGGGAGAATTTTATCGTGACACAGTGAATGCAGTGGAAACTCTGAAGTAATTTTAAATCGATTTTTGAGAATATAGAATCGATTCAGAATCTTTACGACGTAGAATAGCAATCCTTTTAAGAATTTTCTTCAACACCCTTAATCTCAGATGGTGGGCCAGGGTTTATGTAAATCTATGAGAGTTAAATAGGCTATTTTAGACAGAATCATCCAAAAGAGAAATCAACAAACACTGAACCTTCTCATTGTTTATCCAATCCTTTCAAATTGCATTAATCACACTTTAGGATTTGAATAATGGAACCATTTTGTGAGGCTAAATGAATTAATTTCACATGTGTTCACTGACGAAGAGGATGTTGAACTCTTGTTTCATGTGGATAGATCCATTAATTACAAAGATACGAACCATAAACCAGGTCAACAAACTTGCAATCATGACACATTTCATCAGAGAATTCTCATCTTACCACTTGCTTGATTTTAAACCAGGCATTCTAGAAGCTCGTGATGTTTTTGCCACTCATCCAAGTAGCTTCTTCACGAGGAGCGCATCAAACTCCGCGCAGAGAGGCCCCACTTCGTCGGGGAATCGTCAGATATCACGTATACATGAAACCGGATTAAGAACGGATACTGCAGCAACAGGAGCGCTTCACAAACGAGACAAACGCACGATCGCGCAGTGTTCTTTGTTCTTCTGGCGCGCAGAGAACGTCTGATCAGCCACCTCCTCATCCACGCTCCCAGATAAGACCGAGGACAATAGATGAGCAGTGGGGTAAATGCTGACTCCAGAACTTCACGCCTCCTCCTCCTCCTCCTGCTGCCGCTGCTGCTTAATTCATATCTCATTTAGAGACTTTTACACAAATATCCAGCAAGAAAAAATGTGTTTTATTTAGACGGCTCAGTGTTGTTTTACAAAACTGTAAGCGAAAGTGTACGTTAAACAAGTTACTTTTCCTTTCAGACATTTAGACGCTGCTAGTGTTAATTGAACGCCTGCATTCTAAAGGCTGGTACACTTCCATACATTAGCTCCAAAGCCTTTTCAATGGGAGTTAGCGTTAGCCTCCAAACATCACATACTATGAAAAACCAGGGCTGTAGACCCAGACTGTGGAACTCTCTTCACTCTGACCTGAAACTGCAAACTGAGCCGAAGATCTTTAACAAACAAAATGTAAACAAACAAAATTGGTAATGTTTTTATTTGAATTTCTGTAAAAAGCATCCTATGGATAAGTGTTTTAAAAGTTCATCCAATGTAATAGCTATGTCCATATCAAATAAGTAAATAAATAAAATAAAATACTTTATTCCACTGATAGCAAGAGAATCTTCCCAAAAGAATCTCTGCAAAATCTTTAAAAAAAACATAAGCTGAAATGAATAAATAAATAGCGAAATGAAACACTTTTGTAGATGGTTGGCACCGATAAACAAATTATTCATTTCACTTTCGACAGCTAAAAATGTATCAAAAAACAAGGTGCAAAGAAACAACCATGATAAATATTGATTGCCATATATATATTTTTCCTATCATATACTGAACAATAAGGCGATAACTTTACAGGTGACTTTCTACCTCCACCACACTGCGCCTTCAACGTTACGTATGCTAACGACTCAAGTTTTTTAAAGCTCTTAAGATCTGTTATGCTGGACTGTAATGCACCAAAAAAAAAAAAAAATAACAACAATTTGGTGATGACATTTTAGTGTTAAGCATCACAAATCCTGCAAGTTTAGTGAACTTTAGAAATCGGAGCTGGAAGTCATTTTGACTCTTAGTTGGCAAATGTAACAAACATTTGTCTGTGCTGTCTACTGATTTCAAAACGCATGTTGTTGTTTTTTGACATATATATTGCAGCCTTATTCAAATGCATGGGATAGAGCGTTTATATCAGTACCAGGCTGTCGGGGTCCTGCAATTTCAGCGTTCTCTGTCCCGCCTCAGCCCACACCGCACCACGTCTGTTACAAAGGCTGCGTATTGAAATGCAAAGTATTATGTCCCATGGTTTTGATTCAGTCTGAAAAAGTTCCGGAATGTTTTAAACTGGTGACAGTGTGAGGGTTCTGCACCTGAGCAACAATGCAATTTAACAAGGGATTAGCCCCTTGATTTTCAACCAGTGTGACGGGAACACTAGTGTGCCTTGAGGTATTGCTGGGTGTGTCTTGAAAAAAGTCTAATTTGGATTCACAGGTGGATTTATTTTTAACATTTAAAATTTTTGGAGAGTCCTGAACCAAAGAAGAAAGCAAAACAGTCGCAAATGTCAAATTTACAGAACCAGACAGTGGCACAATCCTGATTTGCCATATTACACCACATTTGTTTAATTAAAAGGTCTGATTTGGTTATAATAATAATAGAAGTGGTGTGCCGTGGTATCTTTTCAGCCAAAAAAGCACAACACAATTTAGAAAAGGTTGAAAAACACTGGATTAGCCTAATTGTTGTTATTGTTGTTAAGTGAATTGGGACATCCTCTCTTCCTGCCTCACTCACTCACTCAGGGCGCAGGAGCAGACGTGGTGGAGGTGGATTGTGGGTCAGTGACCCTCAGGCAGTGGTGGAAGAAGTACTCAGTTTTGTTCCTCAAGTAAAAGTACAGATACGTGTGCAAAAAATACTCAAATGAGTAAAAAGTAAAGAATTTCAAAGACCAGTTTTACACATTAAATGTTGTAATTTTAAAGAATTGTGGGTAACTTTATAATTACACTTATTCGTGCTTTAATAAAGCGTGAACAAAAACTTAGTTCATAATCAACAAATAGTTTATTAAGAATAATTCAGGCTTAGTAACTATTTCACAAATATTCTAACCCTAATCCTAATCCTAACCTTATTCTTAATAAAGTAATAATTAAGTACTAATGCTGAATCATGTTTAATAAACTATATATTCATTGTTAATTAATTCTTTGTCTTCATCTTCTTCCGCTTATCCGGGGCCGGGTCGCGGGGGCAGCAGTCTAAGCAGGGACTCCCAGACTTCCTTCACCCCAGACACTTCCTCCAGCTCCTCCGGGGGGATCCCGAGGCGTTCCCAGGCCAGCCGAGAGACATAGTCCCTCAAGCGTGTCCTGGGTCTACCCCGGGGCCGCCTCCCGGTGGGACATGCCCAGAACACCTCCCGAGGGAGGCGTCCAGGAGGCATCCGGAACAGATGCCCGAGCCACCTCAGCTGCTCCTCTCGACGTGGAGGAGCAGCGGCTCTACTCTGAGCTCCCCCCGTGTGACTGAGCTCCTCACCCTATCTCTAAGGGAGCGCCCAGCCACCCGGCGGAGGAAGCTCATTTCGACGCTTGTATCCGCGATCTCGTCCTTTCGGTCATTACCCAAAGTTCATGACCATAGGTGAGGGTAGGAACGTAGATTGACCGGTAAATCGAGAGCTTCGTCTTTCGACTCAGCTCTCTCTTCACCACAAAGTCCTAGTAAACTTTCTGCTGTTATTTTTAGATAATAACTGGCGTATAACTGCATATGCCGTTGGGGGGGCGTGTCTCTTCTCTCAGGAAGGGAGGGGGAGTGAGCTGGGTGGGAGCTAGAGTTGAGACTTTCCCTCTGCCCCAATTTTCAAAAGTTACAGACATTCACTTTATGACGTCACTCCTGGACTGGTCTATAAATCCACTCTCTCCTGCTCTTTCTTGGTGAATGGTCACGTCTTTATATACGACCCAGAACAACAACTGCGCATGAACGTATCGCCTTTGAGCAACTACGAGGAATGTTTTCTCCATGCGAGCCACCGGATTAGAACAAATCTACTGACCCAAAGTGAGCATACGCAGTGGACGCAAAAATCACTGTATAAATCCGATGAAGGATAAAGCTGCACAGAAAATCAAATGTCAGATGAACGTGGAGCTTCAGCTCGAGTGGTTTTCTGATCCCGGCGGAGAGGGCAGGGAGTCACTGGAGAGCCAACAGTTTAGGTGCATACATGTGCGTTTGTGTGCGTTTGTGTGCATTGTGCTGTGATTGATGACGGTGGTTTCAGCCTCTCGTGTGAATACCTTCTCCATTCAGATGTGTACGACAAGAAAACAGGGCAATCTGGCGCTAGAAAAAGTCCTTAAATATGAGTTGTTGTTCTAATTCTCGTTTGGTCCTGTTCCAGTCCTGGATTAGTTTCCTGTTTAGTCCCGGTCTCTTGTCTTTGTATAGCACCATTCAATACAAAGAAATAAATGCATAAATAATAACTTTAAATTCATCATTTCAAAAGAGAAACATGCAGATACGTTTCGTTCAGTCATGTGCACAGTTAAACAGGAGTGTTTTTGCCTGGGTTTGAACATTGTCAGAGCAGAGCTGTCTCACATCTTCTATGACACGTGTGGATCATTATTTTATGTTTTGGGCATTTAAAATCACAATAGTTATTCATTTTCACATGTTACTGCGTTCTGGTGCTTTCGACTACACAGCGATCTTTTCTTTCACCTGTGGCTGCATTTACCATGAGGACAAATGGCTGGTGCCGGCAGAGAAAACATGCATGAGATGCAAATGCTTTTCTTGTCCGCTCAGATACAGGAGGGTCTCGCTGATGAAAGTTGATCTAATTTTCCTCGTCAGACGCAGGTTGTAAACGGCAGCTCTGCAGCTCTATTCAAACAAATATGTGTGGTCCAAGTGTGTTTTTAATCAAATTCCAGCCGCTTTTGTTCTTACTGTGGACTGTGGACAGTAGACCCGAGGTCAGTCGTTTTCACACCACAATCGTGCACGAGGAGCCACTCAGAGACCATCTTTTTAAGCACTCTAGGAAGGGTGTTTAATGGGTCCAGACTGTGACTATTATTTCACACTGGGACAGTTGCACCGCTCCTAAAGCGACTAAACATGGACTGGCCTCCTGCTGGTGCCAGAGTCAGGACTAAACATGGACCGGCCTCCTGTTGGTGCCAGAGTCAGGACTAAACATGGACCGGCCTCCTGTTGGTGCCAGAGTCAGAACTAAACATGGACCGGCCTCCTGCTGGTGCCAGAGTCAGAACTAAACATGGACCGGCCTCCTGCTGGTGCCAGAGTCAGGACTAAACATGGACCGGCCTCCTGCTGGTGCCAGAGTCAGGACTAAACATGGACCGGCCTCCTGTTGGTGCCAGAGTCAGGACTAAACATGGACCGGCCTCCTGTTGGTGCCAGAGTCAGGACTAAACATGGACCGGCCTCCTGCTGGTGCCAGAGTCAGAACTAAACATGGACCGGCCTCCTGCTGGTGCCAGAGTCAGGACTAAACATGGACCGGCCTCCTGCTGGTGCCAGAGTCAGGACTAAACATGGACCGGCCTCCTGTTGGTGCCAGAGTCAGGACTAAACATGGACCGGCCTCCTGTTGGTGCCAGAGTCAGGACTAAACATCGACCGGCCTCCTGTTGGTGCCAGAGTCAGGGCTAAACATGGACCGGCCTCTTGTTGGTGCCAGAGTCAGGACTAAACATGGACTGGCCTCCTGCTGGTGCCAGAGTCAGGACTAAACATGGACCGGCCTCCTGTTGGTGCCAGAGTCAGGACTAAACATGGACCGGCCTCCTGTTGGTGCCAGAGTCAGGACTAAACATGGACCGGCCTCCTGTTGGTACCAGAGTCATGGCTAAACATGGACCGGCCTCCTGTTGGTGCCAGAGTCAGGACTAAACATGGACCGGCCTCCTGTTGGTACCAGAGTCATGGCTAAACATGGACCGGCCTCCTGTTGGTGCCAGAGTCAGGACTAAACATGGACCGGCCTCCTGCTGGTGCCAGAGTCAGGACTAAACATGGGCCGGCCTCCTGCTGATGCCAGAGGCAGGACTAAACATGGACTGGCCTCCTGCTGGTGCCAGAGTCAGGACTAAACATGGACCGGCCTCCTGTTGGTGCCAGAGTCAGGACTAAACATGGACCGGCCTCCTGTTGGTGCCAGAGTCAGGGCTAAACATGGACCGGCCTCCTGCTGGTGCCAGAGTCAGGACTAAACATGGACCGGCCTCCTGCTGGTGCCAGAGTCAGGACTAAACATGGACCGGCCTCCTGCTGGTGCCAGAGTCAGGACTAAACATGGACCGGCCTCCTGCTGGTGCCAGAGACAGGACTAAACACGGACCGGCCTCCTGCTGGTGCCAGAGTCAGGACTAAACATGGACCGGCCTCCTGCTGGTGCCAGAGTCAGGACTAAACATGGACCGGCCTCCTGCTGGTGCCAGAGTCAGGACTAAACATGGACCGGCCTCCTGCTGGTGCCAGAGTCAGGACTAAACATGGGGAATCATTGTTTCAGTTTTATTTAGCTTCCTGCAACTTCCAGGAATGTGTCTTACTCAGTTTGTGATTTGAATGCAGTTTTATTCCATTTGTAAAGCACATTTTTCCTTTTCATTTGAGTTGCCCCACATATGTATGAATATTAATGGTCCATGTTGTGATGTAACTGAAACCCAGGTGATTTCATGTTCACGTTAGAACTGGGAAATTATAATCAAGATCGAGATTCAGTCTTTCTGTTATAAAAATTTGATAATCTGTGTCGACAATAAGGAAAAGAGTCATTTCTCACTACTGGTGGTGATACAAACAACGGAAATAAAGCAGGACAATTCTAAAACTATTCAGAAAATGTCAGGTTTTTTCTTCATTTCATAAGTGTTGATTAAAAATTGAGTAACTAGTTTCCACGGTATCTATTGTTACCTGGGATTGAATTTTTCCCCTTTTTACAACCCCATTGAGGACACATAAAACGTTTCGAATCCTCCGTAAAATATTCAAATTCGGCGTCATAAAACTGTGGCCCGCTCTCCGCCGTGTTAATGAAGACGTCCTGGTCCGTGATCCAGCAGTGAAACACGAGGACGGGCTGGAGGTGAGGAGGGGTGTGTGTGTGTGTGTGCGTGTGCGTGTGCGTGTGCGTGCGTGCGTGTGTGTGTGTGTGTGTGTACAGTCACGGGTCAGGGCTAATGGGCACTCACATTCCGACCGATGGAGACAGAGTGCGAAGGCGAGAGCTACCGGACACCGCACACTCCGGGAGGGGAACCCCACACCGGCAGTGGGCTGGTCGGCCGGTCCGGGGTAAACACAGGAGGTGTGGTTAGCGTGGTTAAGCTAAGTCAGGGCTAATCGTATAATCAATCCTCCTCTCTGATTAGCGCTGCACGGTGGAGGAAAGTGCAGCGAAGAAGCCAAGGGAGAGACTAAATGTGTATGAAAGTGGAGCGCAGTTACTTATTGACAAAAAAATAATAATATCGCAATTTATTCATTTATTGCATTATTTTGGTTACAGTATTCAGATGACATTTTATGAATAAATAATGTCTTGGATTAAAATAAATTAATAGAACATTTAGTTAATTTCAGTCTATTAATTTTCACATGACATATATAGGCCTAATTCATTATTCAATAGTATATATAATTAATGGGGGAGTATTGTGGCAGAGCAGTAATGTGCAAGTCTCTGTCCTCTCTATACCCTCCACCTGTACACCTGCAGGGTCACAGGTCTCCCTCACCTACACTCCCCAGCTGGCTACCTGCAGGAGCTCAGGACAGGTGTCTCTCGGCTCTCAGCTGGACACCTGCAGGAGCTCAGGACAGGTGTCTCTCGCCTCTCTGTGCTCTCAGCTGGACACCTGCAGGAGCTCAGGACAGGTCTCTCTCCCCTCTCTGTGCTTTCAGCTGGACACCTGCAGGAGCTCAGGACAGGTCTCTCTCCCCTCTCTGTGCTCTCAACTGGACACCTGCAGGAGCTCAGGACAGGTGTCTCTCGGCTCTCAGCTGGACACCTGCAGGAGCTCAGGACAGGTGTCTCTCGCCTCTCTGTGCTCTCAGCTGGACACCTGCAGGAGCTCAGGACAGGTGTCTCTCGCCTCTCTGTGCTCTCAGCTGGACACCTGCAGGAGCTCAGGACAGGTGTCTCTCGCCTCTCTGTGCTCTCAGCTGGACACCTGCAGGAGCTCAGGACAGGTGTCTCTCCCCTCTCTGTGCTCTCAGCTGGACACCTGCAGGAGCTCAGGACAGGTGTCTCTCCCCTCTCTGTGCTCTCAGCTGGACACCTGCAGGAGCTCAGGACAGGTGTCTCTCCCCTCTCTGTGCTCTCAGCTGGACACCTGCAGGAGCTCAGGACAGGTGTCTCTCCCCTCTCTGTGCTCTCAGCTGGACACCTGCAGGGTCACAGCTGTGCACCCCCTGCTCTCTCCGTACACCAGTGGAACTCACACACTCTGCTGCAGAAGAACAGATGGTTGACTCCTACTCATTACGGCTCATTTACATCTAAAGACAACTGTAATTCTCTGAGCGGAAATGTAGAATGTAGAGAGATGAAGCTGTAAGCCGCTCTGCTGTGCACGTGGGATATGAAGCATTTGTGAAGATTAACACGCATGTTGTGTGTGTTCAGAAATGCAATGTCTCCAGAGTACAGCTAATAATGAAGCGCCCAACACTTCATATGTACATGCCTGGATCCACGAAGACAAAAATAGCACAGTGTACATTTGTTTTATCTTTGGAAGATTTTATAACCCAAGAACCAACCAACATGCAGATTAACAATCAATAATGCACACATTCTGGTGTTTCCAAAGAAAACAGCATAAAAATAGAAATAGAAGGTAAGATGTAACAACTCTGCAAGAAAGAGTAACTACAGCCTTTTCTCAAGTAAGAGTATGTACAATAGTGTGTATGAAAGTATGGGAAGTACTAAATAATGAATAATAATATTGTACTTCTCAAAGTACTATTCAGACTCCATATTTTTACTCCTACTTGAGTCATAATGTGCAGTGTAACAGTCTCTTACTTGAGTAAAAGTTTTAGTAAATCTACACTGAAAGATTTATGTTGACAAAATTAAAGGAGTTGTACCCGATTTGTTTCATGTACTAAAGGGGTCAAAAGAGGTCAAAATCACTACACACTAATTTGATTCTAAATATGGAGCATTTTATTCTCCATGAAGCAGGAAGTGCACCTTGCAAACACTTAAAAATTAACTAATTTTGTAATGGTAAAAACCACAAACCAGAACTCGCTCATGTGCCTGATTTCTTTGCATGTACTAAAGTAAAATCTGTGTTGCCCCAGCACATATATGTTGAAAAATCATCTATTCGGGTGAAAATGAGACCACAACTTTTTGTCTGCATTTATTTATTGAGTATTTTATCGTACGAGAGAAGCAGAAAGTGTGTTGTTAGCATGAAGTTTAAAGTTTGTTAGCTTTACCTGGGGTGACAAAATTCACTCTGGGCTGATTTAGTTTGTCTCATTGTTGTGTCCATCCTTTGAAATAACCAGATTTTGTTCAATATTTCATGTTTTATGTGTTAATTATCTTATTAACATAAAGTTTAACTTAACATTTTAATTCAGATGTTACTCTTGCAGTTACTTTTAAATCTTATTTCAGTAATGTTATGTTGCACTACTTTGTACTAGATAGTAAGTCTACTTGAGTACAATATTTGTATTACTTTCTTCTCTGCCCTTAAGTTTGAAGCCTAAAGCTTGTTGTCTAAATGCAGAGTAAATATTAATATCGCATAATAAAATGTTAATATTGAAAACCCTGGATCTTCCAACAGCAGTTTTAATCTTGTTATTCTGCGGCGTCGAGCAAATTGCATTCTTTATCTTGTTTTCACACACGCCACACGTTTTTAAACCTAACTGCGGCGGTCATTGTTCAGAGCGCTGTTTTGTGTCGAGATTTTTACATCATGGCTTTGAACTGAGAGCCAAAGAGACATTGAGCTCCATGTTTCATCACTTAAGCCCTTTTTTCATCGGCGCACAAGCCCGGCTGAGGAGGACGGGGAGTGGGAGGGAGCGCAGCGGGAGCAGGCTCACATCCACACACTGTCGATGATACAGGTCAGTATACAGCCGCACAAAAGCGTGATCTGGAGATGTTAAACGGAAGAAACCTACGGGATTTACATTCATGGTCTAAAGCTGCGTGTAGGTTGTATGTATCAAGAACTGCACTGGATAGCGCCGGATTTCTATGACATCACGAATCTGGGGAAATTGAAACCACATGTTTTTGTGAGGCTCAAGGAAGTAGCAGATAAGAAGACCTCGTAAACAGGATTAATCAGAAAACCTCGAATAAACCTATGGGATTTACATTCATGGTCTAAAGCAGGGTGAACGTTGTATATGCACAGGATAGCGCCGGATATCTATGACGTCACAATCTGTGGAAACTGAAACCGGGTATTTTTTTGTGAGAGAAGAGAAGGGGAAGAGAAGACAACCTCGTAAATAAGATTAATCAAATAACCATGACTAAATCTATGGGCTTTATATTAATGTTCTAAAGCCAGGTGTCGGCTGTAAGTCTCAAAAAGGATCTGACATAACAAATCTGGGAATAATGAAGCCGTGTGCTTTTGTGAGGTTCAGAGAAGGAACAGAGAAGACAACCTTGTAAACAGGATTCATCTAAAAACGTTAATTAAACCTATGGGATTTATATTCATGGTTTAAAGCCGGGTGTAGGTCGTAGGTCTCAAAAACTGTGCAGGGTGCATTCTTATCTCTTTAATGTCACAAATCTTTGGAAATTGAAACCATGTGTTCTTGTGAGGCTCAGACAGGGAACAGATAAGTTGACCTCGTAAACAGGATTAATAAAAAAAACTTTAAATAAACCTATGGGATTTATATTCATGGTCTAATCTAATAAACTGCACGGGAAACTTCCAGATCTCTACAACGTCACAAACCTGGGAACATTTAAACTAGGTGTTTTTGTGAGGCTCAGAGAAGGGGGATGGAAGACAACCTTGTAAGCAGAATGAATCAAAACATTTTGAATAAACTCTATCTCTCGATCTCTATGACATCACAAATCTGGGAAAATTGAACCCGGGTGTTTTTGTGAAGTTCAGAGAAGGAGCAGAGAAGACGACTTCCTAAACAGGATTCATCAAACAAGCGTGAATGAAGCTCAAAAAAAGCAGTTTGACTTCACCCGTGTCCCTGGATACGGACTAAACAAATTGATTTGACTGATTCAAAGCAGAACTAAGTAACTTCAGCGACAGAGCTCCCCCTGCAGGTCTCTTGTGGACAAATGCAAAAGCTTTTCTGTTAAGGAAGTACAATCACATTCAAAAACATTTCACAACACTAAATCTAAAAAAAGAGCTGGGATTTTTCAGGACGTCAGACGCTTAGGACTGTGTATCTGTTAGCAGCATTAGCAGAACACAACATCACTACGAAACAGAACCAAATAACAAGTACTATCACAAATGAAGCTGTCTGCTGTTTATCTTTCACCAAACGCAGCGTTCGATTTTCTGTCTCAGACTCTGAAATTTTATCTGAGTTTCCAAGTAGGAATCTTGAGCTGGAAAGGTGTTCCAGAGTGAATTTACAAGGCGGAACTCCGGAAATCCGAGCTCCGAGGACGACTGGAGCGCGCCGTAATGTCCTCACTTGAAGAGTTCATTTGCAAAAACAGATATCCACATCTTGAAATTGTGTCACGCTTTTTCTTTTTGAGACCATCTTCCATATTGTTAATCAGAGGTAGTTAGGAAATGAAATAACATGTTTTTTGCAGTAAAATATATTTTGAAAACACTACCAGAAAAAGCTGAAAGGAACTGCAGCCTTCGACATAGTTTTATCTAATTTTTTTAAAATGCCACTTATCTGTTTTTGAAAATGAACCCCTGACATTGGTTTGCCAGGATTGCATTCACACGTCCATTACCTCTCAATAACAGCCAAACATTGATTTATGCTATTTGTTTTTTGTGTTTATTTAATTGATTAACTTCTGTTGTTTGTGCTGGAGTCGTGAGCTTGATTTGTCATATTTTTCTGAATTCAGTGACCAACGCTGAATGCCCAAGGGTTAATATTGTCACCTCACGAAATGTTTATTGAATCAGAGTTTCAGTTTTATGCAGCTTAAAGTCTGGCACAGTCTTGCTGGAGAAGTGAGACTCTGACATGTTCACATCCAGACTCATCCAAGCTCACAACAAAAGTCAAATTAAAGTCCATTTCAGAATGATTATTTATGTTTTTATGCACTGCCTGTACAAAAGTAAAGTTGTCATAGAAAATAAAGGTCACACGCTAATATTTCATTGACTTAGCTGTGATTACGGCACACATTCACTGTCCCATTGTTTAAACTTCTGTAACGTCAAAAGATTTCAGGTGATGCATTGTTCACCTCGATCTTGTGTTGATGATGGGAGAGTTTGACCACAGCATGAAGCCTTCTCCTGCTCTGTACTGAAGGTTGTAAGTCTCAGTCCTTAGAGTTCCCTTCTCATTGTTCTTGTGGAATTGTTTACTTTCACTACGAAACATAGAGTTGTACAGTTGTTTTTCACCTTTTGGATTTTATTAAACGTTTAACTGTTCGCCGATCACATTCATGGCTCTTCCTCAAAGATGATGGTTCCGATGGTTGCATTTCTTGCTTCATTTTGTACACATATTCGTTACAAAAAAATTATAACTTATTTATTTTTATTTTTTATTATTCTATTTTATTTTATTAATATTTTAAGTAAACTGGATTGGACTGCAAATTTTGCCAAATATTTTTACTTAAACCTTCAATAGATCTATTTTTGAATTAGACACTAAAAAATCCTTCGGTACGTTTCATCAAAATCTTACCGATTCTAAGTGTGTAAAGTTTGTTGTGTGTAGGATCTACTTTAAGGCTGATCTTTATGTCCTGAGAGGAGAAAAATGCATTTTAAGAAACGGCCTTTGAGGTTACAATGTCCCATAAATCTCTATGGATGAAGTGGATTAAATAAAACATCTTTAAGAGCAGATTGGACAAGTTTTGTTGTTTTCAAATGAAAGCCGATATGTTGAGAGAGCAAAGTGACCAAAAAACAAAAAATTGAGAAAAAGAGTCCCTGTAGTGTTATCGTCTTAAGAGAAAATCCAGTTTTAAACCGTGTTGTTCTTTATTGTCTTATAATGCCATATTTCATTTGCAACACAGAAAACTTACCAAAGGAAAACAGTTGAATAGGACTGTTTTTTTAAGCAACTTAAATTTTAAAGTTCTAAAAAAGAAAACAAACAAACAACAGGTATGAAAATCTCGTCTCGTCCTCATTTCGTCTTATGACCCGTCCCATCTCGTGAAAATCCCGTCTCGTTACACCCCTATTCCTCACATCCTTCCCGTTTTAAAAAATGAGTTGGACTAGATGTTTTCTCTGTTTGATTCCAATGATTTGACCCCCTCAAACACACTAACATCTTTTCCATGACCACAGGATTCGTCTTCCCACATGGTTGTTACAGAAATGAGAAACCGCTCACAGCTTGGGTAACGTGTTGCAGCTGAAAGACAACCACACATGCAGCAATTATCCAATAAGAGGAGAGGACCTGTTTGCTCAGGTGAATCCCAGTGCTTTTTTATTTATTTTTTGACAGGCTGTGTATGTTTATATTGCGATTTTAATGCATCTTTCCCTATTCTTACTGACTTTGTACAAATTGTACAAATTGAGCTCTACAAATAAACTCACCATAGTGTCGTCCCTGTAATTTCGCTCCAGTCTGTTTGTTGTTGATCTCTGACAGTCTGGTTGGTCCGATGTCATGAGTACAGTGTACGGTGGACAGACGAGCGATAAAGGAGAGAAGTGTCATAATAAACGCCACTCTTTGTGAAGACTCAAGCTCACGTCCACAGAACAGCACACAGCAGGTTAAGCACTTATACTCACAAAAGCACTGCACGGAAATCTATCTCGAAAATATTGTCAAGAATCTAAATTAGTGGGTTTTGCTTAAAGGGGACGTACTCTGCAAAATCAACTTTAATGAGCGTTTAAACCTCGTCAGAACAGTGTTTCCTCGTCATTATTTTACTCATAGTTGTATTCTGATTGATTCCTGCATGTCTGAGTCATGGATGTATTAAATGAACTGAACTCTGTCTGTGGTCCCAGATTGATTAGTGGCCGTGTACTGCAAGTACTGTGTGTACTGTAAGGTACTGCAGCCTCTTGGAACCAGCCTTTTTCTAAAATTGCACATTATAATTGCAGATAGTAATTAATTATTATCGGTATTTAAATAAAACAGAAGGAAATGTTCTTTTCTACCGTTTCTAAAATCACCGAAATTACCGTTTTTATATGAAGTGACGTCACCGCAAACATGTGTGAGTCACATGAACGAGCACGTCGGACGATACAAACAGAAGCACGCGGAAAAGGCTCGACTAGCGATACCTGTAAGTTGTATTTTATTTCATTTCAGACTCTTTCACGTGTGTCCAACATGAAGAACACAATTACAATCACACAAGCTAACGTTAACACAAAAACTCTCAGCTGCGTGGTCGTTCACGTCACTCAAAGCATCATGGGGGATTGTCGTCACATGGCGCCCTAAAGCAAAGATGTCAGCCTCCGTATCAGGAAGTAAAGCAAAGATGGCAGCCTCCGTATCAGGAAGTAAAGCAAAGATGTCAGCCTCCGTATCAGGAAGTAAAGCAAAGATGGCAGCCTCCGTATCAGGAAGTAAAGCAGAGATGTCAGCCTCCGTATCAGGAAGTAAAGCAAAGATGTCAGCCTCCGTATCAGGAAGTAAAGCAGAGATGTCAGCCTCCGTATCAGGAAGTAAAGCAAAGATGTCAGCCTCCGTATCAGGAAGTAAAGCAAAGATGTCAGCCTCCGTATCAGTAAGTAAAGCAAAGATGTCAGCCTCAGTATAAGTAAGTAAAGCAAAGATGTCAGCCTCCGTATCAGGAAGTAAAGCAAAGATGTCAGCCTCTGTATCAGGAAGTAAAGCAGAGATGTCAGCCTCCGTATCAGGAAGTAAATGCGGAAGTAAGACATTTTTTGGGGGTCATGCGCCAATGAGCACACTCCAAAGAGATAAACAGGGCGCCATTTTGGATTCATCTTCATCTTTTATTATAGTTCTATGGTCTGAGTTAATCCTGTATTGTCCTGCAACTGAGGCTTCAACTACCCCCTAGACCCGCCCACATCCCTGTACTTAGCTGTGGTTATTTGAAAAAAACAAAAAAGACTCAGAGTGATACAAGTTGCGTTCCAAAATGTCAAGTAACCACTTCTCAGCAATAAAAAACACGTAACACGTATGAAAATCTGCTGCTTGTTACAGTGAAATGTCACTATGGAGAGGCGGGGCTTAGCAGTTCTGCAGTTTTGAACAGGAAGTCAATGGAATGTTTCTATCAGTAAGCCATTTTGGAATGAACAAAATATAAAATGCTGATTTACTCATGCTATAGTTCAATTGAGGTTATGTGGGTGACATTACAAGATTCAGAATTTTAGCGCTGAGTGGTAAAAAACGCATGAGAGTCACTGATAATGAGTCGGTGTAAAAACTAAATCTTTTCTACAAATGATGAGTAATGACATTTCTCCTGTACAAGCTCAAAATATAAGTAAAATGTAAAAGAGCAGCTACAGACTAATAGCAAATTCAAAATTCTACAACTAAATATTTACTTTGTACCTCTTAAAACCTTGTGCACGTTATAGTACGTGTAAAAAAGATCAAATCAAGTAAACAGTAGAAAACCAGATAAAGAACAGAACCCTGCAGCTGCACTCACATTTATCACTGATACTGACTTTGTATTCTCACACAGCTGAACTCATTGTCTTCTCTGTCCTTAAATAACATGTTTACGAGTCCAAGTGTTGAGAAAAATAATTGTTCGTTGTATCCTTTCTACAGAAATAATTGTTGTACGGAAGTTAAAGTGTCCTTTATCTACAGCTGCCATTAGTAAACAAGCTGCACAGTCGGAAAACTACTTTCTATTCACATTTTACAGCAGTGTTTCCCAACTCACGAGGGGTACGTGATCAGTTACCAGGGATTCATGTTTTAAAAGAAGATGAAATGTACTTTTAACTTTTATCTGAATTAACAAAATAGTTATTAATAGCTATTAGTTGTGAATTTAGCATAATTTTTTTGAGCATCTTAGGCCAAAAATACAATTAAAACTAAAAATATATTAGTGATAATTGACAATATGCGATTAGTACACCCATTTATTTGCCTGAAACTCAAGCTAAAGGGTACTCTGAGTGTGAGACAAAGCTTAGGGGGTACTCTCAGTCCGAATGATAAAGTGCCTATGACAGGTTGAAATACACATTTAACTAAAATGCAGATAAAAGATAAATATGTTCAAATTTCTACTAAAATCTTACACATTTTACCCCATTTAGCTATTTTTTTTGGTTAAAAATTTTACTTCCTGGTTGTAAAGTATGACATCACACTAGGAAATTACCATAGTAACCACACTGTACACCGGCCAAAACTCATCTAATGTCACAGATTTTGTTCATTTGACAAAGAAAAACACATGTGGACAGCTTTACATTGTTGAATTAATGTTTAAAGGGTCAAAAAAGTAGTTTATTTTGTGTGAATTATGCATAACCTTTGTCTCCCCAGTGTGATGTCATCAGTTTGTTTACTTCCTGAAACTGCCAACAAATTTTTCAGTTTTTCTCCGTGACCTGATTGGTGTAAAACTATAATTTATATTTACAAGAGGTATTAATATACTGAAAAAAGTCAAAATTAGACAATCGTAAAAACCCGTCATACGCACTTTAAGGGCATTTTTTGAATAAAAGGATCTGTGCATAATATATTACTAAGTCATTTTAGAATCAGAATCAGAAACGGTTTATTGCCACTGTCAGTGATCAAAAATTCACAAACATCGGAACTTGCTTCGGCGTAAGGTGCAACATAAAACAATGAATAAAATATAATAAAATATATAAAAGAGGCATGCATAAGATTAAGAATAAAATAGACTAAGATAGACTGAGACTATATACAGAAATGTACAGTTGGCAGGTAGTGCAATGTGCAAATGTGGTAGTGCAAATAGACAGTTCTTATATAATATATTGTTAAAGTGGCAGGTGTTACAAAGTGTTCATGAGTCCAACGGCAGAGGGAAAGAAAGAAAGAAAGTTCTGGCGGGAGGTTCTGGTCCGAATGGACCGTAGCCTCCTGCCCGAGGGGAGTGGCTCAAATAGTCCATGTCCAGGTGAGAAGGGTCAGCTGTGATCCGACCTGCTCGTCCCCGAGTCCTGGAGACGTACAGGTCCTAGACGGATGGAAGGCTGCAGCCGATCACCTTCTCAGCAGAGGCACAATGCGCTGTAGTCTGTTTGTTTGTTTTTTGTTTGTTTTAGATGAATATTGCAGTTTACAGTGAACAAAATGTAATCTATTAATGTTATAGTTCAATACTAAGTGCCTGAACATATCTCTCCTTTAACTTATGACTTATCAGGTTATTTTTAAAGGCACAATATGTAACCTTTTATCTAAGCTATAGAACTCATCCTCACCCCACGTGGGACCCACCAGCCCCACCCATCTCACCCCATCCCACCCCAGACCCAAGTTATATAGAAAGAAAGTACTCTACTGAGGCATTATCATTAGTGTTGCATTTATATTATCTCAAGCATTTGCATTTGTTATTTTGGCATTGTGCACTTCTAGCCCGCTTGCGTCAAAAAGTCTGCGAGCCATCTTTGCACGTTAACAGAGTTCCATCCGTCCACGAGTGCCCTGGATCGTTTGTAGAATTCCTCTCCGTTTGTAAATGTTCGGATCAGAGCTCAGCCGCCCCAAGAACGCAATCAATACTTTATTACAGTGCCATTACGGCCGCTTTGAGATAAATTAAGCATAAATTAGGGCACATTTCGCCGCTGTGAAAATGAAAAAGTGCCACGAGAGCTCCTCGAACGCCACTTGACAAAGCAGAGTTCGTCAGAAATTTGGCAAAACATCTTGAATTTGCATGAGGTCAAATGAAAGTGTCTCCAGGCGCCAACTTTGTCTGAGCCGCCGAAAGGAGGCTAACAGATGATGAACAGCTGCATGTGAAAAGATGTTTAATTGTGACATTTTGGGGATTTGTTAGAATCATAATTCATGAAAAATCCTAACTTTGGGATGAGTCACTACATTTGTCATTGTACAGTCGATTTATCAGCTCCGAAACACACACACACGGCTGAACATCTGCGTCTCAGAACAGATATTTCTCCGAACTGAAACACACTGGAAAGTTTATAGAGTACAAGAATACGCAGTGAAAACGGCGGATAAACTATAGAGTGAGGAGTAGGAATGATTAATTATTGTGCACAGATTGTGAATTCTTTAAAACAGAGACGCAGCTGACAACATATAAGTAAAGCAGAGCAAATATAAAGATGTTTCGATATATGCCAGTCCTTACTTTTACGACCTTTAATACTTTCTTGTCTGTTTTATGTTGACGAGAGGCATTGGCTGTTGACGTTAGCTGTGCCAGGTCCAGAGTGAAGAGGAAATTGAATCTCTGAAAGCACTCATGGTTTCCCGCCATACTACTTAAGTTTTAAGAGGTCGCATGTTTGTGTTTACTGCGTGACAGAGATTGAAAATATCAGACACGCTTGATTTAACCCTCGTGCTCTCTTCGTTTAAACAAAGAGCAATATACGTTTTCATATCAGAAAAAAAAATGTGTTAGGTGATGTTTTGGACCACCCAGTTTCTATGAAATAAAGGATGGATAATGAATAAACTCAGATGACGATGGGGTCAAATGGACCTGAAGATAGCAGGAGGGATAAATTAGGGCTGCACCTAATGGTCATTTTGCTAATCGATTATTCTGGCAATTATTCTTTTTGATAGATCGGTTAGTTGTTTAGAATGCAAAAGTCACATGAAGAAAAGTTTGACATAGGGCTGCACAATTAATGTAAATCAAATCAAAACTGGGGTGCACGGTGGCAGAGCGGCTAGAGCTTCTGCCACTCAATAAGGAGATCGTGGGTTCGAATCCCGCACCACCCCAACATCGTGGTTTCGAATTCTGAACCACCCCAACATCACACGATCTCTCTGGGTGGAGTCTGCATGTCCTCCCCGTGTTACCGTGGGTTCTCTCCGGGTTCTCCGGCTTCCTCCCACCGTCCAAAGACATGACTGTACAGGTTAATTGAGAACTCTAAAATTGCCCCTAGTGTATGAATGTGAGAGTGAATGGTTGTCTGTCCTTGTCTGTCTCTCCGTGTCAGCCCTGCGACGAGTTGGCCACTGTCCAGGATGTACCTCGCCTAAGGCCCAAAGTCACTGGGATAGGCTCCAGTCACCCGCGACCCCTAACGGGAATAAGCGGTAGAAAATGAATGAATGAATGAACAAATCAAAACTGCAATTTATGAAGTTCCTCCACAAACAACAAAAAACTAACCCTGTAGTTTAGATTTGTTAAAGCAAAGAGACTGACAGACTAGAAGTGACAAAAACACATCTAAAAGCATCAACGAGACTGAAAGTGCCAAAATGCGATTAACAGCGTCAAAAAGTGACCAAAAGCGACAGATATGTGAAAAAATGCATCTACAAGTAACTAAAACCTGATAGAAACTGATTAAAATGCAAGTGAAAGTGACAAAAACAGGACTAGAGCAACAAAAAGGACAATGAAAGCATCAAAAGTCACACTAAATGTGACAAAAACGTGACTAAATGTTCTGAAACATGTGATTCTTTTATTAGTTTGTCAGATCATATTACAATCTTTGTCATTTCTACTGGATGTTTTTAAAATGGGAACTTTTAACTGAATCCTGTTATTAAAACACTTTTTATTTATTTGATCTTGATTTGTCCCAAAACGTGCAGCCCTAGTTTACACTTACAGAGTACATCCAGCCAGAAGATGGCGCCAGTATATACAATCTAGTGAAGTTAGCGCTGAAAAGACATTATGATGTGGATTTGCTGCAGCAGTTATCCTGTTTAGACGGCAGAAATGCTCAGAACGAGTTTAGCGGTGATATAAGGACTTAAAACAGAAGAACATTCTTGGATAAGCGACATAGATGATCTGAAAATACGTCAAACACACGTCCTCCTGAAAATCCAGGAGGTTCAGGAGGACGTGTGTTTGACGCTCGGAGGTGTGAGGATTTTCTAATAAACATTCCTCAAAACAGCGTGAATGCAACTGAATAATCCTTCAGGTATGTTTTTGATGACGGAACATTGCTAGAAAATGGTTTAAAGCTCAAAAAGTCACTGTAGAGGAATATGTGTCCTTTAAGTGAAGCCGTTTACTTTATGGACATATATACACTATATTTCTACATTTTCCTCTCAGCTCATGACATGTTTTGGAACCAACGCATGGACCAGTAAATGATTATTCCATTACTAAATTAGTTGACAATAATTTCCATAATTCATTAGTTGTGATTAATCGATTGGCTTGTTGCAGCCCAAATATAAATCGCAGTTCGTCTTTGGTCAAACGGCAACGATGACTCACAGAGAAACATACTGTATACAACCCACGACACAAGCTTTTCAAATCTTTTAATGTGTAATGGACACCCGGCTCAGCTAAACGCAACAAAAACCTGCATATTTGTAAATTGCGTCACAATTTAGCTGAAGCTAAATAGTCCAAGCTACAATAAATGTAACAATGCACTCCAGACCAGAGGCTGAGTGTTGTGATTTTTGGAGCAGATCGTGAGTCGCCCAAAGTGAGTGAGTGCAGCGAGAGAAGATGAATGAACTCGAGCAGCAGGAGACGAGTCTGTGAGAGTCCGAGCGCCAAAAACTCCTGAAATATTTATTACGTGCAGATATTAGAGCAGATCCAGGTTAGACACAGGAGTCATTGAGACGGAGAGGAATCAATACCAATAAAAAAACTAAAACGCCGGCGAGGCAAGGACAACATTTAGGCCTGAATGATTGTGAAAAGAAAAGATATATTGGTAGGTTTAATTCACAGCAACATCCAAGCCTCACTTCATATTTAGATTGACTGAAACGGCATCATATTTGTTTAGTGTATAAAATTCTTGTATATTTTCAGTTCTGAGCTGTGGTAGCAGCGTGACAATAACCACGCTTCCCCAAGTCAGCCCCTACAACAGGGCTGTTCAAATTAATTTTTCCGAGGGACTGATGTTTAGGAGGGCCATAGGCTCTGGGCCGGAGGTGCACAACACGCCACCGCTTTGATAAAATTGTGGGTCGTGAAAAATATTCCCAACACTGTTTCAATAAAACGAAACAAAAAAACTACTGCTATATTAGATATATGTGAAAAATGAATGCAAATGTATTAACAAACATTACTTTACAAAATTGCCAAACTTGTACTGACCCAGTATTAAACTAAAACTAGACTAGTACCTACTGGGTCTAACCAGGACCAACCCAGAATCAAATCAGGGCTAAAGCAGAATTAAACAAGGACTAAACCAAGACCAAATCAGGTCTAAACTAGCACTAACTCAGAATTAAACCAGTAAACAAGAAAAAAATACAACAAAATGATTCTGAAGATTGGTCCTGGGCCGGAAAAAATCTTCGGAGGGCCTTATTTGGCCCCCAGGCCTTAAGTTTAATAGCCTTGCCCTACAATATCCAATGTTAGTATTCCTTCTTGAAAGACAGTCAAACTGAAATATTAAGCATTCATTAACAAATCCTTTTCGCAGACGGTTCTCACAGCAAGAAATTCCAAACACTCTGCTGGTGTTTTCTGTGTGGAGTTTGCATGTTCTCCCTCTGTTCTCCATCACACACATCGACATCGTTCACTGCCGCAACTCCAGTGTATCCAGAATACCAAACGCTTCACTGCTTGAGCACTGTTTTGGCCCCTCCTCCCTGCTCTGACCCGTGATGACAACTTAATATATATCATCTTCCTCACCGCGGGTCGTGTTCATGATCGCTGCGTTCGGGGACTCACGGCTCAATAACAAACAGGTGGGGCCCCAAGCGCTCACTAAACGTCCAAGTCCGCGCCAGTCCCGGCCAAAACAACAGCGTGATTCATTATGGGCTGCGGTGGAGTGTATAGAGTGTACAGTGAGCAGAGAAGTGACAAGGAGAGGGAGGAGGCCTGGCTGAGCTCCAGGAAAACACTGTAGAATCCATTAAAGTGTCCTGTCAACAGTATTGTAGCCCACAGAGGAGGCAGACAGCTGTGGACCCGTGCACGGACACACTCAACAGAGCTGTAATGGGTTTAACCTGTTTGTCACTGTAGAGAGACGGCTGAGAATGTATGGAGCGCCGGCGGATATCGTCACGCGATCTCCACATATGGGAGGAGGAGGAGGACTCGCGTCGCACAGCTAATTAACAAACTTTGTCGATGTTTGAGAGATTGCGGATTGTTTTTGCGGGATGTACAAATGATAGAGGGCAGAAGAAAGAGGGAGCCTTCTACCGCATTTACAAAGCCTCAGATCGATGGGAGAAGTGGATTTCTGCAACTGAGCTATAATCAAGCAACATATGTATTTTACGTTGTTTTTTTTAAGGTTGTGTCATGTCATTTGATCAGTTCATTCAGAGGGAGGGAGTAGTGTGAAGAGAAACAATCCCTAAAGCTTTTCGTGAAGCACAGTTTGGATTAACTGCTTTGAAATGTTGATTGTTTTAATATTTTACTATTATTATTTTTTTTTTAAATAAAATCACAAACTAAAAGTAAACCAATCATTTTCTGGTGAGACCCGATGATCTGAGGTGAGGACATGTGAACAACAAGCCTTGAAGGCTGTGTTTTTCAAGGACTACAACAGGAGATGTGCGCATTTGAGACCGGGACAAAGTGTGGAGGATATCTGGCCCAACCAAAGGACTCTTTAGGCTGTTTTACTTGTTTTTAAGCTTGAATAACACTAAACACGGCACATTTCCTTCACGCAACAGCCTTATCTAAAGTCTCATGGAGCTAGACAAGGTCTACATGATTTTCAAGGTAAAAGTAAACGTATTAAGCTTGTTTACTGGGCTGTAGTGGCACAAGATTTATGAGAAATAACCAACACCTGATTTGTTTGCTCCTATAACTAGTCGGCTACCTCTTATAGTAGTCGTTCCTGACCTTGGTAGTCAATTAGTTGGTGCAACCCCTACTGTGCATAGGGAGTTAAAGAGGACCTGCCATACATTTGAGTTTTTGTCAGAGAGGGATAAAGGCAAAATTGCACCCCTGCAGAGAATGTAAAAAAAAACAATTCGCTATTGCATCTCTGACAGAAGATCTCGAAAACGCCTGAAAAGTGTCGGAAGACACGACCAGACTTGCCATAAGCATCAATGATAAAGGTGTTGAAAACGCAATTCTGGCAGACTCTCTGACTCTCTGCCACAAGAAAAGGAGCTCTTAGTTTGTAAACGCCGTGAAGGAGATAGATTACAGGAGTCTTGAGAACTGCAAACTGATGAGGAGGCTTGGAGAAGAGGAGAATCTCAAGACCAAACTGATGGAGAGTCTAAGGACAGAAGCTCTTGAAAAACATCTCAATCTTAAGCCATGTTCCTATGGGTTTCGCTTTGGAGCGGACTGTGCTAGTAATTGACAAAAAAACGTTTGCACACAATTTGGAAATGAACAACAACCTTGACAGACTTTGACAAATTGGGACAAACATGACGGATTACACATTTAGGACTGATCTTGAATGTCATGGATGTGCCTCTCAATGTTCTTTGTTCCGATTTTATTGTATATTTTAGATATTGCCATTAAAGGTCCCATATTCTGCTATTTTGCCCTTTACACAGTCTATTCTAAGGGCTTTGTTGATAAAATTTTGCGTTGTGTAATATCCATAACATAACAGTTTCCAAAAAACACCCATTTCTTGGACTGGCCCCCCTCCTTGCAAAAGCAAACGGCTCACTCTGAGATCTGACCCCCCCGAACAGAGAGCAGGCTGCCTCCCCCGCCCAACTCGCGCGCCTCCCCCGCCCAACTCGTGCCGAAGCCTAGAGCGGAGATAGTGCGCATGCGCCGTGTGCTCCGGTAAACAGCGTTACACAAACATGGGAATAAAACATTTTATCCGTCCTGACGGTGCATCGTGCTGAGTCCTACGTCCTGGATCTGACCTGGAGTTTGATGTGCTCCAGTGCCTCGACGACGGACGTTGCCGTTTGGTAAATAACAAGCTAACTCTTCGATTTGTCGTATCCATCGTGTAATTACTGTGTAGCATTAGCATTAGCTGTTTTTACTGTGCGGCTGCGCGTTTCCCGGAGGCGTGTCTTAAACACCGCGTCATCCTTGGGAAGCGTGTCATCCTGGTGAGGAGCCCCCGTCTGCCTGCTCAGCCGAGGGGGACGGAAAAGACAGTTCTCTAGCGAAAACATGCGGGAATCAATCAAAAAACCACTTTGGGCACAACATACGAGGCCCAAATAGCACTGTAGGAAGGTTAAAACCTCGGTCGATTTTGCATGTTATGGGACCTTTAAACGAACAATAAAAAATGTGGCTTTAACAATTTATACACTGACTAAAGCAACCCGTGTCAATGAAGTGTCTTGGGAAATGGAAAATGAACCCGAAACGTCTTCTCTTTTCCCACAGCTTGTTTTGCCCTTACCTGAGTTGTCGTCCACCCGCTCCTCCACCACATGGTCCTTCTGGTGCACCCACTCGCTGTTGCACTTGAAGTATATCTGCGTGGCGGGCGTGGCTTTGCAGTACAGGTTCACCGGTTTGGTCTTCACGATGTATCCATCCTCGGGTTCGAACAGGAAGTGAGGGAGGGGCTCCGGGGGGTCGGAGGGGAATGTTTCAGGGAGCTCGCTCAGACTCAGGAAGTCATCGTCCTCTCTCACTGTGGAGCAAAGGAACATAAAGGCGATGTGTTAAAATGTGTCATCAGGTCACTGCCGCAGACATGACGACATTTCACGAGCAGACAGAGAAAAAATCAAACATTGATCCTTGTATCAATCTGCTTTACTGCTGAAATCTAGCTCTATGCTCAAACACTGACACAGCCACTCAAAGAAACTACATATCCCAAGAAGCAATGCAAAAGAAGTTATCGTAGTTAAAGGACCTGTACTATTTTTCCATGAAATAAGGTCAAATCTGTTTTGTCCCAGCACAGATGTAGTGTAAAAGCATCTATTCGGGTGAAAATTAGACCATAGCGCTTTCTCTGCCTCTAATTTTAAAGCATTTTATTCTCTGTGAAGCAGAAAGTGCACTGTTGGCATGCTAATGTTTGTTAGCTTTACAGTGACAGCAAAACTCGCTCTGTGCTTTTAAACACATTGCAGAATAAAAAGGTTTTTTTCACAAACCAGGAACTTGCTTTGGAGTAAGGTGCAACATATAACAATGAATAATAATAATAGAAAGGGAAAAGAAAAGACTATAAATACAACATGTATACAAGGAATTGCGGTGAACATTTAGCATGCTTCAACAAGTTTTTCAACAAACCAGGTACAGCACCTTTAAAATACAAAAAGTAATTTTGTATTTAGTCCACAAAATTTGCATGATATTTTTGCTGACTAAATCAACTATTTGTTTAAATCTTGACGAAAATTATTATTATTTATCTTTTTTATTTTTTTTGTCAAAAGACTAAAATCTCTGTATTATTATTGGATTCAGCGAATCAAGTGTGAACACTCAGAAAAAAACAGATGGCATTAGACACCTCTTAACGGCAACATAAATACAAAAAGTCTACATGAACAGTGATCAGATCAAAATTGGGACCAGGCTGTAAGAAAACTATTTTCAGCATATGACTCTCCCCTTCACCTGTTTGTATTTCTATCCTTAAACATTATTCTTAGAAAAAGCTCTGCACACAAATCAATGCGACAGGTGCATAAGAGAACAGCCCTTTGTAAAGACAAATAAACTCACCCTTCTTTTCGAGCTTGACCTTCCTGAAGGAGGTCAGTGATCTGTTGTTTTATAATAACTGAAAATAATGTATATGTATGGGGGTAAAAAGGTTATAAAGTCTAGAATTAAATTTGAGCCGAGGGCGCACGGCCTCTACAGCTCTCAGGGTCAGCAGCACTGTTTTTGAGTCGCGGCACGCTTTTTTGGGTTGGGTTTAAAAATATCACAGCAATAAAACATTATCAGATCATTTAGTTTAAAACATTTTTAAAAAAAGTATATAACATGATATATAATGTGGCAAATATTGTCAATGCCACTGTCTGATTGTTTAAAGTTGGTGGGGCAACAGTGATTATTTTGCTTTCTTTTGGTAAAGAAGTATGTTTCCATTAAATCCATTTGTGAACCCAGATTGCACATTTTTTCAAGGCACGCTAGTTTTAGCCGCACACTGGGTACAAATGAAGGAGGTGGAAGGTCTATGAAGATGAACCATAAAGTCAATTGATTCATGACATGATATTTTTTTCATGACACGTACGCGGTTCTCTTGTGCATTTAAACACAACTGCAGCTGATCTGTCAGTAAAAAAGCAACACAAAGTTAAATCAATTAAAATAAATAAAAACACACAGGAGTACCAACTAAAGCGGTGTTATTACAATTAAAAAAGGCGTTTATTAAAAGGGGGCAAGCGTTCCAGACTTTGGGGCCAACCACAGGAAGGCCCCGACCCCTGGTTTAAGTCAGGTTTAGGCACCGGGACGAGGTCTGGGATGTAATGTGGGGCCAGTCCATTCAAAGCTTTAAAACAAACAATGAAATCTTAATATCACTTCTAAAACAAACCAGAAGCCAGTGCAGAGATGCTATAATTGGAGTTATGTGCTCTAGTTTTCTGGTTCCAGTTAAAGGCACGCTGCAGAATTTTGGACCAGCTGTAACTGAAAGTGTGTGCTGGCTCATGCCTGAAAAAAGTGCATGACAGTGGTCTAAACTAGACAAGCTAAAAGCCTAGTAGTATCAAAACCTCATTCAATAATTAATTAATTTAATACAATCTAGTAAAATATGTTTATGCCTTTTGTTATAGAGCTGGACAATTTGGAAAAACTATCTAATTGGCATTTTTCTAACCAGTATTGTGATTAGATTTGCAATTTATGTTTAAAATGTGATTCTGTTCAAAAATCCCATTTTATACACATCCAGGAGAACTGACAAAAAGACTGAAATATGAACGGACAAACTAATAAGAATTAATTGCGTTTCAAAATGTGTCACTTTTTCTCACGTTTTTTGACACATTTAGTAGCATTTTTATTGCATTTGTTTTCTTTTTTGTCACTTTAAGTTGCCTTTTTGTTACGTTTAGTCACATTTTTGTCACTTTTAGTCACTTTATCTCGTGTTTTTCCACTTTTAGTCACATCTTTGTCATTTAATGTCACGTTTTGTGCAATTTCAATTGGATTTCTATTAATTGGGCCACCCTATAATCCTGACCTTAAATCTCAACTCGGTGTTGTTTGACCATCTTAAAATTTCAACATCTTTGTTTAGTTCAGACCCATTTCCTCCATTTGACCCAACCGTATGTCATCTACCAGTAAAGCCTGTACAAGAACCTTTGGAATCACATTACACTCAATATTTTCCCACTGAGCTTTGTATTCCTATATTCTTCATCAGTTTTGACACAATTTCCTTCTTTTTCCCATCTATTTTTGGATGTACCCAACAGATCAGTACTACATTTCTATATTTTTGAGATGACTCCCCCGGGATGGATTATTTAAGTCATTTTTCCTCCAAAAAAATTGACACAACCTATTTTTTCCAAGTACTTTCACAGAGAACCAGGGCTACAGGCAAACGTGATTCCCGGGAAGAGGGAAGGAAGCATATGGGGCAGATAAGGAACAATGGCGGAGAGGCGGGACAAGGCGAGGCGTGTGGATGACAAAAGGTTATTTCTTGGTGTTTTCTTTGCCTCAGTTTTGCCCGGGTGGTCTTTTTTGTGCCGATCATGTTTCCGACGGTGATCAATAATTTATAACAGCAGCGTGTGAGAAAAGAGGCCCCTCGCTCTGAATGACAAACGGGAGAATAAATGTGTCCAGGAAAAGAAAGAAGGACGGAAGGAGGAAGAGGGTAAAGCTGCAGTCAGATCTGAGTCTGAGCAGTCCATGTCAAAATGTCGGAAAATGACAGAAAGATAGAAGATACGTTTTATTTCACAGTTATCAGTGCCCCCCAAAATTTGTGATAAACGATAATATTACAGCAGTTATTCAGTTTTTGATGTTTAAATTTGGCATTCTGTTAGGGATGTCACAATAACAAATTTTCGTCTTTTGATGATGTTAAAAAGAAAGATTATCCATTCATCACCATTCCTCTGAATGTGACCAGATTTTGGAAATCACACTTTCTGATTGAAAGAGTAAAGTCAAACAGGGGTATAATTTAAATCATTTCCCCTTGGGAATGAACAAAAGTAATTCTGATTCTGCAAAATCAACTTTTTGGAGCTTCCTTCAATGTTTTAACACTATTCCCTCATCAAAAACAAGCCTGAAGTGGTTTTAAATGGAATTCATGCATGTTTGAGTAATCTTGGCTATCTCATTTATTTATTTAATGGTTAAAAAGTTTAAAAAATAAATAAATAAAAGTGTTTCATCATAAATTTCTCACAGCAGAGAAAGAGCAGTCCAAGCAGGTAGAGCAGGGGTCTCAAACTCGTGGCCTGCGGACCAAATGTGGCCCTAAATGCAATTTCTGGTGGCCCCTGAGATTATTTTTAATTTGTATTATAAGCGGCCCGCCGATAAAACGCACAGAACCCGTCAAAACTACAACTACCATCCATAATGCACAGCAGCATTAGCGCCCACATGGACCCTCCCCCGCTGCTCCTGGAGCAATGCCGAGAGTTGAACCCAGCTTGGATACTCTGCACCTCCCCATGGACCTTTTAACTTTCCTCGACAAATAAATGGACAGAGGACACTCGGGATGTGAGCGCAGGAGCTTCTGGCTCAGGTCAGAGAGAATGTCAAAGTGGGAGAAGCATAACTTTGTTTGTTTGGTGGTGGTGTACAGCTGATGTATGCGATGAGCTTCTTCATGTTTGTCCCAGTATTGCAATTCAAACTCTGCATCACGTATTGCTCTGGTCCTCCTCAGTAGTGCTGTCACTGCTTACTGTTACAGATATTTTTACTGATGAGTTTTCCAACATGTTCATCTCTCCGGTCCTGATCTGCGCCTCAGCCACACGCTACTGTTCCACTCGTGAATGTGTCATGAAGGTGCAGTCATCTATGGCGTAATCTGATCAAATGATGCTTCATTTGACTGTTTACAACGAAACGCACTGTTTAGGACCCATTTGAAATCACTAACGCCGGGCTCACACAGCACACAGTCCAGCTGTGGTTGCTGTGCAGTGTGCCACTCACATGTAGCGCGGAACTGAGACTGCCGACAACGCGAGACACGGTGGTTCGATAAATAAGTACTGGTAAACAAATTTGTTAGAAGTACACAAACGCACCATCCACTCCAAGAACTTTTCCTTTTGATATTATCCATATAAAAAGGTATAGTGAATAATGCTGCGGTTTTTAAGATGAATCTCTTGTCGTCCATGGTCTCAAATAACAGATGAGAAGCAGGGTTGCCAGGCTTCAGCAGTCAAACCCACACAAGAGGGTCTGAAAAACCAGCCAAAATCTGTGGAATGTCTGGCGCTGCTTGTATTTTCTTTGCCTGGAAAATCCAGAATGATATCTCTCTGTGAGTCCATACATAGAGATATCAGTCTGGTCACTCCGTAATCTACGCAAGTTCAGATGGGCGTGATTGACAGTGCGATTAGCCAATCAGGGATACTCAGAATCTGTCCGTATGAAACACAACCATGGCTGCTCACGAGGAAAAAAGAGAGGAAAAAAATACCACAGGGATGGAAAATCATCGCAAATTTCTGCAGAATTAAAGAGTGAAGCACAAAACTGTTAATTTGAGGTGAGAGAAGTTTGATTTAGTTCTAAAACATAGATGACCAATGAACTCTTTCGTTTGACACTCGTCACAGAAATGAATGCATCTGATTGCATAGTACATTTTGGAATTAACTCAATACTTGTCGGGGGGCGTAGTGACCAGACTCATTATTCGTAAAGAATTGTGTGCATTCTGGATCCCAGGCAAGAATTTTCCTCTGTATTTCTGGAAGTACTGCTCCCACAGTGACACAGACTAGCCGACTGATTGTCTGACCTGTTATTATTAAAAGTGACTCCTGTGCGTTTGCTGCATTTACATACTGTTACTGCTTTGGTGTAAACTGGAGGTAACGTGGCAGCCCCTTTCTCTTCTCACCTTTTTAATTTGCAGTTGTAAATCAGAGTTTGTCTACAAGGGATGAAGTTGCTCTGTGCACTGTTTAACACAAAAGTTGTACCCTACATTACTGATTGAATATTATTGATGGAATATTTTGTCTAAAACTGTCACATTATTTATCTGAATATCATGATTACCAATTAACAGAATTATGTTGTTTGCACATGGTGTTGATAATGAATCATCTTCAGCTTCCGGGTGTATATTCTCCCAATAATTATATTTGTTTTACCCAATAATGAAAGTGTGCAGTAGAGAGAACAACCAATGCAAACATCTGCTAAATCACATCAGAATTATGGTTTGTTGTTTAAAGAAATAGGGCTGTTGGATTTGTTTACGTTTTACACATAAGTAATAATTGCATTTGCGTGGTGCACCTTTAAGAGACTCTTGGGCGCAGACTTGAGAGGCCTGTCAGCACGCAGAGGTGGGCGGGGGACAGCGGCCGATAAATAACCAACACTGCCAGAACATTTCCACAGATAATGAAATTATGCAGCACATTTTCATCCTCGCCGAGAACTAATTACACAAGTGAGCTGGAGAAATGTCATCGTCGTGACTTCAAAGAGGTTTGTGTGGTTAGCTTAAGCTGCTTTTAGCGTGTGGTCCCTGACGCTACGCTCTCAGATAAGAATGATTTGCATGTGTTTATAGTGTGTTTAAAGGACGCACAATGTGAAGCGGGCTCGGGCCAGCGTAGTCGTGGTGACGTTTGATAATGTTGACACTTGTTTGTATGAAAGTGTCAATGCAGAAAAAATGCGCATTTACAAGCTAATTTGAAAGATATTATACAGCTAATGAATGCAGGACTTATTTGCAACTGCCGTGAGTTTTTCCGGGTCGTGACTTGTGCCGTGTTCCCACTAACCTCAAAGAAAAGTTCCAATTGTCCAGAAATCAAGTTTGGGATATTGATGCTGCAGCGGTGCCTCCACTCCTTTAGCATCTCACCAGTTAGCATGGTGTCCAGATACTTTCATGGGGCCATATAGACAAAAGAGGGTGCTTGGATACTAATCACTAAGATACTACAAACCACTATAAAAATAATTTTATTTTTAAGGATGTCGAGACTGGCAAGTTGAATTGATCCAGTACTCTATTCCATCTCTTCTAATAGTTCAATTAGCCATTTTTAGAACACAGGCATATTTTTTCACCAACTTCAGCCCAGTAAATATTGACATGTGAAAACTAATTTTAAAGCTAAAAAAAAAAAAATTCAACCTGATTTCTGTTTCTTTCTGTTTTACAACAAAAACTGTATTATAATTACATTTATGTTCGATGCCCCCCAGTTGCATCACATATTATTTGCCCATAGAATGGTGTGCTGTCCTCTGAAACCCAGAAATACATCAACAGAAAAAAGCAGTTCTAAAATCAAGTCTGTGCCGAACAACTAGTCGATTTTTCGAAATGAGTTCTCCCAGCTCCAAACTTAATGTAATGGCTGTACATACAACAGTTAACATTTTTGTATTTTAACAACTCTTAATCTTTTAGGAAGCATTGTTAGTTTTAAAGGAAAAATATTATGCATGTTTTGTATTGTTATTAGCCTTTAAACCATCTCATGTTTTGAAACAAAAAAAGGTTTGTTATTAAATAATTTAAGTTTTTCTCAGCTCTCTCCAATGTGTGAGTCTCCAAAGTGTATTCTACCACTAGATGGCTCCTAGTGCTATACACATCTTAGTTATGTTATCTCATTCAGAGAAATGCTCAGAACGAGTCTGCTGAAGATTCTCGGATGAGTGACGTAGATGATCTGAGCAAATGTCACAGATCAAGGGAGTTCAGCAGGAAGTGTTTTTGATTCTCAGAGGGGGGAGGATTTTCTAATAAATTTTGCTCAAAACAGCATGAATGCAGCTGAATGCTTCTTCAGGTGTGTTTTTTTTTATCATGGAACATTGTTAGAACATGGTTTAAAGCACAAAAAAGTCACTGTAGCAGAAGTGCCCTTTATGGTCACCTGGTATCAGTAATGTGTCAACAGATATCAAACCCAAGTATCAATACCTGTAGCAGAACTTGAAAATTTTGGTTTGGTTTATTCACATCTCTGTAATTACTGGGCCTATCCGCATGAAACAAAAACTGGCACAAAGTTCAATGCCTCCTCTGTCGGCACAAACAAACAAAAGTTCAATTTGTTTTTCCCCGTAGCTTCTGTCAGTGGTGCCAGTATTCAACTCCAAAGACGTGATTGTTGTCAGTTGAAAGGACTTTAAGCCATAAGATTAGCATGACAAGTTTGTGGAGCCAATCTCGAACAAATAATGAGAAGATTCAACATTTGCGGATCGAAAGTTTGTATATTTCTTTCAAAAACAGGTTGCAAAGCTTCCTGCCCTCCATCTGAAATCATGACGATCCAATTTTACAACGCGAATGCAAAGGGTTCAGATGTAACTCACTTGGTATTTTGCCTATTTCGTGGGCTATTAATTATGTTAATATAGTAACAACATCCAATCCCCACTGCAGTGTTTATACCTCAAACTTCCCCATGAGTCATCGGCGGAAACGATGGCAGTAATTGTGAGATACATGCGCCCAATTTCAGTCTTAATCAAAGCGGGTGATGCAGTGCAGGGAAATGTTGAGCCTAAAAAGATATGCGTTTGAGGTGTGTGCGTTTGAGGTGTGTGCATTTGAAAAGTCACTGCTGAAGAGGCTGATGTCAGAAACAAGCGCCAAAACACTAAAACGCATTCAACATTATAGACAGATGATCATCGTTTTGGAATTAAAATTAAAGTATATGCAATGGACTTGAAGCCCAGTAGATAAAGTGATGTTATGACAATGAAACAGCAGAAGAAATACTGTAGGGAAATTAACAAAAGCTAGATTGTCCCTGATGGAATGTAAACATGCAGTTGTAATTGAAAGTTACTTGATGGCGGAAATGCTCAGAAGTCTGGTGAAATTGTATGGACTTAGAAACAGCACAGGAAAACTCTGGATCTCTATTGACGTCACAAATCTGGGAAATTTGAAAGCGAGTGTTTTTGTGAGGCTCAGAGAAGAAGCAGGATTAACGAAATTGGCGTGAATGAAGTCAAAGACAACTCCAGGCATGTTTTTGATAGAACAATGCTATTAAAAAAAAAGGTAATTGTGCATAATGCGTTTCTTTTAAGGTAATCAATTTGAAGAATAAGGACAACAAATAAGCAGAAAGCGATGCTATGTAATATTATTATAAATAGTATTAAAGTATAATAAGTCTCGAATGACAGTGCAAAGTCATTTGAAAACAATATTCAACTAAGTCCGTGTAATCCCTCATTATAAGCACTATTTGGTAACACTTTATAATAACTACACTTACTCATGACTTAATAAAGTATAAATAAATAAATATACTATATAAATATATAAAATAAACTATATATTTATTATTAATTAAGTCTTTATTAATGCTTTATTAAGGCAAAATAAGATGTAGTTATTATATGTGGTACCCACTATTTTAAGCACAACTAATTCAAGTCGAGTCACAGCTGAGTCTTAGCATACGGTGTTTTAAATTTTAAACAGATATAAACTTTAAAATACAATTGGTGGCGCTAGCATTTAGCCTGCAGCTAACGCTAGCATTCTTGGATTATGCAAATTTGGGCTGTTCGTCATGGAAGTTGCGACGTCTTGATGTTTAAAACACTGTCCAGATGATTACCCTTTCAAACTTTTTCTACCAAACATTCAACCAGGAAGAATTTTTCTTTTACCCATCACTCTCAACCAATCACCAGAAATACTTTTTTTGCACACTTTATTTTCTTGCCATTTCCTCTAAATGCCATCTCAACTATTTTGCAAAGCCCTGCAACGCGACTGCTGTTGTGATTTTGGGCTCTTCAAAAAATAATGAAAATGGAATCTCTTTCACAGAAGCAGAACATTCCCTTCACCATCACCAGTGTATAAGCTATTGTGTCCCCCTAAACGTTTATCCATTCAATAAACTGATCATTGCATTCAAATGAAAGGTGCACCATGTCTCTTATCTCCAGTGTTTAAGCCAGGATTAGACAAGAGAGCGTTTATTTGTCTCACAATGGGGAAATTCCAGTGTTGCAACAAGATTTTCAAAAATGTTCAAAATCAACAATAACTTGGGCCCATAAAAGATTAAATCTAGACAGGGAACACTTTTAACTGACTGATCAGACCAGCTTTAACGAAAGGAGGTGACAAAGACCAAAGATGTAACAATGGACAATAAACAGTACATAAATAAACTCAAGTAAATTCGATTTTGCCAAAATCAGACACAAATTATATACAAACATATTAGTACATTGATTTTCAACCAGTGTGCCAGGGAACACTAGTGCGCCTTGAGGTTGGTGTGCCTTGAAAAAATGTCATATTCATGGATTTAAATGAATAATTGACAATTTTAGTGTGTTTTGAGCAACTTCTTCACAAAAAACTGAAAGGTAAACAGTCACCATTACCCAGAACCAGACACAAATGCATACTGTACACAATATTTGCAACGTAAATAACACTACGTTTTAGTTCAGTGGTTCTCAAACTTTTTTCAGTCACAACCCCCAAAATTACAGTAGTTCACATTCGCGACCCCCAAACACAAAAAATAGGCGACATGCAAAGTGATAAATTAGCCTTATATCTAATGTTTGGTTTTATATAGAGAATATAGACCTAGAAAAATGACTTTGATTGGCCGACAAATAGGAATCTACATTTACCACTGCATTTGAAGGGCGTCAAGCCTTGTATTCATTTTTCCCCATCATCTGTGGACCCCCAAAAATCATTTCGCGAACCCCATTGGCGTCCCGACCTCTAGTTTAAGAACCACTGTTTTAGTTGGTGGTGTGGCGCAGAATATTTTCCTCCAAAAAAGTGTGCCATGACTCAAAAAAGGTTGAAAAACATTGTATTAGTAGATACTGTAAATAATAAATGCATAAATGTACAGCTGAAATCAGCTCGGCCTAAACCTCCTGTAATTTGCACGCCGGTTCAGGCCGCAGTGTGGAGCCTGGAGGTCACACTCACAGACAGCAGGCAGGTGAATAGAAACATGCCATTAACATTCAAGGTAAATAACTATTCAAATATACATAAATCTAACACAACACTGTGGAAGAAGAGTAAACCTACAAGGCTACAACACCATTATCCACAGTAAGTGGCTTTACAGTGCAGCATATGGACAGAATAAATAGCCTGTAAACTGACTTGTGTGTTATATTTTTTTTTTCATTTAGTGACTGTTCAATTGTGATGTTTCTGTATCAAGTGCAATATACAGCGGCTGTTTTGCGCTTCCCCAGAATGCACCCATGGCCAGTCCACTCCTCAGTGTCTGAGAAGTTTCAAAGTGTGACATTAAACTCTATATGACTATACAATTCACTAAAATGTAGTGAAGAGGATAATGTTTAAGATTTTACTATACATTTTGCCACTTGTTCCCCAGTTTGACCTTTTTCGTTGTTTATAATGTTACTTCCTGGTTAGACATGGGCAGAAAATATGATTCCACAACTAGCAACCATTTCGAAAACAAGGGCGACAATGCATATAAATTAGACAACAGTAATGATTTGACAAATAATAATACCTGATGACATCTTTATTTGGTTGACTCTTTAAACTGTCAGAAAAAGGTGTCAGTTTTGTGTAAATTGTTTCTGTATTTTCAATGATACGTCGCTTTTTGATGACATCACAGAAGGATTTCATTTTAGAACTCAGCACTACTTCCTGTAATTTTATTTTTCAAAAAGTCTTCCCAAACTCCAACTTCACAAATGTAAAACTTTGCAAAATATTTACCACAGGTGCCCTCCCACCAAACTAAGTCAGAATTAGAGAATCATGAGAACTTGTCATGTAGACTTTTAATGTATCTAACTGCGGTGACAAGTCAAGGCCAAGTGGAGCTACAAGCTAGCTCAAAGTAAGTAAGCTCTTCAAAGTATCTCTTTAGCAATACCTCCAATTGCTATTGAACTTTTGCAGTTTTTTGCACTTTTGTTGTAAACGCACTACCGCTTGACGAGAACTCCGTTAAAGCTAATGACGAATGAGGGAAAAGTCTCGCCGCTAAAATGTTACATAAAGTCGGTTGATTTGTGTAAAATGTTTAATGAACACGAGCAACAACGAGTCAACAACGCACCGATTTCCTGGTCAGTCTGAAAACGGCTTCTAGTCCATGTAGAACTTATTTTCTGTTGAGCTCGTCTGCTCCATGTAAACTACAACGGAAACAAGACGGCGGCGCGTAAGGCAACTGCAGGAATAAGGTGAATAGCTATGTTTGATGCCAATGGAACATCCTAAGAAAAGCAATAACATCTCCATGGAGACAAGTTGGTTGCAGAAGCCTCGACTAGAAAAACTTACACAGTGCACCTTTAATCGTGTGCTTTCTCTCGTGCAGTTCAACTTGTTACCCTCTCATGCGCTCCATTCTCTGATAGTCTCCAGATAAACCAGTCCCGTGTTAGCTCAGGCCTCGTACTCATGCTCGTACGGACCTTGTAGGGGCGTCCGTCTGCTCGGGGGCCGGGCCTTCAATCGGCTCAGCGTGAACAAGCCGCGGTGATGCCGTTATGTTTCGCTTCTTATCAGCTCGTTAGAACGGGCAGCAACTGTGCAAACAACACCGCGCCTTAAATAGACTGCCCAGGCTTACACTGCTGTGGCCTTCTGAGGGTCCACCAGGGGCGCTGGAGAGGTTTGCAAGGAGGGAGTTTGACACAGTGGACTCTCACCTCACACCAAGAAGGTCCTGGGTGTGATGTCGGCATATTTTCCCTGTGTTTACATTTTTTTTGAGGTACTATGTTTCGCTTATGTCCAAAATATCATTGTTATTTGAACATGAAATGGACATGCATGATCATAGTACATAATGAGTCCTGGAAGATTTAAAGGAAAAATATAATGCATTTTTCATATTGTTCATATTTCATATTGTTATTCGCCTTTAAACCTGCTCTTGAGTGTCTTCGGTTTGACGTGTCATGTTTTGGAACTAAAAATAAAATGCTTTTGCAAAGAAAAAGTTAGCTTAATCATGTGCCATTTTGACTTAGCTATGGCTCCATCTACTGGCTGTAGAGGTAATTGCACACATGTATACCCACAATGCATTGCAGTAAAGAGTGGATCTGACGAAGTTGTATTTATCGTGATTAGATGGGAAGAAATGTTCAGAGTGAGTCTGGTGATGATTTAAGGGCTAAAATCTGCAAAAGATTCTGGGATAAATGACGTTAGCGTCATCTACATCACACATCGAAGGAGTTCAGAACACAGGGTTGGGGGGAGAGAGAATTTTCAAACGAGTATTCATCAAACAAACATGAATCAAGCTGAATACTACTCCAGGTTTCTTTTTGTTGACGGAACACAGAACATGGCTAAAAGCTCTAAAAAGTAAATTTTGCATGATATTTGCCCTTTAACGTCCCATATTTTAAACTTTTAACCTTCTATTAGTGTTATTTGTACCTCAAAACAACCCGTGCATTTAGTAGATTTAATCACTTGAAACAAGGGGTGAGGTATTCCAACATCTGATGCCACAGTCATTTCACTTCACTTTGCTTTGAACAAAAGTTATTTTTCCCAGAATCAGAATCAGAAAGCGGTTTATTGCCATTGTAAGTGAAATTCACAAACATAGGAATTTGCTTCGGCGTACAACATTGCTTTCTAATAGAGCTTGTATTTAACCATGGCAGGCAAAAAGGGACTCACAGGGCCTGTGAGGGGCGCAGGAGACCAAACCGAAGCTAATGTTTTATTTCCAGGTAAGTTAGTTTGCTTCAAGAGATGGGTGATTGAAGTTAGCAATTATGTGATGAATGTTGCACACTGCAAAATATGATCCTAAATGGCCTTCGGGTAGACTATGAAATGGGAAATATAGCTCAATACGGGATCTTTAGTCGAACATGGCAGTTGTATTGGTTTCAATGTGCATGAGTCTACAAAAAAATGTAATAAATAAATCAGTTCTGACCAATCAATGAGACAAGGCAAGAGCAGAGTTAACACAGGCCTAAAGCGAGGCTAAAAAAGTGTAAGTCAAGTTTAGTTGTCATCACATAAAAGTGAATTAATCTAGTCTATTTATTAAGTCCAAGTTGCCTTTCAGAAGAAAATTCAAATAAAAGTTTGTTTGAACTTTCTCATTGCATTCTGTTGTGAGGAAATGGACTGGTAATACTCCTTATGGGTTTAACATCCTTCAGACCATTCTTGGCGATGGTGAAACATGCATTTCGTCAAGCACCGTTAGTATATTTAATCATTACGCATGTTGCAGCATCGTTTTCAGCCACACAACTTTGATACACATATATGGAAGATAACAAAGTTGTTCTTCAGAGCTTTATTTAGGTTTAGTTATAAATGAGCCTCAAATTCAGACATTATTTTCCCACACTGTGAGCTCCATAAATAAGCTGCCTGCCTCCTCCAAACAACAACAACGAGCAGCAGAGATCTGTATCTGTCTGACACAGTGTCTGCCAAATTACTCAGCGGCCCACACACACACACACTCACACACACTCTCTCACACACACACTTTCACACACGCACACACACTTTCACACATGCACACACACTTTCACACGTGCACGCTACTACGCTGTGCAGGGAAACATCTGTGCACAGTCTGACACTTTTAAAACCACACTTCTCTCGATGGTTTAAAGGTGCTGAACCTGATCTTTACGCTTAAACCTGACAGACCCTGTTCATTTAAAGGACATATATTATGCATTGTTCCCTCATGAGAAACGCACCTCGAGTTGTATTTAGCTTCATTCACTCTTGTTTGAAGAAACCTGTTAAGTACCCCTCTAAGCCTCAGAAAATACTCAGTTTCAAGTTTCCCAGAGGTATAGATCCTGACATTTTTCGTGCTGCTTTTAAGTCCATAAATTAAGTCCATAAATCACCAGACTCAGAGCATTTCTGCCTCAAATCATGTTCATTACAGCTGTATGCTACCAGCTAGATTTTGTCTATTTCCCCATGGTAATTCCTTCTGCTGCCAGTGGATGGATTGCTGACACAAATCTTGATGAGGCCTCTCAAATTTAAGAGAAGTGACGTACAAACTCGGAGTATGAGGATTTTCCAATAAACATTCCTCAAAACAGCATGAATGCAGCTGAATGCAACTTCAGATAGTTTTTAATGATGGAACATTGTTAGAACATGGTTAAAAACTCAAAAAAGTCACTGTAGCAGAATGTGTCCTTTAAAGTAATGTATAATTTCAGTGAATAGATTAACTGAAGATCTGAAACATGAGCTGCTAAAGTAAAATTGCTCAAGAGCATGTCAACAGCCAATAATAATATATGTCCTCTAAACTGTTTGCAGCGCTCTGAACTTAAACCTCACTTGCCTAACACATTTCTAGCATCCTAATTATTCACTGCGAGTTTGTAAGCGCTTTTTACAATTTAATACAGTTGATGCAGAAAGCGCAAAGTGGTCTCTTTGTTATACATCAAGAGCTGCTTTTGCAACATATATGTGCTCGGACAAAACCAAATTTTGCTCAACACACCCAGGCGGAGGTGGGGAGTAACAATCAAATAGTAAAAACAGCATGTAATTAAGTACATTATTATGCACTCTGTCAACTCATGACCCATTCATATCTCTTTCATGACTCACTTATGCGTATGATCTTGCTTTTGACTTAAAGTGCCTCTGACAGGTTGAACTACTCATTTCACTAAAATCAAGTCTAGATAAATATATTTTAAATTTAGCTAAAAGACATCACAAATTTATCCCAGTTTAGCCTTTTTGTTTTACTTCCTGGTCATAAATGATGACATCACACTAGGAAATTATCTAGCAACCACACTGTACTCTGGGCCAAATTCATCGTGGTTTCGAATTCTGAACCACCCTAATATCACACGATCTCTCTGGGTGGAGTCTGCATGTCCTCCCCGTGTCATCGTGGGTTCTCTCAGGGTTCTCCGGCTCCTCCCACCGTCCAAAGACATGACTGTGTAGGTTAATTGACAACTGTAAATTGTCCCTAGTGAATGAATGTGAGAGTGAATGGTTGTCTGTCCTTGTTTGTCTCTCTGTGTCAGCCCTGCGGCGAGTTGGCCACTGTCCAGGGTGTACCCCGCCTAAGGCCCAAAGTCACTGGGACAGGCTCCAGTCACCCGCGACCCCTAACGGGAATAAGCGGTAGAAAATGAATGAATGAAAAATAAAAATTCATGTGGGTACTTTTTGTTGTTGAATGAATGTATAAAGGGTCAAAAAAAGTAGTTTATTTGTGTAAATTTTGCTCAAACGTAGTCTCCCTAGTGTGACGTCATCAATATGTGTACTTCCTGTCACTTTCAGCAGATTTTTCAACTTTTCTCCACAAACTGTTACTTGATTGGTGTCAAACTATCATTTATATTTACAACAGGTATTAATACACCAAATAAAGACTAAATTAGAAAATCATGAAAACCTGTCATACGCTCTTTAAATCACATGCAGTTTCATAACTGGACATGGACAAGCACAGTTTACTCTATTTTTGCTAAAGAAATGACAATATATTCCTCTGTTTACTGTTGGCTTGCATCACATTGGTCAAGAAACAGGACAACTGGAGCATATCTTGGGTACAAAAGGGACAAATCCATGTTTTTGAACACATCTGCAGGGATATGGGACACAGGGTTTGAAACTGAGATTGTCCCCGGGTAAATAGGGACATCTGGTCACCTTATACATGGACGAACATCGGTTGCAGCATTTAAATGCAGCAAATTGATTTGTGGTGTGAAATTGCTTTTTTAGGGAAGTCTATTTTTCAAATATATGACAAAAATGAATTGAATAATTGATACTTGGATTAAAAATGCACCTTTCAAAACAAACAAATGGCTTTACATTGTTCTTTCACTTCTTACAGTAATTACACTCTGCAGTGATAAATAATGTTTGCCACTGGGCTCATTTACCATTCACTCATATCACATTTGTAGACAAAGTGCATTAAAAAATAAACAATAACATCAAAAGCAAGTGCTCCTCGATCTGGAAAACGTACAAAATCCATACAACTTTTGAGTCTTTCCTGTAATAAAACTATGATTAAAAATTCATGGAACAAATCTTCTACGGGGAAATCTGTTGTTTTGGTCTCTGGAGTTTGTCCAAAGGCTGCAGAGGTGAGAGAAAACAGGAAAACAAAAAGTGCAGAATGCATCGTGTTGAGCGAGTCGTGGCTCATCTCCTGCATTTCAACAGCACAGAGTCCCCACCAGTGCAGTGATAGCAGCAGGACGCACACCAACGCATTCATTTTAGGACAGGTATGGAGTGTTATAATAGAGTCAGTTCATATGTTTCACAATTTACAATAAATAAATGAAATAAATTCACAATAAATGATTATATTTTATATCAAATAAGACCATCAAAACATCACCCCCTGGATAGTGGAGTCATTTATTTGCTGAGTTCCAGTTGTCCTCAGAGATTGGGCCTCGGAGTGACATTTTCTGTGTTCCAATTGTTAAAGAAAAAATATTCAGCATTTTAAAAATTGTTATTAAGCTTTAAACATGCTCTTGGGTACCTTAAAATTGCCATCTCATGTTTAAAAAAAAAAAAAGTTTCTTATTCATTCTATGACAGGTGTTATGAGCCAGTATGAAATGACACTTACGGAGTGCATCCATCCAGTAGATTGCGCTATCGCTACATACAAGCTAGAGAAGTTAGCGCTGAATAGATGTTATGATGCGGATTTGTTGCACCGTTTGTTGTTATCTGTTTAGAGGGCTGAAATGCTCAGAATAAGTCTGTCGGTGATTAAAAGAACATTATCAGATAAGTGACCTAGATTATCCAAAAATACATCCGAAAATCCAGGAAGTTCAGCAGGAAGAATGTTTGATGCTCGGAGGGGGGAGGATTTTCTTTTAAACATTTCTCAAAACAGCATGAATGCAGCACAATGATACTTCAGGTGTGTTTTTGATCATTGTTAGAACATGATGAAAAGCTCAAAAAAGTCACAGTAGCAGAATATATGTCCTTTACAATTTATTAGCTGTAACGGCTCAAATAAGATAACAAAAACCAGGAATGTAATAAAATCACCAACAATGTGGATCCATCTAAGTGAATTTATTAACCCCGTAGAGTGTTATTACATTTGTAAATCAATATCTGGGAGTGTATTTCTGCCTTTGTGGTCCTTAGATCTGTGTAGATATTAGCAACATTAGCATAACAGTGCAGTTTATAACTGCAGAGGCTCGTCAGCAGCACAGCAGCAGCTTCACAGACAGAGGGTGGAAAGCGAGCAACTAAATAGAAAATAACATGTGTACCACAAATATTTTAACTGCAATTAACTGGATTGTCTAACTCGGATAAACTCTGGGTTCTGTAATGTTTTCAAATAAGAATTCCGAGACGTCCGAGCGTTCCAGTGGGATTTTACAAGTCGGAACTCATAAAATGCGACCTCCAAGGATGACTGGAACGTCCTTCCTGACTCGATCCTGTTCAGTGTCTGTCTTTCTCTCTCTTCTGTCTTTCACTACGGCCATAACTTTTCCCCAGTGCTCTGATTTGTTTGGCTGATTCATGTAAACCAGAAATCCCCAAACCATTTCCACTTTTGCTCAGGAGGGAGGAGAAGCTGCATGTGCTCAAGGCATTTCTCTCCCCTCTGGCCCCAGAGCAAAATGTGAGTGCGCTAGTTCCCCGCGCGCCCCTCATCGCACTAAATGAGCAGAAAACATCTGTGTTGCAAACCAAACTTTCAGTTCAAAGTTCCGTGGCAGAGGTTTGGGTGCTGACACGATGGAGCTTGGGTACAGATCCGGTCCTGAGTTCACTTTCACCGGGAGGTATATTCTTACCTGTAGACACGCCACATCAAAACTGGCACTAAACCAGGACTAGCACAGGACAGGATCAGGTCTACATCAGGACTAAACTGAGCTAAAACCATGACCAAACCAGGATTGTGAACACAGAGTAGTGTTATGATACTAAATTTTCAAACTCGATTTCAATGCTATGGATAATACTGGATTCTTGACACCGATTTCGATGCCAAACCTAATTCTCCCTTTGTTTGACCTATGCACCTTTTGTCAATAAGCAATACACTTTTTCATATTAGAAAAAATACTTCTTTTACATTTCAAATTTCAAACTGAAAGTTTCATAGTGAGACAGATAAACACAAGGGCTGTAAATGCTCTTTATAGGTCAAAGTTTTAGACTATACACAGACATTTTCTAGACAAAATTGATAGCACCTTCTTTATCAAACACTGTTTTCTTATACTTATACTCAAGATCAGTCTAAAACTGTGCACAAAAGGCAGGATTTTGTCTTGTTATAGTGTTTTTTAGCATCAATAATTGCTCAAACGAGTATCTAGTTTGGATACCAGCTTTAGTATCGATTATATCTAATTTTCCATACTTTTACAACCCTGACGCAGCCTCAATTTTTCCTTTAAATCTAGGTTTAAAGATGCGTTCACGCTTGTCATTTCTTGTCCTAGTTTTTGCCCAGTTTTAATTCCAAATGTTGACTTGGTTTGGTCCTGTTCTCCTGTAAAGTATTCAGATGTAATTCCAGGTTTAGTCCCAATTTTTATGTAGTGATTGCGCAGGTGTGAAGTTAGTTTCTGCTTTTTAATCCAACATACAACCCTAACTCCACACAAATAAAAGATCAACTGGAGGAAACACAAATAAGGATACTGTGTGCCACCAGATTCACCAGAGATCAACAATACTTTTAGAAGATAGTCCTAGAACTCATGCAGGACTAACGACTAATCCAGGATCTAAACTAGGACAAAATCAGGACTACAATGTTCTCACTTTTACTAGACAGTTAAAGAGGCGTAAATCATCGGCTGCAGATGTGTGTGGTAAGTCAACAATTTACTTTCCTCACCGCTCATACACTTCATTTGTCCGCTAAAGCCTGTCTCTACTTTCAACCACTTTGCCCATCAGATTTACTTCCGCGTATTCATTCAACAGCCCTCTCATCTCGCCCAATTGTCGGCTAACCTCGGTTAAATTTATAATGAATTCCTTTGCAAAGAGCTGACAGAAAGTTTGCGTGTCTGTAATCTATTGAACATGAAGGAATAAAGGGGAATGACAAGTGTACTGCTGATGTGATCTGGAGACTTTGGGGCCGCCACATATCATGAGCATCAGTAAAAATTTGATCTGATTCCATCTGCGCAGTGATAAAAGGACATTATTCACAACACAAGCTGAGACACGGCTCTTCAATCTCTTCAGTCCAAGGACGTCTCACATCGATGTTGAAACAGCTACAAAAGAAACGCGCAAAGGAAGATCCAGATGAGTTAAAATGAGTTACATTCAGTTCGTGTTTATGGTGATTTGAGTTTTGACTTGCCGTCGGTGGCTGAAGGTCCCGGTAATAAGTTTGTTTCATGCATTCAGCTTTATAGTTACGTCATTCATTGTTTGATTGTCTCTGCAATTACGTTGGTGGTTTTGTGTCTAGATGCCTAATAAGTCTGTTGTTCCAGTTGTGCGGTCCAGGCCTGCTGATTGGTCTGACTATATATTTTATTTAGGACGCTGGGACTGCATAAGGTAAGTAAGGGTTGAATTAGACTAAAGACTTGAACATAAGTAGTTCTGTTTTCCATGTTTCAAAATGGTACAAATCAGGTACAAGTCATTTAAGAAAGGCTGTCTGCAGTAGCAGTTATTGTATTTAGACGGCAAACAGCAAAACATTCTCAGATAAGTGACATATATATGATCTGAAAAATTGTCACAGATCGAGGGAGTTCAGCAGGAAGTGCTTTTGACGCTTTTGAAAGAACATTCCTCAAAACAGTGTAAAAGCACCTGAATGCAACTTCAGGTATGTTTCTGATGACAGGACATTATTAGAATAGGGTTAAAAGCTCTAAAGTCACTGTAGGAGAATGTGTGCATTGCACTGGCAGTTGAAAAAGATAAGAAATAAATAGCTATAAATTTCAAGCGTAAATCATCAATCCTCAGAGAAAATGCGAGACATAGAAATCTGAAATATGGACAGAACCAGATTTACATTTCTTGCTTTACATTGTTGAAATATTGTGGTACGTTTAGACCGCGGTGTCAAAATCACGCCCAACACCTCTAGATAGACAGGTCTGCTTTTGAGTGCAGACACCGGAGACAGCCTTTGACGCTGTGAACATGTCTCTGAACTAGACGCAAATCTTCATCTGCCTTGTGCAATGACTGCTATTCAAAGGAATGGCTGCTACCTTGCAGGAAGTTCTTTATTAGCTGACGTGCCATGAATTTCGCCAAAAGTTTCCACTCAACTCTTCCGACTCTGCCTTCGGATGCCTGTCCCGCCTGAACAACTAGATGTGACTGAAAAATTCTATATTCTGCTAATTTTTTACAGTTAAAAGAATCAAATCCTTCAGAGCAATCACTCAAAATCTTGTTCAGTCTAAGATTGTTAAGTTTGGTGAGTGTAGTTGCTACTTTAAGGGCTGATCTTTATGTCTTTATGCATTTGATGTTACAATGTCACCTATAAATCTATGGATACAAGTGGATTAAATACAATAATAAAACATCTTTAGGTGCAGATTGGAAAAGTTAGTTGTTTCCAGATGAAAGCGTTTTATGTTGAGAGAGAAAAATGATTTTAAAAAAAATGTAGTTAGTTTAGTAATTAATTCCAAATAATACTGTTCCCATATAAATCCAACATGAAAACACTATCCTAACCCTGTCCAAAATGCCACGGATCCCTGTGGCGACTCAATCGGAAAAAGCGGGAGCAGCAAAATGATCCCCGTGTCCGGACAGGACTGGTGGGTGGTCCCGACACGAGAGCCTGCTGACAGGAACATCTCCGCACAGATGTAAAGTATGCACCAGGCTCTCCACGCCGATACCAATCACACGCGCGCCGCTTTCATCCTCGGCCGGCTCTTCATGCGAGCAGACAGGAGCTGAGAGCTGAAGGGTTCCTCTATGAGCACGCTGACAGCTGCAGAGCAATGGGGAAACGTCATCGAGTGTGACAGATCAGGCTAGCTACTTTTATGAGCTATAAGGCTGAGGACTGCAGCCTGTAAATATGCTGCTACGTGCTCCATCGGCTGTGAACTGTGCGGGAGTTGGTGTTAAAAATGCAATAAAACACCGTAAAAAATGCTCAGGTGTGGGATGTGTCGCAGTATATTACCGTGATGGGCCTATTTGGAAGAGCATTGGGACGTTGTGCATTTTGCATGGGCTAGAGAAGTAGCGCCATTGTCATTTTTGAACGGGAGGCAGTAGGAATTATTTAACTGTTGAGAAAGTTTGCAGTAATGTGTTTTTAAAAAGTGAACAAACTATTTCAAGACCTTGTGGCAGCATTAAAAAGTAACCAGCAGAAAGTTAGAAGACATTTTCAGAGATGGAAGCACAAAGATGTTCTGCTACTTCGAAATGATATTGCTCAAATAACAATAAAAAGTTTTCGATGCGTGAAATGGCAAAAACTTAGTATCACAATTTTGTTCGATTAAATCCACCATTTACACCAGATGCCATTCCTGTCACAAAAAAGTTGCATCACTGACTGCATTTCCATCCATATGAAATGCGCATATTTCCAAAATGCATTGCATCAGAAAAGTGCATAACGAATGCGGTGAATGCGCCTATCTGGGTGTTGGTTCCATGGCTAGAGGAGCTTCCTGTTGTGACACTGCTAATCCAGTAGTGGGCGCACAGTCTTTTTAGCTTCTCTGTTATTCAGCCATTTGTTTTATACATTTGTATCATGTCCACATGTTTACTGGTTGTTTAAATTGTATTAATGCTATAGTTGTTTTACCACCAAGCTAAAGGCTGCTCCTTTATTTTTTGCTTAAGTTTTTTGCTTGACCACTCTGTGTCCACTCCTGCCTGGGATCCAGAAATTCTTTACTAAGAGTGAGCCTGGTCACCACTCACTCCTCACGCCTGGAGTCAAACTCTGACAGTACCATGCAATTTGGTTATTTCAGTGAAGTATATGAAACAAATGTATTTCATTGTTAACCTTTATTTAACCAGGTAGAAACTCATTGAGATCGAAACCTCTTTTTCAAGGGTGACCTGGGGAAAAAATATCACAGCTTAACACAAATTACAAAAACATATTTACATTTTAAGAGAATTTCAACAAAATGAGACAAAATCTACATTCAAAGGCACTGACCATTTTTAAAAGATTCACACTCTTTGTTGTTCAGAATTATGTGAAAACGCCTAACTCAGACCAGTTGGCGTAATCTCCACTCCGGCTGTAGAGAATTCCAGGCTGTGGGAGCAGCATAAGGAAAAGCCCTCTTTCACCAGTCTGTCTTTAGGTGACAAGCTCAACATGTCACGTGAGCGCAGGGTGTGATGACCCTCCGCTTTCTGCACAAGGGCACACAAGTATGAAGGTGCATATTTACATAACACTTAATAGACTAAAAACATCCAATGTGTGAACCTTCTGGCACCCAAAGAAGGCCACCCAGCCCTGGCACAGAGATCACAGAGGTGAGTGAGCCTGACACAACCTGTTATAAATCTCAAAGCACAGTGATATACAGTGTCAAAGGATTTCAGACATTTTGCCTCTGTGTTTATGTATGGTGTGTCGCCACAGTCCAATAGAGGCATAAAAGAGTCCCATACCAGACGTTTGTGAGCTTGGAGAATGAAACAAGCTTTATTACGATAGGAAAAATTCAGTTTTATCATCAAAATTTTAACCAGATTTTGAAGGTGGGCTTTAAAAGAAGCGCTCTTGGTTCAGTATAAAGCCAAGGTAATTTAAAACAGGATACAACGCAATCAGATTTCCCTGAGAAGTCACAATCTGGGTGATGTTATCTTGTACTGCACGTCCATGTGAGAAGATCATAGCTTTTGTTTTGCCTGAATTTCAAACTAACTTTAGTGACTGCAATCAAGACTAGGCAGTCAAAGGCAGACTGTGAAGACATAATGGCCTGTTCTGGTGATGTTGAGCTCATTGGTCATCTATCAGTTTCGCTCATTGATTCTGCAGATATCCGCAATGTTATTTCCTTGTTTTTCTGTCAATCGCAGCCATCTAAAGTGAGAAAGATTAAAACAGTGACCAGACTGATATTGTTCTGGGTAAACAAATACAGATATATCATTCTAGAGTTCCCAGGCAAATATCCACTCCAGTACAAATACGTGGACCGACAATGGCTTTTATATTTGCGTCATGAGTTTATGCGACCAAATACTTTACACAATTTGCTTTAACTGTTCCACGTGTAAATCAAAGTCCACCTGAAGCGAGCGCATAAACTGTTTTACGATCTAAGGGTTCTAAAAGTGATAATCGGCGTTGTACTTATGCAAGACATTAAAAACTGGAAACGCAGTTCGAGAGTAGATTAAAGGTCCCATATAATGCTATTTTGCTTTACACAGTCTATTCTAAGGGCTTTGTTGACATTTTGTGTTGTGCAATATCCATAACATGACATGACATGTCCAAAAAACACCCATTTCTTGGACTGGCCCCCCTCCTTGCAAAAGCAAACGGCTCACTCTGAGATCCGACCCACCCGAACAGAGAGCAGACTGCCTCCCCCGCCCAACCCGCGCGGCTCCCCCGCCCAACCCGTGACGTAGCCTAGAGCGGAGATAGAGCGCATGCGCCGTGTGCTCCGGTAAACAGCGATACACAAACACTGAATAAACCTTTTATCCGTCCTGACGGTGCGTCGTGCTGAGTCCTACGTCCTGGATCTGACCTGGAGTTTGACGTGCTCCAGTACCTCGACGACGGACGTTGCCGTTTGGTAAAAAACAAGCTAACTCTTCTATCTCTCGTATCCATCGTGTAATTACTGTTTTGCATTAGCATTAGCTGTTTTTATTCTTGCGGCTGCGCGCTTCCTGGAGGCGTGGCTCTGCCTGCTCAGTTGAGGGGGACGGAAAAGACAGTTCTCTAGCGAAAGCATGCGGGAATCAATCAAAAAACCACTTTGGGCACACATACGAGGCCCAAATAGCACTGTAGGAAGGTTAAAACCTCTGAAAGGTCGATTTTGCATGATATGGGACCTTTAAGTAATGATATCACGCCCAGGAACACAGAATAGGTCACTGAAACCAATAAACTTGCCATTTTTTCCGTGAAGTTACATGACGCCGATCGGTCAGTGATTCCAGAAGCGGCGGTAGGGAGAGCTAAACGTTTTTTATCTCACAGAGGTTAAAAGATTACTCATACGTGCTTATAAATAAAACAAAACTCCAGTTATGTAATATAGAAGAAAGGGCCTGAAAGTCAATTTTGCATTTCGCTCTCCTCTTTAACCCAGCGCGTGATTACAGCACACGACGGATGACAGAGCTGGAGGTGCACGGCTAATTACCATTCCGCGTGGCTGTTTGGAGGGCTGTGTGCGTATTGAATAATCACATTAGTGCCACCCAGCTGCTGCCACTTACCGTACTGTACGGAAAAATGGCACCCTGGCTTCTCCCGCCCCGTATCATGCATTTTTTATCCCCCCACAATCGCAGTTTCTCAGCTCTCTCGTTATCCGGTCAGACGGGACGCAGAAGCACGGGCCCGCTACTGCGCGCGAACATTTGCATTTTTAAACACTGACATGGTACATCCATAAATCTGCATCCATAAGGAGGGATTATGTTTTATGTACAATGCCCTCTGCACGTACTGTCACCCTCAACACGTAAGATATACACTGTTTTATTGTTTATGAATTGTATGAATTTATGCAACGATAAGCACAGAGGCAAGAAGACATTCTCAAGTTCTTCGTGTATCTGCTTTTATAAGACACATTTTGAATTATGAATGAGTGATTTTTTATTCGGACAATAATGGGAAGAGGGGAAAAAAAAACAGAAACAAACAACCGTAATAAAAGCAGCATAAAATAAATGTCTGTCATCCAGTTACATGCCATTAGGGCTTGGTACTTTTACATTTTTACAAGTACTTTAACGATATCTACTTTTCGATACCGGTTCCTGAACTGTTCTTTTTTGTACAGTTTTAGAGTGATCAACACCCGCTTTTGGTTTCACTTTCGTTTTCTCTGCGTCTAAAGCTCGAGTATCAAAGGCAGTCGGGTCAATGGGTGTGGAGTCACATTTACTGCATGTTTATCTGACGGAGGAGGAGGATAATATTTCGTTTTTTCCTGCAACTTCACTCGACTCTGGCTGGACTTCACATCACCTCATTTATGGTGAGATTACACTCTTAACTGGACCAAGCATAAGGATTATGGCGAAGTTTGAATCGTATTATCCTTCAACTTCACGTGGACACTGCAGACCGGGACTGGATGTGGATCTATCAGCACGAAGCAGACTCATAAGGCTCCCAAAGTAGACTGTATTTTCTGGTCCTGTTGTTTCTTCTCTTCTATTCACAAGTAAGATCATACACTGTGCTTTGTTTGGACACGGAGGGCTGTTTGTCGTACGCCCGGTCTGCACTGTTTGGTTTGTGCTGTTGTGACGCGGACATTTAAAGTCAAGGAACAGAAAGACGGCACCGAAAGAACGTTAATCTTACGGTTCCTGTACTTTTAGGACGGGTGGTACCTTCTTGGAATCGAATAACGGTGCCCAGCCCTACATGCCATGCACTCGTGGGAGTGGGCGGAACTTGAAATGTATTTAACCCCACCCCTTTTCTACAAGCAACATTTACTCAAACTTCTTGATTCTGGATTCTAACATTATTAGGCTTCACTAACTCCTTACAACTGTTTTCAACCACATTGCATTACCAAAATAATCAATCTCATTGTGTTTCTTCAGCTTCATCATCAGTTTTGAATACACATTTTAATTGATTTCTATTTTTACAGCGTTAACGTGTCTCTTTCATATTATTCCACTGTTTAAACTTTCCTTGTGCTACGAACTATTACCATTTTAAAACTATAATTGCCTCTTAAATTATGTTTACCTTCCTCAAGTGTTGTATACATGTATTTCTTTGCAGTTGTTTATTTCTTGCATTTTACATTATTTATTATGGTTTTATGTTCAAAGTGACGGAGTGAACACAATAAATAATTAGAACATTCTTCTTAAAAGATAATATTCTGCATTATTTGTATTGTTATTAGCCTTTAAACGTGCTCTTGTTCGTTAACTTTGATATCTCATGTTTTACAAATTAAAATAATATACCTGTAGAACCACTTTCTATCAGTCAGTCATCAGGAGACTATTAGCACTCCATCTACTTGCAGCAGAGGGAATTACAATGAGGGAAATAAACAAAAGCTAGCTTGCACCGACATGCTATTTGAGGCAGAACTTCTCAAGAACAAGTCTAGTGATTATTTATGATTATTTATTTATTACAACGGCACAGGAGACAGCACAAATCTGGGCATGCGTTTTCTGAGGCTCAGAGAAGATTATCTCGCAAAAAAGATTCATCAAACACATGTGAATGAAGCTAAGTACAACTCCAGATATGTTATTGACGAGGAGAAATGTTTCATTAAAAGCTCAAAAGAGTGTCCTTTTAAAAGACTGGACTCAGACTTGGTTTTAGACATGAACCTTATTTTTGTGACTTGAATCTGGACTCAGAATTGAAGAGTTAGACTTAGAGGGAAAGTAGAAATGGGAAATAATGGTATTTCAAAGGGGAAATTAACCACCAGTGAAATGAAAACTACTCAGACACATGTGAGCGACACCAGAGCCTGCTTTGTTTGTTTATTTTATTTTGATACCTTATTAGTGAAAAATATGGTTAACACATTAACAAATATATATTACATGCAAAATCTTTTTAGGTAATTTTTTTAGGTTTTACTGAATAGCTATTGTTTGTTGCATCTGCAATTTTGTTACATCCTTCATCACAAAGTATACTTTTTGTGAAGCTCAAATACAATTGTAATGCTATAGTATATTTTTATTTATTAACATTTAGGTTTGTTAAAGTAATGATTTAAGATATTTAACTTTTGACTCCTGTTCAATTAAATATTTAAAAAACATTGGTTGTTTTCAGATTGTAGAATGTGTTGATGTCAAAATGTATTTTCCCATAGTAGGAACCTATTTCAGTTCCTGGAACTTTTTTCACACACTTTGGGGACTTTTTCAGCTTCTGCTCAGGGACAAATACATTCCACTCAGACTAGGAACCTTTCATTCAAGTACATTTATTAGTACTTTATTGGGAAATATTTTCATTTTCTGACTTAGAAAAAACGTTTTGATGTAAAAGAGAAATAACTTGGACGCAGTAGCTCCAAAAATATGATTCTTAATTAGTGAGTAGTAACAACAATTCCGAACAACTGTGAATGATTGTGTATTATTTTTAAATGTGTGGTTTTACATGCAGGTTTACAGCACTCAAAAGGCGCAGGATGACGGAAAAAGACTTTTGCAATCCAAACTTAATTGAACAAGTTAAAGTGCGTATGACAGGTTTTCATGATTTTCTAATTTTCTCTTTGTTTGGTGCATTAATACTTGTTATAAATTAAAATGATAGTTTTACACCAATCGAGTAGCCGTTTGAGGAGAAAAGTTGAAAAATCTGCAGAAAGTTACAGGACGTAAACAAACTGATGACATCACACTGGGGAGACAAAGGTTATGCATAATTTACACAAAATAAACTACTTTTTTTACCCTTTATACATTAATTCAACAAAAAAGGTGTTCCCATCTATTTTTATGTGTAAAAATGTAAAAAATCTGCGACATTAGATGAGTTTTGGCCCAGTTTACAGGATGTTGCTATGGTCATTTCCTAGTGTGATGTCATCATTTACAACCAGGAAGTGAAGTTAAAAGCCTAAAAAATTGCTAAACCGTGATAAAATGTGTAAAGTATCTTGGCAAAATGTGAAATATATTTATCTAAACTACATTTTTGTGAAGTGCGTAGCTCAACCTGTCATGGGCACTTTAATTTTATAGTGAGTTAGACCCACTTTCACGCAAGCAATGGGGACTGGTTGCGTTCAAACTAAATAGGGAGTGAGAGAAATAGTGACTTAATTATTGGTACAGGGATGTGCGAAAACACCTAGAATGTTGTGAAGTCATCTGAAACCCAGCAGTTCTGATGACATAGTATTTTAAGTACATTGCGTCTTTTATCTTGCTGGATTTATGTTTCTTTAAATAAATGATAATAATCTAAGTGTTAGCTGTTTAAATCGCTCGTGTCAGCCGCATTCCGAGTGAGCTGTTTTGCATATACAGTAAGTGCTTAATATTCGTCAGACGCAGTCATCGCGGGGCCAGACTGGGGTCAGCTCTTCTCCACAGGCTCAGGTCTAAAACGAGACGCGATTATGCAGAAAACCTGAAGCGCCCGTCGTTTAAGCGTCCATAATCGGGCCGTCAGTGTACAGTCTATAGAGCCGAGTGAATGGGACCGTTACATCACACTCACTCAACGCCGTCTGACTGCAGGAGACGGGGAATGCTGATCTGTGTGTTATAGTCTGCCCCGTAACTTTTGCTAAATCGGCTTTTTGGAGGTTTTTTATACTGTGGAATGTTTCCTCATTAAAGAGATAGGTTTTGCTTAATTCATACTTGAGAGATCCTGCTTAGTCTGTTTCGTTCTTCGGCCCACTTTTCATCAGTCTTATGTGTTTTATGAATGATAAATTTGATAAACCTTTATCTTATGACTTGTTTTCCAGTTTAAAAATTGCAGTGAAGATAATAAAATAATATGAACATTTAAAACAACCAAACAGCAATAAAAAGAGTTTCACAATTACTAAGCCCTTCTATTTAAAAAATGGTTTAAAAAGATTTTAAATGGTTTAATGGCACTTTCTTAAAAGTTCTTCTCACTGACTGTACAAGGACAGACCAGAGGAGCAAACAAAGTCTTTTCTGAGCTGGGCCCAGGCGTTCATCCAAGTGAGTTATTTACCCTGAACAATGATATTTTCACAATTGCTCACTCATCAAAAACACAACCAGAGTTGTATTTAGCTTCATTCATGCTTGTTTCATTAATCCTGTTTACATAAAGCTTGTCTTCTTTCAGCCTCACAAAACACTCAGTTTCAAATTTCCCAGATTTGTGCAATACATTGAAATTTGATCACACCGTGTGTTGTTAATGTTGTTTTGAAGATGTACAAAATTTGAATATTGAGTATACTGTATTAATACAACCAAAAGCTGATTTTAAAAACAAACAAACATGTAAGTGATGTTTTTGTAACCTGGCCACGCCATATGAATTCTCGCGATAGTTGTGAGTTCACAAATTCTTGAGAATCCATCTGGATGCTGTTGGGTTTGAGCCTCTGTGTGCTGGACCAATCACAACACTGCATTGTGGTTTGGGCAGAAGTCAAAAGGAAAAACCTAAACAAACATGGCGGCGCCAACGGATCTACTTCTATTTCAACACATTTACGGATGGATTTCTTGATTTCTTGGCTTGTTCTGCTTTTGCGACGCTGCGACCGATCAGTTCGCATCTTGCTCATGACGTTATGCATTTTCCCGACGGCTTTCAGCGAGTGCCTGTCCACTCTTTACTGGAGGAAAAAGCATGTGTGCTTTTCAATGTATAATGTATTATTTGAATTTCTAAAACATTGGATACCACAACACAGTTATTCAAGAGCACGTTTAAAGCCCAATAACACAAAGTGGTAAAAGAATGCAGGAGGGGCCCTTGTAGTAGCGGCGCCCTATGAGTCCTCTTTGTTCACAGCTTGAGTCTTGAGTTCTCGCGTACAGTTCAATCTCCCTTCCTGCGCTCTTTACTCGCAGTTCCACCATTATTTACACTTGCATTTTTTTTTTAATTTATTTTTTTTTTAGCACACGGCTCGGAGCAGCTGATGAGTGGGCGGAGGGAGGCGGGCGCGTGAGGATCCGCGACGTGGCCTCCCCGCGGCTCCGGCGAGAAATACGTGCAAAAAAAATCACACGCGCTAAAGCATTATCCGGGAATGTGTGGCGTCTGCGCGCGGTAGCTAATGACTCCCACACGAGCTAGCGCCATGTCGTGCTGTGCTGAGCCATTTTTGCCTTTTCCTCCGCTGTCGACCGCGCGGGCAAAGCAGTGGGATGTTTTCACACTGGGAAAAGGTGATATCGGTCATTATCTGTGTTTCTAATATAGATTTGTTTTGTCATTTTCCAGCAAAAAAGATCTTTCCAGTGCAGTAATGAAGACAAAACTCTTGCTGAGTCAGCTTATTCATAACCATATTTATTTTATTACAGATTTTTTTAACGTACCTTTACTTCTCATATTTAAATCTGAAGATGAAAAGTTTTGCCTTTGCGCCTGCCAGTTCAGTTTTTCTGTCTCCCGATACATGACGATCACTTTTCATGCATATCAGTCACTTTATAAATCTGACAATTTGTTTTTTCGTCCGTCTTTCAATCACTTTTTACATCTGATGATCAGTTTTTTACATATGTTTTTCAGTTTTTATGCCTGACGATACATTTTTTATACTTGTCTTTTAGTTTTTATGTCTCACGAACAGTTTTTACATCTGACAATCGTTTTTTTCATCATTTTTTTCCCGGTGATCAGTTTTTAGGTCTAATAATTATTTTTTACATCTGCTGATCAGTTTTTACATCTCTGACGATGTGTTTTTACATCTGCTGGTCCAAACAAATGTCAGTGGGACAATTCAGGTTAATTACTGATCAATCTTTCAATCTTTTTTTTTTTTTTTTTAAGTCTGTGAGCCCCAGGCTTTACCTTTTTCAAGTAAAGCTAGCCCAACACAGCCATCGTGTGTGCCTGAAAGCGACCATATAAGTTGGTTTGGGGGCCCTTTCATCATGAAACCACCAACCACTTGCATAATAATTATAGCATTGACAAAAAAGAGTAAAATTATAATTCATTTGCAAATAAGCACTATTAAAAGGTCATCAGAGGTTCGTAGTTTACTCAATGATTTCAACAGCCGATTATATTTTAATGCAATCAAAATATGATTTCATCCTTTTTTTGATCAAATCCACTAGAGATTATAATTATTGGTAATATTTAGATTTGTTTTTGTCATGTTTAGACCTAGTTATAATCCTGTTTAGGCCCCAAAAGATTTCAGCTGCACTCTTCTCTTTATAGTATTTTTTATAATGATTGTGTGTGTCTTAAGCTGTTTTGTGATTTTAATGCAATTTTATTCTGTTATGTAAAGCACTTTGAATTGCCTTGCGTACGAAATGTGCTCTACAAGTAAACTTACATTGCCTTGTTTAGTCCTGTTTAGACCTAGTTTTAGTACTGTTTAGACCTGGTTTAGTCCTGTTTAGACCTACTGTAGTTAAGTTTAGATTTGTTTTAGTCCTATTTAGCCCTAGTTTAGTCCTATTTAGATCTGTTTTAGTCCTATTTAGCCCTAGTTTAGTCCTGTTTAGATCTGTTTTAGTCCTATTTAGCCCTAGTTTAGTCCTGTTTAGATCTGTTTTAGTCCTATTTAGCCCTAGTTTAGTCCTATTTAGATCTAGCTTAGTCCTGTTTAGATCTGTTTTAGTCCTATTTAGACCTAGCTTAGTCCTGTTTAGATCTGTTTTAGTCCTATTTAGACCTAGCTTAGTCCTGTTTAGATCTGTTTTAGTCCTATTTAGACCTAGCTTAGTCCTGTTTAGATCTGTTTAAGTCCTATTTAGACCTAGCTTAGTCCTGTTTAGATCTGTTTTAGTCCTATTTAGACCTAGCTTAGTCCTATTTAGATCTGTTTTAGTCCTATTTAGACCTAGCTTAGTCCTGTTTAGATCTGTTTAAGTCCTATTTAGACCTAGTTTAGTCCTGTTTAGACCTGATTTAGTCCTGTTTAGATCTGTTTTAGTCCTGTTTAGACCTGATTTAGTCCTGTGTAGACCTGGTTTAGTCCTGTTTAGACCTGGTTTAGTCCTGTTTTATCTGTAGAACACGGTAAGCAAAATACAAGTTGGCAATTTTTCAAAAGGGAAAGGAAATCTATCTGTCTTTACATTTGGCCTCTTATCTCTGCTCCCTCACCTCAGTTTCTCATGACAGGCCCATAGACGTTGTGATGTCATCTTAAAGCCAGCCATGCGCAGACGAAGGTGAAGGTATAAAACGCTGGAGTTCTCTGGGAATGGCCTCTAAAGCGTCTTATCTGTGGGGTTTAGGAGGCGCGCAGATGGACAGATGCACCTGAATGAACACCGCTGTGGATTTATGTGCCAGAGTGCCATAGAGCTGAGGCCAGAGCGACCCGTCTGTCAGAAGGAAAGGACTCTACGTTTTTTGCGCCAGCACTGATGTTGTAAAAGTAGCTCACAGGGATAAAATCCACTGTGTGCTGTTTGAATCTAAAGAACTCTTTGCACAGTCGTACGCCTCCCAAGGGTGTCGGATCAGGGGGGTAAAGGGTGCTGGTTTCCCCGGGGCCCAGAGCAGGAAAGGACCCTAAAAAGCATGTGTTTGGTTTTTTTTTTTCACTTGCATTTTTCTTCGCTTTAAACTAGGGTTGGGTGATGTAAAACTATTGAATTGTGAGCTCGTCCCTGTGGCAATCTGCTATTTTTGTGAAATTGTCATGTCGTGTTTGTCTCTTTAATGCAGCTGTCTGTTCAAACACACTTTTTCTCCTGTTGTTGAGCTTCTGTAGCCTCGGAGCAGATGACTTTATTTTCCTCTTAAAGGCCAGGGCTGCACAATTAAACCAAATTAACAAAATGTCTTACTTTGATTTGAATAAAAGCTGCTAACAATGTAGTTTGGATTTGTACAAACATGTTCTGAAACAAGTGACAAGTGCGACCAAAAGCAATAAAAAATATGCTCAAATGCGACAAAAACGTGCCTTCAAACAATAAATGCACTAAAACGTGACTAAAAGTGACAAAAACACAGTCGCACTGGTCAGAAAAATCACATTTTTCCTGAATCGTGCAGCTCTATTAAAGGCAATAGAAAAATACAAAGTGAACATGAATCATGATCAAATCTGGCCCCAAGAAAATCATGATAATAATTTTTTGCCATATCACCCAGCCCTACTTTAAACTATTTTTGTTGAAATAAAATGTGACTGAGTAAAGTTCTTGAGGGACTAGAACGAAGGGAGAGAAAGAAGTTAGAGCTATAGTCGAAAAAAAGAAATTCTTCGTCGACTAAAGACCTGCTTTATTGACCGATTAATCGACTAAAAAGGGGGTGTGGCCAAACTATGAAGTGTCTCTCTATATCTGACAAAAACTGCACCAGAGTTAATGCAATACAATACAATTTATAGAGAAAAGTATGAGGGAACAGTGTATTTATATGTATATAAAGTAGATTAAACTCATGATTCACTCCAAGATCTTAAGCTAACCCACTCCATATCTTCACCTTTTCGCTGTTTTTGTTGTTTAAATACTTTTAATTGAAATTAAATTATTAGTCGACTAAAACACCATCAACTGATTAATCGACTAAAAGAATAAAAGAGTCCAGCCCTACAGGAAGTGTCTGTTTCTCAAAAAAGATAAATACTACTCAATTCACACAGATATGATCATACTCTCTTCTTTAATATTGTCATTGTTTCCAGGAGAGAGAGGGTGAAGGAGGAGATAGCAGAGAGACAGAAACAGGGGAGTGAGAAAAAAGACGACAGAGAGAAATGGAATTATGGTAAAGAAGAGAAGAAACTGGATGGAAAGGGAGAAAGAAAGGAGATAGATTGGAGTGGAGGGAGAAAAAGGTGGAAGAGAAAGAGGTGGAGATGTGAAGGGAGACAGACAGAGAGAGAGAGGGGAAGGGCATGCTCTTGCAGTTAAAGGGCTGAAGTAGGTCACCGTGGAGACGTTTTAATGGAGCGACATCCAGGCCACGCTGTTCTGCCGCTGTCACGCAAAAGACGCCTGGGTTTGACAGATGACTTAAGGTATACTTTTAACTCTGCGCGCCGAGACTTGAAACGGGATTCATTTTTTAAGGGCTGCGGTTCGAATTTCTTGTTCGACTAAAGACGAGCCTCGTGCATCGATGACTACAAGGGCTGGAGCTGAGAAAGCGCTCAAAACTATTAAGTATGTTTGTGATCAGACTAAATATCTGACTCAAACCACACTAATATGACCACAAGCTCGCAGGATTTCATTAAAACATATTATTTAAACAGAAAAGTACTTGTAAATTTGGTATTTCTGTGTAAAAATGCAAGATTAAACTCATAATTCACACCTGAAGCACAATTTTTGGTCGGCTAAACCACCTTTGACCAACTAAATGACTGTAATTTTGTCGTTTTTTTTTTAGACCGCAGAAACATTGTTATTGTTTATTTGCTTGTCATGTTCACCAACTGTTTGGTCTAATGAGTTAACTAATCAATCAATCAAATCAATCAATTAACTAATTTCCAGCTCCATTTTCCACTATGCACTAATTTAAGCAGTAATTGTGGTGTTCGATGAAATAAAATCCAAATTTTATTGTCGGTTACAATGCACTATTTGCACTTCACAATGGAGAACAACAAAATCACATGTTTGGAAGAATGTATCCTGTTTTTTATGTATATCACTTCATGTCAAAGTGCTCACTATTCACAGGGAAATATAACCTGCTGGAGAAACGGGATAAAGATCAAAATCAAGGGATATCTGGGGCATTTTCTCCGTAACAGTGAAGAAGGTCATCACAAAAAGGTGGATGACACAAACGTTACCAACAGTGAAGTACTGGACTGACCAGGCCAGGGTGATATGGCAAAAAATTATTATCACGATTTTCTTGGGGCCAGATCATGATTTTTATCAGGATTCGTGTTCACTTTGTATTTTTCTATTGCCTTTAATAGAGCTGCATGATTTAGGAAAAATATGTAATTGTGATTTTTCTGACCAGTGCGATTGTGATTAGATTTGTGATGTTTTAATAATGGGATTCAGTTCAAATTCACATTTTAAACACAATTTGGATGCTTTAAGTTACATTTTTGTCACATTCAGTTGCGTTTGTCATATTTAAATGCATTTTTATCGTTTAGAGTTGCGTTTTTGTTATTTTTAGTCGAGTTTTGGTGCACTGAGTCGTGTTTGTTGTTTGTAGGTGCATTTTTATCATTTTTGAGTGGATTTTTATTGCTTTTGGTTGCACTTTTGTTGCTTGTTTCGGAAAATGTTTGTACAAATCCAAATTACAGTGTTAGCAGCTTTTATTCAAATTAAAGCAAGACATTTTGTTGTTTGTGGAAGAAATGATTGCACTTCAAAAATTACAGCCTTTGCGATTTGCTAATTGCATCCATTAAAATTGCGTTTTTGTGTGGATTTCGTTGAATTGTAAAGAGGTAAATAAAGTAATCTGCTCAGAGGCTTCAGAGGCTAAACAACAGGAGAAAAAGTGTGTTTTGAACAGACAGCTGCATTAAATCAAATCAAATCAAATCAATTTATTTTTATAATGCCCAAAATCACAACAACAGTTGCCTCGATGGGCCACAGGTAAAAGCAGTTCAGATAACTGTCCCAGAATGCCCCTGTCCTTTGACCCTCCTTCGCGGCGAGGAAAAACTACAAAAAACCCGTTAAAGACTGTTAAAGAGACAAACAGTCAGTGACGATACGACCATTTCACAAAAAGAGCAGATTGTCACAGGGACGAGCTCACAATTCCATATTTATCACCATATCAGCCAGCCCTAGGACTGACATTATAACAAACATGCTCAAAACAGAAAACATGACATTCAGATTCAAAACGGACATATTTGAAAAACTTTTGACAAAATGGGACACCACCTGCTCATGTCTACGCTATGTCAACAAACTATGGCGCTACATAAGGATAGGCAAAATGGTGATAAAAATGGAATCGTGAGCTCGTCTCTGTGACAATCTGCTATTTTTGTGAAAGCGTAATTCACTCTTTGTCTCTTTAATGCAACTGTCTGTTCAAACATACTTTTTCTCCTGTTGTTTAGCCTCTCTCTTTGTGACTTTATTTACCTCTTGACACAAATTGATATAAATCACAATTTTAATGGATGACATTAGCAAATCACAAAGGCTGCAGTTTTTCAAGTGCAATAATTTCTTCCACAAACAACAAAATATCTTGCTTTGATTTGAATAAAAACTGATCACATGGCAGTTTAGATTTATACAAACATGTTCAAAAACAAGTGACAAAAGCGATAAAAATGTGTTCAAAAGCGACAAAAACACACCTACAAACAACAAACACAACTCAATGCACCAAAACGCGACTAAAAGCAACAAAAACGCGACTAAAAACGACAGCCGCGTTTAAATATGACAAACACAACTGCATGTCATAAAAACACGACTAAAAGCGACAAAATTGTGTTTAAAATGTGAATTTGAACTGAATGCTATTATTAAAACATAAATCACAAATCTAATCACAATCGCAGTGGTCAGAAAAATCACAATTATATACTTTCCTAATTTGCTAATGCTAACTCTCCCATGGAAAATGCATTAAAACTAGCTCATGAAACGTTACCAGCCTTTAGAATGCAGGCTCTCTGTTTGCAAACACTGGGAGAGTCGATCCGTCTCAGTTCCAGCACTTCAATTTAAGGTGTTCTTTTAATGACAGTTCACAGAGAGTCCAACGAGCAGGACTAATCTGTGCGTCAGGAGCTCAACATGACAGAAAAAGAGCACACTTCTGTTCTTCAAGCAGAGGCAGGACATCACTCTTGTCACCCGCTGATCTTTGTTGCTTAGAAACACCAGCCGCTTTGTCAGAGTCACAACAGAAAGCATTTCGGACATCTTCTGTCGCTCACAACTCTCTCAAATGAAAATACAGCGTCAAACTTCATAGTAAATCGTGGACATTTTATCAATCAAAGGTATAAATTGTCTTTTCCACAGTTAAAATTCCCATGTATGTACGCTGTAAGATGTAAGATACAAATGAGATAGAAATCCGACCACCACAGCTGACAGTGAAGATAGTTTTAATATTTGAGCTGCTTTCTTTGGAGTTTGGAATTGGTTTACATTTGCAACAAGATGCAATATGGCAGCTGCAATATAAGAGTCTGGCAAAAAATGATACAGAAAATAATACAATGTTGTGTGGCAAAACGTACAATTTTCCACGTTGAATTATTTTTAACCGTCTGGAATGTATTGTAAATTTGAACAGGCAACATTGTAACTCAAAATCAATGCAATCTTTTGTACGTAAGACCTCTGCATGAAAAAGTGAAAAACATCAGCTGAAAAGTTCAAAGTTGGTAAGTAAAATATGCTCTGAAAAATCTGATCTCATGCCACAAGATCATGCATGATAAAATTGCCAACGAAAAAAGTGTGAGTTACACCTCTAAAATAAAATAAAATTTAATTCTCGACAGACTCGTTCTGAGCATTTCTGCCGTCTAAACACGATCGCTGTAACTACTAGCTTAACTCGCATATCTTCATAATAACATGTTTAGCTTGTGGAAGCGCTATACAGCCAGTAGATGGCGCCTAAACTCAGAAAGTGCCAGGGCAAACAGAAGTAGATACAGATGTTCATTTTGTTTTTACAAATGTTTTTTTTTATTTTAGATCTAAAACATGAGATGCCAAACTTAAGGTACTCAAGAGCATGTTTAGCAATATAAATGACTGATATTTTCCTTTTAAACTTTTCAAACAAGTATGAATGTATTAAAGGAAAAATATTCTGCATTTTTCATATCGTTCATATAGGATTTCTCCGCAGTGTGCAATGACACTTACTGACTGCATCCAACCAGCAGATGGCACCTAGCGCTTACACAATTTAGACATGTTATCACTTAAGAGGTGCTATGATGCGGTTAGCAATAGCAGTTATCATGTTTAGACGGCAGAAATGCTCAGAGTTTGAGGATGATTTAAGGATTTATAACGGCAGAATATTCTAGGATAAGTGATGCCTCAAATCTGAAAAAACGTCATAGATCGATGGAGTTCAGTGCTCGGAGGGGGAAGGATTTTCTAATAAACATTCCTCAAAACAGCGTGAATGCAACAGAATGCTACTTCAGGTGTGTTTTTGATGACGGAACATCGTTGGAACATGGTTAAAATCTCAAAAAAGCCACTGTAGCAGAATATGTGTCCTTTAAAGCTGGGGTACCTAATTTTCACACAGCAAAACTGGAAGTACGTATTAAAAACTGTCAAACTAGTTCCTAGCTCTCACGAACACTTTGACATAACCCTAAAAACATGTCGTGCAGAGTAAACTAACATCACATTTCCTGCTAGTACATTTTAGTTTTGAAAAATATAGTCCCTTTAATTGGTCTCCAGGCTGCAGAAAATCTCTCCGGCGCCAAAACCAGCGCGCGACGGCAGGGGACGACTTGACATTTCGGACACTCAGATATTTTTGGGTCAAACCAGAGCCCTGCTGCTGGCACTTCACTTTTGAACGTCATTAAAAGTGGTGCAGGGGAGAGTTAGCATAGCGCCGTGTAGCCGTGTGCCAGGCAGCTCGTTAGCTCTAGCGTAGCCACTGGTAACGGGCGCAGTGCCACGCTAACGGCCTGTTTTCATTTCATTTCCAAAACAAATTTAGATTTTGTTGTTTAACCATGCCTCTGTGGAACGGCAAATTACTCAACAAGGAAAAGCAAGCGTTGGAGCGGAAAGGATGGTTTAATTGTGGTAAAATTGAAAGCTAATTGGTTGAAGTTTCCATAGTGAGGCCAGAACTGGGAGCACTTGTTGTACACTCACCTCCGCATAATTATATTTCTGTGCTCCTGTTCAGCGGCAATTGGATTTCACTGGTAAGTTTTATGTAGACAGAAAAGTGACCACTTTGTACTGATGCTGAAAATCCAGTGTCCAGGTGACGACCTTTCAAACCCTTTACACAATGGAATGGTACGACGGAATGGATTTAACCGACTGACCACTTTATAATAACTACACCTTAAAGGGGATGTACCTGATTTTTACTGTTTTGAAACGTGAAAACAGAACTAGTTCATGAACCCATTTATTTTGCATGAAATAAAGTACAGATATGTTGTAACGGCGCTTTTTTAAATCTATTTATAGAGCGTTTTACTTTCCGAGGAGGAAGTGCGATGTTAGCATGCTTTGTTTGTTTATTTGTTAGCTTGTTAGCTCAGGGCGGTGAATATATAGGATGCTGGGACTGCACTGGGAAAGTGAGAAGAGTATATAACAAACTAGTTCTGTTTTTCACTTTTCAAAACAGTAAAAATCAGGTACAGCCCCTTTAATTAGTCTGTTACCTGTTACCATGTGGAGGGCCCTTGCACTATTTCTAGCTGCTGGACATGTTAAAGGGCCTGTAACTGATTTTTATTTACTCTAGTTAAGATAAATTCTCTTTACATTACACATTGTTTGACAGAAGCAACTTCATGGAAAGACGTTGGGTTTGTAACATATTATCTGTGCATATTATAAATGCACTTTGTTAGGAAAGAACTAGTGCAGAAGCGTTCGCCAGGGTCACCTCTTTTCAGCCAATCAAGCACATTGTACATGTGATTCTCTGTCATGGTGCAGTTTCAAAAGTGCTAAAAGCTAATTGTAAGCAGAGTTGGAAGAGCTATATGGAAACATTATTCCAGACGTCGTTTCTGAGTCATGGAGCAATACTGAGTGACAGGAAGGACTGTGTGGGCGGGGCTAATGGTTCAAACAAAAACATGTTCCTGTCTCACGGTTCAAAATCAGGTACAGGCCCTTTAAATATAAAAAGAAAGCTGTATTCTTCATCATTCCAGTCAATTCAACTATTCTGGGATGAATTAGAGTCTGATCTAAAAAAAACAGTAAAACCCTCCCAAACAAATCATTAACCTAAAATTCTGAAAAAATGCATTGTCTTTACATTATTACAAGTCCCTAAACCTAATTCATAGTTAAATTAGCTTCAACTTTGAAAGAGGAATTGTCAAAATCCAACAAATACCCAAACCCGTGTCAATCAGGCCAGACACAAGAAATAAATTCTAGGTGTAATTTAAAATCTGATATTCCTCTGAGCAGAGCTTGTTTCCAAGTGTAATCAGAATAAATCAGACACCAGAAACTACAACTACAGAGTCTCAGCTTCACAAAGAGTTTGGAGTTTGGAATTGGAGCTCATTTCAGTCAGGCGTTCAAATATCAGGAAAACTATTCTGCATTTTTCATTTTGCTATTAGCCTTTAAACCATTTTAAAACAAAACAAAACAAGTTTCTTATTTATTCTATGACCTGTGTTATCAGTCATGACACATAGTGAGTGCCTCCAGCCAGCAGATGGCGCCAGTGCAATATACAATCTAGTTAACTTCTTTTTAGCGCTAACTTATGATGCGGATTTGCTGCAGCAGTTATCGTGTTTAGAGGCAGAAATGCTCAGAGCGAGTTTAGCGATGATTTAAAGACTAAAAACAGCGGAAGATTCTCGGATAAGTGACATAGATGATCCAAAAATACGTCCTGGATAGAAGGAGTTCAGTAGGAAGTGTGTTTGATGCTCGGAGGGCGGAGGATATAATAATAAACATTCCTCAAAACAGCGTGAATGCAACTGAATGTTACTTCAGGAGTGTTTTTGAAGACAGAATGTTGTTAGAACATGGTTTAAAGCTCAAAAAGGTCACTGTAACAGAATGTATGCCCTAAACAAATATTACAATATTATTACAAATGATCCAGCCTTAGTAACTATCTTTTTCTCCTTTTCCCTCACGTCATTGTTTCTTTTTATGCTATTGTTATTCTACATGCATACCTGTGCTCGTTTTGAGGCGGGTCTGGGAGCACTGTATAAATAGCCGTATGTCCATGGCACCCTCGCTCGCTCTAGCTGCCCACCACATCTGGGGCACGTGCTCATTAACTTAAAACTTAACTTTTGACTCCTGGGTCCTCTTCAGTAAGTTCAGTCTATTTGGGGCGTAACCAGGGTATTCATTAATTAGTTCCTTTAAGCTTAAATCAGTCTGAATAAAGTTAAAGTCTATATGACAGGTTTTTCCTAGTTATAAGTTGGAGAAGAGAACTTGTGGTAGATATTTATCATGGTTTTGAAGAAATGTAAAAAGATAAAAGTTACATTTACAGGAAGTAGTGCTAAATTCTAAAAGAGAATCCCTCTGTGATGTCGAAAAAAGCAACGTGTCTTTGAAAATACAAAGACTTTTTAACGACAGATTATGCTGACAGTTGAAACCATCATTCACCAAAATAAAGGTGTTAATCAGGTGTTATTATTTGTCAAATCAATTGTCGTGTTCACTAAGTTTTAGTGAAATGTGCCGTCTGATCTGCCATTTGCAATTTGAATCATGGTTTATTGTTTATTAAGGCTATTAAAAGTGTAGTTATAATTAAGTGTTAGTGTAGAAAATAGTTGTTGGTATTAAATAAATGATTACACAGTTTGACTGGTTACTCTAGACATTCTACATGAAGATTATTTAAATGTGGGAAGTCCGTCTGCTGTGCGTCTCCATGGAGATGTTATTGTTTTACAGAATGTCCCACCTTATGGTATTAAACATATTTCTTGTGCATTTGTTCATTTATAGTTTTTATTCTTCAAAATTCCCAAGGAAAACATGCATCTCTTCACAGATCTGACATGTTAAGTGACCTAACGATGTTACTTGTTTGTCTCCATACTACAGATATGTTTAATCAGGGGCGTCGGCCTGGGGGGGGGGGGGGGGTACTGGTTTCCGGGGGCCCAAGACAGAAAAAGGCACTCAAAAAACTAGATTTTTTTTTTTTTTTCCCCTCAGTTGCATTTTTATACGCTTTAATCTGTTTTTGTCGTAGTAAAATGTAATGTGATCGAGTAAAGTTCTTAAGAGACCCATCACACTTTTAAAAAAGAGGATAATTACATATTTTCTGAGTTCCTAACAAATAAAACTAGTGATCAGTGAATTTTGTTATTGTAATAATACGTTTGTTTCGAGAACTTTGTCAAATTGGTCTCGTAGTTGTTGCAAATACAAAAGAGCACTGTATCACAATTGAAGCCAGTAGCTACACAGATTAACAATTTAAAAATTGCTGGGATAAAATTATGTATTGAGGGTGAGAAAGTTTATACCTGGAACGCAGAATTTGGTGCTACGGCCCTGCGATCAATCCAGGCAAAGCCATAACATCTCCATGGAGACAAACAAGTGGTGGACCCTCCAACAGAAATTGGAATTATGAAGATTTTTTGTTAACATAAAAATAAAAACATGTAATTTTAAAATATAAAAACAGACAGATGGTTGATTTAATGGATTTGTGGTGCAATATATACTTTTGTGTGTACAGTCTGTGCGCCCAAGTATGTTTTTTGCTCCAGGACACGGATGAGGAAATGTGCTGTGCAGAGATTCGAAAATAAAATAATTATTCCCCAAAATAACCACCTGCACAAAGCCGTTTTTTTTTGCCTTGGAAAAATATCATCCACCAAAACAGTGACTGATCTGCTCCGTGTTACAGCGTATTATTTCCAGCGCAGGTGTTTTTCCAGCGTCTCTTTGTGAAGCGAGCGGAAGGCAGAGCTGAACGCAGTTAGCCGGGGCCAGCGGTCAGTAATGTCCCGTAATAAGGTCATAGGAGCGGTCCATTATCAACCCCTCAGGCTCCATTTAAGGTGACCCGGGGTGAGGCAAGAGCAGGAGGACGGAGCGTGGACGGGTCGGAGCAAAGGAGGCGTGAAGGGCACAAGGAGAGAGGCGGTGGTACACGACAAGAAATTAAATTGAATTGAAATGTTGTTGTCGACAAGATGCTAATTGTCCAGCACATTTTTTGTTTTTTTTGGTCGGTTTGCTCTCTCAACATGTCGGCTTTCCAATCTGCTCCTAAAGATGTTTTATTATTTCATTTAACCCTCTTCAAAATAGATCCTACACCAGGCATGTCCAAACTCAGGCCCGGGGGCCAAATGCGGCCCTCAGACCAATTTTTCTTGGCCCTTAGGCTTCCTGGTGAACTGGCCCACACTGTCCTGATAAGTACTATTTACAGCACATTTCAGATTTTCTACAATTCCAACCTAAATAACTAACATTTTGGTGCAATACAGACCTGATATTAAGGCAATGAGACGATGTGTAGACGTGGTGGAGCTTAAACCATCAGATAAATGCAGCTTTTTTTAACGTTTCGCGATTTATTTGTGGCCCCCCGCTTGGTCGATATTTCAATATGTGGACATTGATGGAAAAAGTTTGGACACCCCTGTGCTACACAGACGAAACTTTACAAACTGGGACTGAACCAGATTCTGACAGGACGTACAGAAGGATTGGTTGATATCTAATTCTAAGCTTGATTTATTTAAGTTTGAAGTGAAAAAATTAGGCAAAATTTGAATTTTTTAGGCCAATTTTCTGTCAGATAGAACATTTTACTCAAAGTTTTACTCAAGTTTACTCAAAAACGAAATAAGAAATCCGACATCTCCTCGGTACATTTTTTTGTAAATAATACGTGTGCAAGAAATTGCAACCTGATTCTGTAATTTTTTCTGATCGAAATGGCCCACATACAATCTGTTTTAACACTTAAAATTTCTTATTTCTCAAAATTATTTATTGCAATTGTCAGTGTTCAAACTTTACAAACACAGGGACTTGTTTTGACGTGAAAAGCATGAAAACGTGACATGATGAAAAACTTGTGATACATTTTTTCCTTACATTTGTGTGAGTAAACTACAGGGGAAATTTACAATTGATAACTTTTCAAATGTTTTCCAATTCACCAGCACCATTTTTGCATGTTTCTACCCTGTTTGTAAACCTAACCTTAACCTTTCTACCTGTTCCTAACCCTGACCTTAAACAGTTCTAGAAAAAAGGAGAAAAAAGCTTGGGGGGAATAAAATGTGATCAATGGGACTTGCTCAATGAGGGATGAATTCATTTTTATTTCATTTAAATAGATTCAGCTTTTGAAAACACTGACAAACAGTATCAAATGGCACTTATCTTTTCTAGCAAACAAACTCTTCATATGTACCTCTATCGTTTAAAGATTGACCCCCTTTAATGCAAATTTCAGCACTAATTGCTACGTCAATAAACGAAGCTAAACATTTCTCTGCATGGGAATGTTTTCTAATGAAGGTCTGGCACTGCTCAAAACAGCCCTGCTTTTTCAAAGTTTGTGACTTTTTCTGAACAGAGTAACTTGGGCCCAATCACATTAATTGTATTATGTTACGTTGTGGTGCTCGTGGTCCGATGGTTACGAATAACTGGTATTGTAGATATAGTACAGAAAAAGCCCATGTAACTCCCTTACTGATTTAGCCATTTACCATTTTTAGCATGTTTAGTTTTTGTTTTTTTAAAGGCTAAATTAATTCAGCCATGATTTTTGTGCCCTGAATTGGTTATATCAGTGTCCAGTTTTTGTCCATGTGGATAGTTGTTGATATGAATAGAAAAGACTGCTCTAAATATTAAATGTGTTGGTCTAAGAAACCCACAAACCTTCATTGTTTTTTTGTTGAACAGTATGTTTTGTAACTGTTTCCACAAAGTTTTACATGAACTTTTGCTACACTGCGGATACTTTAAATTTCTATTAAATAAGGTTTACAAACTTTAAAAATATTTCTTGCAAATGTGCATATTATTTTTCCAAGTAAACCTACAAGATACTGTACTTTTTCACCAGTGCATTGACTTCATTCTATTTTACCTGTAATTTTCAATGAACTGTTGCGATTTTACCCATTAAAAAACACTTTTATAATTGTCCCAAACCATGAAAATCTAAAATTTTCTTATCTGTTTATTTACTTTACAAGCGATTTTTAATGGGCCTTTTATTACTGACTTCTGCAGATAACCCCAACTGAACCTTACACTCTTACCCACCCCAACCCTCTAACCATAACCTCAGGGCCGTTGGACTGGGGGGGTAAAGGATTCTCATTTCCCCGGGGCCAAGAGCAGGGAAGGGCCCTCAAAAACAGGTGGTGGTTTTTATTCTCTCAGTTGCATTTTTCTACGCTTTAAACTATTTTTCTTGTAATACATGAATTGTGGTTGAGTAAAGTCCCTGAGAAACTAAATACGATTCTGCATAACATCTGGGGGCCCCATCCCACTTTTAAAAAAGAGGAAAATCATTGTTCACACATGAGCCAAGCTGTTAACAAATAAAACTAGTAATTATAATTTGCAGTGAGTGTATTTTCTTATCTGTAATGTTTTGAGAAGTTTGTGAAATTGTTCTGGTGGTTACTGCAAGAACAAACAGCAGTGTATCATAACAAAATCCAGAAGCCGCACAGGTCTGTTGATTAGATGGATATATATTCCTAGTGAATGAAAACAGAATAATAACCAAATTTGATGGGAGAAATAAATCATATACAAAATAATTTATTAGGGGCCCAAGAGAGGGTTTGTACCTGGGCCCTAGAATTTGATGCAACGCCCCTGGCTAACCCTCTAACCCAGTATTTCACAAACTGTGGAACGCAAACTTCTTCTGGTGGTACGTGGACAACTCTTTAATTATTTACTTAGAGGACATTTGATTCAATTTTTTTGCTCTTTCTTTAGTACATTTCTAGTTAAATTTACTGGCAATGGTGTATTCCTAGTTAAGACATGGTTTATCCCTAATTTAGACCTGAAATCGTTATATCGTTATAGACCCAATTTAGATTTGGTGATACCCAGAAAGCCAAATCTTTTCTTTGGTGGTCCTTGGAGTAAAAAGGTTGACCACCACTGCTCCAACCCTAACCGTAAGATTCCCAAACCGTGAAAATATTTCCCGCGAAGTACATCATTCCACAAGTACATTTTATTTTCCAGTCTATTTACTGACTCAAGACATATTTACTTGCTATATTCGTGAGCGGGGCCCGGGTTTTAAAAGCAGATCTGGAGACAGCCGGGAGAGGGAGAGGTTGGATCGGGCTGAGGTGCCTTCCAGATGGAGAAACGCATTAAAACCGAGACGCCTGATCCAATTTTATCTTCAGTCCGGAATAAAGCGGGAAAATATGGGAAATCTTCAAATGAAATAAGCCTCTAAGCTCTCTCTGATACGAGGCCATCTTTCTTCCGCGATGTTACTGCCGTGCCAGTTTTCCTCTCCTTCAGTAGCATGCAGGAACAAAGGCGGATGAGGAGATAGCGACGGAGGAAAGAGCTCCACGATAAAGCAAATGGAAGTCTGGAGTAAGAACAGGTCAGCGCCAAATAACTCTCCAGGGAAAGGAAAGAGAGCGTGAGAGGGAGCATAACTGTGTCAGAGATCTGAAGAGGCCTAAAAAAAGTGGGCCGAGAACATTCCCAAGGCTATGAGGAATAGTGAGAGCGCTACACGGTGCTTGATTTCAATAAACATATCACTGCAGTCCGCGGTTGGACATTTTTCCTGGGAATTTCCAGAAACCCAACCATTTTTTGTTGGAAATGAGTACTACGGCTGCACGATGTAAAGCAAAATTATCAATGTCGCAACAAACAAAATGTACCCTTTGCAAAATATTCCCATTGCAAAGGGAAAATTCATGAATAAAATCTAGCTTTTTCAAACTATATTAGCAGAAAAATGGCAAAAAATGTCCTTAATTGTACACTTTATTCTTAAATATTCTCTAGCTCAAAGCCTTCATTCACATGTAGGGGTGTTCATGGTTAACCGATTAGCTGATTAACCGTGACTAAACGCTTAACCGAGTGAAGAACTCCGGCACGTTTCATTTTCTGCTTTGTTTACTATGTTGTAATACACAATTGCACCACCAGAGAGCGCACTTAATGAGATTGTAATGCATCTGAGCGAAAACAAGTGCACTGACAACTTCAAAATAGTGGCTTTATCTCACAAAGACACTGCCTGAGATAAATCTGAGACACTGCAGTATTTATGAACTAATATTAATTTCACTTGGATTTCACGTTGGTGGTGAAAACAGACGGCTTTTTGCCTCGGCTGGAAAACTATCGACCTTTTACCTGGAAAGGTAAATCAAATCAGCGTCGTGTTGTGCTCTGTTTAAAGATCTGTTGCTGACGTCTAAAATAAGTCGTTCAGTAACAAAAAGTACAACAAAAAAGCACTGTTAATGCAACCGGTTAACCGATTATTGACCGCGAAGGGCTCCAATGATCGGTTAAAGAAAAACATTCAAAACGTGCATCCTTGTTCACAATATTTCAACATTTATTTGGTTAAAAATGTTAGTTTATTCTTTCTATTGTAGATTCAGTCTAAATCTACAACAGAAATACTCGCTGACTTGTTGGCAACTAAAATAATCATTAGTTTCAGCCTTAGTCAAAAAGTGTGACATAACAATCATTTCCAATTTTGTGCAGCCTATTGAGTACAGTTTGTGTTTTCCGCCAAAGAGTATAAGCAGGACTTGTGAGGAAAAAATGGGTGTTGTCTTCAGCCGATAATAAAGTGTTTTATTTCTCATCAGCCTTGGGTAGTTCACCTCAGTTTCACTTCACAGTCTGAGAAAAAAGCAGTTCAAAAGCTGTGCATACACCTGAACATGAGTGCATTTGAATATTAATGATGTACCAAAGGGTTTGTGAGAGCTAGAAACAGGTAAGCGGCTAACGTTAGAGACTTTACAACATAACTCTAAAAAAAAAAAAAGCTTGCTCTATTCATTATTACTACAACAGAGCATCAAAACAGCGTCGTGTTGTGCTATGTTTAAAGACCTGTTGCTGACGTCTAAAATAAGTCGTTCAGTAACAAAAAGTACAACAAAAAAGCACTGTTAATGCAACCGGTTAACCGATTATTGACCGCGAAGGGCTCAAACGATCGGGTTAAAGAAAACATTCAAAACGTGCATCCTTGTTCACAATATTTCAACATTTATTTGGTTAAAAATGTTAGTTTATTCTTTCTATTGTAGATTCAGTCTAAATCTACAACAGAAATACTCGCTGACTTGTTGGCAACTAAAATAATCATTAGTTTCAGCCTTAGTCAAAAAGTGTGACATAACAATCATTTCCAATTTTGTGCAGCCTATTGGGTACAGTTTGTGTTTTCCGCCAAAGAGTATAAGCAGGACTTGTGAGGAAAAAATGGGTGTTGTCTGCAGCCGATAATAAAGTGTTTTATTTCTCGTCAACCTTGGGTAGTTCACCTCAGTCTCACTTCACAGTCTGAGAAAAAAGCTGTTCAAAAGCTGTGCATACACCTGAACATGAGTGCATTTGAATATTAATGATGTACCAAAGGGTTTGTGAGAGCTAGAAACAGGTAAGCGGCTAACGTTAGAGACTTTACAACATAACTCTTAAAAAAAGCTTGCTCTATTCATTATTACTACAACAGAGCATCAAAACAGCGTCGTGTTGTGCTATGTTTAAAGACCTGTTGCTGACGTCTAAAATAAGTCGTTCAGTAACAAAAAGTACAACAAAAAAGCACTGTTAATGCAACCGGTTAACCGATTATTGACCGCGAAGGGCTCAAACGATCGGTTAAAGAAAAACATTCAAAACGTGCATCCTTGTTCACAATATTTCAACATTTATTTGGTTAAAAATGTTAGTTTATTCTTTCTATTGTAGATTCAGTCTAAATCTACAACAGAAATACTCGCTGACTTGTTGGCAACTAAAATAATCATTAGTTTCAGCCTTAGTCAAAAAGTGTGACATAACAATCATGTCCAATATCGTGCAGCCTATTGAGTACAGTTTGTGTTTTTCACTAAAGAGTATAAGCAGGACTTGTGAGGAAAAAATGGGTGTTGTCTGCAGCCGATAATAAAGTGTTTTATTTCTCGTCAACCTTGGGTAGTTCACCTCAGTCTCACTTCACAGTCTGAGAAAAAAGCTGTGCATACACCTGAACATGAGTGCATTTGAATATTAATGATGTACCAAAGGGTTTGTGAGAGCTAGAAACTATGGAGACCTATGTTTTCACTAACAAAAGCAGTTGACGATCTTGACCCACCGTCTTAGGTGATAAACTTTTGTCATGAGGGCTGTTACTCTCCTCAAACTGCCCTGCAACACAATGTAGCCAATCCTGTTTGTTTCTGAACGTCTGGAGTTTTTCAAATTGTTCTTTTCTTTTTCCTTCTGCTCAATGTCAAAATCTGAGTTAGAAAAGTTTTATTGCCATTGTCAGTGAACAAAACTACCCACTTCGGAAATATTGTGCAACGAAAAGCAAACACAGGCTTTTTCTTTTTGGCAGATTTTAATACTTACTTCTGGATTTGCTGTGTGAAAATCAGATAGCCCAGCTTTAATTGTGCTGCATGGAAATTCAAGAGAATAAACACTGGACTGTCACTGATGAAAGTTGTTTCTCAAAAGGAATTATGTACAGAAGTATTATAATTTGAATTTATGCAAATACACTCTCACAGTCACAGTCAAGAGAACAACAGGAAAAAGTCATATTCGGCAGATGTAACCACTACGGCTCGGTGAGGAGGAAGTTGTAGACGTCCAGGTGAACACGTGCAGCATCTAAGAGGATTGACTTTCAAGTTTTGGAATTGTGTTGTACTTGCGTTTCGGGTGCTGCCGTCTCTAACATCCTCAAAGAAGTCACATTTGAACATACGTCTTGAGCGACACACGAAAGAAATGACCATTTAGTGACTTGTCAAACCTAACACAGGCGCACAATAGAACCAAATTAAACAGTGACCCTAAAGAGGAGCGGGATGTTAGGATTCACCATCACACTGCAACACTTTCAGACATCTACAGCGTCCAGTTGGTTGCCTGAAAAGTTGACGAGATAAAGGGTGAAATTTGAGAAAAAGTGCTAGAATCTTGAGTGGCGGCAGTAGCGGATAACACTGAGAAAAATATATTCTAACTTAATGTTGAATTCTGTATCCTTCCTTCCAGAGTTGATGTTTTCCCTGACAAAAGCAGATAGACGCCGTTCACCCACCATCTTAGGAGAGAAACATTTGTCATCGAGGCTGTTACTCTCCACAAACTGCCCTGCCACACAATATATCCAATCCTGTTTGCTCCTGAACGTTTGGAGTTTTGGTCGACGTAATCTCTAATTCATCCAGGAGTGTTCCATCGTAGAAAAAACCTTTGAAACCATTTCTACGTTTGTTGTTTTTCAAATCGTTTATTTCTTTTTCCTTCTGCTCAATGTCAAAATCAGAGTTAGACAAGTTTTATTGCCATTGCCAGTGAACAAAACTAGCCACTTGCTTCGTGATATCGTAAAGCAAACATAACAGTAAAAAATAACTACGCAAAAAAGGCATTCCCAGGCATCTCACCTTTTTTATCTGCAATACAAAATCAACCAAGACAAGACCTCTGCGATAAACGTCCCGGTGCTTCCCTTTCCTCTTCGCGCAGCCCCACAGATTCCATTTCAGCAATCCTCACATCACGCCGCTGTAAAATATTCAGACATCCCACTCCAACACGAGCCAACAGATAGCACCGGCCGCACACACAGAGTCACTATCGGCTGCCAGCCACCCACAAAGGCATCACCCTATCTCCCCTCGCACCGGCGCTACCCCGGACACTGTTTTCCTAGTCTAATGCAGCTTAGATGAGACGCGACGCAGAGTTATGATACGGGAGCATGAATGGAAGCGAAGGCCGCGGACCTCGGGGGGATCGAGCAGACACAATCCATCTGCGAGATAGTATTACAAGCCGTGCGAGTAGTCACAAATTCATACGCCGGCGGCAGCTTACATAAGGCGCCGGAATGAGATGCGGAGATAGCGGCGAGGGAAGTTCTTTGCTCGGCGCGTTGTTTCTCTTTCATTATGCAGTTGTGTATTCGCTCAGACGACAGTGATTCGGAAGTACGAGAATCAGGCGTGCGCGGGTTTGAAGTAGCAGGTATGTGGCGCTAACTGAAGACGGGAACAAGCAGGTTGGAAAATAACAGCTCCCCAACAGTCTCTTGAGGATTGAGGTGATTTTCAGATGTGAAAAATGGCAGGTTTTCTCCAGCTAAGCAGAGTATAGCAGCACTCATTGTTTTATCTGTTCGCGCCACACTTTGCTGTCCCGGGGCAAACTGAAAGATACCTGGCTTCCAATCTGTACCTCTCCAATCACGCATGCATTTAATCAAGAACTATTCTGACTCTACGTTAATAGTAACTCGACTAATATGTCTAATAGCTGCAGGACTCGTTTATCCCCACTCTTAACTCACATTAATCCATACAGTCTTGTATTTTACACTGTAATTCATTGTTCAGTTAATTATTCAATTCAACATTTTATAACAAAGGGACATATTCATGCTGGAATAATATAGTATGTAAGCACTAGTACACTGATTTATCAGGAATCACTCTGGCTTAATGATGTTGTTTCACAGAGTATTTCATGTATTCACTCAACTTCTGTAATGAAATTACATCAAAATCTTCTTAACCTCCTTGCTGTCTCAGTTCCAGTGCTGTATATTCAAACGGATGATTATTAAACATATTTGATTTGCCTTTTTATGAGTCAACAATGTTTCTACATTTGCTTTTTGGCTGATTGTTATTGTGCTAGCCAATAAACTTAAAAGGGCACAACTTCAGTTGAGGGGGCACACTCATAATGAAGTAATTACAGTAAGATAGGGCTAATGATAAGCTGCTTTTAAGTTTTATACTTGATTCTACGTCTATATCTTTTGCAAATATAATTCATGATGACTCACGATGTTCATGGATTATCTTTAAAATCGTGATTAATTAATTGTTTTTGTTCAAATGTTTTCAAGACTGACGAACAACTTGTATTCATAGTAAGTTTAAAGATCATGATGAACTAACAAGATTTCCATGTTATTTCATCACAATAGTTAATGTTTATTTCATTAATGAAGTAATCTATGAAAAACATGCCATCACAGTGACTCCTCATACATTATAGCGCACTAATGCATGTACTAAAATATGTGAAGCATTGGCCAGCACTGGATATTGTAAATGTGTCCAAATACATACATACATACACAAATACATGTCACCTTGACCATGACCATAATGTCCTGTCCAATAAACCCTACATATACTTCTCAAAAACTAATACAACATGTAGAAACACCTATTTTACATTTTAAATTAAAGAATATGCTTATAAATGATGCTCAAGGACAAATTCAGTTCTGAGAGGACAGGACCTGTAACTCTGTCCATCTGCCTCCCTTTCTCTCTCGGCCTCCACAAAGAAGAGGGAGTAAACCAACACACAGCCCTGTCTGATTTTCACTTCTGCTTTTGGTCGATGGAGGCTCTTTGGGTAAAACGGCACAATGGGATGTGAACGGCTTTATCAGGCTCCAGGGAGAACTCACCTCAACTGCACAAGTCCAACGGATTATCTGCTCCACAAATCACAATAAACACTCGGTAAAGTGCTGTGAATAAAACAACAGCCATTTCCAGGAGAACAATAACAGTTGAAAGTCATTATGAGAATAGCATTTATTTTTGTGTCCTGCATAAGGTTGAAGGATGCATGGACAGGCGAGTTATCTTTGCTTAAAAAGGACGTATTCTGCATTCTTTTGGCTTTAATGGGCTTTTAAACATGCTCACGGCCGCCTTGGGATTAGTATTTCACTTTTTCTCATTTAAAATAATGTCTACGTTTGAAAAACCCACTTTACAAACTACACGTCCTTTTCTAAAGAGGTATTTAGACATTTGAGCATCCTCAGCTGTCAACAGAGGGAATGAACAATGAAAACATAGATAAATGAAGCCCTTAGGCAACGTGACTGTTATGCTAATAGGGCTATGCGTTGTTGTGAACAAAATATGACCACAGAACGACTCCGCTGATGGTATATGCTCAGGAGAAGTCTGGATTTTTACCTCTGGTGCAACAGTCTAGGGAAAACTGAAACTGTGTGATTTCTGAGGCTCAGAGTAGACAAGTTCGAAACAGGTGTTAATGAAGCTAAATCCAACTTTAGGTATTTTCTCAATGAGGAGACAACAATATAACACAGTGAAGAGATCAAAAAGAGTACATTTTGCAAAAGCTGTATAATTAAAAGCATTAAAATAACATCAACAGCCTTTTACCACCTTAAAAACATTGCCAAAATTAAAGGTATAGTGTCTAAACCAGACTTGGAGAGACTTATCCATGCATTTGTCTCCAGTAGGTTAGACTACTGTAACGGCCTGTTCACTGGCCTCTCCAAACGAGCTGTAAAACAGCTGCAGTACATCCAGAACGCTGCTGCTCAGGTCCTGACTAGAACCAGGAAGTACGATCACATTAGCCCCGTGCTCAGGTCTCTGCACTGGCTTCAGGCTCAGAGAATAGACTTTAAAGCAGCTCTGCTTGTGTTCAAGTGTCTCCAAAGCACCAAAGTATATCTCTGACATGTTAGAGCCATATGAACCATCTCGTACTCTGAGGACCTCAGGGACGGGCCTCCTGCTGGTGCCAGAGTCAGGACTAAACATTGACCGGCCTCCTGCTGGTGCCAGAGTCAGGACTAAACATGGACCGGCCTCCTGCTGGTGCCAGAGTCAGGACTAAACATGGACCGGCCTCCTGCTGGTGCCAGAGTCAGGACTAAACATGGACCGGCCTCCTGCTGGTGCCAGAGTCAGGACTAAACATGGGGGAATCAGCATTTCAGTTTTTTGCAGCTAAAATCTGGAACAGTCTCCCAGAAGATGTGAGACAGGCCTCCACTCTGACAATGTTTAAATCCAGGCTAAAAACAGTTCTGTTTAGATGTGCATACGACCTATCTGCACTCTTCTCTTTTAAAGCACTTTAAAATGATTCTGTGTGTCTTTTTGTGTTTTGTGATTTTAATGCAACTTTTCCTGTGATGTAAAGCACTTTGAATTGCCCTGTGTACGAATTGTGCTCTACAAATAAACTTGCCTTGCCTAAAAGCATCATTACTGAGTATTTAATGTTTTTTTTTCCACCTCACTTTTGGAAATTTGGACATTCCACAAGACAGAAGCAAGATAGATTCCACAATATGGCATTATGTGATCTTTCTTGTGTTTATTTCAGTACAGGTGGTTTTATTGTAGGGAAGAAAAGACAAAAAAACTTGAAAAACATGCATTATTTTTGTGAGGGGATCGATAGATACATAAATGGCAAAATTCCAATGATTGATTTCACTACCTCTGTTTGAGCCATTTTTGGAAGTATTATCGGAACGAAGTAGTAGTAGCAGTAAAGTGCTTTAGTCAGTTTTACAGCAAATATTTTTTACTTCTACTTTACCAAATTGGGAGCAGGTATTTGTGCTTTCTCCTCCACTACATTATTGAACGTTACTGAAAAATAAATGTATTTTTTTTCTTAATGTTTTGTAAAGCACATTTAAAAACAGCCAAGGCTTACCAAAGTGAAAGTGCTGTGCAGACAACAAATACATTAGAACAAATAGAATGAACACATCATGCACAAAAAATAACAGTCAGAGCTTATCTTGCTCCATCTTGAATCAAATGCCAAAGAGAAAAAGTGCGTCTTGAGCAGGGATTTAAAGTGCTCGAGTGACTGTGCAGTTCTAATGTGCAGTTCTAATGTGCAAAGTGTTCCACAACAGTACGTTTATGGTGACATCTTCGCTACGTTTTTTTAGATTAAGTCCAAGCTTTGCGCAAACAAAAATAGGCAATAGAGACAAAAAACTACCAGAAAAATTGCTTCTGATGAACAAAAAGTTGAACAATTTCCTATCAAGATCACAATGTGCGGTTTTAAAAGTTCTCAAAATCTGTGTCAATTACTTTTTTCTCTTAAAGTACATTTTGAAAGGTCTACTTCAATATGTTCTTTTACTTTTAATGTCAACAAAACGGAGTACATCTTCCGCCACTTGTAGTAATAATAGAAGTACTAGTACACTTTCTTTTCTCAGATTGCTTTGACTGTACAAGGCTGCATAATCTATAAACTCTGAGCTGTTTTGCAATTCTAAGTACAGCCTTTTTACAAGCACATGAAAAATGAATAGAGTGTACGTATCTTTGGTTACCTCGCCATGCACTTTTTATTATCCCGCTGCTAAAGAACCGCGATACGGAGCAACAAACCCTGAGTACAAGCCCACCGCTGGCCTAGTTCTTAGTTCCTCCGCACTTAATATTCAGGACTTAATGGTGGCTGTAAACAGAGACGGCCCGGGCGGTGTGATTGTTGACTGGGTTTTGATCATTAGCCACTGACACATGGCTCGGTTGCTATTCATTTATGCGCAAAAAACAATGGCTGTGTTCAAAGCAGTTCAAAGCAGCATCAGATAGAAATAATAGGAGCGGGTAGAGACGGCAAAAGGCTGCTTTCAAGGTAATTTTAAAGGACACGTGTTGGTGTATTTTGCGTGTGTTTGTTTTGCTTTTAATCACGTTATAACACTGTTGCCTCATCAAAAAACATACCTGGAGTTGTATTTAGCTTCATTCATGCTTTGTTCTGTAATCCTGTTTATGAGGTCATCTTCTCTGCTTGACGTCTAAGCCTCAGAAATCACTTAGTTTCAATTATCTCAGATCTGTGATGTAATTGGCAGAAATCCGTGCTGTTTTTAAAGGATAAATATTACGCACAAGAAAATACACAAACTGCAAATTATAATCACTAGTTTTATTTATTAACAATTTAACTAATATGTGAGCAAAGATTTTCCTCTTTTCTTAAAGGGGTGATGGGGCCCTCAGTTCTAATGCATTATTGTATTTAGTCTTTCAAGGACTGTATTTTATTCCAACAAAAATAAAGTGTAGAAATATGCAACCGAGGAATAAAACATCACTTACTTCTGAGAGCCCCTCCCTGCTGTGGACCCCAGGGAAACCAGCACCCTTTACCCCCCCAGTCTGACGCCCCTGATCGGTTGAATAACTTTTGCTATTTCCATATGATTTTGCGAAATATGAATGCTATCTTACATCCATTAAAGAGCTTGATGCCATCTTGAATCTCCAACTTTAAATTGGGGCCCCTGAAAGGATTTAAATCATATATAACAAGCCTGTAGCTCTCACAAACTCTGATACATTCTTAATATTTGTACACAGCAAGCTTCGAGCAAGCGCATAGGTGTCCCTGGTTTGCCATAGATAAAATATAGATACCCCAGTTTTAAAAAGGCTGTGTCCAGTTTTGTTTTCATGAAATAAAGTAAAATCTGTTTTGTCCAAGTCTAGAAATTAGGGCTGTAGCCGACTAAAGAAAGTCTTGGTCGACTAAAGCCCTGCCGTATCGACCGATTGATTGCCAAAAAGGGTGTGTGGGAAAGATATATCAAAACTATGAAGACTGTCCATGTTTCTAACCCAAACTGCACTCAAAAGACCACAACTGCAGTGAAATTCATGCAAAAACAACTATTTCACTTATAAGTACTAGGAAACTCTATATTTATATGTTGGACTCCAAAACCTTCAGAAAATTCAAACCATATCTTGTTGTTTTTGTCAAATAAATCCTTTAAATCTACATAAAGTAATTTGTCAACTAATAAAAATGTTAGTCGACTAAGACACCACTGACCGATTAATTGACTAAAACGACTAAAGGTTTACAACCCCACTGGAAATCACTACGAGCTGTTTGCTTCCTTTTTCTTCTACGTGCTCTGTTAGCGTGCTAGTTGTTGTCAGCGTTATAGTGCAGGCAAAACTCTGCTCTGAGCTCTGAAAGTTGCGAAAAGCACTAATAAACTCATCACAGCAAATAACTAGGATGGTCGGGATACTGTGAGGAATACATGTGGGCTGCAGCAAAGAGTTGAAAATGATCTAGTTCAGTTTTCACATTTTCAAGACTGGAAGTTTGACAAGCCTCTCAAAGTGCCACGCTGTCATTATTCATTCACTCCACACCTGCTGATGATAAAGTACTTCTGCAGCCACAAATGTCCTGGGGTAGACAGTCGGACATCATAAGCTTAGGCAATGGGGGATGAAGAGTTTTGCACACAGACTCGACAACAAGCGCTCGGTTTCAAAGAACAGAAATTGAACCGCCGACATTAGTGCTGAGCCACTGCTGTTAAAGAAAGCATATCTTGGCTTTTGTCTGAAATCATTTATCCTTAACTTTGTGGTGATGGAAGAGGAGGGGTCGGTGACAAGGGGGAAACGTTCTTTGTAGATTTAATTTCCAACAGGAGATTCAAAGCAGCACCGACTGCAAGAGTGCAGCCATCTTTGAAATCCTAATGAAACGGACATGAAAAGAACCAATGCTGCGTGGGTTAAAGTTTGATCACTGAACCAGACAAGGTCCTCAAAGATAATACAATGCTGCTCCAAATTTGAATCATGTGTTTATAGTCTAGTGGTTCAGTCTGTGTTTAGTTATTGCGATTTCTTGAAGTTTGGTTTTGAAACACTACTTATGAGAGCTGGTTATGTTTCTGGTTTCTGATCCCTGGACTGTTCTCAGTGTAGCATTTGCATGTTCTTTCTGTGTCTGCTTAGGTTTACTCTGGATGCTCCAGTTTTCCTAGATACCTCTGAACAATTGAATTGAACAATTGAACTTGCCATATTCAGTTACATTTTCCAGAGAAGCAAATTTTTCGGATGGCTGTGGTCTGAGGGCCAGACTACAAAAAACACAACACAATTTTAGATTTGTATAATATCCACCACCAACCCACTGTGATTCAGTTCAACCACATACATCTACTGCTGTCAGTCACTGTTTCCACATGCACAGAGAAATCGGACTGTGATTAAAAAGAAATAAATAATCGGACTCAATTGGTCTGTCCTCCAAACCAGTCTGCTCAATTTTCCACGCAAGAGAGTAAATCGACTCCAATTCCTTCATCTGGGTCTGAATACGGACTAGAAAAGGTCGGTGCCATTTGCGCCTGGTGGATTTGGGAGAATCTATCCACGGTACCTCAAACACTCGGTTTAAATTGGACTATGGAACTTATACGATTTTCCTGGCGTTCATCTAAACACTTTTGCTTAGTCCTGTTCAAGCCTGGTCTCTGTCAACCAGAAACCAGACTTGAACTAGAACATCTCATGGCAGATCCAGGACAAGACCAGGTTTAACACAAGATTAAACCATATCTCCCAAGACTAAAGCAGATTTAAAGTAGGACTGCAGCAGATCTAAGATTATCAGGTCAAAACTAAGATAAACATTGTTGTAGAGCAGGTCTAAATTAGGACTACATCAAACCTAAACTGCATCTTAAACGGGGCTAGACCAGATCAAAACAAGCACTAAAGCAGGGCCAGGCTTTACAACATCTGGTTCAAATTATATGAAAAGCATAGTATATAATAGCATAGCGCCACAATAACAGCGCTAACTTCGCTATTTAGCAATACTTTGTTCGAACGCAGCTTCGTTACTACATCTGCAGTCTGTCTGTAACTCGCAGTCGCACTTAAGTCCAATCAAACGAAGAAGCCTGCAAAACACGCTGTCCAAACTTTACGCAATTTGTGCACAATGTGACAGCTTCATTAACGAACAGACTTCAAAACACTACCTTCGCATCAAATCATCAATTAAGCTTTTAGTCTCCATGCGTGTGCAGTTCGCAGTTCGTGCTTTGACAGAGCAGTGTTTTCAGATGAACCGGGACTCTCTTGTCAAGCTGATACAGTTTTATACATAATTGCGTAGTTACCCCATGGCTCATGCATTGAAACTTGTCCTGCATTTGTTTATGTATTTTACTTTCAGAATGAGAGGTGTGTGGGCACTGTCAAGCTCCATCTGATTCCTGAACTTAGTCTTGGAAATGACTATTAAGATGCCATTCAATCTCCAAATCTCCAAATGTGCTGGCACTTAATGGTTTGGTTTCTTAAGTTCAAGATCAGTTCATACGGTCCATAATGGCAAGAGGCTGAACGCGCCATTAACTGCAGAACTCCACCAGCTCAGACCTGCAGCTGGCTGTGGGGTTGGGGGTTCTATTGCTAACACATGGGCACACATTAATGCGAGGGCTGAAGGGTCAAACGTGGCAGTGCTAAAGAGAAGCTACTGAGTTAAGATCGTCGATGTTCATGACTTCGATTTTCTGTTATTTTAGGCTTTCAAAACTCCTGTGGTAAAACTTCAGATAATGTGAGTCGTGGAGATACTGCAGGGCCTTAAATCTAGCGTTCACTGCGCCGTTTTGGTTGTCTGAGATAAAACATTTCTGATTGTGGTGTTATGAAATGGAAAATCTTGTATCGTAGGTCAAACGTGGTGGACAATTAGACAAAGAACCGTCGTACAACCACAGACGAGCCGCGACCGATAACAAGTCTGATATTTGGTCATCTTGGTCGCAGAGTGAGGCCTCTTCTGACTGTGACCACGATCAAACAGTGTCAAAAATGTGATCAATAGAAAACAGCACTCCTCAAAGTAACAGCAGAAGGTCTCAGGCGTGTCCCAGGACCGCATCTCTCCATTTCTCTTTCATTGGCAAACTTTTACAAACACAAAAACAAAGAAGATAACATGTAGCGCAGACAAACTTGTGTTGTGGCCATGACTGATGGTGTGGGCCATCGCACAGTGTGACTGTGTGCTTACGACTTTAAATTCTTCACGTCTTGTAGTGTGGCATTCATAAATCTTACACAACAAAAAACTGGAGAACAAAAATTGTGAAAGGCACCAGGCTTTTGTTGGCATGAATTTTGTCTGCACACTCCTTTTGGAAAAGAGGTTGCAGATAAAACGCTGAAAGCTTCCAACAAAAAAGGTTCAATAAAATGCTAAATAGTGGATTTGAGGCAATTTGAGCTAACTAATTAATTTCATTCCAAATTAATGTGACCATAAGTAAAACATTAAACATTGTAATTACATGTTTTAGATTGTAAGGGTTCATTTAATGTTTTTTTTTTTTTTTTCCATAACAATGAAATCCCTAGATATATTTCAAAGTTCATTTAGCTCCTCAAGGCCGGGTGATGTTTTAAAAGAGGACAAGAGCCATACTAAATGCTGAAAGCAATAATAAAACACTACTTACATTTTTGCATTACATAATAACGTTAGACAATAGGGAGAGTATCAGGACGGCAGCGTAAGGCAAAAGCCATTAACACTGTTCATGAGTCTAAAAACCTCAGAAACGACTGGACTTTAGACGAGAGGTTGTAGCTTCAACCTCTTACACCTATTTTTCCTAAAACGTCTGACTAATATGAGCCCCATTTCAAACTGGAGCACAAACAAATGGCTGGACTCTGAAACTGAGACTCTGTCGTTTTGACCTCTGGTGTCTGATTTACTCTAAGTGGAAACAAGCTCTGCACAGAGGAAATCCAAAATTTAAAGTCTGCCTAAACTTTCTTGGTGAAATATATGAATGAGTAAAGATGGGGTTTGGAGGCAGGGACGGACTGACGCTAGTTTGGAAATTTGTGGGGCTTTGACAAATCCTTTTTAAAGTCTGAAGCTAATTTCACGAAAAAAAAAATAGTTTTAGGAACTTGTAATAAAGTAGAGAAGTCCAGGCAGAATCCATATAAAAGTCCTATTAAATTTTTTTAAATGTATGGGTACTTTTTTATTTGTGGGTTTGGAGAAAAAAATGACTCTGATTCATCCCGGAATGATTGATTTGACATAAGAGGGTTAGAGCTTTCTTTTCATGTCTAACGTGTAGCAGCTTGATAGTTTCCTTTAATCAGATGGTGGACAAAATGAAACAAATAAAGAAAAAGTCCACCGGTGGAAAATCTTCAGCTTAAGGGGTTTTAATGCTCCTCTATCTCCATCCCAAACCACTACTGGAATAAAAAAATGACTTTTCTAAACCTCTAATTCTTTACTCTTGAGTGGAACGATTTGAACATGTTTTATCTGATCCAAGGGTTCATGGCCCCACAGCTGTCTCCCTCACTTACATGTGTGTGTGACATCTGTATCTGCAGATGTGAAAGGGCCCCGGGGCCAGTGCACCGTGACTGGCTCCTTTCACCACGGGCCCCCCACACACGAGGGACATACAGGGACCATTACATGACACTTAAAATGGGGGTCAGCAGGTCAGATGTGAGTGGGCGATGAGTGAGCGCTGCTGAGGGAACACCTGAGTCTATTACAGATCTATAAATCTGCCTGTGGCCCCGGGGCCGGTTTTAGGAGGAAGCTGAGGTCAGACATTGTGCTGCAGACGTTTGTAGATCACATAAGACGTCCAGAACTATCTTAAATGCCCGAAAAATGTCGAAAGATTTATCTGGGATGTAAAATGCCAACAATGGAAACGATTGATGGATATTACAAATCTCAAAAGAAAGAAAGAAAGAAAGAAAGAAAGAAAGAAAGAAAGAAAGAAAGAAAGAAAGAAAGAAAGAAAGAAAGAAAGAAAGAAAGAAAGAAAGAAAGAAAGAAAGAAAGAAAGAAAGAAAGAAAGAAAGAAAGAAAGAAAGAAAGAAAGAAAGAAAGAAAGAAAGAAAGAAAGAAAGAAAGAAACTGATGAAATTATGATAATGCCAGAATCAACTGTCAAGTACTGAACTAATTTACTTTTATCTAAATGAACAAACTTGCTGTACATTGGGACACATTTACTTAACCTGGTAAAAAAAAAAAAAAAATTGAAACATCAAAGTTGGCCTGGGCCACAGTGGAAGTTACAGCCCACAGTCATGAAAACATTTATACATTTAAACAAGAGATGTTTAAGAAAACATTCAAAAGCACAGGCAATTTTCCTAGGATTTAATGCTCTTTGCTTTTTAAAATGGAGCAAAAGCCTCCAGCTCATACAACCTCAGTTCAGTTTGGAGAGAATTCCAAGCTGTGGGAGCAGGATAGCAGAGAGTTCGCTTCCCTCAATCAATCCGTACTCGAGGGACAGACGAGCAGTAAATGTGACATGAGCGCAGGGCAAGGTGACTTTCAGCTCTCTGCACAAGGGCGCACAGATAGGACGGCGCACAACAACGAATAGCCTTATAGATAGAGTGAGTGAACGCCACTCCACAACCAGTCACAAATCTTAATGCACTGATAACCAGTAGTTAAAGATTGAAGACATTTTGCTTTAGGAACGATACATATACATAAGGACATATGTCAGACCAGGGGTTTTAAAGCAGAACTAAGTAACTTCAGTGACAGAGCTCCACTGCAACTCTGTAAAAGCTTTTTTTCTTATTCTTCTTTTTTCTATTTTATTGAAATAAGGAAGTACATTTCACCAAATATTTAACCAGGGGCCAGGGATTCTTAAAGTTTAACCAAGTAACATTATTTAATGTCTTTGTATATCCTTGTGGTGGTTGTGAATGTATTTTCAAGGCACCGCCGTCGCCCCCTGCTGTCTCTTTCCTGACGCTGACCCAAAGACAACTCTCCTGAGAAACCCTGGCTCTCTTTTTTAAATTTGGTGACATGAAATATTTTTGTACGTGATTGTGCTTTATTATTTTAAAAAGCTTCTGCCGTCTTTTTACTGGCAGTGTATTTTCACAAGAGACCTGCAGGGGGAGCTCTGTCGCTGAAGTTACTTGGCTCTGCTTTAAGTCAGCTAATGATGATGAAAGGTTGGTTTTCCGCACAGAGACAGCAGGGGGAGACAAAGTGTGTCCCAAAAATACACACGGACTTATAAAGACGTTTAATACGGTCAAATTGTTACTTATTCTGCTTTAAACCTCTTTTTTTTGTGTGTTGTGGCACACTTTATTAAGTTGAAAAAATAAAACGGCACACTACATTACCAAATCCAACTTTTCTGAAAAAAATGTGTATGTAATGTGGCTGTTAGTTCTTTAAATTTGGCAGTGGTAATAGTTTTGCTTACAGAGGTCTTACAGAAGTGTGTTCAGGAAACTCCAAAAAAGGTAAATTATGCAATGTAATCCATGAGTGAATTCAAATGTGACATTTTTTCAAGGAACACCTGGCAGTACCTCAAGGCACCCAAGTGTTCTCGTTGAAAATCAAGGCGCTAGACTGGCTTTTTATTTTTGTCGTCTGGGTGAAAAAATGCAGCTAAACTCTAGAATTTTGTAATAAATATGGCTCAAACCCGTCTGACACGCACGCATTTATGGACTAATATTGATCACACAAGTTTTAGTCAAGATGGATCTCCCGTTAAATACCAAAACGGCTGGATTATTCAGTTTTTTGCCCATGCTGGGAAACTATCGATCTTTCAACAGCTCAAGCATGGCAGAGCAAAGCAGAGAAAGAGAGAGACATCCATCTGATCTACGTCATCTCGCTCTACAACTTGTACGTATAATGACAAATCAAGAAGTTAACGGACTGAGAAAAGAGAGAGAGGGAAAGAACCGACTGAGAGAGAGAAAGAGAGAGTTTGCAGGTTAGGTGACGCTGCCATGTGGAACTGATTAGCTTGTCCTGTAAATGTGGAACAGTATTCACAAATCAGTCACGGGGGAATGGTTAAAATGTTACACTCTGGTATTTTGGAGTGTCAAACTTGGAGGCAAATGGAAATCAGGGAGAACAACCGACTTCATTCAAAACCAAATGACATTTTCCAACAATCCTCCGTGAGTAAAGCTGGAGGATTACTCTACGGTCCAGGGTTTAGCTTGATGGAAGTGAAGCGTTGTGATGTACCAAATAAAAATATGCAAAGTTGGAAAAAAGCAACTCAGAGAAAAGTTGTCCAAGAGTTAAAGGTAAAATATTCTACACTTTTTGTATTGTACCTTAAATTTGTCATCTAATGTTTTGAAACATAAAATAAAATGTTTATTATGTGCTAAATGAACATGTTTCTCTGCAGTTTTCTCTCTGCAACTTACTGAGTTTATGGCTGTCAGTAGAGGGCGCTTAGCACTTAACACAATTAAGTTATGTTATCACTTTAAGGGACTGTGTAACGTGATGATCAGGCGAGCAGTAGCAGTGATCGTGTTTAGAGGCAGAATGAGCCTGGCGATGAGTCAGTGAAAGATTCTCACATAAGTGAAAAGTCTAAAATCAGAAAAAATGTCATTGATGGAGGGAGTTCAGTGTTTTTGATGGTAAGAGGGGAGAGGATTTTCTAACCAGGATTCCTCAAACTAGCTTCAATGCAGCAAAATGTAACTCCAGGTATGTTTTTGATGACGAAACACTGTTAGAAAATGTTTACAGCTCAAAAAAGTCACTGCAGCATAATATTAACAGAAGCGACCTGAGACGCTCCAAAGTCTGGGGGACCAGCACAAGTGTTTATCATAATCTCCAATTAAATAAACAAATAATGTAAGATACAGACCTAAACATCTTTACACCAGGCTCTGATATCACTCACAATCCGAGTTTTTAATCATTTGCTGCCATATTTTTCTTATTTTGTTTGATATTCTGAGACAAAGCCCTATAATGGAAGCTAAGCAAGTTGGATTCTGGTTAGTACTTGGATGGGAGACCGCTGGAGCTTATGTTTGTACTTCCTGTTTTATTTTGGTTTTAATATATGTCTCGTTCCAGTTTCCTTTTCCTGTATTTGGTTTCCCGCCTTATGTGATCACATGACCTTGCCTAATGTGTCCCACCTGTATCTTATTGGCTGCGTCTGAATCTCACACTCACACACTATTCCCTCTATCATTTTTAGAGCTGTCTGAATGTCCAGCAGGTGAAAAAGTAGTGCACTCAAAATTTACCACAATGCATTGCGAGAGTCGGAAAAATCACAGGGGACAACGATAGGTCTTTAACTGGACACAACACGACTGAATGAAAGCAGATAGAGGTGTTAAAACAAACTGTTGAGCTGAGATTATGAACAAAACACTTTTTTAAGTTACGTAGCAGAGTTATTAGCATTAGCATCTTAGAGTGCATCTCTCAGGCAAAAAGTTGAATAATCCAGTCCGTTTGATGTTTCAAGTGCGATCCATGATGAATAAAACTTGTGTGATGATTATTAGTCCATAAAGATGTGCGCGTCAGGAGGATTTGACCCATATTTTTACTGACTTTTTTATTCCCTGACTCCCAAGTCACGTGGCGCGCGGCGAGGCGAGTACTCTGAACCGCTCTGTGATTGAGGGCACTATTTATTCCGATCAAGAGTGCAGGACTGTGGAGCGAATGAGGGGTCAGGGACTAGGAGGGACATTCGGACGCAGCCCCTGTATATTCAAGCCTCTCCTTCCCTTTTTTGTCTTAATTCCAGCCTCTTTTACTCTGTGTTTCTCTCTTTGGTTTTGCATTTCCTTTGTTTTTTTGGATCAAGTTTTTTTTGCTCACTTTTTGTCAAAAAATTGTGTTCCGGCGAGTTGTGCATTTTGGGTCCTTGACCCCCCGTTACACTTAATCAAGCCTCAAGTATGAAAGTGTGTGCGTGAATGATCTGACAACTCTGTAGAGCGCATTACAAGTGAATTATCATTATTTCTCCATTAAAATCACAATATGTTCCACTTCACTTTTGCCAGCAGTTGTCGTAATTCCAGAATTTATTTATTTTTTTGTTCTCAAACTTTTAAAGGGGCTGCAGTCCTTTCAAATCGCTCATGTACCACATCGTGCAAATAATACATAAAGAAATAAAGACCCAGAAAAAAAGAAAGTTGCAGTTTGAACGTTTCTCGAGTTTCTTGGCGCTCCGGTGTCGAGGTGAGGAGGCTCCTGACAATCCTCAGACAGAAGGACAGAAACGAAAACAAGACAAGACAAACTCTATCCGAGGTCATGATCGTCTCTGCGGTGGAAACAAAGAAGCGCTGACTCCTCGCTTATGCGCTTCCAAAGGTTAGCTCCGACGCTGTCACAAAACCAAGCGGCGAGTCAATAACATGTCAGCTTGTGTAACTGTCTCCCTTTCTCTCAAAACGGATGAAAAGAAAATCCGATATATACAGAAATACCAGAGATTCAATCATAATGAAATGACAGAACTGTGAGGTGAAGTGTTATGGGCGTTGGAATTCAAGGTTAAGTTGTGTTTTTCTTTTCTTTTTCTGCTCGTGTTGTGTCCATTAGCTTTGGGCTCAGAAATGAATCATACAATTGATGAAAGAAGTGAAAATCAAAAGTTGACTTCACTTGATACAGTCAAGGCGAGACTACAGTCAAAACTATTTTTTTTCTTTTTGGTCAGTTTGCTCTCTCAACACAAAAGCTTTCATGTGGAAACAACAAACTCCTTTTTTTCCTCTTTGGAGAGAAAAAAGATTTGAACAATGTGGTCCGCTCTGCGAAAAAAACTGTTAGCTGTGATCTGCCTGTTCTTGAGGCTGTATGACTCAAATCCTTCAAATCATTCAGGACCACTCCGTCAGAGAAATGTTTGAACTTCCCCCCTCGGGAAGAAGGGGTATCACTGTATCAGATGTAAATCATCTCGACACGTTAAAAGCTTCTTTCCACAAGTGTCACCAGCTTGAACAAGGCACTTTAAATATAAAGATCTTGCACTTTTACTTCTATTTTATTGGAATTAAATTAAGTTTGCTTTTAACTTACGTCCTTGTTTTCTTGTGTTGTTTTTATGGTTTGATGTTGAATGTTTTGATGTGAAGTCTTTCCAATGTGGTTTTTAACTGCAAATGGCAAATAAACTAATCCAAATCTAATCTAACTTGTCCAATCTACTAAAGATGTTTTATTACTTAAAGGTTGAATGGAGGATTTCTCTCCGATTTGAAAATCTGCGACTGTTAGTCCTTTTTTTGAAAAAGCGCATGCGCAGGTTCCCCCTCCCTCCCTCCCTCCCCGTTTCTCCTGAGTGAACGCCTACCAAACCTCGTGCACGAGCACCAGCAGCACTGCTCCATGTGCATCTGTTTACAAGACGATTGGTGTCGCTTTCTCACGACAACCTCCGCGAGAATTAGTCCAGTTAGTCTACAATAATACATTCTACATACAATAAGCTAAAAAAAGAGTCAGATAAACAGTTACCTGTCCAGCAGAAAGTTTGCAGCGGAGGCATCAGCCTGTTTTGTTCTTTTTCCAATGCTTTCGTCACAGCGCCAGAATGATTCCCCCAGAATAACAAGCTGCGTTTTGTTTCTTTCCTCTGCAGACTTTCGTCTCTTCTGTGAAAGCTCCAAAACAGTCTTTTCTCGTCCCTCAGCCATTTCGAAAATACTTCTGGATGAAAGTTTAGACCTACAATGACGGAACGATCGCCGCTAACCTCCTGCTACATAAACACACTAGCATATCAACCACGCATGCATGGCCACGGAGCGAAGCGGCGTTTCCCTGGACGAGCTCCATGCGGCGCGGTATTAGCACGCAGAGAATGATTGACACCTGAGCAGACCAGTTATTTGTGCTACCCACGAGGAAATGAGATTCTGATTTGTTGCCCGAAATCCTCCACTCAACCTTTAATTTAATCCATTTCATTCATAGATTTCTCTGGGACATTGCAAGTTAAAAGTCAATTTTCTTAAAATGCATTTTTCTCCCACAGAGACATAACGATCAGACTTAGACACACCAAACTTTACAGTTTTGTACTTAGAAAGATTCTGACAGAATGTACTGAAGGATTTGTTAATATCTAATTCTAAGACGGATTTATTAAAGTTTTAAGTCTGAAAAATAGGCTAATTTCCAGTCAGATAAAAATAGATAAGAAATCCAAAATCCCCTCAGGACAGATTCTGAATCTCAATTTGAATCTTTAAAGAAAGATCACTAAAATAAAATACAAATTTCTATATGAAAACATTACCTGATGAAAAAATTACCAAAAATGTTTTCTTACATTGTGAGTAAGTTGCAGGAGAAGTTTCAAATGTATATCTTTAATATTTATTCCTATTCATTCCCTCGTCCACACACGCTTCCTTGTGTTTATTTTATTACATTCTCTTGGTATAATCATTTTCTAAACAGTGTGTGTTTGGTGGGCCACAAAGTCTTTGTTTAGGGCCTCCAAATTTCTACATCCAGCCCTGAGAACAACCATGTGTCTGCGCTGTGTACAAACTTCAAAATTAAGATTTATATTTTACTGCCTCGTTAAAATGAATAGAACAGAACTAACAAATAGCCAATTTACTTTTAAAAGCCACAAAAAAGCACAAATCCTTTTACCGACTTCACGAAACACGAGACACCAATTCACAAATTCCTCTTCACCACAATCCCCCAGTCTAAATTTTGATCTGAAATATTTCCTGTAACCACTAAACGTCCCGAACGCTGCCCGCATTTTTGAAGCCGTATCAGATTTTGGCCCCGGACGACTCCTCCTGTTCAGAATACCAGGTTTACTTAATGAAAAAACACATTTCTCCGCTGCAAACGGCTAAACGTGCATGTAATTGGATTCAGATTACATCGCCACAACACAGGAACAAAGACGTTTTTCTTGTTCCAACTCGATGTCTCACTCCGCCACGGCCAGATACTGTGACAGATCCACAATACCGCAGTCTGGGATCTTTTTAACAAGCACATGTTAAAATCCAAGACTCCCCCCCAGCTTGTGTTATTCCTCCTTTATCTTCTCCGGTCGTGTCGCGTAACATACAGTACATGCTTCTGCGCGAATCAAAGCGGTTTTATCTGGCCATGCTGAGCGGTGCATATTTCACCGGCAACATCGTGACTGCAAATTATCTGGAGTAAAGCACACAAAGAAAATGATGAAAGAGTGAGAAAAGCAGGACAGGAAATGAGGACAAAAGAAAGTCTGTAAGTGTAGTATTTATTGTACAGTAGATAGCATGCATTTTCGCCATTTGCCGCAGCCGTAAATGACTAAAAGAGAAATAATAATAGTGTTTTTATGGCGCTTCAGAGTTGCATTGCGTTTGTGTTTATTCGCTCTGCACGCATGTTGGAGAGTAGTCATCTGGCGTCTCGTTTATAAAACCTCGAGTGGGATTCTTGCCAACGGTGTATGTACGAACAAAACGCACAATCCACGCAAACGCGCTCATTTAAAGGACACATATTCGGACATCAAAAACATAGAGTTGCGTTTAACTGACGAATCGTGGTAAGAAGGTCCTCTCCCTCCGACTTTAACAACCCAAATGAGTCAAACCGTCAGACTCTCAAACAAGTTCATGCCAGGTTTCAGTTATAACTCCTCCCTTTGGGCAGGACCAATCACAGTTCAGTAGATTATAAATACTGCTGCTCAAATCACTTCCGTCAGATTAAAGATACCTTTTCGATGGAAGTGGAATGGATACATTTTGATTCCTAAAACAGTGTCCATCACGTTTTATTTTTCCTCATTAAAAACGAATAAAACCGTTTTCTTTACTAATTCCATAACATAATCAATACAGTATTATAATCATTGTCATTTAAAGCACACATATTATGCTAAATTGATTTTTTGAGCTTTTAATCATGTTCTAACACTGTTCCGTCATCGAAAACATTAGACATTTCAACATATTAGAAAAATCTCTCACTCCAACATCAAAAACACTTCCTTTTGGAGTCGATCAGTGATATTTTTCCTGATTTTAGACATTTTCTGCTGTTTTAGGTCCTTAAATCATTGCCAGATTCATTCTGAGCATCTCTGCATCATCTCTTGATACATATTAATCAGTCATACTTTGTATTCATTTTTATTTTGTTTTTAACATTATTTCAAGAACATAAACAATACAGTATTATAATCATTTGCATTTAAAGCACACATATTATGCTAAATCGATTTTTTGAGCTTTTAACCCTGTTCTAACATTATTCCGCCAACAAAAACATACGTGGGAGTTGCATTTAGCTTCATTCATACTAACTTGATGAATCCTGGTTAGGAAATCCTCTCCTCCGAGCGTCAAAAACACTCAAAACTCAATAATTTCCTCAATGTGTGACATTTTCTTGACATTAGGAGTTGTTTTATTTGTCTGAAACATGATATGTCAACGTAAAGATACTCAACAACATTTTTAAAGGCCATAACAGTACAAATAATGCATAATATTTGCTTTTCTACATGCTTTTGGCTGTAAACCTTTCCATTAAAAAGACCAAAACTGATCATTGGAACTCTCAATTAAAATTTGCAAAGTCGCTCAGCCTCAGGTAAGCTACTACTTTGTCCAGCCAAAATTATTATTCTGCATTAACCTGCAAGTATGATAACGTTATATTTCGACTGTGGAATCTCTGAAAACGAACCCTCAGATCTAATTGTAAAACAGCGCGAACGAACCTTCCCTCCGCACATAATCATCCGACAAAGCACTTCAATTTGCTCACCTCCTGAACCGTATCGGGTCCCGACGGGTGCCTCTACCGCCGCTGCTGCTGCTGCTGCTGCTGCAAATACACAGAGCCGTGGCACGTAATGAGGCGAGCGCGTGAGAGCGTGCACGTGAGGCCCCCGCGCTGACGGTGCACCGGGCGTCAGGAGAGCGCGCAGCTGTGAGGAACGCACGGCTGATCACGCGCACGCCTCAAAAACAAGCCCAACATTATCATAACCTCGCAGACCTAATTACCTGGAGCTTGCGTAACAGACGTGCGCACGCTGGAGGAGAGCGCGCATGATTTATGACCTCCCCACGGAGCGCTTTGTGTCCCGGGCCACCGCACTGCCAATGTCCAATATGGTAATGGCAGCGGGGCCGGTGGAACGAGAGCGTGCTGCTGAGAGGGAATGTCCGCACAATGGGAATATAGAATGTAAATTTGAGTCGTACGAATTAGTCAGAAATTATGCCTTTTATTTATGGGTGCTTAACATTTGACATTTGTTAAGATTTATTAAATTAAACAATAAATATTAATTCGAAGCTAAGCTAAAAAGGTGGGTTTGAGTCTGCTCTTAAAAACCTGAACATTCTCTGCGGCCCTGAGGTTCTCTGGAAGGACGCCTCATCATAAGTGAGAACTTTGGGAATGACTAGGAGCCGGCTGCCAAAGGAGCGCAGGAGCCCAAGGAGGGGTGCAGGGGTCGCGAGGTTCACATGGTAAAAGCAGTTCTGAGACATTTAAAAACCAGTAAAAGAAAGTAGTTAAACTAGTACAAAACTGTACCAACCGGGTCTGAAACCGAACTATCCCAAAACCAGGTCTAAAGCAGAATTTAACAAGGACAAAACCAAGACCAAACCATGTCTAAAACCAGTACAAACATCAAACAAAACAAACAGTTAGCAAAAAAAAAACATATATATTTGAATATTTGGAAGATGGGTCATGGGTCAGATCAATCACAATCAATCACAGCAAAAGATACTCGGATAAGTGATGTAGATGATCCGAAAATATGTCCCAGCAACAAGGAAGTTCATCTGGAAGTGTGTTTGATGCTAGGAGGTGAGCATCAAACACACCAATAAACATTCCTCAAAACATGGTGAATGCAGCTGAATGCTACTTCAGGGGTGTTTTTGATGACGGAACATTGTTAGAACATGATTAAAACCTAAAAAAAAGTAATTGTAGCAGAATATGTGTCCTTTAATATTACTGAAATCATGATAAATACATGATAATCATGTATCATGATCATGATAATGTAATTTTAACTCGTGCAGATAATCATTTTTTGCTGTATATTATGCTCCAGAACACACTATAGAAATGTTTGAATTCTCATGTGGTTCAATTAGTGTCAAAGAACAGCTGTTGTGGAGTTTTAAGTCGAGAGATTCTGATGAGGCACAAATTCCAACTCTTGTTAGTTTTTGCTTTGCTGATTTAATTATCTTCACATCATTTTCTGCAGCTACAAGAAACCAAAACATTTGCAACAACTGCGAGGACAGTTCTGAAAACGAATTGATTCTGTGCTAGATTGCCTTTGGAAATGACGTGCCAAATGCAGAGGAATGAGTCAGCTTGTCAGTTACACAGTGAAATTTAGAGCGGATTTTTTAGTCGTACAAATCCGCAGAGCCAGTTTTAAATATACCACGCACAATGGACAAAGAATGATGTCACAAGGCTTTAGAGTATCCTGAAATGCGATATGAAAATCCAAACCATTATTACTGATATCATCGGTTATACACTGGCCTTGGAATAAATAGATCATTTGAATGCCATATTGTGGAACATTCCAGGCAAAGCAATAACATCTCCATGAGACAAGCAGATCTTCAACTGTGAAAGTTATGCTACTCCTCAAGTTCTGGTTTAGTCCTGGTTTAGTTCTGGTTTAGTCTTGGCTTCGTTCTGGTTTAGTTCCTGGTTTAGTTCTGGTTCAGTCCAGGTTTAGTCCTAGTTCAGATCCTGGTTTAGTCCTTATTTAGTCCTGGGTTAGTTCCTGCTTTAGTCCTGGTCTAGTATTGATGTAGTCCTGGTTAGGTCCTGGTCCTGCTTAGGTCTTGGTTTTATGCAAGTTTAGCTCCTGGTTTAGTTCTTGATTTAGTTCCTGGTTTAATGCTGCTTTATTGCTACTTTAGTTCCTGGTTAGTGCTGGTTTAATCCTGGTTTAGTTCCTAGTTTAGTACTTGGTCTAGCCCTACTTTAGTTCCTAGTTTAGGCCTTCTAGTTCTTGTTTAATCCTGGTTAGTTGCTGGTTTAGTTCTCGTGTAGTTGCTGGTTTAGTTCTTGTTTAGTCCTGGTTTAGTTGCTGGTTTAGTTCTTGATTAGTCCTGGTTTAGTTGCTGGTTTAGTTCTTGTTTAGTCCTGGTTTAGTTGCTGGTTTAGTTCTGGTTCAGTCCAGGTTTAGTCCTAGTTCAGATCCTGGTTTAGTCCTTATTTAGTCCTGGGTTAGTTCCTGCTTTAGTCCTGGTTAGGTCCTGGTCCTGCTTAGGTCTTGGTTTTATGCAAGTTTAGCTCCTGGTTTAGTTCTTGATTTAGTTCCTGGTTTAATGCTGCTTTATTGCTACTTTAGTTCCTGGTTAGTGCTGGTTTAATCCTGGTTTAGTTCCTAGTTTAGTACTTGGTCTAGCCCTACTTTAGTTCCTAGTTTAGGCCTTCTAGTTCTTGTTTAATCCTGGTTAGTTGCTGGTTTAGTTCTCGTGTAGTTGCTGGTTTAGTTCTTGTTTAGTCCTGGTTTAGTTGCTGGTTTAGTTCTTGTTTAGTCCTGGTTTAGTTGCTGGTTTAGTTCTCATTTAGTCCTGGTTTAGTTGCTGGTTTGGTTCTCATTTAGTCCTGTTTAGTTCTTGTTTAGTCCTGGTTTAGTTGCTGGTTTAGACCTAGTTTAGTTGCTGGTTTAGTTCCTCGAATAATCCTGGTTTAGTCCTGGTTTAGTTAACAATAATAAGCCCCATAGGTACCCTCATTCAGTTTAGATGTGATGTCATCTTTCCAAAGAAAGTTACAGTTACTTATACTTTGTGAGTAAAATCACAAATCACAATCAGTTAAGTCTAGCTATGTAAGTCTTTTTTTCCCCCAAAAAACATCATATTACGATAAATTTTTCACTAAACCCCCCATTTTACTGAACTTTTAGTAAACTTGCGCACACTTGACTGGTCTATTTGGGTTTACAGTGTGTATCTGATGAACATCTCTGCTCACGTTGTCCCTTATCTGCTTTCATACTGAACCATGACAAAGAAACAGCCTGAGACTGTCCAGGGGAGAGGCGTCCAGATGCTGCCCGAATGGACAAACTGGAGTGTAACGACTGCTGATACTTTATGGCTCTCATCCAATAAAAGGTGTCTTCATATGCATAGGCGGTATCACACAGCTATCATGAAACACATAACAGTGTTCATGCTAGTCTCCCCGATTCCTTTTCCAAGCGCTAAAATCAGTAAATCCTGACAGCTCAGTCCAATCAGGTTCGCTTGGTCTTTTGATCACATATTTAAAAGGTTCTTGTTTCAGACCAGAGTTTGTTTGTTTACCTGGAGTTTCAGTTTAGCCGTTGGATTCTACCTGTAGCGGCAGGACGACAGCGCCATCTGCAATTTGACTTGTGTAGGAATGTATTGTGTCAGACAGACAGGTGTGTCAGAGTAGAAAACCCCCCCGTCCCAGTTTACAGTCTCGTGAGCTTGTGGGTTTCTATAGTTCAATTGCCTCCTTAATCCAGCGACAGTGTTTCTAGTCCTTTGTTCCAATGACATGATTTGAGCTTGCTCCATCCCAGACCATTATGTGGTTCACTCTTCACTCAACAATGATCAGAAATTGCTAAATTGATCCTGTTTGTCTTTTATTGCATGACATTCAGGCTATTTTTCTACATGATTTAATATTTTTGCGAGTGAGCAATGCGGGCTGTCAGGTAAACATACAAACTCTGGTATGATCCTTAAAAAAAACACACACAAATGGTTAATATTTAATCCGTGTGATAAAAAAGGTAGGTGTTCGTGTTGATGCAGATGCTATATTCAGACACGGAAAATATTACAACAACACCACAGACTGATTATCTTCACATAAAAACAACTGGACAGTCTTTACTAGAACTTAACTTATTTTGTCAGATTTTAACAGAAGTTATGATCAGCGTTGAGACACAAAGACTTCCTTTTCTGGGGGAGCATTCGTCTCATTTGTAAAGTCTTTAACATATCGTCAGTGACATCCACCCACAACTCACTGTTCAGTGCCTGATCTTTGAATATTGATTGATTATAGAGCAAAAAAAACATGAAACTGGAAAGGTATGACAACTGCTCTAGAAAGAGGTGTTTAGTACTCTACATTTAACTGAGTAACTTTCTGAATACATATTGCTTTTCGGACACCTTACTTCTGCTCCTACTTGAGTACAGCAGTATTTTCCTTGTGACAAAAGCTTTATGTTGACAATAGAAAATTATTTGAACGTTTATGTATCCTTTAGATCAGTGGTTCTCAAACTTTTTCAGTCGCGACCCCCAAAATAACAATAGTTCACGTTCGCGACCCACAAATACAAAAACTAGGTGACACGCAAAGTGATAAATTAGCCTTATATCTAATGTTTGATTTTATTTTGAGAATATAGACCTAGAAAAATGACTTTAATAGGCCAACAAATAGGAATCTACATTCACCACTGCATTTGAAGGGTGTCCAGCGTTGTTTAACACTATTGTATACATTTTTGTAGACAATGGAAATCATTTCGCGACCCTAATTGGGGTCCCGACCCCTAGTTTAAGAACCACTGCTTTAGATTAGGGTTGCACGATATTGGAAATTAGTGTAGTATTACGATTACGATATTATTGCAATATTTTCCCACATTTGCATATGTTTTTAATTTCTTTTCCTGGTATAAAGGATAACAATTAAGCACTAAACTTATATTTTAAAATAAAGTAGCTTAGGTACAGATTGGAGACCTTTGGAGTGTTAAAACTTGGAGTTACTTTGTCCATTACTGCAAATCATAAAAATAAATTACTCAGGCATTTTAAACATGTCAGGATTTTATTCATATATTAATTTATGTGAGTGTGAAAAAGTGAAAAAAGTTATGAGGATTTTTGAAGCAAGAACTTTAACAAGAAAACACGTAAACTATGACTTTCTGTTTCTGTACTTGGCAAAACAGCGCTTTTGGGGGTAAAACATTTAAAACTAATGCATTTAACCATTAGACATTTCTCAATCTTTTAAAAATAACAGATTTTGTGCATTTTTTTTTCTTTCTTGAGCACAATTCTTGGCTGCTGTAAGTAGCCAAGTCACCATCGTGCACACAGCCTTCTGCATCTGCATTTACCGCAAGGCTTTCTCCAAACTTCCACGCATTTTACCTTCTGTCCTTTTTTTTTTTGAACCTGTAAAAAAGCACACTTTCTTTTCCTGGATGTCACCCCCGCTCTGAAGTTTGTGTGAAGTCGCGCTCATTAAACACATCTCCTGGACGAGAGCAAAAAGGTCTGTGTTTGTCAGAAGAAATGCCACCTCGTCTCTGCGTCCGAAAAATAACAAAAAGCAACTCGAAAATCTCCCCGCCGTCCACCTTCAGAGCGGAGTCAGCGTGTCGTCCGCTCGTCTCAACAAGTGTCCAACGAAACGAATGACAAATCTCCCCGAGTCCATTTTGTCCCATAGAACAAATGAGAAATGTTCATAATGTAATTTGGGAGTTGTGAATAGTTGACACATGCAACAAAGCAGCTATTTAAATGCATTCAGTCCGGAGTATTATGCTAATGTTTCGGAGAAGCTTTGGCACAGCGGAGAGAACAAACTCGTGTCCTGCCAATTTGATTAAAATGAAAATATGAAAACAGGAAGTATAAATATGGTCAGGCAGAATGAACTCTGAATGCATAATGGGAAAAACAGAGGAAGTACTAAACTGGCAGAAACTAAAATTGTGTTTCTCAAAAGAGGGTCATTGCCAGAGAAGGCAGAGAGCTGGAGTACCCGTCCTCCATAAATGATCTTTAAATATGTAGAAATCAATGTTCAAATTAGAGCTGGGCGATATGGTGATAAAAATTGAATTGCGAGCTGGTCCCTGTGACAATCTGCTTTTTTTGTGAAATGGTCGCATCGTGATTGACTGTTTGTCCCTTTAATGCAGCTGTCTGTTCAAACACGCTTTCTCTCTTGTTGTTTAGCCTCTGAAGCCTCTGAGCAGATGACTTTATTTACCTCCTAAAGGCCAGGGCCACAATTAAACCAAATCCACACAAAATGCAATTAGGAAATCACAAAGGCTACAATTTTTGAAGTGCAATAAGTTCTTCCACAAACAACATAAACAGAACAACAACATAAAAACTGCTAACACTGTAGTTTGGATTTGATAAAAACAGCAAAGATGTGACTATAAGTGACAAATTTGTGTTTAAATTTTGAATTTGAAATGAATCCTAATCCTACATAAACATAAATCACAATCTAATAACAGTCGCATTGGTCAGAAAAATCACAATTGGATATTTTTCCTAAATTGTGCAGCTCTATTAAAGGCAATAGAAAAGTACAAAGTGAAAATGAATGGTGATAGAAATCTATTATCATGATCCATGATGGCCCCAAGAAAATCGTGATAATAATTTCTTGCCATATCGCCCAGCCCTAGTTGAAATGACACATTCTCCATGATTTGTATTGTTATTAACCATCTTAAATGTGCTCCTTTGCATTAGCATCTCATGTTGTATAACTTTAGGTATGTTTTTAAATGCACTTTCTATCAGTCAAGTGTTGGTGTTAGCGCTCCATCAACTGGTAGCAGAGGGTATTACCACGCTAAAGTACCTATGGTAAATATGTATCATACAGTAGTTTTACATCAGTCAAGTTGCAGATAGCGAAGGAAATTTGACAAATATATTATGTCATCAACAAGTGACATTCCATCCAAAATGCAGAGACAATTTACTGTATGTGCAACGGACACATTTTTCTGACAATTTACACTTGAATGTAGAAATATAAAGGTGTTATCAGGTATTATGATTTGTCAAATCACAACTATTGTGTAATGAATATGGATTTTGGCCCTTGTTTACAGTGTGGTTGATAGATAGCAGTTATAGAATTACCTCTACCTATGTCCCAACTGCTTCATTTCTTCCCCCAACCCCCTTAAAGATACAGTCGTCGTATCACAGGGAGTGGGCTGTCATTGGGGAAACTATCAGTATGATAGGAAATACAACTTCAAATACATTTCCTGGTGAATTATGTCTAGTTTACACACAATCTATTCAAATGAAGTCACAAAGGGGTCTTCACAGCTGTTGTTGGCCTGGAGTTCCCTCAGTTAAATAACGATGTTAAAATAACATGAGTTATTTAAGAAATGCTTAAAGGGCCTGTATCTGATTTTTATTTATAATAGTTAAAATAAATTCTCTTTCTATTACAGATTGTTTGATAGAAGCAACTTCATGGAAAGACACTGGGTTCGTAATGTAAAATTTGTGCTTATAATAAATGCAATTTGTTTGAAAAGAACTAGTGCAGAAGCGTTTGCCAGGGTCACCTCTACAGCCAATCATGCACATTGTACACTATGAATCATGGGGAAATGGAAACAACGTAAGACTATTCCAGACAGTCGTTTCTGAGTCATGGTGCAATTCACCTTATTCTGCCCCGCCCACTTTTGCCTTTTTTTGCCACAGATACACACTTTTGTTGTAAACCCGCTTCTGTTTGACTAGAACTCTGTTAAAGCTAATGACGAACGAGGGAAAAGTCTCGCCGCTAAAATGTTAAAGTCAAAGTCAACAATTTCCTGGTCGGCCTGAAAACTTCTCTTATTTTCTGTTGAGCTTGCCTGCCCTGTGTAAACTAATACAACAGAAACAAGATGGCGACAACTTCCAGAATAAGGTGAATAAAAGGAAGGACCAAGTAGGCGGGACTAACAGTTCAAACAAAAACATGTTCCTGTCTCATGATTCAAAATCAGGTACAGGCCCTTTAACGTTAGCATTCATAGATAACTCTACAAATTAGGGCTGTTGCACCATTTCATTCTTCTCGATGTATTCGTGTCAGTAGTTGTTACAATAAAACTCCTAAACTCTGCGTTTGCTCTTGTGGTTGTTTAACCGTAGGTGGTAGAGCAGCTTGTACACATTAAACTGAATCTATGTTTTCTCCCACTGAGGTCCAAAAATGAGTGTCAAAGGCTGTCTGTATCTATACCACAACACTGCCATTTTGCATTGGTGGCTGTGCTAGCAGAAATTTAACATATTATTTCACAATTAGGGTAAAGTTAGGGTTAGGAACAGATCATTTGGTTAAGTTTCGGGATCTATGTTTTGGTGTAATGTATTCTTGAACCTGCCATTTGCACTTTAAACTGGGCTGAAACACAAAACATTTACCGTGAAACAATGACTGAAAAGATGCGGATACAATTCTTTTCCAATCAAATCCATCATTCGCATCACTGACCTTTCTACGTGCCAAGGTTTACCGTTTCAAAAACAACTTGTTCCTTTTGCTCAAATTTGTCTTTGTTTAGCGATCTTTTGTTGTTGAAAATACACTGTTTGCCTTTTAAATAACACAACTTCAGATAAGAAAACCAATTAAAAGCCGGCGGTGTACGTTTAAAATCAAAGGCAGACATTGAAATATAGTGTTTACTGTAGAATCAAAGGCCGTCTTATTCTTGCACAGCGATAATGAGAAGTTACCAGAACAAAGCATTTGTGAATTAAAGCCGCCGGTTTAAGGCCACTGACGGAGACGCGACGTGAGATCCTCTAAAACAGAGGAATTAGATGTTTTTTAAGAGAACAAACGCAGATATGTTGATGCCGGACTTCAAAGCTGATGTTTGTGGGGAGCCTCGAACACGTTGTGAAGGACTGGGACCTGGAGAAGAACGGGAGACGATTACAGTTTGAGATGAGACGGAAAAAAGGAAAAAGAGACGCGGTTTTAACAAAGACGGTTTTACCCAGCGCTTAGGAACGAAGATTAAGAACGCTGAAGTGGAGGGATAAGACGGGAACAGTTATCTCGCTGCTGGTCGTCTAATCTCGAAATACTTGGCTGACCAAAGACTCGCTCTGTGCGTCAATTAATCGATTAAAAGGGGGCACCATATTGTGATGGCAAAAGTTGTCAAAGCTACGACGTATCTCTATGATCAGACCGTGTATGTAGCTCAAACTGGAAGTCTGGAACTGGAAATTCACTGCCAAATCTCGAACAAACTCACTCCTTTTCTGCTATGGTCCAATAATCCATGTAATTGCAACACTTTTCATTCTCAGAGCTGGTGCAGTTTGCTTTCACAATACACGTTTATCAGTTGACTCAATGTCCAGAAAGACGTATCTAAACTCGCTTCAAAAACCTTTTCAGAATTCAGGAGCCGATTCACTGCATTTTTCTCACGACCGGTGTCTTTCTTTGAGGAGTTTGCATGCTTCTCCCTTCGTCTCGGTGGGATTTTTCTGGGCACTCTGCTTTCTCTCAAAAGCCGAAAACATACACAATAGCAAAGATAGTCCTGAGTAAGACAAATTCAAGATGTGGAGATGGCGCCCACTGCACAGTTTAAAGTGCCTATGACGGTTTTAACTACTCATTTAACGAAAATGCAGTTAAGATAAATATATTTCAAATTCTAATAAAATATTTACAAATTTTACCCCAGTTTTGCTATTTTTTAGGTTTTTTAATTGTACTTCCTGGTTGTAAATGATGACATCACACTAGGAAATTACCAACAAACCATCCTTTACGTTGCGCCAAAACCCTTTTAATGTCACAGATTTTTTCATTTGACAAAGAAAAGTACATGTGAACACCTATATTACATTGAATCAATGTTTAAAAGGTCAAAACGAAAGCTAAAAAATTGCTAAATTGTGATAAAATCTTTATATATTTTTTAGCAAAAGTATAAAGATATTTATCTTACCCATGTTTCAGTTTTAGTTTTTTGTTTTTAGTTTTTGTTACATAAGTAATCCAACCTGTCAAGGCACTTCAAATACCACTTAATACTCTTAAATGATGTGATTTCATAACATTTTATTAGGTGGTGTGCCGCATAAACAAATAAAGTGTGCTGTGACTCAAAAAAGGTTGACAAACACTGGTTTAAGAGACATTGGGACGACTGCAGAAGAAAAACATCCATACAGGGCAGTACAAAAGGCTCTGTGCTCAGCCCCACAGCACCGCTTCCGTTTGACTAGTTCGTCTGTCGAAACCCTTCTGCCTTAGTTCTGTTCTTACGGGCTTTTCTCCGGAGCCATGCTAAATAATCAATATTTAATGATTACACAACAGAGAAAGAGTCACAAGAGGATAATCAGAGACAGCGTGTTTGAGTCTAACTAACAATGTAACCACTTCAGCAAAGGAAATGTCTGTCTTTACAAAGATAGGGGGTCTCATTGCTAATGCTAACCTGAAATGAATATAATAATAGCGCCACAGTTTTACTTATTTTGTGCATAAAAACAAAAATTACCATGTCCTTAAGTGTATATCTATAATTTATTTCCTATTTAAGTTTTAAGTTAGCGCTAGTTAGGTTAGGTTAGGTTAATCTATCTATACCTATCTATATACCTTAACCTTTAATCTTACTCACCTTATTCCGTAAGTTGCTGTGGGCGCCGCCATCTTTTTTCTGTTGTATTCATTTACATGGAGCAGACAAGCTCAACATAAAATAAGTTCTACATGGACTAAAAAGCCATTTTCAGGCCGGCCAGGAAATTAGTGCATTACTGACTTGTTGTTGCTCGTGTACATTAAACATTTTACACAAATCAATCTACTTCATGTAATGTTTTATCAGCGAGACTTTTCCCTCGTTCGCCATTTGTATGAACAGGATTCTCGTCAAACTGGAAGTGCCTTTACTACAGGAGTGCGGATCTGTGGTAAAAAGAGGCAAAAGTGGGTGGGACAGAATAAGATGAATAGTGTTATCATTAGCCATCAAACATCACAAACTTTAAAAAAAACAAACAGGTCTAAACTAGGTCTAAATCAGGTCTGAACTGATTCTAAACCAGGACTAAACTAATATCAAGAGATTCAATATTTTCTAGATTTTTGGAAGATGGGTTGAGGGCTGCATCATAACCCCTGGAGGGCTTGATTTTGTCCCCAGGCCTTAAGTTGAATAGCCTTGCATTTAACATTCAACTGTGAAACTACAAACACATTAAACTGAATAGGCAACAGACACATAGTACGTCAACATAACTCTGGACATTTAGCACAGACAGATACAAATTTTAGCAACAAGCAAATACAGCTAATTTCACGTCTCCCAATCACGATAAGTCATACGCTACCAAACGGGCTTTTCGTAATCTTATTCGCACACTTAACTCCTCGTGAAAACAAACATGTCCAGTTAGATAAGATATGAAGAGTTACTACATTCCCTCTTCTGATCTGGGCACGTCCGCCGTGTTTGTATTAGAAAACCCCAAATCCCTTCACTGTCCGGCTCTTTTCAGCCTCGACACACACTCCATCCTCTCCCATTTGTCTGGCCGTTTAGCCGTCGCGCCCGCTAGCTCCCCGTTTGTCGGATTATTCCCAGGATTAGTTTACACGGCGCATAAAAAGCCCGCTCGAGTGTGCCATCACAGCACTAACAATGGCTCCGCTAACTGCCAGCGCGATCTGCCAAGGAGCGGAGAACGTTTTGGAGCGGGCAGCAGAGTCAAAAGCCAGAGAGAGAATGGAATAGGCCTGGAGGGCAAGGAAAGATGGTGGTTCAGGTGTGAGGGATGAGTAAAAGTAAAATGAGAAAAACCAAATCTTATCTGAAGAAACGGTGCAAGAAATACACGTTTGTCAGAGGAACTAAAACTCAAATAAAAGCACTTTTGCAGTACATTATTCAAGTAAGAGTAGAAGTATGTTGTCTGAAACCTACTTCGGAAACACTGAAGGTAGTTTGTTGTTTATTCTGAGACGTAAAGATTAGCAAAATGCACATAAATAAAGATATTTTAATTGTTGATAGCGTGTTACTTAACTTATAGAGATTACAATTCAATTTTCAATTATAAATGTAGATACATTAAGACAGCTTGACTAACTAATCTATCGTCTAATTAAGCACTCGATGAAAGCCGTGAGAATGTTTTGAGCTTACAAGGATGCACAACTCCAGGTTTGTTGTAGATGAGGAAACATTTTAACGTGGTTTATTCGCCTTATTCCGGGAGTAGCCGTGGGCGCCGCCATCTTTTTTCCCGTTGTAGTTTACATGGGGCAGACGAGCTCAACAGAAAATAAGTTCTACACGGACTAAAAAGCTGTTTTCAGGCCGCCCAGGAAATCCGACTTGCATTGCCTACTTGTTGTTGCACGGTTACACTAAACATTTAACAGAATTCAATCTACTTTATACATTTTAGCGGGAGACTTCATTTGCAATTTGCGTGAACGGGGTTATTATCAAGCTGGAAGTGCGTATACCAGAGGAGTGCAGATCTGTGGCAAAAAGAGGCAAAGGTGAGCGGGGCCAAATAAGGTGAATTGCAAAAATATACACAGAACATTAGACTGGCCATTTGTGAAAAGTAAAGCGTGCATGAAAAGCTTGGTGTCAATTGTCGTTTTGCACTTTCCACTTCTCGCAGCTCAACGACAAGGAAAAGAAAACAGAGAGCTGCTGCTAGAAGTCGGTTTAGTTTGTGTTTGCGTTTCAGAGATCTACTAAAACGTTTAATATGTGCATCATGTACATGCTTTTCATACATTTTTATATCCCATTTGAATATCACTATGCACTATTCCCACTGAAGAATGCACCATATGGTTTGATTATCTTCAATATTGAGCCAGAGGTTTCTGTTCAGTTTGGTTTTAAATGAATGTGTGACTTATAAAAACAAAAAAGCCCCGCCCTCATCCCTTTAGCCTCCCTCCTATTGGCTGAGCTTGATTGGCTGCCTGATCTTTTTCACTCAGGTTTCACTCAGAGTGGACAAAGTGAGTTTATATTGAACTTCAAGCAACTCGAGAATCTAAAGTTACTCAGCTGCATTGGTTTGGTTTTGGCAAAACAGAAGTTACTCCACAACTCTTGGATCTCCCTTAACACCATAAACAAAGAAACAGGAAACATATTATGCAAAGTCTAAAACAGGTCTCTTCAACTTAAGGCCCGTGGGACAGATCGGGCCCTCCAGACAGTCTGATCCGGTCCACAATCTTCCAAATATTACAAAACAATAACTTAACAAATTTCTCTTGTTTATTGGTTCAATCCTGGGTCAGCACTAATTTGAAACTGGTTTAGCTACTAATAAATTCTGCTTTAGACCTGGTTTGATTTTGATTTAGTTCTGGTTCAGACCTGGTTGGTTCTCGTTCCTAGTTTACAAGGCAGTTTCGTAGATCAATGTTGGTAAAGCATTTTGTATTTTATTTTTCCACAAAAAATGTAATTGCACTGTAGTTATTTTACCATTACTGAAACAGATCTAGCTATTTTGTGTGATCTCAGATTGTGGTAAAAGTGGTGGCGCGTTGTGTTCGAGGTCGACATTAAGTTGGATAGCCCTGGTTTAAAATACAAGATAATGACCTGTGGGTGTCAGAGATTAAAACTAAACAGCAGACAAACGCATAATACATCTTCTTTAACTTGTACCATTTCTATTTTTACAAATTCACAGCCCAGGTCACCTCCTCATTTCATTCCCATTGCGTTCCTTCTAGTTTTCCTCTAGCCTCTAGCTTCCTAAAATGTTCTCTCTCATTTGAATCCATCTGAGCGTGGTTCCTCTGAGTTTTGCGGTTGCACTTTTACCTCCACCAGCCCAAGGAAACGCTTCCAATCCCGCCGCATTTACTTTTCATTATCTTCAAAAATGGCCGCCTCCTTCCCAGCACTTCGCTTCTCTTTTCTCATTTTGCTGCGACTTTTTGATTCCCATCTTTGCTTTGGCTCTGGATGTGTGCCAGGCGTTAGCGATCCGAGCGCGGTGGGCCAAGCAGCAGAATGCCAGAGGACTTACTGCGCCCGTCTAAATATACACATGCAAAACCCCGGCAGACTGAGCACAGAGGAACATGTGAGAAGAGAGCCTTTGGTTATGATGGGAAATATTATGGGCTAAACAATTCAGAAAGTAAAAATGCATTACCACCATGGAAGAAAAAGGATCTACACAGTGCCTATGACAAGTTGGACTACACATTGGACTAAAATGCTGTAAAGATAAATATATTTCAAATTCTGCTAAAATCTTTACAAATGTTACCCCAGTTTAGCAATTTTTTTTTCAGGTTTTTCATTTTACTTCCTGGTTTTAAATGATGACGTCGCAATAGGAAATTACCATAAAACTATAATTAAAGAAGATGATTCAAAATGGCACCGTATTTATCCCTATGGCTTGTGTTGCTTTTACGTTTTTTTTGCTCGCATTACTTCCTGATACAGAGGCTGCCATCTTTGCTTTAGGGGCGCCGCGTGACGACAATCCCCCATGATGCTTTGAGCGACAGGAGCGATCACGCAGCTTGCAAGTTTTTGTGTCAGCGTTCGCTTGTCTGATTGTAATTGTATTCTTCAGATTCTTCTATTAGATCAAATGTCAAAGCATCTGAAATGAAATAAAACACAACTTACAGGTGTGTCTAGTCTAACCATGTCCACGTGCTTCTGTTTGTATCGTCCAACGTGCTCGCTCACACGGCTCGCACATGTTTACTGCGATGTCACTTAATATAAAAATGGTAATTGCAGTGACTTTAAAAATGGGTAAAAAGAACATTTCCTTCAATTTTATTCAAATACTTATAAGAATTAAGTACTGTCTGTAATTTAAAAAGGCTGGGCTCAAGGTGCTGCAATACCTCACACAGCCACAAATCAATCTGGCTCGAGGACAGAGGGGGCGTGCCTTATCCACTTTTTTTAAGTGAAGGGAGCAGGAGAGCAGGGCGACATGGCAGCTGGGGCTGGTTGGTTACTATTGGTTACCATTCTGTCGATCTCTTTAGCCCTCTTAAAGAGACGATGCAGAGTGGCAGAGAGAAGGTGGAGAAAACACAAAATAACCTAAATCAATTATTCAGCAACCAACAAAGAATATACAACATTGCTATGAGAAATGCAAGAAACAACTCCCTTTCAAAAAATCATTTCCAACCATAAAAACAACCCAAAAACCCTCTTCTCAACCAATGACAGCATTTTAAACCCTGATTTTGGTCAATCTAATTTTACCCCCACGACTCTCTGTGAGGCGTTTGCAGACCACTTCAAGGGGAAAATAAACACTATTAGATGTAACATTTTATCTTGTCAATCTTCTGTTTTTAACACATCTGAGTGTTTGTCTTTATCGGAGGAAATACAATTTTGTCTTGAGATGCTTGATAAAGTTTTCTCCTCAGTGAGGCCCACCACATGTCTTTTAGACCCAATTCCAACCCAGTTTTTGAAGTCAATTTATGGATCTTTTAGAGAGAAGCTTTTAAACATGATGAATTGCTCTATGTGGGAAAAACAGGGGTCTTTCCCACTGCCTGTAAAGCGGCGGTGGTGAGGCCCCTGCTGAAGAAGAGCAATTTAGATTTTAACAATTACAGACCGGTATCTAACTTACCATTTTTAAGCCAAATTTTACAAAAACTAAAAAGCTAAATTATTTTTTAAACTCACACAACATTTTGGAGGAATGTCAGTCTGGTTTTAGGGTAAACCACAGTACAGAGACAGCCTTGACAAAGATTTTAAATTATTTTAGACTAAATTATGATTTTAAACAGGTGACAGTGTTGGTTCTACTGGATCTAAGCGCAGCCTTTGATACAGTAGACCACACTATTCTTTTAAACAGACTCAAGGGGCCTCTCTGGTACTGCGCACAAATGGTTTACTTCCTATCTCACAGACAGAACATTCATGGTAAATTTAGATACCTGCTCCTCCCAGGTCCATAAAATCCCATGTGGTGTGCCCCAGGGTTCCATTTTAGGTCCTGAATTTTTAACCTGTACATGCTCCCTCTTGGTGGTGTCATCAGGAGACATGGAGTCAACTTCCACAGTTACGCTGATGACACACAGCTTTACATTTCCATGTCTCCTGATGACAACAGGCCAATGGATGCTCTTTTTAACTGCATTTTAGAATCAAATCCTGGATGGCAGAAAACTTTCTCCAGCTTCACCAGGACAGGACTGAGGTTTTAGTCATCGGTCCTCAGGCCCAGAGAGAGAAACTTTTATCCAAACTACAAGTACAGTCTTTTAATCCATCAGCACAAGTAAAAAACCTGGGCCTTATCTTTGACTCTGAGCTCACTTTTATCCCGCACATCAAGAACATCACAAAAATATTTTTTTATCATTTAAAGAACATAGCCAGAGTCCGCCCCATTCTCTCTCGGGCCAACATGGAGACCCTGATGCATGCTTTTATCTCCAGTCGTATAGACCACTGTAATGCCCTGCTCTCTGGTCTGCACAAAAAGAGTAATTCAATCTTGAAATTATTACGAAACTCAGCAGCACGTGTCCTGACTAAGACCAGGGGGCGGGGCCACATTCCACCGGTTTTAAAATCACTGCATTGGCTCCCCGTGCATTTCAGAATTGATTTTAAGGTTCTTTTACTGTTTTTTTAAACATCTTAATGGTCTTGGGCCTTCTTATCTTTCAGAACTGCTTTTACCATATGAACCCTCGCGGCCCCTGCGCTCCTCCTCGGGCCCCTGCGCTCCTCCTCGGGCCCCTGCGCTCCTCCGGCAGCCGGCTCCTAGTCATTTCCAAAGTCAGGACACACACTCACGGCGAGGTGTCCTTCCTCAGGCCCGCAGAGAACATTCAGGTTTTTAAGTTTTTATGGTTATCACTAACCCTAACCCTCACTTGCAATTGAACCTGGAGACTGCAAGTAACCCACCACAAATCCAGATATTTTAACCTTGGTTTATAAACCTTGGTGAAAACATTTGAGTTTGAATCCTCCATCTGAAATCTGGACACAACCCCACACCCCACATCCACACTAAGGTATTGACCTGTCTTTGTGTGGATATAACTAAAGAAGACACAATGAACATTGTTGGAGTAACCTCAAACCATGTTCTGTCAATCCCTCCAAACTGCTATTTGAACACAAAAAATTCCCCAGAAAATGTTACTTTTTCATTAGATTTTTTCTTATTATTTTTTAATTGTACCTTTATTTTAATGTTGGTCTGAGTGTGCTTTAATTGTTTGTTTTTTATGTAACAATTGCATAATTGTAATGATGACAGATGTTGATTCAACTGCAATTGTGGTTTATCTTATTTATTTGCTTGCATCACACATAGAACTATAATTAATCCTGGAAGATTATTTCAAAATGGCACCATATTTATTTATATTTAGAAAATCATAACAACCTGTCATGCACACTTTAAACCAGGTCTACCAATAATTGAAAGTTGTTTTCTCATTAAAAATGTAGCTGGAGGCATGTTTTATCATTTTCTTCTCCGGAGCTAAAAGCAAGCATTTCCATTTCCATTATTAAGTGTTTTTAATGTTTAATGTGTAGCTAACCACTATTGAAACCATTGAGTTGAGCCTGATTTCAACTATTTCACTCCTCATGCTTAAGTTATGCAAGGTGCCCAAGCTCAAAAAGTCATATTGCATAATACAAGACCCTTACCCTCATGTTATCCCATGCAAGTGCAAATGCAAGTGAAATAGACTCTTAAAAATGTTACTAAAGCAAGTCAGTTCGCAGAGGACCTTCAAAGGTGCACTACCTTTTCTGCTATGGGGAAGTAACTACATGCATGTACCGAAAATACACATCCAGAATACTTCTTTCTCCATGAGGACTTCACCAGAGCTGAAACTTTTGCTTGTAGTGAAACAAAAAGTAAAAGCGCGAGGCTCGTGGACGAGGCTGGTTCTGAATTAAAAGGTATGGTGGGCCAAAAGTAGCATTGATAAGTGGAACCGTTAAGACAGAGACATACTATGTGATTCCAAAGAACTGATAGAACCAGTTCTCGATTCTCTGAGCGCATGTGTGATTTTTTTTTCTCCCTACTCTATTGGTGATAAATACTGTAAATGCATTACAAAAGGTGCGAAAGACCAAGATGTATTAGTTCTATTTTGCTTTTTTACACACATTATAATGCAGCTTATTGTAGAAAATGATTCATCAGGCAGTCATCCGGACACTGTTTTGAAAAACTAATAATGTAACTTAAAGTATTCAGAATACAGTCTGATGTAACAGACCATGTAACAGAATATGTTAAAAATCGTGTAACGCGGAAAAGAGTCAAGAAACCGTGAAGTTGCGCGTAGTCGCTTCCAGAGATTTAGGCAGAATGAGATCTGTGCTTGGAAAGAACATAAGTGAAGCAAGTTTGAGGCGGTTTATGTAGGTTTTTCATTTGTCTGTTTGATCTACATTGAAGCTTTATAAATGGGACCTTGATCTCCCCTGAGGCAAGTTTGCTCAGTAAGAATGCACGTTTTTTCAAGATATTTTATATTTTCAACGTCTGTGCCAAACCTAGCCGCATCGGAGACTTTAGCCTGGACCAAAACCATCGCAGTCGTTTTACCTCCCAGACCCTAAGAACTAGGTCTAACCGAGACCCCTACTATAGAAATAATCATTTGACAAGTCGACTAATTGAAAAAATAATGTCTGACTAGTCGATTACAAGACTAATCGTTAGTGACAGCCCTAGTAGACAATGTTACAGGCACTACAGGCAAAAAAGAGGCTCAAAGGCTGTTTTCTTAAAAGGTTTTTTCTCCCACAGAAACATAAAGATCAGCTTGACTCAACCAGATTTTGAAGAAAGCTATTGAAGGATTTTACTAAATTACGAAACTGATTAGTTCAATTTTAAGTTAAAAAATGATGCGAAATTTGAATTTTAAAGACAATTTTCAGTCAAATCTAGCTCAAAGTTTTGCTTTTAGTTTTACTCAAAAACTAAATAAGAAATCCAAAATCCCCTCTGTAAAGTTTTTGTAACTACTATGTGTACAAAATGATCCAAGAAATTTAAATCTGGTTCTTTAACATTTTCAGCCGTAAATGTCCCAAATATGTGCAATCTTGGCTGTTTTTACATAACATTTTTACATAAAATGCCTAATTTCTATTACACGATGAAAAACTTATATTTTTTTCTTATGTGAGTAAACTACAGGGCACATTTCAAATTGATAATCTTTTATTTTAAGGATCCTATTCACCTGCAGTGTCTCACCTTAAAGGAAAAATATTTTGCATTTTTCATAATGTTACAGGCTCTTGAGTGTCTTAAATTTGTCATCTCATGTTTTAAAACAAAAACAAAAATCTTATTCATTCTATGACCTGTGATATCAAATTACACTTACTGATCCAGCCGGTAGATGGCACCGGCGCAATATACAATGTAGTGAAATTAGCACTGAAAAGACATCATTTTGCCGATTTGCTGCAGCAGTGATCGTGTTTAGAAAGCAGAAATGCACAGAACGAGTTGGGTGATGATTTAAGGACTTAAAACAGAGGAACATTCTCTGATAAGTGACGTAGATGGTCCGAAAATACGTCTGAAAATCCTGCAAGTTCAGCAGGACGTGTGTTTGACGCTCAGAGGGAGGAGTATTTTCTAACAAACATTCCTCAAAACAGCGTGAATGCAAATGAATGCTACTTCAGGTATGTTTTTGATGACGGAACAATGTTAGAGCGTGCTTTAAAGCTCGAAAAAGTCACTGTAGCACAATAATTCATCCCTACAATCATCTAACACCGCAATAGTATCCTTGTAAAACAGCGCCGCCTCACACTTCCCCTGCACCAGTGTCAGCGTCATCTGCATGCACGGACACCTCCCCACAGCCCCATACCTGCGCCCCAAACCCGCCAGACGACTCCCACCTCCGCGACCCCACGCGCCCCCTCGACCAGCTGCTCATTTGTTTCACAGAACAAACACCGCTGACAGCACCCAGTCCATTTCACTGTTCACTGGGCAGGGCAATTGAGTCTGTGCGATGAGGAGGAGGGATAAGCTGGAACAAAAACTAAACGCACCCCGGCGGGACTCTCGGCGAGATGGAGCAGCGGTGATCTAGTCCGAGGCCATTTCTCACGGCGCTGTATCTGCGAGGCCGCGGTATCTAGCAGGATCGAGAGGGGAGAGTGTCTGCTGGAGGTAATGGGAAGCGGTCTGAGCAGAGCGATGATATAGAGAGCGATACGGAGAAAGTTCTGTGTCATAAGCGCACAAAGGCAGAACAGGTGTACAACTTAAAAAGGAGTTCGCTGCTCTCTCGGTGCATGAAGTACCTGGGATTGTCTGTTACTCTTTGTGAGCATGGCACCCTCCCAAAGCCAAAATGGCCTGTTCAGTCATTAGTCCTTGTCCACTCTGTCTACGAGTTGTCTCTATTCTTCCCTTGATGGACTCAGACTTGGAACTTTGCCAGCCACATCAAATAAATAACATCAACAGCCTTTTACCTGTATCTAAAAATCTAAGATACAGTGTCTAAACCAGACTTGGAGAGATTTATCTATGAATTTGTCTCCAGTGGGTTAGACTACTGTAACGGCTGCTCACTGGTCTCAGCTGCAGTACATCCAGAAAGCTGCGGCTCGGGTCCTGACTAGAACCAGGAAGTACGATCACATTAGTTTGTGCTCAGGTGCTTGACCATGGAGAGACTTGAAGACAAGCTGAGCTGCTTTAAAATCTATTCTCTGAGCCACAGCAAGCCAGTGCAAGTACATCTCTGACATGTTAGTGCCACATGAACCATCACAGACTCTGAGGACCTCAGGGACCGGCCTCCTGCTGGTGCCAGAGTCAGGACTAAACATGGACCGGCCTCCTGCTGGTGCCAGAGTGGACCATGGACCTCCTGCTGGTGCCAGAGTCAGGACTAAACATGGACCGGCCTCCCTGCTGGTGCCAGAGTCAGGACTAAACATGGACCGGCCTCCTGCTAGTGCCTACAGTCGGGACTAAACATGGACCGGCCTCCTGCTGGTGCCAGAGTCAGGACTAAACATGGACCGCCTCCTGCTGGTGCCAGAGTCAGGACTAAACATGGACCGGCCTCCTGCTGGTGCCAGAGTCAGGACTAAACATGGACCGGCCTCCTGCTGGTGCCAGAGTCAGGACTAAACATGGACCGGCCTCCTGCTGGTGCCTACAGTCGGGACTAAACATGGACCGGCCTCCTGCTAGTGCCAGAGTCAGGACTAAACATGGACCGGCCTCCTGCTGGTGCCAGAGTCAGGACTAAACATGGACCGGCCTCCTGCTGGTGCCAGAGTCAGGACTAAACATGGACCGGCCTCCTGCTGGTACCAGAGTCAGGACTAAACATTGACCGGCCTCCTGCTGGTGCCTACAGTCAGGACTAAACATGGACCGGCCTCCTGCTAGTGCCAGAGTCAGGACTAAACATGGACAGGCCTCCTGCTGGTGCCAGAGTCAGGACTAAACATGGACCGGCCTCCTGCTGGTGCCAGAGTCAGGACTAAACATGGACCGGCCTCCTGCTGGTGCCAGGGTCAGGACTAAACATGGACCGGCCTCCTGCGGGTGCTACAGTCAGGACTAAACATGGGGAATCAGCATTTCAGTTTTATGCAGCTAAAATCTGGAACAGTCTCCCTGAAGATGTGAGACAGGCCTCCACTCTGACAATGTTTAAATCCAGGCTAAAATTGTTCTGTTTAGCTGTGCATACGACTGAAATATTTTTATTTACACTCTTCTCTGTTAAATTATTCTTTATAATGATTTTATATGTCTTAATCTGGTTTGTGATTTTAAAGTTATCGTATTCTGTTATGTAAAGCACTTGTGCCTTGTGTACGAATTGTGCAAATAAAGTTGCCTTGCCTTCTGGCCCTAACCCAACGATCTGTGCTGTTGTTGTAGTTTATTGCTACTACTGCTATTACTGTCATAACTGAACCATACCGGCCTTGGTCCGAAAAGTGCTTTGAGTGGTACGGGCTGCATCACTTACGACTCCTGGAACACTTTAGATGATGGTAGAAGAGAGAACACAGACTCGGGTGAAAACGAAATGGAAAAAGCAGATCTAAAATTGAAAATAATAATTTCTCACCAAACGCTGACTTGATCTCGATGTGGTAGTTCCAGTGATATCTTTATTTGTTGAGCCGCAAACTTAGCAAAATAAAGCTAGTTCACATTAGCATCAGCTGATTCCTGTTTATCGATGCACGGCACTCGAGTCAAGACCAGAAATATTACATCCACAGAGCATTAAACATTATCCAAACCCAAAGAATTTCATTATGATACGTGAAAATGTGGTGATACAAAAAAGTGAAATAAATGCAGTGGTTTAACCATGTCTCACAGCCACAAACTTGGAATTACTAAACGTCACTGAGATCAACATTTCACTAAAACACAGTGATTATTAACATGATTATATTTAAGATTTTACTAAACATTTTGCACATTGGTCCCCAGTGACAGTTTTTGAGATGTTTATGTTACTTCCTGGTTGAACATGGGTTAAACATGGGCAACAAATATTACATATGTAGAGGGAATTCTTCAACTGTTACCTGGCAGCCATTTAGAAAACAAGAGCCAAAATCCATAAAAATGACACAACAGTTAGGAATTGACAATAAATAATACTTAATAATACCTTTATTTTATTGAATGATGGTTTAAACTGTTCAAAAAATGTGTCGGTTACGTTTAAATTGTCCTTGTATTTTTGATGGCATGGATGGCAGGGATTCTGCTCTACTTCCTGTCATTTTAGACGTTTATTCTTCTAAATTTCCTCACAAACTGCATCTTGACTGATGTAATACTATGATAACTATTTACCACATGTGCCCTCCATCCAAGCAAAGTTATAATTAGACAAAAATGAGAACCTGTCATATAGACTTTAACGTTCTAAGACTCTCCAAAGTGACCAGAAATAACTCTAAAAGTGTAGGAATATCATCTTTATAATTGCAGGAAGGACTGTGTTTCATTTTTTAAAATTGTTCTCTTTAATGGACAATATTCTAATGTACCATATCTTCAACAAATGTGATATTATTATACTGTATTATTATTGTGATATATCTCGCCCTATAGTCTGACATAGCACTTTTCAACCAAAAACTTGAATTACCATCAGACGACACATGTCTGCTATTCTCTGCCAACGGTTGAGCACAGTTCAAATCCACTCAAGCAGCTGCCCGTACAAAATGTGCAAAACAATCCACTGGTGGTTCTCCTCGGATGGCTCTGGACCTCAAATTTGATGAATTTGAATATTTAGAATTTGTCTTTTTCAGCTCAGCTCATAAAACAACAGAATCAAACTTTAAGATTATGAAAGGTTGAGTATACTGGACATACTGAACTAGATATTCAGCCGTGCTTGCAGTCTGTCGTTCACTTTCTAATCAGTTTGATATAGAGTCAAATTTAAGGGGAAAAGGTTGTTTCTCTTGCCACAGCTGCCCATAGAACTATAATAAAACCTGGAAGGTGAGTCCAAAATGGCGCCCTGTTTATCCTTATGGAGTGTGCTCATTGGCGCATGACCCCAAAAAAAAGTCTTACTTACGCATTTACTTCCTGATACGAAGGCTGACATCTTTGCTTTACTTCCTGATACGGAGGCTGACATCTTTGCTTTACTTCCTGATACGGAGGCTGCCATCTTTGCTTTAGGGCGCCACGGGACAACAATCCCCCATGATGCTTTGAGCGATGTGAACGACCACGCAGCTGCAAGTTTTTGTGTTAACGTTAGCTTGTGTGATTGTAATTGTGTTCTTCATGTTAGACACACGTGAAGCGTCTGAAATGAAAAAAATACAACTTACAGGTATCACTAGTCGAGCCTTTTCCACGTGCTTCTGTTTGTATCGTCCGACGCTCGTTCATGTGACTCGCACATGTTTGCGGTGACGTCACTTTATATAAAAACGGTAATTTCGGTGATTTTAGAAACGGTAGAAAAGAACATTTCCTGCTATTTTATTTAAATACCGATAATAATTAAGTACTGTCTGCAATTACAATGTGCAATTTTAGAAAAAGGCTGGTTCCAAGAGGCTGCAGTACCTCGCACGACCACTAATCAATCTGGGACCACAGACAGAGGGGGCGTACCTTATCCAGTTCATTTAATACATCCATGCAGCTGCCCCACGACAGACTGAAACAACATGGCCGCCAATCTGCCCGTAGTAAACATCAGCAATGAGGCAAACAAACAAAATGAAAATGGATGTCCAACAGCAAAAGAAGTTTGCAGTTTACCATTGGTTTTCTTCCAATTCTTTCACTAACGGCTGCACACTTTTAATCTCTAATGTCGCTTTTACTATTGCAAAACAACAATATTGTGCCTCTTCGAATAAAACCACAAAAACCCGCTAACCCTGTAGTTTAGCACTCTCCAAACACGTTCTGCAATGCATGGCTTTCTTGGACTAGTTTAGCATTTCAGATTTCTGTCCCCTCTCAAACTCTCCTGCACAAGTTTCCACTGCGCCCTGGACTGAAACCTGATTTGAAAACATCTGTGTGCAGCGCGTAGAAAGCGAATAAGTAAAACAAAAGGACAACAGCAATCGAAAAGAACCTCACACAACCTTTCCATTGTCCCCAGCGCGCACCTTAAAACAGTTTTCTACACCAGCTAGTGCTTGGCTCCAAATTCTTTATATACCAGCCATTTATAACAATCATAAACTCATATAGTCTTAAGCGAGAAAAGTTTGTGCTGCCATATTTCCCATAATCCTCTGGGGTCACTGCGCAGTAAAGTAGGACAGTGCAAAGTTAGGTTTGAGTGCGGCTAATTCTGTGGGAAGCTGACACATGAGTTTGTATTATTAAAGGAGAGAGTCTTACCTGAGTGTCCCAGAGAAGGAGAGAGCGCAGGGGGAGGCAGCCACCGAAACAGGAAAAAAGAGAGAGGGGAAAGAAATGGTTAGATTATTGAACTTTATGCATAAGTGTTTTTTTAATTCAATTGAAAAAAGTGCAAGTGCAAAATGAACTTTTCCACTGGCAAGCAACACAGATCATGATTATGCTGTATCTGATTTTTCTTTTAAAAGGAAAATATTATGCATTTTTCATATTGTTATTAGCCTTTAAACATGCTCTTGTGTACCTTAAATCTTCCATATCATGTTTTGAAACAAAAAGATAAATTATCCTTTTCTTTCTTATTCAAAGACTCCAAAACATGTTGTCTGCCGAGAGATGAGGTTTGATTCAGACAAAGCAAGAATGACTTCAAAAAGACACAGAAAACGTGTGAATTTCAAGTGAAAACATGTGAGCTTCTTCTTCCTGCTCTCACACAAGGCGGACGTGTCTCTGCTCCTCTGTGCTATCTATTTGTTTTCAGTCTTGTCTCGTCTCTGTGTCTCGTCATACTTTTATTCTTTTTTGATTCACTGTTTGCTGGACTCCTAAAAATTGGAAATGGATCTGATTACCTGGTCTCTGAGCGCGATTGACACAATTTTTTCCCATAAGAAGGGTGCACCGGGAGAACCCACTTGCCCTGACGGAACTTTTGCGGCCGCTACACACGGGACACCTGGAACAACCGGCAAGTTCTGTGTCTGGAAGTTCTGTCTGTGGAAGACGTTGGGGACTTAATTATTTTGGGACTTTTGATAGTGGTTGTCCTGCTTATTGGTCTGGGTACTGCCTTAAACTATCGCAAAATTTCTAAGACAGCTGTCTTCAAAGCAACCCAGCCGCTGTCTGGTGAAATTAAAGAGCACCTCTGTGACGTGAGTAGCAGGCTGAAGGGTTTAGAACAGAGAGAGCTGATTCGCAACATCTCAGCATGGACGGAGGACATGCAAGAACTTGTGGATAACATCGAGTCCCAGGCCAGTGAACTTCTACGCAGTAGAGCTGATGTGATGGGGTTACGACAAAGAGACGCTCAGATTGAGGAGCTGATTCGCAACATCTCAGCCCGGTCTGAAGACGTACAGAAATGAGTGGATAACATTGAGAGGGGGACCAGCGAGCTGCTACAGGGTCTTATGGGTCTGACCACAAGAATGGAGGAACTATCAAGGCTACTACATGAAACGGAGGCTCGAAAGTGACGCTGAGAACCAGAACTGATTGATTACGATTCTGACAAATTGCCGAAGATCAAAAATGGATTATTAGAAATTATTAGAAATTCTCTCCCCCTCCCGACAAAGAAGTCTTGCAGCAGCTATGCCCTTATCTTAGTCTCACTCCCTGCTCCCAAGGACAAGGCCATGGAACTCATAAACATCAGAAACAGTTTCACCAAAACATCCTAAGACACCTTTCCTATCCCAACCCCCCGTCTGCCATTTTTAACATCAGTCTGAACTTTTTTGCTCCTTATCATTTCTAAAACAGCTACTTGCATCTTTTGTATGGATTACTTACAGAATACAGCTACCTGCTATTTCTTGTTTATTGTATGTTTTGTTGTGACCGCAACTGTAGTTACAACTGTATGTTGTGTCTGCTCATTGTTTATTGTCTATAAATGTAATTGTATATGTTATGTTGTAACGGCAACTGTAGTTTCAACGGTTTGTAAATCGCTTTGGGTGCCTGTTAGGTGGAAAAGCGCTCTATAAATAAAAATCATCATCATCATTTTGTGTTTTTGATAGTAAACATTTATTGTCTGTAAATATTTAAATCAAGTGGCCGATTCAAGGAACATTGTTGAAATGGCGTGGGGAAAATCCATTTCTTTTTTGCCGGCTCGCCCAGCTTAACCGGTCCTCCAGATACAACAACATGGCTCGGGGGCGACAGAACCCATACTTTCCGCTGTGGCTAATCTGTCGCACGGTTATGACATCACTGTTGACTTAGCTGACGGAGCGGGACGCGTTTAGCCCGAGGACTTAGCAAAGCAAACACAAACAGATCAGATTACGCCGTGCCATAACGCCATAAAAGAGTAGCTCAGTGTTTGGAGCGGGGTTCAGACGGCGTTCCTGCTAGCGTTTTCTCAGAGTGAGTGAATGCCTTGTTTGAACCAATCAGACCAGACGAGACGCAGGGCACGGGAATCAGGCGTAATTGCTCTGTCTGGCTTCTGTCAAGACCTCGTGTTTGTTTTCCACCGTTCCCCCGCACGCAAGAAGACGGTTTTGAATGTTGGTTTTGAAATAAATATGAGAGGAAATTCAATCTATGTGCAGCTAAACTGTATTTCAGTCTCAATCACTCGCAGCGTTCTCCAGCTATGTGCTTCTTACCAAGATCCTGGTTGTGATCTGGATAAGATATGGGTTAAATGTGGTATTTTCAAGCTTTATAAAACAAAAAAAGGTAAATATTATTCCGTCTTTATGAATAATTCAGATAAATCCAAAGTGTTGCATGAGAAACGTCACAGTTTTCACATTTTAGAACCTAAAGCCCACTGCCCCTGACAGTTTTCCACAGTGGCATACCTTACATGGATCATAAATAATGTGGAAAAGTTTCAGAACACAAAAAGGAATACAAAGTAATTCTATCTTGATGTATAATGTATATAAACCGAAGTATTGCACAAGAAATGTCACATTTTCACATTTTGTACCTTGAGCCACCTGCACACTAGAGGACTTTAAAATCTTCCACAATTTTAAGACGTGTCAAAAAATGTGAGGACATTTTGCAGCAATGACTTGTCTTAAATTCACATGAGGGACAGTGACACCCCACGCTTTCACAACTTTTACCTTGGAAAATTGGAATCTTGACGAATAATACTATGGATTCAACTCATTGGTAGATTATAATAGAGTTTACAGTGAGAGTTGTTGTTGTTCTTAACCTGCCCCTAAGCTAAATTTAAACCTTGTTTGTTCTAAGAAAACATTCTATCAGACCCGCCTTAGTAAGTTAATGCTACATTAATCAAACAGTAGTGGGTCTCTGTTGCCCAACCTTGTTACTCTTATGATATAAAAGACTGACACTACAGTAAACCTGTCAGTAACTTTACTCAATGACCTCCAATAACTAAGATAATCTCCACACGACAGGTGATGTCAAGTGTGGAAGCTTCTCACCCGAGTTTCCGAGTTGTTTTTCTGATTTGTGCATGCGTTCATGTGCACTTTTTAATCTCTTTTGAGAATCGCTACTAAATTATTCCAAAACTCTGGTTAGGCTTAAAGCAATGAAAATTATTTGAAAATATATGACGAAAGTACATTGTGATCAAAGTCTTCTTAAAAGTATTCAAAGAGAGAGACATGGGCTGTCTCCGACGTTTCCTCTAACCCCTCAGTCACTAGTCACCTTATTCTGCCCCGCCCACTTTTGCCACAGATCTGGACTTCACACATAAAGGTACTTCCTGTTTAGCTAAAGCGCCATTCACGTGAGTGGGTAACGAAGGAAAAGTCAACAAGTCAGCAACGTGCCGATTTCCTGGGGCCTGAAAACGGCTTTGTAGTCCGTGTAGAACTTATTTTCTGTCACGCTCACCTGCCCCATGTTTAGACCTGGTTTACTCCTGGTTTAGACCTGGTTTAGCCCTGGTTTAGTACTGGTTTAGCCCTGGTTTAGCCCTGGTTTAGACCTGGTTTAGTCCTGGTTTAGCCCTGGTTTAGACCTGTTTTAGTCCTGGTTTAGCCCTGGTTTACTCCTGGTTTAGACCTGGTTTAGACCTGGTTTAGTCCTGGTTTAGTCCTGGTTTAGTCCTGGTTTAGACCTGGTTTAGACCTGGTTTAGTCCTGGTTTAGTCCTGGTTTAGTCCTGGTTTAGACCTGGTTTAGACCTGGTTTAGTCCTGGTTTAGCCCTGGTTTAGACCTGTTTTAGTCCTGGTTTAGCCCTGGTTTACTCCTGGTTTAGACCTGGTTTATACCTGGTTTAGTCCTGGTTTAGTCCTGGTTTAGTCCTGGTTTAGACCTGGTTTAGACCTGGTTTAGTCCTGGTTTAGTCCTGGTTTAGACCTGGTTTAGACCTGGTTTAGTCCTGGTTTAGCCCTGGTTTAGACCTGGTTTAGTCCTGGTTTAGCCCTGGTTTACTCCTGGTTTAGACCTGGTTTAGACCTGGTTTAGTCCTGGTTTAGTCCTGGTTTAGTCCTGGTTTAGTCCTGGTTTAGACCTGGTTTAGCCCTGGTTTACTCCTGGTTTAGACCTGGTTTAGACCTGGTTTAGTCCTGGTTTAGACCTGGTTTAGTCCTGGTTTAGTCCTGGTTTAGACCTGGTTTAGACCTGGTTTAGTCCTGGTTTAGACCTGGTTTAGACCTGGTTTAGTCCTGGTTTAGTCCTGGTTTAGCCCTGGTTTAGACCTGGTTTAGTCCTGGTTTAGCCCTGGTTTACTCCTGGTTTAGACCTGGTTTAGTCCTGGTTTAGTCCTGGTTTAGTCCTGGTTTAGTCCTGGTTTAGACCTGGTTTAGACCTGGTTTAGTCCTGGTTTAGCCCTGGTTCAGTCCTGGTTCAGTTCTGCAGATGTTGTTGTTGTTGTTACATGTTTGTCGTGTTTCAAAGCATTTCTGGTCTTGAGGACAAAACCAACCAAAAAAATCTGACCCTCTGTAAAATAAGTTGAATAGTCCTGCCATAACAGTCTATTTAACATTGTTTTTTCCACAATCGCGTCTCAACAGAGCTTTGTTAAGCACTTCTTTTTTTGAACCTGTTTTCATTCAGTCTGTTGTGTCCAGTCAAAGACCTGTCGCTGTTGTTTTTCAGAATCTCCCAGTGCACTGTAGGCTATATTGACCCGGCAGAACTGCGCCGAGGGGAGAACCCCCCCGCTGGACACTACTTTTCAAGGCGCATTGTGGGAAATTCTGAGTGCACTACTTTTTCACCTGCTGGTCATTTAGACATCACTAAAACGGCCCTAAATAATGCCCTTTGTGGCGAACAGTGTGGACTTTCAGACGTAGCCGCAGAGAAAGAGAGAGCGACACAGATGGAGAGAAAGGAGTGACGCCGGGTGAGCCACAGCCCAGAGGAGTCCAATGACATTATGTGTGAAATATTTGGAACAGACCCAGAAAATATTGTGGAGGAGGATGAGACGCTGACTCTGAAATCCTCAGTCAGGGATTCAAAAAGTTCACTTCTGTAAACTAAAGCGCAGAGAAAGGAGCAAAAATATAAAGGGTCTTGATTATGTACGGTCGCGTTAATTTGAGAAAAATAATATGAAAAATCAAGCTGTTGGGTGTTGATTGAGGGAAATTGCGGTGCTGTGCCAAAGACTTCCAGGGCTGTGCTTGTTATGTGCCCTACGTCATCAGAAGTGATCAAGTTCTCTGCAATGGAAGCTTGAGCCATGTTTCCACTGGCCCTGGTCGCACAAATCAGTGTTTTTCAACCTTTTTTTAGGCGTGGCATACTTTTTATGTTTGAAAAGATACCACAGGACACCACCTACTTAATTGTGTTTTTTTGTTTAAATCGGTATGTTCAAATCATGTCTGTGCCGCTATCTGGTTCTTCAAAATGGGAAATTGCGATGGTTTTGCTTTCTTTTTTTTTGTGTGTGTGCAGCACACTCCAAGAGGGCTATTTAGTTAATAAAATCAATGTGTGAATCCAAATTGGGCATTTTCAAAGCACACCCGGCAATACCTCCAGGTACAGTAGTGTTTCCTGGCACGCTGGTGGAAAATCAAGGCCCCAGATCACTTAGAAGCATCTTGGAACTAATGCCTTGGGCCCCGAAACTGAAAGGGCCCCCAATTAGACGCCCTTCTCGATCGTGATAGACACAAGGCTCTGAAACAGTTACTATTCTCTCAGTATCACAATAAAGTGGTGCGGTGTACTTTTAGACAAGAAAAACAGCAACAAAATAGGCTAATAAAGGTAAATAGTAAACAAAATATAACATTATAAAATTACAGATGAAAACCATGTTATTAAACACACTGGAACAATTGTTAAAATGCAAAAACAAGCAGGAACAGGGTGTTATTTCTTAAATATTCTTCTGGGGAAGGACCCCCAAGAAACTACTGGGTCTGATATGTGAACACCAAACGCCACCCAAACTTCTTACTGCAATTAATCTCTAAATTGTGCCTGAATTAAACTTGTCAGACCAATCTCAGGGACAAAAAGACAGTTAGTGATGCTAAATTTGTAGCGCTGAGAGATGTGGCTAAAGCTAGAGTTTACAAGAAACAACTTCCTGTTCATCATAAGCTTTTTCTGCATTTTTTCCACTTTACTCTCATAATTAAATGTTTTTTAACGATTTTGGTCTCGTTATGAGTGCCATGAGTCGATAAACAGGATACAGCTAATGCTAACGTGCCGCAGTATTACAAGATAAAGTCAGCGTTTGGCGAGAAATTATAGTTTATATTGAAGTCTTCTTTTTTCAGTTTCGTTTTCATCTTAGTCCCTGTTCTCTCTCGTCCAATAATATTTCCGTTAAGCGTTCTGGGTTCACTTAAAGCAGAGTAGAACCAGAGCAAACCTGCCCATAGTCGGACGTGACTGGACAAAACTACCACAACATAAAGAGCGTGTTTCTGTTCTTTCTGATGCCCGCACAGGCTTCTTCTCTGTGCGCTTGTGTTTGTATCCGTTCGGTTCCGTCTATCTCCCGCAGGAGCACAAACCTCTGCTGCTGCTGCGTTCACGTTCTGTTGTTCTTGTTTACACATCAACAACAGAACGTCGTGTCTCTGCAGACGTCTGTCAGGCTGCTCCACTTGTCAGACTTGAGATCGACGGACGGCTTTGGAGATGTTGTACATGGAACTGCTGGGTGTTCCTGACGCTGAGACGTGTTTTATCGGTCTTTGAGTAAGATGTGCTCAATGCATATCTGTAAATGTTTGTGCAAGAGATTCTGCTCAGTGTTTACCATCTCATAAACATTTAACACAGAGCTAGATCAATGCTACAGCAGAAGTTGAAAGTCATTTCTCATTTTCCTCACGCATCTTCACTGCAATGACTTTTTAAGCTCATTTCAAAACTTTCTGGGGTCAAAGTGGAGTTTTGTCACCATAGAACAACTTTATTTCACCGATTTTACAGAGGGTTTTGTCCTCGGGGCCAGAAACATGTCCAACTCTTTAGAAAATGAAAAACATTTATAAGAAAGGCTTAAGCCAGGACTAAACCAGGTTTAAACCAGGACAAAATCAGGTCCAAACCAGGTCTAAACCAGGTCCAAACCAGGTCTAAACCAGTACTTAACCAGGGCTAACCCAGGATGAAACCAGGTCTAAACTTGGACTAAGCCAGGTCTAAACCAGAACGAAACCAGGTCTAAACCAGGGAAAAACCAGGACTAAACCAGCTCTAAACCAGGACCAAACCAGCTGTAAACCAGGACTAAACCAGGTCTAAACTTGGACTAAGCTAGGTCTAAACCAGACTAAACCAGGTCTAAACCAGGACTAAACCAGGTCTAAACCAGAACTACACCTGCTCTAAACCAGGTCTAAACCCGGACTAAATCAGGGCTGAACCAGTACTAAACCAACTGTAAATCAGGAATAAGCCAGGTCTAAACTTGGACTAAACAGGTCTAAACCAGGACTACACCAATAACAAAAGATAAAATATTTTCTACGTTTTTTGCAGATGACTTGAGGCCCGAATCATAACCCTTGGAGGGCCTGATTTGGCCCCCGGGCCTTCAGTTGCCCTGCTGTGCGGGGACTGTACGGATGGAGAGGAAAACATCTTCACATTTAGATGCATAGATTTGAAACTTTCTTTTGCAGTTTATTCACTGAGATGTAAGAGAAAAGCGTTAACCATTTTTCCCTTCAGGTGACATTATAAATAGCTTTACTGTTTACAGCTAATTAAGTCGTATGTTGTTCATTAGAGACAAAAACAAACACATGCCGGTGAATTGAATTATCTTCCGCTGCGTGCACTTGACGACGGCGTTGACGAGTTTGCACATAATTGCCGCTGTATGTGAGATGATGAGGCCTGTTATTATTATTATTAAAGCCATTTGCAGCTTGGTTGAAAACATGTGGTGTGGCAGTTCTTAGTTTATTATAAAGTGAGGAAGTCTTTAGCGGCTCCGGTGACAAGCAGGTAATTACCCGGAGTGTCTGAACGTGGAAGAGGACCTCTAAATTATTACATCACTTAGTTATTCAGGTAGAGTTAGGTAGCTCTGACTAGATTATCATTAGTGTTGGTTCATGCCTGACTCATGATCTATACGTACTCTATTAGCCATGTTAGATCTCGTCCTGATGTAAACGACATGCAGTAAAGGAAATAAGACAAGAGAACCTTTTTTTGTCCCATAAGGGGGGAATTCCAGTGTTGCAACGCACGATACAAGCTGAGCAGAAGAATAGAAACATGCAATAAAACCAAGATGAGATAAATAACTTTAAAATAGACTGAAATCTAACACGTGATTTCCATGTAGATCCCCAAAGGATTTAGGAATAACACATTTGATGCTGAATCGTTCAAATGTAGCCGTATTATCGCTGTACATTTACATTTTAAATGCCTAACTAACAAATAGATAATGGATTATGTCAGTGTTTCTGAGCTCCTTCAGATGGTTCCTCTGTAGTTCTACATTTTATCCACATTTTCTTCATTTTTGGGTTAGTTCTTAACGGATCTACTGTTGCGATGGTGTAGTCCTGTTTTCATCCAAGCTTAGACCTGAAATATTACTAGTTTAGAGCAAAAACATAACCAGTGTGCCGGGGAACACTGGTGTGCCTTCAGGTATTGCCAGGTACGCCTTGAATATTTGTCCAGTTTGAGTTAAATTCACGCATGGATTGAATATTTACCATTTTGGAGAGTTCAGAGCCGACTTCTAATCCAAAACTAGACAGCAAAACAATCACCATTGCCAAATTTAGTGTCATGAACTATATTAGCTTCATTATATTTGAATTTTTTTTTGCTCTAAAAGGTGCGATTTGTTATTGTTTTCATTAAATAGTGTGCCACAGAATCGTTCCAACTAAAAAAAGTGTGCCTTGAGTCAAAAAAGGTTGAAAAACACTGGTTTATGTTATAGACCCAATTAGCTCTGGTGGGAATCGGAAAGACAAATATTTTCTTAGGCGATACTTATTACAGATTGTCTAAGAACTACCATCGAACTGTACCCCGTCTAAGTTATTGTCACTGTTACAGTTTCTTGCTTTCGAAAAAGGTTGGAGAGTCCTGAAGTAGAGCATAAAATATAAAGTCTTCTGCACAGGAAGTGGCTGTGACCATGGTTGTGCAGAGTGCAGCATATAGAGCCCGACACGCTATCCCAGCATGCACCACGAATCAAACTATCGGCGTTTCAAAGATTGTGGATTGTTTTTGTGCAGCGGGACGGACATTTGATCAAGGGTAGAAGAAGCACGAGCATTTTACCGGACTGACCAAGTTCCAGATTGATGATAGAAGTGGATTTGAGTCAAGCCTCTCATTAATAAAGCTATGATTGTATTTCTGCATTAGTTTAGGTTTCCTTTGGAGATAAAATGATTCAAAGTCCTTATTAAGATTGTGAAGTGACAGTTGTATTAATCATTGATCTGTGAACTGAGCTAACAGTGTTTCCATAATCAACTGTTTAAGGCGAGACACTACAGGCAAAACAAATTTTTTTTTGTTTTTGGGTCCGTTTGCCCTCTCAACATATCGTCTTTCATGTGGAAACAACAAGCTCGACCTAGAAATGTTTTATTCTTCTATTTATTCCACCTCATCCATGGATTTTTTTATGGGATACTGTAAATTCAACGGCCGTTTTCTTAAAATGCATTTTTCTCCCCAAGGGACGTAAGGACCAGCCGTAAAGTAGATCCCACACACACCAAACTGTACAATTTTGAATTATTGTTAGAATATTAGATAGCTATAAATAATATAAATAATTCTTAATGAACTATTTGTTCACTATGAATAAGGTATTTGTTGATGGGTTTACAGGAAGTGTTACCCTTTTTTTTTTCTTTCTTTTAACTAACTTAACATAACTTAATTTGTATGCCTTGGCACAAAATAATAAATGAACTAGTCGTAAATGGTTTATTTTACAACCAAATAAGCAGCCATTTTAAAGAATTTTAAAACAATTTGTTAAATTTTTGCTGCATATTTCTTTTTTTTTTTTTTTATTTAACTCTCCCGCTATTTTCAGGCCCATCTGACCATTTAGAATTTTTTTTTTTTTTTTTTCATCACTCTGAAACTTTCCTGGGTGGTACAAAACATCACCTAACACCTGAAATCTATGCAAAATGTTTTACTGCAATAAGTATTTTTCTTCCTGATATGAAAACGTATATAACTCTTTGACCAAACGTGCATCGCTCAAACGACGAGCACACGAGGGATCCTGTAGGCTTACGTGTATATTTATTTTCACATCGCTGTTATTTCCGTCCCTTCCTGTTGAAGCTTACATCGGCTTGCGTCACCCCGCGTTCTGTCCATATCAAGCAATCAAACCAGCCGCCTGTGATTGGCCTCAAATGGCGCAACTAAAACAAATCGGCCTCTTCTGAGTCCTCATTTTCTTGATTGCACTTGAACCCCCACAGGAAGTCATAATGGCCCGCTCTCCTCTGATAGGGCAACAGAAGCTGAAAAAGGTCCCGAACCAGGAAGTAATCAAGCGCTTATCGTATCGTATCGTATTGTGGGAAATATTCTCACTTTGGTAAAACATGTCAGTATAACGCATGCTCTGTGTGTGAATGGAACACTGAAGGCATGTTAAAGTGCTCATGACAGGTCGGAATACTCACGTAACTAAAATATGGGCCAGATAAATATATTTAAAGTTTTTTAAGTATTTTTTTTAACATTATATGTGGATTTTGCAATGTTTTAGTTTTGTAATATCACTTCCTGGTTGTAAATGATGACGTCACACTAGTGAATTCCTTTGTACACTGAGCTAAAACTCAGCTAATGTCAGTTTTTTTTTCAGTTTTTTTAGTCTAACAAATCAAAATATATGTGAACACCTTTATTTAGTTGAATTAATGTTTAAAGGTAAAACAGTTTTTATGCATAACCTTTGAATGGAATTTTTTGTTTTTTACTTCACTAATTTTCAACAAATTTTTCAACTTTTTCACCTACTTGATTGGTGAAAACTAGATTTTTTATGTACATCAGGTATTAATACACCAAATTAAAAAAATATATCTGTCATACGCACTTTAAATATGTTTTCTGCAATAAAAAAAAGCGAGTGAAAGGAAATAAACAGTTGCAATAAAATAACCAGCCACCATCCCAAGTTTGGGCAAAATGTGAAGATCCTCTATTTAACGACTTTGATGGGTCAAAGTGAGTCAATAAGATGATCGTGGTGGAGTAAAGCGCCCAGGTCATTACTGAAGCGCCTGGAAGAATGTGCAGTTCAAAAATGGGTCATATTTAGAGTTGAGGAAAATCTTAGACATAATTCCGTTCAACACACGTATGCATTTTGGGTGAATTAAAGCAGGATACTTGATTTTCCCACTGCAGAACTGGAAGTAGGTTTGTAAATTGATCTAACTCGTCCCTCGCTCTCAAAAACCCTTTGGCGCGCCGTTAAAATTCACGTGCATTCATTTTCGGTCCTGTGCTCAGCTTTTAAACAGCTTTTTTCAGACAACAAAGTTAAACTGGGAGGACCACCCAAGCGCAGCCAATCAGAGCGCTGCACTTTGCTCGTATTTCGAGACAAAATGCTTTATTAGTAGATGCAGACAGCGCACAGAGGTCTCAATTTTGTCAGAAAGTGCTGCTTTGACAAGATAGTCTTCGATGGAAAACACAAAATTTACAAATTGACACGCGGAAAAGTCAGGTACCCCAGCTTTAAACGAAATTTTTTGGCAATGTTTATATGACAGGATGTTGCATTTTTTGGGGCGTTTCTGTTTTCCGATAGCCTTATGTCTGACATTTGCCAATACCAATAAAAAGACAACACATTTTTGTTAAGTTGGGGTAAAGTTCACAGATTCTTTTCACTTTTGTAGAAATGAATCTATCACACGGAGCCTGAGCTTGACATAAACTTTGGTAGCACAATGTCTTCCAACTTTTAAATAATCATGTCTTACAGTGTGACATTCCTAAATCTTATGAGACAAAAAAAATCGTGCAGTGGAAATTAAGAATCTCACAATATCTAATTTTAGTGTTACAATTATTGTGAGAAGAAACATGACGATTTTACGATTATTAACAAAGAACAATTCAATCCTTAAATTACTTTCTTTCACAACTCTAGCTTTATGAAATCTCACTGTCTAAAAGGACAAAATATTGATAATGACACATAAACAGCCTGATAAAAAAGGTACTTTACTATAATTTGACTTTTTTGGAGAATAGATTAAACTGAAATGACTCATTGTTGGTGCCTACGATTCTCACAATTCATTTTATTTCATTCTTATGCTCATATTGTGACCTGAAACATCACAATTTAACGATCCTGACATCCCCAACTGTCATCTAAACAAAATCACCTTTCTTTCTTTCGATAAAAAACAAACAGCCTTTTATCGAAACTATGCGATCACCTTTCCGGACGAGCCATAACTCAATTCTGAGTCTGCGTCATACGGACACGGAGCTGCACGGATAAGACAGAGGCGCGTTTGATTCAGCCCGTCCCGCCGCTTAAAGCCTGCAAGCGTTTGATCGCGGCGGCAGGGGCGGAGTGACAGGCGACGTCGTTATGAGCCGCGCACCTGTCGACAGCTGCCATCGCGCCGGGCTCTCGGGCTTCTGCGGAACGGATCAAACTCACAAACGGGCCCCGCTCTCGATCCAAGCGCCCTCTGATAAGGAGCTGAAAATGCCAGAGATGGAGGAGCGGCGATAAAGCGCGTGGAGACGAGAGGCTGTTTACATGACAACCAGACGCGTGGAGAATGTGGACGGCTCCTTTTGCATTTAGAATAACCGTCATAAATCTGAAGTGGCAGGCTTGAGAGGCAGGTGGAATGACTGTAGTTGATGCGCGTTTTTTGTGAATTCTGTTGCGGTAGAGAGTGGTATATTGGCGTATGGAACCTTTAAGGGGTGTTTGGAAGAGAGCACGCAGTTTGGTGTTTTATTTATGTTCACATTCTGTTCTGTTCATTTTCTTATCAAACTAGTGTGGTCCATTGTTTTTGTTGCTTTATTGTCCAGAATAACGTTAGATATGATAAGAGAAGAAATGAGCGAAAGAGAGAGTGACGAGAGAGAGAGAGCAGTGAGAGAGAGCAGCGAGAGAGAGCAACGAGTGAGAGAGCAAAAAGAGAGAGAGCAGCGAGAGAGAAACAAGAGAGAGCAGTGAGAGGGAGAGAATGAGAGAGAGAGCAGCGAGAGAGAGAGCAGTGAGAGAGAGCAACGAGTGAGAGAGCAAAAAGAGAGAGAGCAGCGAGTGAGAGAGCAAAAAGAGAGAGAGCAGTGAGAGGGAGAGAATGAGAGAGAATGAGAGAGAGAGGGGGAGAAAAGGAGAGCGGGAGGAGACAGTCCGACTGACCCCTGACTGTCAGTGACCTGGTTCTTTCATCGTGACTGACACGACTCTGAAGAAGCCCTCACTCTGACACATGACCTCAGCTCACTCTAACACACACACGCACACACACACAAACCCACACAGATACACACACACACACACACACCTACATACATGCGCACACACACACACACACGCAGATACACACAGATACACCCACACAGGCACACACACACGCACACACAGGCACGCACAGATACACACAGATACACCCACACACACCTACATACATGCGCATACATGCACAGATACACACAGATACACCCACACAGGCACACACACACAGGCACACACACACACATACGCACGCACAGATACACACAGATACACACACACACACATACATGCGCACACACGCACACACACAGATACACACACGCAGGCACACACACACATGCACATACACACACACACATACACACACACTGTAGGCATTTGGTTCACATTTGCTATATGGCGCTTTCAACTAGCGCTTTTCCACCTTTCAAGGCACTCAAAGCACTTTACGTCAAGCAACCACTCACCCATCCACTCAGATATCCACACACCCGAGTGTCTTGCCCAAGGACACAACAGCAGTATTCACCAGAGGGAGCTGAAATCGCCCCGCCAACCTGTGGGCCAGTGGATCCGAACGCTCAACCGAGGATGTTTTATGTCAAGAGCGGGGTTCAAACCGTGGATCGGAAGACGACCACTCCCCCAACCGATCTACTGCCGCCCCATTTGTCTTCATCTCTAAAAGACAAATCCAACACCTGACACAGAAGGTTGAGTCAAACCTGCTGCTTGCGAAGTGTATTTGACGCAAAACTATGTCTGAAAATGCCCGACCCTACAATGAACATGTTAATTAGCATCATTATCGATACCCACATTTATTGAGTCGGTATTGATATATTGATACTTCGATACTGATAGTCCGCTCCCTACTGGCTGACTCCACTATTCTGTCAAAAATCACGCTGCAGGCTCATTCATAACGTCAGTCCAACTATTTTTCCACCGGCGTTGCTTCGTTTTTCTGGCTCGGTTCAAAGTGTGGTCGTGCTGAGGCCGGTCAGAACTCGTCCTCCTCTGGCCTCCTCTCACCTCCACACCTCCACACCTCCACACCAGCGAGTGGCGAGTGGACACGTCTCACGCTGTCTCACACTCATTCGTACATCGCACTCTGCTCCATTTCTGCAGCCTGACTCTACGCCCCGGCCCGGTCTGGAGGCTCTGCTCCGGCCCGGCGCCCTGTCATTGGGGACACGGTCTGCTGGTCTCGAACTATAACCAGCCCATGTTGTGCTAAATTTTGAGACATTGACATTTTGAAGTCTTGATATTAATGCTAAAGCCACATGGTACTATTCAAGATGGCACTGTTTTTTTTATTATGCAGTACATATAGTGACACATTACGTTACGATACAATTGCACTAGACATGACAAGGGGGCGGGTGGTAGACAGGGGGGTCTTTGGGACCAAGAATTGGACCCTCTTCCTATTAATTTATATTAGAGGGGGGGCCATGTGTGGTTTCTTGCCCTGAACCCCCAAATTTCTGTTAACGGGCCTGCAATTGGGTATTAATATCACAATTAATGGCAAATATAAGAAAATTATTACAATTATAACAGGATGTGCAAAAATCGTAGTTATTCTATTATTCTAAACCAGGACTAAACCAGGTCTAAACCGGGTCTTGACCAGGACTAAACCAGGACTAAACCAGGCCTAAACCAGGTCTAAACCAGGACTAAACCAGGTCTAAACCAGGTCTAAACCAGAACTAAACCAGGTCAAAAGTAGGACTAAACCAGGTCTTAACCAGGACTAAACCAGGTCCAAACCAGGACTAAACCAGGTCTAAACCAGGCCTAAACCAGGTCTAAACCAGGACTAAACCAGGTCTAAACCAGAACTAAACCAGGTCTAAACCAGGTCAAAACCAGAACTAAACCAGGTCAAAAGTAGGACTAAACCAGGTCTTAACCAGGTCCAAACCAGGACTAAACCAGGTCTAAACCAGGCCTAAACTAGGTCTAAACCAGGTCTAAACCAGGTCTAAACCAGGCCTAAACTAGGTCTAAACCAGGTCTAAACCAGGACTAAACCAGGTCTAAACCAGGCCTAAACTAGGTCTAAACCAGGTCTAAACCAGGACTAAACCAGGTCTAAGACAGAACCAAGACAGAAACATTTTCTATATATTTGGATGATTTGATTTGGTCATGTCTGGTTTAATCTGTTACAATTTAGCAGATAGTATGATATATTTGTAATTTTTTTGAACATTTAAATTCTTCCTTTCTACCTGCACCTCTATAGACTGCACTCTTTTCTGTTGTAAATTATATTCTACGCTCTAACAATTATGTGTTGTATGTGTATTATGTTTTTGGTTTAAAATAAGTTTCAAGTATCAAGTCTTTTCATCTTTTGTTTTCCTTTTTGTATCGTGCCAACACTACCAATATAAGATCAGACTGACATTTTCCTTTTTTGGGTCCTTTAAAAAATACACTTCCAAATGACAATACACTACAATCCTGGTCCTCTCCATTTGCATAAAACAATTGTATCCAGGGGTTCAACAGCCGGGTGCTAAAGTCGAGTGGACACTGCTTAAACTCTGCTGTAACGACGCCTTTTTTTTTTTTACCACAGCGGTTCGGACACAGCCTCTCTGCTCATTAGCCGCTAAAGCTGGACACTGTCTGAAAGAGCAGCTCCGCGCCGTGATTAACAGTTTAAAGTCCCATTTACGCACGCACTCTCCACTCTGAGTAATATGGACTCCTCCGCGCTAAGCCTTAATAGATGCATTAATATAAGCAATGGACTTGTGAGAGCATGAAATTATCTTTGAGATGAATTAAGGCCGTATTGATTGTCTGCGAGGTGTCTGCGATGCAATTTAGAGCGCGCTGGAGTGATCGCGGAGCAGGGATGGATTTAACTTGTGCGAGGCAGAGAAATGGAGAAGTCATAGTACACAGGTAATGGTTTTGCATCGAATATTTTCTAAACAAATGAGCAAAACTATTCTCTACCAACGGCATTACTGGATACTAGGGCTGTCGATGACTAATTCTTGGACCACGAAACACATGCCTTGCTGATCGATCTGTCGACTTATGGCAAAACCTCTCGAGAAGATTACGTCTGGTCAAAAACATTAGAACATCAGCCTCATAACATGCAATTTTATGTTCCATCCCTTCAATTATAACACAATCAATTGTTTTTGATTGTCTGATACAGTGTATTGGCCAACGGGTCCAAGTACAAAGCGAATATCTTTCCTGAGGAGTATCGTCCAACCCCAATTTTCCTCATAAATTGTCATCGTTGACAAGAGCAGCGTGAAGCTCTCATGTCCTGTAAACACACTCCTGGCATCACGCCCTCCTCAGTAACATGGGCCATACTTAAATCACTGAAATGTCAATGGAGAGTCAAAAAGGGACCCCAGGGTGACGTGGGGAAGGGTCAGAGCTTTGAAACGACGTATGTCGCCCCCATTAAAAAGGATATATTCATTCATTTACTACCGCTTATTCCCATTCCCGGGGTCACAGGTGACTGGAGCCTATCCCAGTGACTTTGGGTGGTAGGCGGGGTACACCCTGGACAGTGGCCAACTTGTCGCAGGGCTAAGGATATATTGTTTTTGCTAAAAATATGACTTTTTACTTATGTTCTTTGAGCTCTAATTTGACTCCTTGAAAATGCTCAGAACCTCACAAAAGTTTGCCCAAAATTCAAAATCTGCAAAAAATCCCAGTTTGATATAGCAATCTGAAACTTGAGCACATACAGTAATATAATAAATAATAATAACACATTTGTAGCTCTGTGCCTAAAGGAAGAAGTCAGAAAAATAACTGAAAAATTCCTTCCATTCAACTTATTATATCTTTTCTTTATCATGAAATTCTGTGCCAAAAAAAAAGTGTCCAGAAAGTCTTTGAACCCTCAACAACTCCGCTATATCTACCTGAACCTTCCAACATTTCATTTGTCGATTACGTCTTCGCGTTATCGCCGCGCGTCACAAAGCGACCGGAGAAAGGACATGCGGACATTATTAAGACGCCGCCATGACAGGAAAACACATTCTCCCGTGTTGCCATTCCAAAACACCGCCTCCTCTCAGCGAGCCTTTGAAATATTGCCTTTCCATTCCAGTCAATTTTAGGGCTGTCAGCGTCATAAATCGCCCGTAGAGGCACAGCTGTTAGTCGCACACACGGGCCACGCGGGGGGAGGTTACGGAGGCAGACGAGGAGACGAGCTCAAACAGTTGTCAAGTTCAAGGAAAGACGGCGTTATGAAGCTGAACCGGGCCGTAAAAAGAGATGGGGTCAAAAGCGGGGCGCCACAAACGACACGGCGATGAGGCCTCGGCTAAAACAAGAAGTGCAACTCGGATCAGAAAAGAATTCGCGCTGATCTGGTTCCCAAAGTCGAGAGTGTGATGCCAACGCGAACAGGTCATTCAATTTAACATCGTCGTATTAAGGTTTTCAGGGGATTATAGGCCCGAGATTAATGATTAGTTTAGTAGTCGATTAGCCAGGGTTTTTGTTTTGATTAGTTCAAATGATCATTTATATTGACCACTGAGACTTTTTAATTACATTGTCAAGCAAATAACTGTTGAAATATGGTGACTGAAGGCTTTTAAATACAGAATATTTACAAATAAAATGTATTCTTAAAGAAAATCTGACATTGCTTAGTATTTTTTGACAGATTGATTCAATAATGCCACTGTCTTTGTTGTAAAAAGGTATTTGGTTAGTGTTTTAGAGTCTGCATAGTTCATATTATGATTATCAAAATACAACTATGATTATTTTTTATAGTCGACAAGTCACAATTAGTCGATTAATCAATTTGTTTTCCTGCAGTCATTCCATAAAATGTTACAAAAAATAATGGCAGTGGTGATTTTAAGGTTCACATAGATATTTTTGTCTTTGGGTTAAACTTGTGGGTCAGGAGCAGTGTCAGGGAACTCATGACCAGACTTTTCGTTAAATGATACATATTTAAAGTTTGTATTTTGAATCAGGTCAAGTCAATCTGTTCCTCTCTCTCAGAACCTCGGACCACACTTGTGAAACGGCTGAGACAGATTTTCTGTACTGTGTGTCTTTTGTGCATGAGTGGAGTTGAATTTTGATAAATGAAATAAATCTTTTGTATTTTTTTTTACCAGGTCAAAATGTTCCCTCATTAAAACATGCCATTCAAGTTTGTTAAAACATTCTCTGAAGTTTCTGATGTTTTCAACTTTTGGTTACATAATGCTGTATTAAAGAACACATCTTTTGGAAAATAGATTTTTTTGAGCTTTTAACTCTGTTCTACTGTGCACCCCACCGTGCACAGTGGCAGAGCCATGCCTCCCAATAAGGAGATTGTGGGTTTGAATCCCGCACCAGACCAACATCACACAGTCCCTCTGGGTGGTGTCTGCATGTTCTCCCTGTGGAAGAACCGTGGGTTCTCCGGCTTCCTCCCAAACACATCCATGTGTGGGTTCATTGGCAACTCTAAATTGTCTCGAGTGAATGACTTTGAGAGTGAATGGTTGTATGTTCATGTCTCTGTGTTAACCCTGCGACGAGCCCCCCCCCCGGGATAGGCTCCTGTCAATCACGACTCCTAACTGGAACAAGCAATAGAAAATGTACAATGATGAACCATGTTCAAAACTCAAAAACATACCTGCAGTTATGTTTAGCTTCATTCACACTTGTTCTTATTTATGATCCACAAAAACACTCTGTTTCAAATTTCCCAGATTTATCACTCCCCCTTTCACACTACAACAACGGTCCTGTCAAGTAAAGCCTTGGACCAGAAATGCATTAATAAATAAAGATCCAGAAGTCTTGATCATAAATCACCGCCAGACTCGTTCTGAGCTTTTCTGCATCAAATCATACTCATTACAACTGCGTGGTTACTTTAGCGTGTCAGGGTAAGCTAGTTTTAATAGGTAATTCTTTCTGCTGCCAGTAGATGGTGTTTCAGCATCAGAAGATAGTCACAAATGTCTGTCGGGGATAACACAGGGACAATCCTCAGTATTGTGAGTTCAAATCTGACTCTCGACAGTTTGCTGCAATGTCCTTCCCTCTCTCATCCCCATTTCACGCTACACTGTCCGGTCTAATAAAACCTACAGCCCAAAAAACGGTTTTATTAAAGGGATAAATAAAGGCACAGTTTCGATTCCAATGACAGCAGTACATTCCATTTTCTATCCTTTCTTACAAGTGTATTAAGTTAACAGTTCAAAGCGTAATGAAAAATAAAGAAAATAAAGCTTTTATGCTTTTTATGAAAGGGTTTAAAATGTGACTATAGAGTTGACAAGGATCTAACTTGAATTTATATATTTCTTCGGAATAATGCAGAAATAAAACAACGACCTAAAAAAAAGGAACAGTTGTTATATCAAAGTCGAATTAATAATCAAAAAGGTATACTATACGATCCGTTTACGTGGGATATGTAAAATCTTTAAGGTGCGTCTTAATAGAATGCGTGAAACGTGCTGCAGTCGCACACAAAGCTCGGGAGTCGGGAGTCGAGTGTTTCCTCAGGTGTTCATTCCACAGAAAAACCAGCCACATGTAAAAAAAGGCAATTTACGAGAGTGAAAATTAAAATGTGCGCCAGGGATGAAAGAGCGGAGAGGCCGGGGCTAAAATTAGAATAACATTATTAAGAGAACAATACGCTGCAGATTGGAACTCAAGGTCGAATCATTGCCTTTGAAACATGAGGAGTTCTGGACACAGACTCAAGAGGGACACTTATACATAATGAGCTTATTTGTGTTTTTTAAATGTATTTTTTGTGTCATAAATGAGGTACATGAAAATGGGGAACAATACATGTGATTTTGCCGATATTTATCAAGAAAATAGGCCAAGGAAAGATTCCGGAAAAATCAACCCAGTAGAAAATGTTCATATAAAACGTCTACTCTAACCATACATTTTGGGCGGTGCCAGTGATTTTTACATTTTTAAAATATCCTGGTACAAAGTATTGCAATATCAATTTAATACCGATGTTGTTGAGTTTTGTATCAAAATGCATTGAAACTCCTGAGTTTACCCTTCTTTGCTTGTTTGAACTGATCTGAAAATGTAAAATAAATGTGCGGATAAACTGAAAAAATGTAAAAATGATACAAATCTGATTGAAAACAGATGTGTATCCATAATTATGCATGTAAATCGATCTGTTCATCTGTAACGATCTGCAACTTCCAACAAAAAAACAAACACAAGCTTCTTTTCAGTTGCTGCTTCGTGATTGTGGAATCAGTTGCCTTTAGAGCAGGGGTCTCAAACTGTTTTGAGGGGGGCCGAATTTAGAAAATCAGAGCTGGTTGGGGGCCGCAACAGAGACAGACTTGAAACGCACTAAAATACAGTTTCCTTAACCACAAAATCTATATATAGGAGGTTCTCTGTTCATTTATTTGTTGAAGAAAGTTGACAAGTCCGTGGAGAAGTGCATGCTGTGTTTATCTGTCGGCACCGCACTCCAGGAGCAGCGGGGGAGGGGCCGTGTAGGCGCTACTGGTGCAGTGCATTATGGTAGCTGTAGTGTTAACCGATTCTATGCGTTTTATCCGCGGGGCATTTATGATACAAATTAAAAATCATCCCGGGGGCCACCTGAGATCGTCTTGAGGGCCGCATTTGGCTCCCGGGCCGCGAGTTTGAGATGCCTGCTTTAGAGATAAGGCTGGTTCAATCTCTGCTGTTTTTAAATGACTTAAATGGTTTTCCACTAACTAACAACACTTTGGCCAACTGTGAAACTGCTTTATATATAAAGTTGGCATGGTATGAGCTTTGTATTTTTCTATGCTTCAAATATATTATGTATGGATGTCCCAAAATCTTCACCTTTTAGTTTGCTATTATTATTTTTATCAACAAAAGACGACTATGAATGACTGGTAAAAGGTCAAATTTATGTAGCACTTTTCGACGTTCTAGGCACTCAAAGCACTTTACATCAAGAAACCACTCACTCATTTACACACACTCATGGCAAACCTCTGGGGGTTTTGGCATCGCTATGGCCCATTAATCAATCCATAGTGGGCCACCTTTTTAAGGGCCTGAATATAGCAAAACAAACATGGGCCACTTGTTGTTAATAAACGGCTGTTCTGGCCTTTGCAAGTGCATGCTAAACCTATGTCAACCAGATGTTTGCCCAAAACATTTGTTCTGGTTGACTTGGCCCAATGTTGCAAACGGGTGTGAATCATGTTAACGCCGGACATCCTCACGGTATGTGGGCCAATTCAACAAACGTGCTGTGGGTCACTTCTGGGCCACAACAATTTTGCTATGAGTGCACACAGACACTGGGGGCGAGGAGGGTTAAAGTGCCTCTGACAGGTTGGACTACACATTTGACTAAAATGCAGTTAAGATAAATATAAGTCAAATTTTGCTCAAATCTTTACAAATGTTACCCAAGTTTAGTTATTTTTTTTCATGTTTTTAATGTTTCCTGGCTGTAAATGATGACATCACGCTGGGAATTTACCAAGAAACAACCCTGTACACTGGGCCAAAACTCCTTTAATGTCACAGATTTTTTCAATTGACAAAGAAAAATACATGTGAACACCTTTATTTTCATGAATCAATGTTTAAAAGGTCAAAAAAGTGGTTTCTTTTGTGTAAACTATGCATAACCTTTGTCTCCCCAGTGTGATGTCATCAGTGTGTTTACTTCCTGTCATTTTCAACAGATTTTTCAAATGGGTATAAAACTATAATTCATATTTACAAGAGATATTAATAGACTGAATACAATCAAAATCAGAAAAATATGTCGCACTTTAACTGTCTTGCCCAAGCACACAACCGCAATATTCATCATCTGAGAGAGCTGGAATCACACCTCCAACCTGTGGGCCACTAAACCTGCTCTACTTCTATATCTGCTCTATGTTGTTACATTTTATCCGTTTCCCCAGCATGTTCTGTTCCAAAGTGAAATATTAGCATTATTGATAGCAGGATTAGCCTTGTTGAGCGCCGCTGAAGCACCTCTGGGCGACTACATTGACCTCGTAACAAAACACCGCCGCTCTCGTGTTTGGCCCCGTTATTAAGCGGCCACGCATCATTTACACAGTGTGCATCCCCTCCACCAAACACACCCCTGCACCGCGGGCTGAGCTGGTCCATTCACTCGCCCCATTGTGCTGTAGCGTGTGAATTATTCTGCTGAGGATTCGCGTCTATAAATACTGTATCTTTGATGAAGAGAGTTGTTGGAAAATGAAAAGCCCTGAATAGTGCCCAGATGTTCCCTCTCCTCGCTGAAATGTAATCTACACTCAGATCCCGTACTGTTTTGTATTAAATGTCTTCAATTGCTGCTTGTATGCGGAGTTGCCCGAGGTGGATTAAGTCAGGGCCGGCCCGTTGGCATAAACAATCTAAGCAAATGTTTAGGGCCACAACCAATAGGGGGCCAACATTTTCTGGTGGGCTGGATCTGGACCAGAAATTGACCAAAAACACAAGTTAAAATGTAAAATCAAAAGTATTTAAATGGGTAAAAATAGGTCAAATAAAACACATCTAAAATGATCATAAATATAGTGTGATTTATTCAAATTGGGGGGAGAACCCCCAAACCTCCCTTTACATACGTCTAGTTCTAATTGTTGAAAGAAAAATGTATGAATGTCGTGCTAACCCTAACGATCCCAAATCACATTTTTATGACCATTTATCTAAACAGTATGAGTTTGGTAGGCCACAGTCTTGTTTGGGGCCTCCAAATGCATAGAGCAGGGGTTCCCAAACTTTTCTGGCCGGGACCCCCATAAAAGCCATGCAACCGACTCGGGACCCCCAAAGCTAAATGAAAATGAATATAGTAATAATTTCCCACGTGTTAAATTAGGTTTAATATTGGTTATTTGAATAGTTTATTGTCTTATTGGACCCTATTTCTAAAAAAAAAAAAAATTATATATATATATATTGTTTTTCATTTAATAAATAATTAAAATTGGATCTTGAAATCATCTCGCGACCCACAGGTTATCCCTCGCAATCCCCCGAGGGGTCCTGACCCCCACTTTGGGAACCACTGGCTTCAGACTTCTCTGAAATGTTAAAGTGCATATGACAGGTTTTTATGATTTTTGACTTAATTCAGTGTATTAATACTTGTAAAAATAAACTATAGTTTTACACCAATCAGGTAGCAGTTTGTGGAAAAAAAGTTTAAAAATATGTTGAAAATAAAACACATTGATGGCATCACACTGAGGAGACAAAGGTTATGCATAATTTACACAAAACAAACTACTTTTTTGACCCTTTAAACATTCATTGAACAAAATAAAGATGTTCATGTGTATTTTTATCTGTCAAATAAAACAATTTATGATATTAGATGAGTTTAGGCTAAGTGTACAGGATGGTTTCTCCTAGTGTGATGTCATCATTCACAACCAGAAAGTAAAATTTTATAAAGATGAAGCACATATCTACGATTGCATTACTTGTCTGAAAAAACATCACAATTAGACATTTTTAGAGCATACATTGCATAGAATTAAAGTCTGGGTTACCGTTGAGCTGACAGACCTGGATATACTACGACAAAAAAAAAAAAAAATAAAGCTGTGAGTTTTTTTGCGACTCTATCTACTGTGCCTCAGCTCCAGATTCGAAAATGAGAGAAACCGTGTCGTCTTTGTCACGATCACCAGGTGCTCTTCTTCTGAACAGGTGAACGGTATTTTTCCGTTCCAAAAACAAACGGACAAACTGTACTTCCACTGTACCAGCTGCCTCACTACACCGGTGCCCAGGAGAAACGCGTCTGATTCCCAACCCAGATACATCTCATTTCACTTTGCGCACGGCCCAGATCTGCAGATACAAAGGTGTTCTGTTTCTCGCCGATCCCTCGCGGCTGCACCGTACGGTATTTGTGTGGGTTTGGCAGAGTTCGTTCCCGTATAATCACCTGCCAGTGGTCTGCGTGTTGCGTCGATGTAAAATGGCATGAAATAAGAAAAAAATATACGTTGGAATCAAATCAAGACCAGTCCAATCAGTTTTCTTATGGGTTGATGTGGTGGGCTGTACTGTGATTGTGTTATTTTAATTTATTTTATTTTTTACTTTTACTCCCGGATTTTTCGGATGGTTTTGTTCTCGGGCCAGAAATGCTTTTGAAAGACGACAAACATCTACAGAACAGAACCAGAACTAAATCAGGCCTAAAGCAGGACTAAACCAGGTCTAAACCAAGGACTAAACCAGGTCAAATCCAGGACAAAACCAGGTCAAATCCAGGACAAAACCAGGACAAAAACAAGGACTAAACCAGGTCTAAACCAAGGACTAAACCAGGTCAAATCCAGGACAAAACCAGGACAAAAACAAGGACTAAACCATGTCTAAACCAGGACTAAACCAGGTCAAATCCAGGACAAAACCAGGACAAAAACAAGGACTAAACCATGTCTAAACCAGGACTAAACCAAGGACTAAACCAGGTCAAATCCAGGACAAAAACAAGGCAAAAACAAGGACTAAACCATGTCTAAACCAGGACTAAACCAGGTCAAATCCAGGACAAAAACAAGGACTAAACCAGGTCTAAACCATGTCTAAACCAGGACTAAACCAGGTTAAATCCAGGACAAAACCAAGACAAAAACAAGGAATAAACCAGGACTAAAACAAGGACAAAACTGTGACTAAACCAGTACTAAAACAAGGATTAAATCAGGTCTAAACCAAAAACTGTATTTTTTAAAGATGGGTTGAAGGCCAGATCATGTCCCTTGGAGGGCCTGATCTGGCCCCTGGGCCAAAGTTGAATAGCCCTGTTAGCACTCCGTCAACTGGCAAAATCAAAAGCTAGCTTGGTCCGACATTGTTAACACGCACGTGATTTGAGGCAGAAATGCTCAAAACGAATGACGAATTTGGTCATTTACGGACATAAAAACACCTTGGCGCTCGACCTGTGACGTCACAAAACTAGAAAATTCATAATCAAGTATTTTCTGAGGCTCAAAGGGAGAGGATTTACAAAACAGGATTCATCAAACAAGCAAACAAAGCTAAATACAACTCCAGGGATGTTTTTGATGACGGAACATGCTGAAAAACTCAAACAACATTTTGCATATTACGTGCCCTTTAACGCACTTCCTCCTGAGCCGGATCTGCGGATGAGGTGCGCCGTTTTCTCCCTGCTCCTCCGCGTCTACATTACGGTATGGATGCGTTTTTGGCAGGCCTCTCTCCCCGGCTATGCAAACAAGGCCACGTGTGTAAATAGCTCGTTAGCGTTAGCGCGGTGGGGCGTACAGTGCGCCCCTTTGAGCGTGTATAAGGCCTGATTGATGGGCTCGCAGCGGGGGGCCAGGTCTGTTTTATCTGGCAACGCGGCCGATGCGGGAGTCACAGGAGGACAGCTCTGTCGGTAAATTACCCCCTGTCCACGTCTTTTCTCCGTCTGCCGCTCCGAACACGTCCCATCTGGAGAAGCCTTGATTCTTTCTATTTCTGGTGTGTTTTGAGAGAATATTAAAAAGGTGAGCTATGTACGTTTCAAGGTGAAAGGGCCAAAACCTTTTTTATCTGTGGACATGTTGATTTGCAAGAAATATTCTAAACAAATGGCATGAAACTAAGAAATATCCATGAAGACAAGTAGGTTAATCCATCAAACCAAATACTACTGAGGATTAATTCAGAAAATTAAATAAATGAAAGACACAATTTTGAGCTTTTAACCATGTTCTAACAATGTTTTGTCATCCTGGAGTTACATTTAGCTTCAAGGTTTGTACACCTTTTCAAGCACTTTCAAGGTAGACAGTTTTTCCCAGCACCTTCTGCATTCCAACTTTCACAAATTAAAGTGAAAAAGTGACTAAAAGCGACAAAAGCGTGACTACAATCTGTAAAAGCTCATCTTAAAGCATCAAAACACAATTTAAAGTGACAAAAACGCATCTAAAAGCAACAAAAATGTGTCTAAAAGTGACAAAAACGTGACCAGAAGCGACAAAACATGACAAAAACGTTCTGAAACACGTGATTCTTCAATGGTAGGCAGGTTTTTTTCCAGCACGTTCCAGCTTTTCTGTACTTTAACGGATTTTAGAAAGTGGCATAAATTATCACATAACTCAATAATATGCATGAAAACACGAGTGCATCACGGCTCATTCACAGGTGAGTTTGCTCCGCCTTTCCAGCGGCAAACCTGTATGTGAAGAATCATTTTGAAAAGTTGTGTATAATGTTAAAATACAAGCACAAAGCAGTCGTAACCACAGTTTAAAAGTCCCCGATACTTAAAAACAACAAATTGAAGTTGAAAATTGAAATTAGTTGAATTGGTGCCATTAACTCTCAAAATCCGTAAGATAAAGATTGGCAAGCTTAAAAATCCAACATTTTCAAGCACTTTTTCCAAAATTCAAGAATTTCAAGCAAACGAAGAAATGCTTATTTGATAAATGCTGGTCAGAAAATCTTTCCTATCATCAAAAACACCTCCTGCTGAACTCCCTCGATCGCTGACATTTTTTCCGATTTTAGACGTCACTTATCCAAGAATTTTCATCTGTTTTAAATTCAGAAATCAAACTCATCACCAAAAATCTTACAATAAAAAGTGAACGTTAGAAACAAGATGTTAAAGTTAGATGTTAGTTTTTTTACTCAATGCCAAATGTCTACAAAATCGACATTTTTCTTCATCTGTCAAAGTTCTCTTCTTTTCCACACTCATTTTTAAATATCTAGCAATACATTTATACACTTTTTTTGTTTATTATTCTCATTGAGAGCTCTGATTTCCATACGTTATCAAAGGTATTCGTTATTGGAAATGCTGTATTCCCAGTGGTTTCTGATTGTGAGAGTGAAAGGTAGTACATCATTATATGCTAATTATTGGTGGAGTAATTAATATGCAATCGTCCCGGGCCCAGAGCCGTATGTCCGAGCAGATGGGACGCTTTCTCACACAGCCCCGAATGCAAACACCTTAGATTATCTGCAATATCTGTTTTAACACGCTCTTCCCTTTTATACGGCCGGTTTCTTCCAGTTATGCTTTAGTTTTACTCACTCACCATGACAGCTTTCGTTTACAAAGAGAATTTCTCAAAAGGGAAGATGCGCAATTTACTAATAACAAAATGCATTTTAAAACGAACGGTTGCACCTTGATTTTGAGATTATTGTTAAATTATAGTTTAGTTTTGAGATTATGATTAAGGTTAGGGTCTGGTTTTGAAATTATGGTTAAGCAGGGTTTTCACGCGCTATTAACAAAGCATTAAAAAAATCAAAAAATAAATAAGGCCTTAAAATGCATTACAAAACGTTAAACTGAATCTTCACAGGCATTAAATCTAAAAAAAAAAAAACATTTTGAAAAAGATATATCCATCAGAACAATAAATAAACATGTTATAGAAAAAAAGAACAAATAATTATCGCAGTCTGTGTCTCCAGGAGCCGCTGTATCAGACACACGAGTCCATGACAAAAGTTACCTTGAAATGTAACATTCAAATGTTTACTTTAACAATGTTTAAATCCAGGCTAAAACCTCTCTTTTCAACTGTGCATACGACTGAAGGAATTTTATTTGCATTTTACTCTCTTTAATATATTCTAATATGACTATTTATACTTTTAATTTCTGGCATTATTAAGTATTTTCTATGTTTTTGTTTTTATCTGGTAATACTTGTGAAGCACTCTGAGTTACATTTTGTATGAACGGTGCTATACAAATAAAATTTGATTGATTGATATATTTTGAATCCCAGATGCACTGGATTTATTGAATCTAACTGTTAAAAGATCAAAAATAATAGACAGGGTTCAAAACATATATGTACATGGTTAAAATTTAATCTAAATTATCTTTTTGAATATTTAAAAGTGGTTTATTATATTCTGGTCATTCTGGTGTCCAATGGAATTGTTATAAACCAGTAGTTTTGACATGATGAAAGAGGAAATTGATTGTGGCATTAATAATCTTAACATGCGGCATTTAAAAGCAGTACATTTGATCTGCTGAAACCTGCATAAACCATGTTAAGGTTAAGGCCTAGAATTGAATTCATGGTTAATGTTAGGGCCTAGTTTTCAGAATATGGTTATGGTTATGGTCTGGGATTATGAGTCCATTTAAAGCCTAATTTTGAGATTGTGGTTGAGGTTAAGGCCTAGTATTGAGATTATGGTTAATGGTAGGGCCTAGTTTTATTTATTTATTCATTATTAGACCCCCTGGAGGGCTGGGTATGGCCCGCGGGCCCCACTTTGGTTTGGGCCCCCCTGATCTAACCAGTAATCCGACGTGTGTGTCCTGTGCGTGCGATGCTTAGGCGTCTCACTTTCATCTCACTGTAGGGCGTGTGACTCGTTTGTTTTTTCTTTATATTTAAGACATTTCAAACACTTTCATGGCATTATTGTGTTCTCTCTTTTGGTATTGTACGATGATTTGGGCCAAAATACGACAATCTTGGTCTCTCTCTACAATAAAAGGATTTTGAGGATGGAACAAAACACTGTAGCTCGCTCTCACACACACGCTCGGCTTTAGAACTTTTTTTCCCCCAGACTGCAAACGCTCCGTCAATCCTTGTTCTGTTTACGGCTCTTTCTTCTGGGTAGACTTAAAGATTAGGTACAGACAGCGCACGTTTGTTTGATTTCGACACAAAAAGACGCTTATACAATATACTTGTCGAGAGCAAAAAACTAAATTTACCGTAGAAGAATTAAGTCACGTAACACACTTTTAAATTCTTCTGTCTTTTCTTCTCCTGACACCTTGACGTGGAAAGTCTGGATGTGAGTTCAGATGTCTAACTCTTTCACCTTTGGGCGATTCCCCGCTGATTCCTCTTTTGTTTTGTGTCGCGCTCCCCTGTGCCTGCTTTAAAAGGTTACTGCGCCAAAGCAAAGTTTAAAAATATGATAAAACTTTGTGTGGTTCCGAAAAGTAATAAGAGAAGCAGTGAACTGGAAAGCCCCACTCTCAAGTACAAATGTAACAACTAAATAAATTATGTTACAGGGTCTTTTTCATATTCAGATTATGCGAGATTTATTTGTGTCGAGATTTATTCAAATGTTTGCAATGTTTTTTAAATCAGCGTTTTTGTGCGTGCTCGTGGGAGATTATTGAAATATCCACGTGTGCGCTTTCAAAAGACTCAGGCAAACTTTTGGAGAGGCACGATTACTTGTTGCAGAGATATTTAAGTTCAAAGAAAGCACGACTTTACAGGTAAAAGAACAACAAAGAGTCAACCTTTACAGATTAATGTCAGATTACAGATTGTTGACTTGAGAATTCGCTGTCGTCCCAGATTTTCTGAATGAAGCGGCAGTCAATCCAATCAGAAAAAGTCTTTACACAGTGTGGAAAGAGTTATCATGACACCGTGGTTCATTCCTCCGCTCATATGCAGTTGCCACACCCCCTGAAGTAAACTTTCTCCTCTTCCGACACCTCAACAGCGCCCCCCGATGACCCAGTGTACAGCTTATGTTCCAGATGTTTGTAAAATCCAAATATCACTCAAATCTGATGCAGTTCAACTTGTTTTTCTGTTTTTCACCTTATTCCAGAAGTTGCTATTTGCATCTGTTGCAATCTTCCTTCCGGTCGTATTTATTTACATTCAGTCCATCTCAAGAGCTTGGGCTTATTGGCCTTATCCCGCCAAGCCCACTTTTGCCTCTTTTTGCCATTTTACCACTCATGTAGTAAATGTACTTCCACTTGAGAACCCCGTTCATGTAAATAGTGAACGAGGGAAAAGTCTTGTCACTAAAACATTATATAAAGTGGATTTAATGAACACATGCAATAACAAGTCACAACGCACAGATTTCCTGGGGCCTGAAAACAGCTTTTTAATCCGTGTAGAACAATTTTTCTGTTGAGCTCATCTGCTCCGTGTAAATTACAACGGAAGAAAGATGGCGGCGCCCACAGCAACTTCCAGAACAAGGTGAATACAGATCACAAAGCCATTTTCAGGCCACCCGTAAAAATCAGGTACAGCCCCTTTAAAGAAAAAGAGTATGCCTTTTTTGTATTGTTTTTAGTCTTTAAACGTGCTCTTGAGTTCTTTAATTTGCCATCTTATTCCGTAAAAGCTTTATTATCAACTAATTAAAGCTTTTCTCCGCAGTCTGGAGAGACATTTACTTAGTTCATCCAGCCAGTAGATGGCGCCAATCGCTTAGCTATATTATCTCTATAAGCGAATGTGCTACACGCAATTATCAAGCTAGCAGCAGTGGTTATCGTGTTTAGATGGCAGAAATGCTCAGAATGAGTCTGCCAATGATTTAAGGACTTAAAACAGCAGAACATTCTCGGATAAGTGACATAGATGATCTGAAAATACGTCCCAGATCAAGGAAGTTCAGCAGGATGTGTCTTTGACGCTCGGAGAGGATTTTCTAGTGAACATTCCTCAAAACAGTGTGAATGCAACTGAATGCTACTTCAGGTATGTTTTTGATGATGGAACATTGTTAGAACAGGGTTTAAAGCTCAAAAAAGTCACTGTAGCAGAATTTGTGTCCTTGAAGTAACCTCAGAGATACAGGAGTGAATACTTCAGTAAAAGCAAGAAAGCAGTAGAAGCATGATATAAAATAATATACTGAAGTAAAAGAAGTGCCCGTTTGAAAATGTACCTTTAGAGTACAAAGTATTTCCCAAAGATTTTGAAAAATGTAGGAGTCAACTGTAGAACTGGGCTGATTTTCAGTCGACAGGGCCTGAATCCTGGGTGCACGGTGGCAGAGCGGCTAGAGCTTCTGCCTCTCAATAAGGAGATCGTGGGTTCGAATCCCGCACCACCCCAACGTCGTGGTTTCGAATTCTGAACCACCCCAACATCACACGATCTCTCTGGGTGGAGTCTGCATGTCCTCCCCGTGTTACCGTGGGTTCTCTCCGGGTTCTCCGGCTTCCTCCCACCGTCCAAAGACATGACTGTACAGGTTAATTGAGAACTCTACATTGCCCCTAGTGTATGAATGTGAGAGTGAATGGTTGTCTGTCCTTGTCTGTCTCTCTGTGTCAGCCCTGCGACGAGTTGGCCACTGTCCAGGGTGTACCCCGCCTAAGGCCCAAAGTCACTGGGATAGGCTCCAGTCACCCGCGACCCCTAACGGGAATAAGCGGTAGAAAATGAATGAATGAATGAATGAAAGGGCCTGAATCCATAACTTTCCCCTGGTGTTTTTTAAGGAATAAAAGAAAGAGTAAATTTCCCTTTGTACTTACTTTCCACCACTGCTCTTTTCTACAACAACTTCACCACGGCGACGCGGGGCATTGTGTCAGATTATCGACCACTTAAAGACTCTCTCACTCCCTTGTAGTCAATGAAAGAGCACGGGAACACTTGACCTCTGACCTCTCCATCGGACGGCGGACATTTTTCAGCCCTCCATCTCGGCACTCCAAACAAACGCTTCTTTGTTTACGGCTCGCCTTTGTCCGCAGGCTACAGGATGCTACTTGTTGATGCGTGTTAGCGTGCTGGTATGCTAGCTGCCTCGAGGTTTGTTGTTATGTGAGTTCACTGATGATTTTATAAGCCTATGGACTGGTTTGATCACTGACTTTTGAGTGCTGAGCGCTTACAGTGCAGTTAAACTTTCCACAAGAGAGAAAAATACAGAAAGTTAAGTCAAGGCTAATGGTGTCCTTCAAGATACTGAAGAAAACTAAGAAAGACTGGTTCTCAAGAAAATGTCAAAATGGTATTGATGTGAAAACCTTGGGAGCATTTGAGACACATGTGAGGCAAAATTGTTTCTTTTTATGCTCCCTTATGGTCCAATGCCAGACCCTTCTGCAGTCGAACAGACTCTAGATGGGACTGGCTGCTCAGGCAAAGTTCTGAAGTTCAAATTGGTGACAACAAATGGGTTTTTTGATTTTCACCAATTGGCTATTGCAGTTTGTCAGACGTGACAGTTTAACACAGCAGCGGAGTGCGTGAAAACAATGTAATGCCGTTTGTACAGTAACTCCCAATGTACACCGAAGAAGTAACAGTGTAGAAGTGTAGGAATTACTTTTAATAATAATAAAATAATCTACACTAGAACCAGGAAGTACTCACTCACACATTAGTCTACGCTCAGGTCACTACACTGCCCCCTGTGGCTCAGAGAATAAACTTTAAAGCAGCTCTGCGTCTCTCCAAAGCACCAAAGTACATCTCTGACATGTTAGTGCCATATGAACCATCTCCACTCTGAGGACCTCAGGGACCGGCCTCCTGCAGGTGCCTAGAGTCAGGACTAAACATGGACCGGCCTCCTGCTGGTGCCTAGAGTCAGGACTAAACATGGACCGGCCTCCTGCAGGTGCCTAGAGTCAGGACTAAACATGGACCGGCCTCCTGCAGGTGCCAGAGTCAGGACTAAACACGGACCGGCCTCCTGCTGGTGCCAGAGTCAGGACTAAACACGGACCGTCCACCTGCTGGTGCCAGAGTCAGGACTAAACATGGACCGGCCTCCTGCTGGTGCCAGAGTCAGGACTAAACATGGACCGGCCTCCTGCTGGTGCCAGAGACAGGACTAAACACGGACCGGCCTCCTGCAGGTGCCAGAGTCAGGACTGAACACGGACCGGCCTCCTGCAGGTGCCAGAGTCAGGACTGAACATGGACTGGCCTCCTGCTGGTGCCAGAGACAGGACTAAACACGGACCGGCCTCCTGCAGGTGCCAGAGTCATTCTTACGATTCTGCATCTTTATGTGTTTTGTGATTTTAATGTGTACGATTTGTGCTCTAAATAAACTTGCTTTGTCATACACACGTCCAGCGGGCGTAATTACACCACGCACCACTCAAATAAGGTTGGAGTTGTAATTTTACAGTGTTATCTCCAGGCTTTTTAGCAGGAAACCACAGGAAAGAAGCGATTTTCCAACATTACGTGCCGCTAGAACTCCTGGTGTAAATCCAGGGTAACATAAAAAGTTCTATGACATACTTTCCATTTTTTTTTCTCTTTTTCTTTTTGTATTATTTCATACATCTAAGTGAATTTGCGTAATTAAAAACCCTATTGGCAATAATTTAATTACTTTGCACTGGCTTTTAACAGAAGCTGAACGTTCTAGTTTTTATTATTGTTTGTATTATTTTATCCCTGTTTTACTTTACTTGTAGTCGATGTAATCCCTCATTCGTCCATGTGTGTTACAGATGACCCGTGAAGCACTTTGTGCACCACTCGTTGTTGTAAATGTGCTATATAAATAAACTTGACCTTTGACCTTTGACATGATCATGCGACAGGTTCAAGATTCCGGGTGTCTGGCTCTCACGGTGACAGACGTGAGCAGTTTGGAGTGGACCAATGGATTTTACGTGTAAGTTCAACAGTGTGACATCACCTCTGCTTCTCTACCTCCTCATTCTTTCAGGTAAGTATTCTACGGGAGCACAGAGCAGACTGCGTGATTAATCTGTGTCTATTCATGTGTTCATTTCTTATAATTAATTGCATGAGTCAACACTAGGGCTACAACAAGTTAATCGATTATTCGCAACTAACCGATTCTATAAATTGTTGTCAGCTATTCAAGCAATCGAATAATCGTTACCTGGTGCATGCACAGACTCCAAAACATCTGCAGAGAAGAGGCTTTATGACTCAAGCAGAGGGGTAGTCGCACAAAAATGACACGAAAAATGTGTAAATGTTGTGTTTTTGACTAAAGCACCTCTTTGTCTTTAAATAGTCCCCACCAAGACGTCCTCAAACGGCTTCAGTTAAGTTTTATCTGGGTAAAATTGAGTAAAAATCTCATATTCTGCATAACAACTAATCAATAAATCGGAAGAATAATCGCTAGCAAAATTAGCAAAATTGTTGTTAGCTGCAGCCCTAGTAACACGGTAACTTTGACAGCCCTTTTTTGTTTTCACACTAAGTATTCATAATCCAGTACTCTGATTGGACCACGATACAAAATACATTTTAGATTTTAATGCAGCTATTCAGTATTCTGCAACTTCCAACACTGTTTATTCTGCCGCTCATTTAGGTCGAGTAAGGACAGAACTCCGGCGTAATCCTGTGCAAACCCAAACAGTAAACCCGGAAAAAAAAGTGTGCAAACGTTTACATCCTTCACCGCAAACGAGGCGACGGCGGCGAAGAGGCAGGAGCAAGCGCAGCATCAAGGAGAACGGACAATAACGCGCGACCAAATCGGTAATCAGGTTGAAGGTGTTGCCATGGGAACGGTGGGTGGGAGACGGGAGGTACAGGAGACTCGAAGTAATTACAACGTCCGCCCCCGGAGAGAGGAACCTCCAAACGACGCCTCCTGAGACGGGCCGAGAACATTCTGCTCCATCCATTGCAGTGAATATAGATGATGATGATGGAAGTGTCAGAGTCTGGACGCCAATATCCCAATCCAGCCCACAGCCAAACTTTTGACGAGGACGAGTCGTTAAAGGTGTACTGAGTAACTTTTCAGGCGATACCAGTACTTTAACGATACCTGCTTTTCGATTCTGTTCCTGAATTCGTCTGAACCCCTTTCTACGTCCGTTCCTGAATGGTTATTTTTTCGGTGCCTGTCGATGAATATTATGCAAAAAATATGTTTTCAAGCATTTAATCATAAATGCCATGGCAAAACAGGTAAGAAAAGACAGTGTCATTGAACAGTATCTGAATATAACTTTAGGCTGAATTCGCCTTCATTTTCTACGAATGCCTTTTGTTCCCATTTATACAGTACTCAAACATTTTTTCTTTTACTTCCTGTGATCTCTCTGGTCTTGTTCTGTTTTTTATACATTTCGAAAAGAAAAAAAAAAAAAAGAATAGTATCTGAATAAAAAGGGTTCTTTTGTTGGAAATTTTACATCTTTAAAAATGCTAGAAAAGGTTTACATTACAGTCGAAATGTTTTCATTTAAAAAACTGTTCAATGACAGGTTTATGAAGGCATATTAGGGCCACTTCATGACAGAAAAAGAAAAAAAGCTAATTTTTGAGTTTGAACATGCAAATCTGCCAGAAAAAGTAGCAAATTTGCTAAAAAAAAATTTAAGCAAATTTGCATGGTAAAAAAGTCGTAAATTTGCGTGTTTTTTCTAGCAAATGTCCTACTTTTTCTGGCAGATTTGTGTGTTTAAACTCGAAAATTTGCTTTTATTTTATTTTTTTTCTTTCATCATTTCACTTTTAATTGTAGTGAACATGACTATAATTAAGATTGTACTACAAAGCTTGCCTTTATAATGTTACTTCCTGGTTGGCCATAGGTAGAAGTAATTCCATAACTGTTACCTAGCAACCAGACTGTCAACTATGGGCAAAATCTATATAAATTACACACAAGTTATGATTTGACAAATAACTAATAACGCCTTTATTTTATTGAATGATTGTTTAAACTTTCAGAAAAATGTGATGTCAGTTCCGTGTAAATTGTCTCTGCACTTTCGATGGAATGTCGCTTTTTGATGACATCACAGAGGGATTCTGTTGTAGAACTTAGAAGCTCGACTTTCCACTTTTATTTTGGGATGATATAAAGCTATGATGAATATTTTTTTCCTCACCAAACAAAGTAATAATCAGAAAAACATGAACATCTGTCATATGCACTTTGAACCGTGTTTGTTAATATTGATAAAACATGCAGAAGTTTCACTGTTATATCAAAGGAAGCGTTGCTCAGCACATTTTCGGGCAGATTTATGCTTTTACTTCGCGTTTACTTGGCAGAGGGAGAGGATTATGCCGGAGATTGGATGATATTTTCATTTTGGCTTCATCACATTTAATCGGCATTACGCCTTAACCTGCGCCGAGGAACAGCGTGATCTGGCAAAGTTTGGCTCACACTCTATTATCTGTTTGGCTTCAACTTTATGCCGACACTGCAGAACGCGACTGGATGTGGATTTATTAGGAATTACAACACGCAGACTTTGTTTTCGGGTGGATAAAACTGCTCTGGACTCGCTGTTTCATCAGTTCTTTAGTTCGCAGGAAAGATGATACTGTTTTGTTTTGTTCGGGACATGTAGGACTATGTTGTGAATGTTGTTTGTGAACGCTGTCGATGCAGATATTTAAAGCCAAGGCATGGAAAAGCTGGCACCAAATGGACGTTTTTGTTTTTTTTTACCAGTATTTCATAAACCTTTTCGGTATTCACCTTACTCTGGACGTTTCCGTGGGCGCCGCCATGCATTGTAATCTTCCTCAACAGCGAATAAGTTCTACTCGGACTACAAAGCTGACTTTTTGTTGCGCAAGGACATTGAACATTTTGCACAGATCGGTCTACTTTATTCTATTATTTTAGCGGCGCTGCTTTTCACCAGGTCCAAACCGGAAGTGCCAGTACAATGGAAGTGCTGATGTGGCAAAGATGGGCAAAAATGGGCGGGGCAAAAGGTGTTTCAGGGCCGTAGCATCACATTCTGGTACAAACCTTCTCAGTAGGCCCATAATACATAATTTTGTATATTTATTTATCCCTGCAAATTCAGCTGTTGTCATTAATGTCGATATTTTTTATTCCCTTTTGCTAGAGCATGCTTTCGACAAACATCTAACAATAACTGCCTCTAATAATTTATAGACATTCCTGTGTAGCGACCAGCTTATTATGACACGGAACTGTTTGTTTTTGCAGTAGCTACCGGAGCAATTGTATTATTAGTATTAAAAAAAAATACTTTACACCAACTGCAATTTATAATCACTGGTTTTATTTGTCCACAACTTGGCTAACATGTCAACCATCATTTCCTTTTTTAAAGTGATCGGGCCATCAAAACTCATGCATAATTGTATTTAGTCTCTCAAGGGCTTTACTCAACCGTATTTGCATTTTACCAAACAAAATAGATTAAAGCGTAGAAAGAAATAACTGGGAAAAAAAACTAAAATCATATGGGTTTGAGGCCCCTTTCTTGCCCTGGGCCCCGGGAAACCAGTACCCTTTACCCCCCCAGTCCGGCGCCCCTGAGGTGAATTGGTTCGAATCGAGTTCAGTGCCCAGCCCTAGCACTCAGATCTTTTTTTGTTTTTTGTATGTTGCACTTGTTTTTAAATTTGAAATTGTTTTAACTTTTAAGGTCAAGGCCAAATTTATTCATATAGCACATTTACAGCAGGCAGCAGCGCCCAAAGTGCTTCACAGGTAACGCAAAATCAGGAATAAAACACAAACAACAATAAAACTTTTAAACCATTTTCCCCCCGCAAAACAATCAAACCAAAAATCACAATTGATCACTTCGAGGGGGACATTTGCGCCCACATTCTATACCAGAAGACTTTAAATCCAGGTCATGTCTCCTCCCCTCCACCTCGGCAGAAAAACAGATGAAAACCGGCACATTCTGTCAACAAGCGTAAACACAGCGTGAAGCTCCAGGACGACCTCTCAGACGACACGGCAAAGACACAGAAAAAAGGCACCGCAAGGTCACCAAACCGAAACACAAAATCTGAAAATCAAATAAGGGCAAACGCGTCGGGGAAAGTGCGAGACGAGCGCGCCGGAGATGGAAGAGGAGCGGAGGAGGAAGAGGGGGAGGCAGCGGTGAGTGAAATCGTGGAAACTGGAAAAGTGTCTTGCTCCAGGAACGAACTTGAAAGCCTTAATGGACACTCATCCTCTCAAGGTGAAGAGGAGACGGGGAGGGAGACAACAAGATGGTAAACGGGAGTGCGGGGCCTGAGTGGAGGGGAGGGAGGGAGGGGGGGAGAAACCACGAAGATGGAAACAAAGCAAAGGAGGCAAAAAATAAACCGGGAGAAAGACTTGAGTGAAGATGGAGGAGATTTTAATAGAGCTTTAGAGTGTCTGTCGGTACGTTTTTACATTCAATCATTCACTTAGCGCCAGGTGATATCAACAGAAGTGTATATCTTGTTATATTTTCGGAGCATCCTGAGAATGACACTCAAACGATATTACGTTAATCCAACAGAATAACAGAATATGTCTTTAAGGTGAGAGGCTGCAGGTGAATAGGCAAGCTTAAATGTAAAGATATCAGATAGCAGTTGAAACGTCTCCTGTAGTTTACTCACATAAATGGAAGAAAAATGTATTACAAGAAAAGTTTTTCGTCATGTCAGGTTTTCATGTAGAAATAAGGTCTTTTATGTGTAAGAATGGCCTAAAATACACATATTTTGGACATTTACAGTTACAAACTTTTACAGAGGGGATTTTGGATTTCTTATCTAGTTTTTAAGTCAACTAGATTGGACTGAAAATTGTCTTAGAATTTCAAATTGCACCTCGTTTTTTAACTTAAAACTTCAATAAATCAGTTTCAGAATTAGATATCAAAAATTCCTTCTATATGTTTCAAAATCAGTCCCAGATTGTACAGTTTGGTGTGGGATCTACTTTAAGTCTGATCTTTATGTCTCTGTGGGAGAAAAATGCATTTTAAGAAAACGGCCTTTGAAGTTACAATACCCCAGAGAAATCTATGGATGAAGTGGATTCAATGGAAGAATAAAACATCTTCAGGAGCAGATTGGACAAGTTTGTTGTTTCCAAATGAAAGCCGATATGTTGAGAGAGCAAACTGACCAAAAAACAAAAACTGGGGGAAAAAAAGTGTTTTGCCTGCAGTGTCTCGCCTTAAATGTGTTATTCGTTGAGTTTAAGGCACACTTTATTGTTCACAAAAGGAAATTTGTCCACTGCATTTGACCCATTCTTCAATGCCGCGGGGTAAGAAAAGACAGTGTCATTGAACAGTATCTGAATATAACTTTAGGCTGAATTCGCCTTCATTTTCTACGAATGCCTTTTGTTCCCATTTATACAGTACTCAAACATTTTTCTTTTACTTCCTGTGATCTCTCTGGTCTTGTTCTGTTTTTTATACATTTTGAAAAGAAAAAAAAGAATAGTATCTGAATAAAAAGGGTTCTTTTGTTGGAAATTTTACATCTTTAAAAATGCTAGAAAAGGTTTACATTATTTTTGAAATGTTCTGAATGAGAGCTGAAATGTTTTCATTTAAAAAACTGTCCAAATTACATCTCTAAAACTTTTTCTACCTCGGATAAATGAGGGATTACCCCAACTCGTCATTAAAGGTGATGTACTTTTGCCTTTTTATGTATTTAATAATAAACCACAACATACATAGATCATTGTTTAACATTTTGTTCATTGTGCAAACCGCAATATTGAAACAGAAAAAACACACCAAAACAGAAACAGTTTCATTGACTTCGAGTTCGAAACTGCAGAGCAAACAAGTCCTTGTAAAACAGTAAAAATGTAACTGTAGCAAGAAAGATTTCAACTGTATCAAGCAACTGATTACTCTTGACTAAATAAATGTTGATGGAACAAAGAAGTAGAATTTCCACAATATGTCCTCTTTAAGAATGAAGAGATTGAATCAATAAAATCTGGGCTAAAAGTAACACCTGACAAAATACTAAGTAAATAAAGTAAGATTGATTTGCCCAGTGCCAAAGTTATAAGAAACAACTGTGTGAAAGAAGGAGGCTGGAGACAGAAATGAGATAGAGAGAGCGAGGAGACAGAGAAAAGAAGAAATGGAGACAGGTAAGACGCCAACAAAGCTAGCGGGATTGTGAGACGAGAGTGGAAAGAGGGGTGTGAGGGGGGAGGGAGAAGGGGGGAGTAATGGAGAGGGAGAGACAGAGAGAGCAAATGCTAAATAATGGAATATGTGACGTGGTAAAGTGCATCGGCGTTATTCAATCATCAGGTCGGCTCTTTGTGCGAGTGGAGAGAAAAGATGGCGGTGTTCAGGGGCGTCGGACTGGGGGGGTGAAGGGTGCCTGTTTGACCGGGGCCCAGGGCAGGGGGGGCCCTCAAAAACATGTCGCATTTTTCTACGCTTTGGTGTAATAAAATGCATCGTGGTTAGGGCTGTAATCCTTTAGTCGATTAAGCGGTCGATGGCGTCTTAGTCGACCAACATTTTTATTACTCAACCAACAGTTTTATTTAGATTAAAATAAAAAATAAAATCTGAAATAAGATCATAAATGACTGTCTTTAAAAAAACAGATTTACCAGTGGAAAAAGCATAAAATGTCTTGCTTCACTTAAAATAAGAAAAACATAAAAATGTAGTCAAAGAAAAAAAAAAATTAGAAATTAGACGGGAAAAAACCCTGCTGGTTCCATTGGGAAATCTTATTTTTAAGATGATAAAATATACTTTAAAAACAGTACTTTTAAAAAGATGTACAAGTTTTACTTTCTGTTTGTTTTATTTTACGTTGATATTTATGTTTTTTCATGTGGGTAAGACCAGTAATAGGTCATTTCTACCACAGGATTCTGAGCCATCGTCCAGCTCGAAACGTGAATCAAAGCTCTTCTCTACATCCATGTGATCATACAAAGGAGGAGGTGGTTTTCTTGTAAAACATGTAACTATTAGCAGAAGCACACAGAGGTCACCAGCTCGCCCACAGAGCCAGAACGTGGCACAGAAAAAGCATAACGCAAGATGACAGGAGGTTAAGAGGTGAACCGCAGAGCAAAGAGAGGAAGGAGAGGAGGCTGGCTTCACAAACATGCTCCGTCCTGTTTGTTTCCACAAGACAAGCTTTTAAACCATCTTCAGAGGAGGATGTGGAACCAGCAGCCGCAGTGAGGCGAGAGGCCGGGACCCAGGACAGGGCCGTACACTACGAGGAAACAAACCAGTAACACAGCACACAGACAAATGCTACGTCATCAGCATTCTGGGATGGAGGCCACTGGGATCTAAATTGTTTAAAGTCTGTTTTGAATTTTCAGCATTCTATCAAAAACAGTGAATCTCCCAGTATTTACCCACAAGTGAAGAAAAAGTATAGCAACTGTGCTACAGTAGCAATAAAAAATAAATGAAATGGTCCCCATGGCGCCTCTAATTAGAAAGCTGAAACCCAAGAAAATGATGGTTTATCACATTAATTGTGGCAGCAATAAGGTCCACTTTAAAAGCGTCCCGCCTCGCTCACTCAGCGCCGGCTCAGCTCTGGGCCGCTGTGTTGGAGCGCTGTTCTTGGCTTTGATCGTGCACTTGTGGGACCACGTGCTCACGCAGTAACAGAGAAAAGGCCTGCGGTGGGCTCCAGCGCCCAGCGAAAATTCAATCCAACGGAAAGCAGCGCACTGCACGGTGTGGTCTGAGCTCCTCTGTTACTTTTAATTCTGGGTAATGCCTGTGGCCACCGCTCCAGAGCTGCGCCGCGTGGCCTCCGAGCTCGGGTTATGGAGAGCTTCCCGCTCAGCTCTCCCTGAGGCCCGGGCGTGTTGTGCATGCTTCTGTAGCGCTGCCTCTAAATGTATCGGAGCAGAGTTCAGAATGTGATTTGACCTCAGTCGTTCTGCATCGCACATCGACTTAAATAATGCATTCAGAGAGTAAACAAGCTCAGAGACATTACATGAACTTTGGAGCGTCCGGCCCTCGGGACACAGCAGCCATGAGTGTGAGTGCATGAGACTAACTCGGCCATGGATCCAGGTAGAGGCGCGAGTAAACCTGCAGCACATTTACCTCACATTCATTCAATACCATTCTGTTTCATTTTATAGCAAACAAATAGAAATGTGCACACACTCACTCACACACACACACACACACACACACACACACACACACACACACACACACACTCACGGACACACACACACACACACACACACACACACGCACACACACACACTCACGCACACACACACACGCACAAATTCAGTTTCTTCCTTCAAAGTCGGAACTCTGCTTGAAAACCACATGCTTTTTCTGACAGAGGAATGACTGCATCAAAAACATCCAAGAAATGACTAAATCTCGATTACAAAAAATGATTACTGAGATTTCATTTTCCTGAAGGCCAGAATGATAAAAGTGTGTAAGTGCCACACAGCCAGAATGCAAAAACATGCCACTTTCTCAAAGAGCTATGCAATTGTGTTACATTTTTGGTTTTGAGATTTAGTTCTTGATTTAAAAAAAAAGAAAGCAAAATGTCATCCACTGCTGTCATGCTGATACTTTCATTTGGACATTGTGGTATTTTTACGAAAAAAGAAACAGCATAGAAGCAGGTTTAGCAGCAAAAGTGAGAGGTTTTTGCAGATAATTTTGCACAATCCATTCATTTTGTAAGGATTATGTCCACAGATATTTACCTTTAAGACTTAAACCCCTTTAAACTGAAAACTATGCTGACTTTGTGTTTGAATTATGACAACATTTTTGAAGCTATAGTAGAAAAAAGTATGTGTATTGACAGAGAAGATAGATCCAAGCGCTGTATAAAAGCGCTCGGCATAAAACTTCATTGAAAATGAAGCGATAGGGTTCAAAACAACACGCACACTTTCTTTTTAAGCATTCTTATTGGGACAAGATTGGAGCAGTAGGTTTGGTGTTCACCCTTGATCCACATGGTACTTGGTTTCAACAGTTTGCTGCGTGTCTCCTCCCTGTTTCAAGCCACTGTCCTGTCAATAAAATAAAGGTTTTTCATGTTTTCATACAGAATTAAGGCATTTTATGTGTAAAAATGGCACATATCTGGGACATTTCAATGTAAAAAAATGGACAGAACCACTTTTAAATTTCTTGGTTTATTTTGTTGTTCATTTTGGTTGTTGAAAACTACATCCGACGGAATATTGTCCCAAAATGTTCAAATTTTCTTTCCTTCTGTACGTTCCGTCAAAATCTTGTCGTTTGGTGTTTATATATGTTTCCGTAAGTGCTGATCTTTATGTCTTTGTGGGAGAGAAATGCGTTTTACGAAAAAGGCCCTTGAAGTTACAATGTCCTGTTTGTCTGCATTTGTAAGTTGCCTTCACGGCAAGGGGAAGAAGCAAAAGTTTAATAATAAATCTTGCGTTCGTTGTCAGTTTTTCACGCAGGGCCGTCGACAGAAATGTGGGGGCCTGGCACAAGAACCCTCGCATGGGCCCCACTTTAATACAAATCAGTAGGAAGAGGGTTCAATTCTGGGCCGCTAAGACCTTGGGGCAAGGGACAATTGACCCCTTTGTCCCCCCCCCCCCCCCCGTCTACTCCCCTGATTCATGTAACGTCACATAAACGTAAATGAATCGAGAAACAGTGGATCACGATGTAGCGGTTTCACAAAAATAGCTGAACAGATGATTACGCGGGAGCATTTCTACACAGTTTCTTCATAAAATGTCGTATTATTTATGCCACTTTTCTATCTATGGGATAATTAGCGTGTTCTTTAGTGCCGCGTAAAGATGCATTGTTCTCACCTGGAGCTGTGAAATGCCTCCGCTTCATTAACAGTGAAGCTGAGAATAGGCACAAGGTTGAGGTGTGAAGCGATGTGTCAAATCCATAATGTCACCGAAGCGTCTTGTCAGAGGCCGACGACAAACACAATTATCAGTGCGGCGAGCTGGGAAATGTATTCTTTTAATTGTACCTGTTAAGTCGAGCAGAAGAGCCAAGAATATGATCGTGCAACAAGTCAACTTACTTTTGCACTGTTGTTTTTTTATATTGTTTCTTTATTTTCAGCGGTGAGAACAAATGAAGCCCTTGGGCAACGTGAACGCCGTGCTAGGTTGAGCCATGTGCCTGGACGCAATTGGCCGGCAGGTTTTGGTTAAAAGCCGCGCGGGAGAAAGTGGGGATTTTTACCCGTGACGTTACGATGCGGGGAAAGTTCAAACGGGGTGATTTGGGAGGCTCGGCGAAGATGGTCTCGTAAACAGGATTGATGAAAGTGAGCGCGAATGAAGCTAAACACAACTCCAGGTATGTTTTTGATGAGGAGGCAAGAATATTACAATGTTAAAAGCTCAAGAAAGTCAATTTTGTGTCAGTGTCTTTCCTTTAAAATGTTTCTATTGTTTATATGTTTGTATTGAAACAGGTAAAAGTTCAAGTCCTGGTTTTCATCGCGGAGTTAAGCAGAAACTAGCGACCGTCTTTGCAACAAGTATGTAACATTTATGACATATAACGCTGCAGATATATTGTACAGATGAAACTTTTTTCCAAAAATTACCAACACACCTGTGGAACATCAATATTATGAACCAAAACATTCCGATTTAACCAGCGTACATGTTCCTGCAGAGTCGGCGCTGGTGCACGTGAGCCGTTTGACTGCTGCTGTTTTGCGAGGTCTAAAAGCGAGCGAGGGTTACACGCTGGGCCTTGTACCTCTAAATATTACATCAGCCTCCACAGGGAAACAGCACCGGACTATTTGTATCTGCGGCTATATAAGGCTGGGCAGAGTTTGATCTTTTTTTGTAGCAGGACTTTAACGGTATCTTTTAAACGCTAATCTGAAGACAGGTTTACGATTTTTTAGTTTTTACTTTATTTGGTGGAATAGTTTCACACCAATCAAGAGTCAGTTTGTGAAGAAAAGTTGAAAAATAACGCCTGAATTCCACATCATGCGTCTCCGCTCCGCTCTGCTGCGCCGCAGACCGCCTCCGATTTAGAGCGCAGACCCTCGCCTACTGGATGCAATTTGTCTCCGCCAGTCCGCGCAGCGCAGGGCTGCGAAGTCCCGAGCGATCAGAAAGCACTCCAAAAGTATCGGAAAGAAAACAAATGCAGATTAACTGATAGTCTGTCGTTTGTGCAACTGCAATCACTTTTTCACCGTGTCAACACAGCGCATGAATAGAGCATTAATAAAAGTGACAGCCTAAAACTGTATTTAAGACATTTACAACCATTTACATGTTTGGGGTGGTATTGATTGTAAACATTTGCCTTCTGGGTAACAAAAAGTTTAATGCACGTCATTAGGTCTGAGTTAAAAGTTTTTGTTTTGGAAACCCAGATGTAGTTCGTGTTTTCTTTCCTGTTTGCTGAGGCGCAGACCTGCGCAGCGCTTACGCGGGATGTGGAACGGGCTTCATTCATTCAGATGGCTGCGTAAGTTCTGCGCAGTGCGTGGCGCAGCGGAGCGGAGCGGAGACGCACGATGTGGAATTTGCCTGTAAGTTGACATTTACAGGAAGTAGAGCAGAGTTCCAAAACATGATGACGACACACTAGGGACAATTTACAACTAAGAAACACATTTTCTGTCCATTTAAACATTCAATCAACAAAATAAAGGTGTTTCCATATATAAATTTGACCCTGTGGGAGTCAAGTGGTTGCTAGGTAACCGTTACAGAATTTCCTAGTGTGATGTCATGATTTACAACCAGGAATTAAAAATGCTAACCTAAAAAAAATGCCAAACTGGGATAAAAATAGTGAATTCTTTAACAGAATCTTAATTGTGTTAACTATGTTTTAGTAAAATAAGTACTTCAACCTGTCATGGCCACTTGAAGATTCTTTGTACTGTTATTGTCCTTTAAACATGCTCTTGAGTGCATTTGCTTTGGAGTCTCGTGTTTTAGAACAAAAAAACTACAATTTTAAATGTAACTGGTATTTTCCACACTAAGACTTGACTTTGGGCTCCATCTAAAGGCAGCAAAGGGAATAAGCATGGGGAAATAAACAAAAGCTAGCTTGCTTCAGCCTGCAGCATGCAGTTGTAATGAACGCGATTTGAGGCAGAAATGCTCAGAATGCTCTGGAGATGATTAATGGACTTCAGACAGACAGGAGACCTCGGGGCTCGACTTGTGACATCACTACACTGGGAAATGTGTGAGTGTTTTTGACGTTCAGAGCGAACAGCATTCATCAAACTATCATGAACGAAGCTAAATACAACTCCAGGTATAGTTTTTATGAGGGAACAAAGTTATAACATGGATAAAAGCTAAAAAAAAAACAACTAAAAAAAAACATTTTGCATAATGTGTGTCCTTTAAAGGAAAATTATTATGCATTTTTTGTATAGTATTTGCCTTTAAAGCTGCTCTTGAGCGTCTTCAGTTTGACATTTTAGTTTGACAACTAAAAATAAAATGCTTTTTACAATTTAATTTAATTGCTGCGTTGGGATGCCATTTGAACTCAGCCGTGGCTCCATCTAGTGACTGTAGAGGCAGTTACACACATGTATACCCACAATGCACTGCAGTAAAGAGTGAATCTAACAAAGTTGGAGTTATCATGATTAGATGGAAGAAATGTTCAGAGCGAGTCTGATGATGATTTAAGGACTAAAATAAATGCTACTCCAGGTATGTTTTTGATGATGGAATGTTCAATTTTGTATAATATTTGTCCTTTAAAACTCGAGATTATGACATCATTTTTACCTTTTTGTTTGGTGCCAATGAGCAATGAGTTTCAGTCCGCAGCCTCACAGTTATATCATCTATTTCTTTAACACTTCATTCAACCTTTTGCTTTAACCCCTTACATTTGGGGCCTATTTTTCTTAAAACGCCTGACCAAAATGAGCCCCGATTCAAACTGTAGCCGTTCTTGAACCCTTTGGAGCGCAAACTATTGTCTGGACTCTTTGTGAAGCTGACACTCTGTAGTTTTAGCCTCTCGTGTCCGATTTACTCTAATTATAAGTGGGAACAAGCTCTGCTCAGAAGAATATCATATTTTCGATTCCACCTAGATTTTCCTTGGTGTCAGGAGGATGCTCTGATTGACACTAGATTAGGCATTTGTCGGTTTTGACAATTCCTCTTTCAAAGCTGAAGCTAATTTAACCAAAGATGAGAGTTAGGGGCTTGTAATAATGTTAAAAAGTCCAAGCATAATCCATTTAAAAGGTTTAAAATGTGAACTTTCTAAAAAAAAAAAAAAAAAGAGAGATCTTTGGAGTACACACCGATTCATCTCAAAATGGTTGATTTGACTGGAAATAAAATGGTTACAGCTTTATATTTACATTCAACATGCCCAGAAGCTTGATATATCTTTTTATATGACACAAAAAAAAGGAATAAATTGACAAAAACTTGGAGAGCCACATTTCCCTCCAAACCTCATGTTAATCCGTTTTATTTGTCAGTCATGGCTTGTTTGCCTTTTTAGTTTTAAATCACATTCATTTAGAGCTGTCACATTTCTTCTAAAACAATTTCCCGTTGAGCGATGTGTTCATAAAATGACTAATAATAACGTTAATAAAATAACAGCCTCTGACTAATCTTGAGAAAAGAATCTGTTCTTTTAGTAATGCCCCCAAGAACGCGCTGCACATCGTTTTTTAATTAAAATCCGCGCGGCAATATCCAACGAGAACAACTCCGATTTCAAAAGCAAACACACGAATCCAGCCGGCAGAAGTCACAGAAGCGCTATTGTTTTGAAGTATATCTTTTAGTCCGACGCAGCAGATGTTTGGAACTGTGAATTCCTCTGAGAACTGAACTAAAACACAAAACGCGTCGAGGTTTTTTTTGCTAAATTCGTGGAAAATACATGCCAAATTTAGCGAAATGGCTTGAATTTGCAGCTCGTTTGAACAGCGGGCACGGCGCAGCTTGAACGCAGTGCAATTACGCGAAAATGTTCCAGAATAATGAGTTTCTTGAGACGTTTGACTCGAAGGAAAAAGAAGTTAAACTAATTGGGAGACTTGAGCTTGAGGTTTAGTAAAAGCTGACCGCACAATGCTTATTCATTACTGTACAAAACACAGGAAAACTGCATTTCTCTTCAGTTCTGCCAAGGCTATTAAAGCTCTTCGACGGCTCGGGTGAAGTTTTAGTAACATTTTCTGGAGATAATGAATTAGAAAATGAAGCGAAGACTGTTTATTTTCTCGTTTTCTGGTCTTATTACAGTATTACAGCTGGGTTTACTAACTTTATTCTGTAAAAAATAATGTCAAGATTCATTGATAATCGTCATTTTTCAGGTTCATATGCTTTTGTTTGTTCATCTGTGTGAGACTCGATTTAGCTCTTTTGTTTCAACCTAGTATTTGGTTTTCTTAGTTTAGGTTTGCCTTTTGTGTGCATATTTTAGATTATTGTACTGTTAATCTACCTTTACATTCTTGTTCATTGAATTACAACTGTATTTTACGTCTTTACATCTTGTTTAATTATACTTCCCCAAAACCCTTGTAGAACTGGGTTGTAACATCAATCTAATAGCATAAGTCGGGTACCACTCTCTAAACAGGAGATTAAAATTGTAATGCTGTCATAAAAATACTTGTAATTGCACAAATGCATTTATTTATTCATAAAAGCCAGTGGTAGAAGATGTGCTCAATTTTGTGACTTAAGTAAGGCAAGACACTACAGGCAAAAAAAAAACTTTTTTTTTTTTTTCAGTTTTTTGTTTTTTGGTCTGTTTGCTCTCTCAACATGTCGACTTTCATGTGGAAACAACAAACTTGTCCAATCTGCTCTTAAAGATGTTTTATTCTTCCATTTAATCCACTTCATCCACAGATTTCTATGAGACATTGTAAGTTCAAAGGCCGTCTTCTTAAAATGCATTTTTCTCCTCTAGAGATAAAGATCAGCCTTAAAGTAGATCCTACACCAAACTGTACAATCTTGGACGAAACAATATTTTGACGAAATGTACATAAAGATTTTTTTAAATGTCTAATTCTAAAACTTATTTATTGAAGTTTTAAGTCAAAATAGATTTTCAGTCAAATCTAGTTTACTAAAAATCAAAATCCAAAATCCCCTCTGTAAAGTTTTTCATGACTAATATGTCTACAAAATGAACTAAGAAAGTCAAACCTGGTTCAGTCCATTTTTCAGATTTAAATGTCCCAAATATGTGTCTTTTTGGACATTTTTACATAAAATCCCTTATTTTTACATGAAAACATGACATGATGAAAAACTTGTAATACGTTTTTTTTTACGTACATTTATGTGAGTAAACTACAGGAGTGGTTTCAAATTAATATCTTTAAATTTAAGATTTTTTCCTATTCACCTGCAGCAGTGTCTCGCCTTAAAAGCTCAGTAGAAAACAACAACTGAAAGCTTGTCTAAACAGAACAGTCTCAAGTCCAACAACATGTTTGCTGACTCTGCTATCAAAACTCCCCACCACGCTCTCCCACACACACGCACACACACAAACGCACACAAACACACACGCTTAGCTAACCCCGGCGCCGTGTGCACAACTGCTAACCCGTCTAATTGGCCTCAAAGCAATCAACCCCAATTACCCGAGCCCATAAGTGTCCTGAGGGCGACAGCAGCAGCAGCAAAAGCAGTAAAGAGCGAGCAGGTTTGAGCACGCCCACAGAACAGGCCAATCCTCATCTGCCGCGCTGTCAATCCTGCCGTCTACGTCTTACATTTCACCGGTATCGCTTGCGTCGATGTTCAGATTTGGTTTATTTTGTTTTGAAGCCACTGGTTTTCCGTACGCAGCAGAAAATAACAATCTAGCCTAGTTTGAAAAGACTTGAGTTTATCGTTTTGAGTTGGATTTGAGTACTCGATGAGATGTAATTGCTCGTGTGACGCAGAATATTTCACTGGTTTCAAGGTATTTCTGATGCTAATTTATCCAAAATGAGCCAATTAACCAACTGGCGGATAATTTGGCTTGAAGTAAGAAGTAATGAATTGAAACAAGTCAGAAATGGTTAGTAACAAGTAAAATAGTCCACGTATATTAAAGAAATGGTCTTAACTAAATCAAAATGTCTGAAATTAAGATTAATATCCTGAAATCAAGGCTTTTTACTTCATCTAGAACTGACTAAAATGAGCCCCAATTCAAACTGAAGCTGTTTCTGAACCCTTTGGAGCACAAATTAATGTCTGGACTCTTTGTGAAGCGGAGACTCTGTAGTTTGGGACTCTGAAGTCTGATTTACTCTGAGCCCAAACTCTGGAATGCTCTGCCTCCACACGACCAAACGGCACCCACAGTGGAGTGTTTTAAGTCTCGTCTTTACTCTCTGGCTTATATTTATTTGAACTTATTTAACATATTTATGGCTATTCTATGGTTTTAGGATTATGGTTGGTATTGATTTGACTGGTTCTATTGTTTTTAGTGAGTGCTGGCATCAAATTGAGCAGTTATTGTATGATTTGTTGGTTGTTTGAGGTTTTGTGTCTGTGCAGCACTTTGGAAATGGTTCTGTTTGCAAAATGTGCTTGATAAAAAAGTGGATTTGGATTTGGACGGACAGTAGACGGAGCATTTGTTGGGTTTTGACCATTCCTATTTCAAAGTTGCAGCCAATTTAAAAATGAGATTCAAGGACTTGTTATAAAGTAAAAAAAAAAAAAAAGAAAAAAAAAAAGCCTACTGTATCTACATTTTGAAGGCTTTATTTTCTTTCTTTTGGCATAGAAACTGATCCTAATTCTTCTCAGAATGCCCGATTTAACTGGAAATAAGTGGGTTATCGCGTTTTCATTTATATGTCTTAATGTCCAGCAGCATGATAGTTCCCTTTTATCACATGGTGGACAAAAAGGATTTAAAAGATTTTAAAATATTCAACGGGCCCAGCTTCTTTTTAGTAGTATTTGTCGAGCTATTACCTGGTGGATCAATAAAGTGACGAAATAGTAAATTGGGACTACACTAGAACTAAACCAGGATTACTAAACCATTGTAACCATTAACCAACAAAGTCTACTGAAGTGGGAACAAGACTGGGTTAAACCTCTTGAGAAGTTGTAGTTCCAAAAAGTAGTTCATGAACCAATTTGCAAACTGCCGTTTTCGTCGCCGTAGTCAGCGCTTATTTTGTCGATTAGTCGATAGTCAGTGATAATTTGTGTTGTACATTGAGACTTTAAATACATTATCAGATAAATTAAGGTTGAAATTTGGTGACTAAAGGATTCTAGACAGAAAACAGTTATGAATATCGACCGGCGATCATCAGCAGACACAGATAGAGTTGGTTTTAGAGCTGTTGAATTGTCAGTGGGATTCTCGCTCACCTAAAACGACTCCTCTCTTTGAACAAAACCTGATTCACCAGATGAAAAAGCCTTCTTATTTTTGATAAATATTCAGGTAATCAGGCGTCATTTGGAATTAGAAAGAAGAACAGACACAAAGAGAAGAGTCTTTTTATCTCTCGTCTAATTGTAAAAACTCTTTGGGAGGATCTTTGATGTTTGTTTCCAGGAGAATGAAAGAAGGAAAAGAAAAGATGAAATCAACAAAATGATTTCCCCCGTCGGAAAGCATGCGCGTTGTTCATACACAGGCAAGGTGCGTGAAGTGTCTTGCCAAAAGAAACGACGACGGCGCAACAAAAGAAGGGTTTCACAGGCCAGAATCCCCGAAGTGACCAGGACCATCTGTAATCCTTTCAGGTCACAAAACATTTCAATGAAAGCTGGTGACGTTTCGTTGATCTCAACTGAACAAACTTTTGAAATTCCTACAGGTCAACAGATTCCCTAAACATTTTATGCTTATGGTTGTAAAGAAAACCTCACATTATTTAAAGATAGACTATTCACGTTATTCCGCCCCGCCCACTTTTGCCTCTTTTTGCCACAGATCCACACTCCTGTAGTGAACACAATTCCAGTTTGACGCTAAAACATTATAAAAAGTCGATTGATTTGTGTAAAATGTTTAATGAACACGACCAACAACAAGTCAGCAACGCACCAATTTCCACGGCCTGAAAACGGCTTTTTAGTCCATGTAGAACTTATTTTCTGCTGAGCTCGTCTGCCCCGTGTGAACTAATACAACGGCAACTTCCGTAATAAGGTGAATAGAGTTAGGCTTAACCCTAACAGACCTCCGAGGGAGAAAAATTCCATGCAAATTTTCCTTAAAACTCTTGAATAAATTTCCTCAACTCCATTCGGAGTAAACAAATGTCTGCTGATGTCGAGTGTACACTGACTCCAGGGCTGGTGCGGTTCCGGACCAGCAGTCTGGTACCAACAGTCTGGTAACACATTCAAAATACACCGCCATATAAGTCACTACCTCGGGCCTCACCAGCAGGGGGCCACGAGATGTGCCTGGCCGATCTACCAAGGCCATATCTAACAGTTTACTCATCACAAAGTTATTGTCAAACCATTTTAGAACTCAGAATGTTTCTAGTGTTCTGACTTAAGCAGAGCCTAATGGGCCCTGAACTGTTTCATGTTTCATATTATCAAAAAAGTGTATTATGGATTAAATGACAGGATTTCACTGCTGTGTGCAAAGACACTGAGTGAGTACATCCAGCCAGCAGACGGCGTAATACAACCACGATTAGCCTAGCAGCAGCAGTTATTGTGTTTAGAATATGTGTCCTTTAATAACACCGGCTCATTCCGATGCTGCCGTGATGCAAACTAATAAATGAGATAAAACACATCTGTCATCGTTACAATCATGAAAGTGTTACATAAAAAAAAAAAAAAACAGCTAAACCAAAGAAAAAGAAAAAAAAACATCTTATGAATAATAACATTTTGGGGGGGATTTTATTTTATTTTATTTAAGTTCAAATAGCAGTTTGGAGGGATTGACAGAACATGGTTTGAGGTTACTCCAACAACGTTCATTGTGTCTTCTTTAGTTATATCCACACAAAGACAGGTCAATACCTTAGTGTGGATGTGGGGGTTGGGGTTGTGTCCAGATTTCAGATGGAGGATTCAAACTCAAATGTTTTCACCTTAGTTTTCTAAACCAAGGTTAAAACATCTGGATTTGTGGTGGGTTACCTGGACGCTGTTACTTTTTTGTCCAGATTCTGAAGCAGTTCAGTAATCTGTGACTCTTTCTTCCTCTCTCTTCCTTTGTGGATGCGCCCAGGTCCTGCAGCTTTTTTCTGGCCTTTTGAAGGTCTTTGGTCAGCACCTCGTTAATCTTTGTTTTTTGTTTAAGTTCTTTCTGGAGTATGATGTTCTTAACCGCTATACCATCCTTCTCGTTTATGGAGGTCACAAGCTGCTCCCTCACAGACGTGTGTGCCTCTTTTGTGTCCTTGAGCTCCTTCAAAACACCCTTGAGGGAGTTTGCATATATTCTGTTCAGAAGTTGTTTTTCGTCCCTTTCATGCTCAATTTTTCTGGCAAATTGTGCCATCTCCTCCGTCTCTTTTCTGGCGCTCTGAAGGTCGTCTGTCCTCTGCTGGAGTTCTTCCTGGAGTTGGTTCTCCTGGTCCTTCTGTTCTGCCAGACGCTGCATTAGTTTGCCGTTCTCGATGGTCTTGTTGTCAATCTCCTTCAGGGCGTTTGTGAGCTGTTCCCTCAGAGACACATATGCGTTTCTGGTCTCTGAGAGCTCCTCTCTTGTGGAGGTAAGGGAGTCGGCTAGAAGTCTATTTTCATGACTTTTGTCTTCTATGCTTTTAGCGAGTCCAGTCATGTCCTCTAGCTCTCGCCTCGTCCTCTCCAGATCCTCTGTGAGAGATGCAATGCGCTTGGTTTTCTGCTCGCATTCTTTCAAGAGGTCGAGTTTGACTTTCTCCCGCTCTGACAATGACATTACCATCTGTACGGCATGTTTGCTGATGTACGCCTCCAGTACCGAAATCTTTATGTTCTTGGATTCAATTTGATCCGTCAGAACATTCATGGCTGTCTCTGCTTGGTAGAGACGAGAGTTCTTTTCTTTAAGTATTAGGGAGTATTTATTCTCCATAGATTCAAGTTTGTTTTTTAGTTCTTGAATCTGCCTGTCTTTATTGGAGACACGGCGCCTTCGGAAAAAGTTCCACATGGCTGCTTCTTAAAAGTGTTCCAATAACAGCCAAAACAGTGCTCACAAGGCGTCCTTAAAGGTTTGGCGATACAAGCTAAAACGAGATATCTGCTGCTGAGAAAGTCGCGTGCTTCTCCTACTGAAGTCTGGATCAACTGTGAACTCAGGACTTGTGTTTTAGTACTAAGTAGAACACCTGTGACATCATCATCATGTGTCATGTCATATGTCAACGGAATGCTGAGGTTTGGTTGTCATGGCAACAGAATACTGAGGTTTGGTTGTCATGGCAACACATTCTAATAATGGCTGTCTAAAATTCAAATGAGTTATAACAGTGGTTCTGGAAGTTGCTGTGGGCGCCGCCATCTTTTTTCAAGAATTGTGAAGAATACTTAAAGGTCCCATATTCTGCTATTTTGCCCTTTACACAGTCTATTCTAAGGGCTTTGTTGATAAATTTTTGCGTTGTGCAATATCCATAACATAACAGTTTCCAAAAAACACCCATTTCTTGGACTGGCCCCCCTCCTTGCAAAAGCAAACGGCTCACTCTGAGATCCGACCCCCCCAAACAGAGAGCAGGCTGCCTCCCCCGCCCAACTCGCACGCCTCCCCCGCCCAACTCGCACGCCTCCCCCGCCCAACCCGCGCGCCGCGTGTCGAAGCCTAGAGCGGAGATGGTGCATGCGCCGTGTGCTCCGGTAAACAGCGATACACAAACACGGGAATAAACCTTTTATCGTCCTGACGGTGCGTCGTGCCGAGTCCTACGTCCTGGATCTGACCTGGAGTTTGACGTGCTCCAGTACCTCGACGACGGACGTTGCCGTTTGGTAAATAACAAGCTAACTCTTCTATCTGTCGTATCCATCGTGTAATTACTGTGTAGCATTAGCATTAGCAGTTTTTATTCTGCGGCTGCGCGCTTCCCAGAGGCATGGCTTAAACACCGCGTCATCCTAGTGAAGCCGCGTCATCCTGGTGAGGAGCCCCCGTCTGCTGCTCAGCCGAGGGGGACGGAAAAGACAGTTCTCTAGCGAAAACATGCGGGAATCAATCAAAAAACCACTTTGGGCACACATACAAGGCCCAAATAGCACTGTAGGAAGGTTAAAACCTCTGAAAAGTCGATTTAGCATGTTATGGGACCTTTAAATTCTTCTCATTGTAATTGTGACGCCAAGATTTGATATTGTGACATCCCCAAGTGTACTGTGTTGTTAGACCCATTGTCACTATAATCTACTTCATCACATTTAAAAATAGATTTATTACAATATCATAATTAAGGTCTGATGCTAAAACTATTATCAAAAATAGATACTCATTTGAGCAAGTATTATGACACATAAACAGGATAACGTTTTCTAGTCCTTTATAAGATCTAGAATGGAAAGTTCTAATGTTTTGTGTTAATAATTACATTCTTTTGTGAATTAGAAATCGTATCAGTTGGTCGCGTAATCAGTATGACATTTAAGTATTGTGACAAAACAATTTCCAAATACCTTCCAAGTCATCTCGCGACCCTCTCTTTGGCAACCACTGCACCAGATCCACCACAACCCGTGGTATTGGCACTGGTCTCCCGTTCCAGTCCTGATGTCTAACTCTGCTTAACTTACGTGGTCAGTAAAGATTGGGCAAGTTTTTGTAGCAAAATAGGAACAAAACCAAAACATGACACAGACAGAGACCATAACACAAATGGCCCATTCATGAAGTCCAACATATTGGTCCCAGTTTGTCCAGACTCTGTCCAACTTGTCCAGCTCCAAATGAGTCATTTTTTCCATTTTCTGAAGGTAAATTATTATTTGTGTCCAGTCCTTGATCGTAGGCTCAATTTGTGTCATCCATTTTTTCGTGATGGTCTTTTTCCTTGCGCCCAGAAGTATGTATATGTAGGTACATCCGAAGCTGTTAATTGACTTGACTTGAACATGCAACGCTGGAATTAGCCATGGGCTGTTTTCATCCGTTGTCCAGTATTCACTCTCACAAACACATTCACACACTTATTGTACATGTTTTTAGCGGTTGAGGAAACCGGAGCACTCGGAGGAAACCTACACAAACACGGGGAGAACATGCAGAAAGGCCCCTGGTCGCTCGGGAGTCAAACCCCAGACCTTCTTGCTGTGAAGCAAGATCACTAACTGCCTCACTACCGCGCCGCCCCGGTAGCGCTGCCGTTTACAATGTCAATGACAGGGTTTTTGGGGCCCAAATACATAGTTCTGAAGTCAAGTTGGATGCCAGAGCTGAACAACTGCATTCTAGAGGCTGGTCCATATTTTCAAAAAAGGAGATCATGGATATGGCTCAATAACCCAGTTATTCTAGCGCATGTAAATACATTCCTTGCTGAATTTAACAAGCATATGAACAACATTTGTCTGCACTGTCGCCATCATTTAGTTTTTATCCTGCTGCCCCAGTAAAATGAACGGGATAGAGTGCGCAACTCCTGGAATAGTCTATGGCAGGGGTGTCCAAACTTTTTCCATGGAGGGCCGCATATTGAAATATAGACCAATCGGAGGGCCACAAATCAATCGTGAAACATTAAAAAAGCTGCATTTATCTGATGTTTTAAGCGCCACCGCATCTATATTCAGTCTCTAACCCTAACCCTAACCCAGTCTTAATATCAGGTCTGTCTCGCACCAAAATGTTAGTTATTTCGGTTAAAATTGTAGAAAATGTTAAATTTGCTGTAAAAAGTAATTGGTCTGAGGGCCGCATTTGGCCCCCGGGCCTTAGTTTGGACATGGCTGGTCTATGGGCAGTGTGTTCACATGATCAACTTTTGCATTACTGGATTTCAGATGACATCACAACATTTTATGGGCCAATAATATTTAAAAGACAAATTAGCAGGTCTAGTCACCAGTGCAGATCATTAGGTTGAAATTTTGTTAATTCGCATTTTGAAAATTTCCTGCCAATGTTCAATGTAATCCATGGGGAAAAAAAACAAACAAACTTGCTCTTGTTCCCCATCTGGGAGTTTGACACCATCACATTGTAGAATCTGAAAGTCACCATATGACACAAAAGCGACAAAGCGATTGGATGTTTTGGCGTCGGGTTTGCGTCATAGTTTGGGCACACGCGAGGACAGCCTGACGTCTCAGAGTGCAGCCGTGTGTCTCTGTGTCTCTGTGGCTGATGTAAATGTGAGAAAGACATGAACTTGCGTTGCCATTGTAACTTAGTTGTGGCTCCATCTACTGGCTGTAGAGGCAATTACACACATGTTAATATATACCCACAATGCCTTGTAGAAAAAAGTGGATCTGACAAAGCTGTATTTATTGTGATTAGACAGAAGAAATGTATAGAGCGTCTGACGATGATTTAAGGACTTAAAACTGATTCTGGGATAAATAACGACAGCATCATCAACGTCACACATCGGAGGAGTTCAGAACGCAGTGTCGGAGAGAGAGGGTTTTGAAACGAGTATTCATCAAACAAACATGAATCAAGCTAAATGCTACTCCAGGCATGTTTTTGATGACGGAACAATGTTAGAACATGGCTTAAAGCGCAACAAAGTCTGTTTTGCGTAACAGTTGTCCTTTAAAAAAATTTTTTAAGAAATTCTTTATTATTTTAGTGCACCAGGATGTACAAATGATCAAGGGCAGAATAAAGAACCAAATTTCAAAGGTGCCAAATTGACGACAGAAACTAAACTAAATGGGCTGATGGTGATTCAAGCCTTTTATTAATGTATTTTTTAATTGACATGGGGTGCTTTTATTTGGAAAATGATTTAACCATCATCTTATAATTTTCTACCGCTTGTTCCTGTTACGGTCGCAGGTAAGAGCCTATACCAGTGACTTTGGGCCTCAGGCGGGGTACACCACTGTCTCAAATCGATAAAAAGATTGTACGGTTGCCTTGGGTTTGGAAGCTCAAAGAACAGAAACCAATGCGAAATAGGGCCAACGCCATGGACAAGGGCCGTGCTTACCAGGTGCTTCGTGCGGTGTTGCATGTTTTCTTTTGAGCATCAGGTCCCAAAATTCAAAAACTTTACTTTCTCTTAACGTCAGCACAATTCTAAAATCTTGCCTGTAGTAAGCATGGATTTATTCTTAAACCCCCCGCACGTGCTGACATTCGCAGAAATAGACAAAACTAAAAATGTCCGGAGCATCTGGCCCAGCGGATGGTGCGATTTATCAGACACACGAGCGGACAAACAGGAAACTCGAGCAGACATGTTTGTACTGGCAACAAAAGCTGTACCAGGGAGCTTTGCCAGATTACACGCGAGAGAAAAGCATCCAGGCCAAGGAAGTCCAAAATGTGACTCCAGTCCAGCAAATAAAAGGCTGAACAATAAGAAAAAATAAATAAAGTGTGCTACTGCAACAGAATTCAGCCAGTTTTGTGCCAGCTTTCACTCGTATGTGTCATTAGGGCTGGACTGGGAGAAAAAAATTGGCCAATAATACGTCAAATTCATTAACTTCATGTTTGTGTGTCATTCAAATTCGTAACTGAGGATTTGGTCCAAAACAGGAGTGCTTTCGTGTTTTTGGTGCCTTTTAGCTAATCTGGCCCCCAATGCTTTAAAAGAGTTGGCTGTGCTTGCCAGTGGTGCACATGTGGTTGCTGTGGGGTTAAAGGAGCTCCTACACACCAAACTGTACAATCTTGTACTTAACAACAGTTTTGCGGAACATACAGAAAAATTTGTTGATCTAATCTAATCCCAAACTTGATTTATTTATTATTTAAGGCGACAAAATTAGGTGAAATTTGAATTTTTAGACCAATTTCCAGTCGGATCTAGTTGGAAAACTAAATAATAAATCCAAAATCCCCTCCGTACATTTTTTTTGTAACTACAGTATTTTCCGCACTATAAGGCGCACCTAAAAGCTTTCAATTTTCTCAAAAAACTGACAGTGCGCCTTATAATCCAGTGCGCTTTATATATGGATCAATACTGAGCCAAGCTAACTACGCATAACCAGAGCCACTACTGTAGCTTCTATTCTATGCTTTATAATGCGGTGTTTTATATATGAACAAAGTTTTCAAATAGGCCATTCATTGAAGGTGCGCCTTATAATCCGGTGCGCCTTATAGTGCGGAAAATACGGTAATATGTGTACATAATGAACCAAACATTTTAAACCTGGTTCAGTCCATTTTTCAGATTTAAATGTCCCAAATGTGCAATTCTGGCAATTTTTACATGTATAATGCTTATTTCTTTATGAAGACATTACATGATTAAAAAAAAAACTTTTAAGTTAAGTTTCTTATATCTTTAATCTCTCAAAATATATGATTATTTTCCTATTCACCTGCAGTGTTTCCCCCCAATAAGGAAAGCATTCATAATTTTCAGTAACGTTTCCATTAGAAAAAGAAGTAAATAGAACAGTCACATTTATATTGCCCTTTGCTACCTTCAAGGCACTCACAGCGCTTTACATCAAGCGCCCAGTCACTCATTCACACAGAGTTTACCTTATAGCGCCTTAGAAGGATGGACCAAATTAAACGTACCTTAAACTAAACGCTAAACATTCCATTCAGAAGACACTTTGAACACAATTTGAAGTCACTGTAAAGCGGCAGAAACGAGCTGTTCCCCGTCGCCGTGTTCGGAGTAACTGAAGTGTGCGCTGGGACAATCCGTTCACAAAAGCAGGAGGAGGAAAGGCTAATTCTTCTCTAATGAGGTTTTGGACTCGTGTTGACCTCAATTAAGGGAGGGTTGGATTTCAGCGGAGGGACCTGGCTCTTCGGCGCGAGGGTCCGGTAACAGCCAGAAGAGCCGCGGTCCAGTTGATTTGATTTAACTTTAATGGAGCTTAATGTTGGTCAAGTGCGTGGCCTCTAATTGGATGGGCTCATTTTGTGCCAAAGGAGACGTTCTTTTTCCACTTACTGGTCCCAGAATCAAAATAAAGCGGGAAATTCAACAAGAAAGGGTTTGTTTCCGCATCACAGCAGCCTTAAACTTTGATCACATTGAGAACCGTATTATTTTATGTTTGTAATTCAGAGTTTTTCGCACTGCTGGGTACTGGTGTAAACATTTTACCCCATCAAATTTAACGAGGAACCAAAATAAAAACATAGATTTAGAAGTTTGTAGATGGTCTAGATACAGAGTCAAAATCTAACATACAGCTTTTTCTGGAGTTCACTCATTATTGGAGGTGTAACGAATAAGCTGTTAGATCGATGTATGGATATGATACGCTAGAGCGATCGTTTCTCGCCCAGTTTTTCTCGATGCATGCCACATATTGATGCAAACTCGAATCCACTCGTAAAATATCGATTATATATTTATATACTGGATAAACAAAAATGGTGTTGCTTTCCGTTCATTGTGTTTGGTAAATGTTATTTTGCAAAGCTTCGTCTCTTTGAGGCAAAACATTAGCCAATGACTAAATTAGCAAAGTACATTTTCCAAACCAGAGGAACTCCCCACAGGATGAAGAAAAGGAAGAGCTTTTCCAGCCCAGGTTCCAGGCTCATCATGAGTAAATCAGATGTTTTAGAATCTACCTTTGTCCACAAAAGATTATTGGATATACAGTACTTTATTCATTCCATGTAGATTTGCAGCTTCTGTTAAATCACCATTCACCAAAAAACATGGATGATCTTATGACTCTTCCCGTCAAAACAAGTGATGCTTTTTAAATAAAAGTCAAAGCAAAAGCCTCTGTTGTGTTCGTTATTTGTTCATATCATCCAGGGTGCCCATATTGGTTTTATTCACGCAAAATAATCACAGTATTCAATCAAAATGTCATTTTCAAAGAGCTGTATCAAATTGAATTGAACTGAATAGAGTCATTTCAAAAGAGTTAAATATCTTTTTGTATTAGAATGCATCTTATCGATCGCCTCCTAGTTGTAAATGTTGGATTTGTGGTGCTTGGTGAAAGAAAACAAGTATTTCTTTGTCAAACTGTTGTGGTGTTTCGTACTATTGTCCAGAATACAGCACGGAAACACAGCGGTTAGCACTCTTGCTTCACAGCAAGAAGGTCTTAGGTTCGACTACCGGGCAGCCCAGGGCGTTTCTGTGTGGAATTTGCATATTCTCCTGTGTCTGCGTAGGTTTTCTTCGGAGTCCCCTACCACTAAAACGTGTACAGTAGTACTCTGGTATATGAATGAGAGTGTGCTTGAGAGAGAACAACGGATGAATGCCCATGACTAATTCTGCCGTTGCATGTTCATTAACATATACTGTCCTGGCCAAATATACAAATAAATAAAAAATACAGTTGGATTTAAGCGATGTTTATTACATGGTGGTTAGCATGTATGCTAGTTTTGGCATTCAATATACACCACAAAACAGTGCTACATGTGGTAATGTGGTAATAACGTGTGGTTGAGTGGTTGTCCGTCGCCAAAACAGCCCTGGTTTTTCATGGTTTGCGATATTCGGAGGCTGATGCTAAATCTCCCATGCAAGAAATACATCGGAGCTAACATGGAACGATAACAGCCTTTAGAAGTATGTCAATGAAAACTGAAATGTTGTTTAAAATATGCCAGAAGTTTTGAAATATTCTAATGTACTAACTAAAGTCACCTTTTGCTCAGAATTTTATTTTATTTTATTTTTTTTCAGTTGCCAAGCTGCGGGGAAAGATATTTGAAAATGCCAACACGTTCAAAATTAGTGCTAGTTTTGCTGAAGAAAAACAAACCTTATTTGCATAATAAATTCAGCTGCTGTCAGTTTTAGAATGTGAGTGGAATTAGGGTGAAAATGACAACTAAATTGTTTTCTCTGTTTACAGGAGGTGTTAATTGTTGGTAAAAACATTATGCGACAACACAACACTGAATTATGAAACGCTATGACTAGATTTAACCACAGCTGGAGACTATAACGACCACCAAAAGTCAGTGTTTGGAATGTCCTGCGGTATGGCATTATATCTATTTATTCACATGAGCAAGAAAATATAGAGTGCAACAATCTATATTAAATTATATCATATTGGTATATGACAACAATAAGATTAAAAGTATCCCTTGTTGATGTGGACAGAAAACCATCCATTTCCTCTTTGGAGAGTAGTGGTTTAACATAAGCTGCAAATCTACAAGGAATAAATAGCAAATAGTTTTTATTTAACCTTTGTTTTATCAGAAGTCCCTTGAGATAAAATCTCCTTTTTAAGGGAGACTTGGCTAAGAGGCAGCCTGGCAGACTGTCAACAACGGTAAAATCCAACTGTAAAATGTCAAATATACAGCTCAAGAAAAACATCTGCACATTTCAGTGAAACTCTTTGCCTGTTAATGGCCTCAAAGGTGCTGTATGTGATTTTTACTGTCTTAAAACATGAAGAAATAATTAGTTCATTTTAAACTCTTTGCAACAGCATTTCACTGAAATAAGTTTTTAACTGCTTTCATGAGTCTCTGAGCCCAGAGCACATTTTGCCATCACAGTAAAGCTAACAACTGCCATGCTAACACACACACGTAGGAAAGTGCTGTGGTCTCATTTTCACCCAAATAGACTCTTTTACAATATATCAGTGCCAGGGCAAAACAGATTTTTTTTTTTAATGTATAATGTATTTCGGCCCGAACTTCATTTTCAATGCTATTCCTTTAAATGTTCCCCATGCATCTTTTTGCATCTCAGATTTACTGCGGATGTGGGCCACAGAGGAGTGCTTCAGAGACTTGCGTTAGCTTCCTCTTCTCAACCCTGTTTTATAGCATTCGTAATTGTTAAAAAGACCCATTGGAAATCTTGTCCTCCTCCTACATCTTTTCCATTCGCCAGCTTCAGCCTTACACAATGCTCTCCGCTTTGCCCTCTCCTTTGACCATTCAGTCTATTGCTCGGCGAGTCATTTGAAACGCTCCAAAAAGGCTATGGAAATTCTCTTGTAAAACCAAATTAGTCTGTCCCACTTCAGTGCTCTCCTCTCCAGGGACTAGCCCGATCCCTGAAAAGCCTCCCGAAAGCGGTGCTGAAAATCTTCACATACGCGACTCACAGCCATCCAAATTTAATTCCACTGCCCGAATTTTCATTTTAATGCACTTGCTTTCAATAAGAACTACTTAACATTCGGTGGATATTTTACAACGACTCAAAAATATGTCAACGGAGCTATTTGTCCCACTAAACATAGTGCATTTCCTTGCTCTGGTGTGACAGTTAATCTCCACCTTCTCTACGAAATGATTAAGAAACTCCATTGATGCAGTTTTAAGTATGCGTGCGCTATTTGCCTGTCTTTGTTGCGGCCAAAACTAGCAATTACTTTTGGGGGGGGGATTGCAGTTGACACAAAATGTAATGCTACGTTTGTCAGTTGCATCTATTCTCGGGTCCAGACAAACAAGCTTTTAAGATGGAAAGCATTGATTGCCTCTTGGTTTATCATCTCAGATAAAGCAGGGCATTGTTATTTCGGGAAGTATTTGAAGTTGCCGTTTTAAAAAGGTCGTTTTCAGAAGGGCATTATTAGGGAAAACTGATTACAGATGACAGTGGTTTAAAACGCTAGCGAATCAAGTGCAAAGAGAATGTAAATCATGCAAGATAAGAATCAGACGGACCGGCCGGGACGTATCCGAACTTGTTGGCCTGAAGGACTTGGTGCGCTTCAGACGAAAAGCCGCAACAGTGCTCTCAGGGTGCGTTCTCGCCTCCTAGTTTTAGCCCAGTTTGAGTCCAAATTTATGCTTTCTTTGGTCCTGCAGTAGTCCTGTTTACGTCCTGGTCTAGTTCAGATTAGTTTGAGCTTCGTTAGAGTGTTGGTTAGTGTGATCGCACCCTTTAAGTTCCCATGTTATGCAAAATCGACTTTTGTACGTGTTAAACATTTCTCCTCTGTGTTACAAATGTGACGAGATACTGTGGTGACTCTCCTCCTTCAGGAAGTGTTCTGTCTCTGCCCAGATCTTATTATACTTGTGTGGTCTGTACAAGCAAGATTTACATCAGAAAAGCACCTGTGTCTCCCATCCAAAGTGCGTAATTTGCGGAGGCCGAACGCAGCGCTGTATCTGCCCACGCCGCAGTCATTTCACTTCGCTTCGCTTTGAACACAAGTTAGTTTTCCCAACATTGATGATGATGATGTCTGCTATGTAATAAATGTTCTCATAAATGTCCTTAGGGTGGACTTTGAAAGGAGAAATAATGCAAAATATGGGACCTTTAAAGTCATAGATCTGGTTCATGTTCACATCACATTTTAAAATGGTCAATTAATGATTAAAAAAACCACTCCTGCATCAATCGCAGTCTTCAGCCCCATCAGTCTCTTAATCTACTTCTCTTCAAGGCGTAAATAAAACTTTGCATAAACCTTTAAAAAACTTCCCTAACGCTTTCCTAGCATCTTAATAATTGATCACGATATTATTCACCTTATTCTTACTTTACATTATTAATCTTTTTTCCGTTGGAGTTTACATGGTGCAGACAAGCAAGCAAGAAAATAAGTTCTACACAGACTAAAAAGGCAATTTTTCAGTTAAATTTCAACCTTTCATATTAACAGGACGGCGGATCTGTGGCAAAAAGAGGCAAAAGTGGGCGGGGCGGAATAAGGTGAATAAGCGCTTTTGTCGTCCCGGTAAAGCTAACCACAACTAACCTCGTACGTCGCACTTCCTGGTTCTCGAAGGCTAAAACACTTTATAATTAGATGACCCTAAGAGCAGATTTTACAACATATCTGTGCTGGGCCAAGATTCATTCTGGAACATTCACTAAATATCTCGTTTTCACCTTTCTGCCGCTACAGTTTATCCATTCACTGAACCTCGCTCACAGTTTCCGTCCTGTTGTTGAAATAAATAGTCTCCCGATTCAAACTTTGAAGTCTTATTTCCCTAATTTAAAACCATTTATCTCATCTCGTACAGACAGTCTTTTCAGCTTGCACATTAAATCTAAATCTATTACAATAACTTAATAATAATCCTCGCTGTAGCTGCCTCACGAGCCGCTTTCTCTAAACCGAAATGCAATTAAACAGCACTTAAAACAATCCCTGCAGCCAAAAGCAAAGTCATCATCAGCACAAAACATTTAATCAGTTTAGAAATATATTTGGTTGTTTTATAAATGCAGAGGAGTGCGAGGGAAAAAGAAATGCGGCAGTAACTTTTCCACTCGCCTACATGGAGAATTTCTTGATTTGTCTTGAATGTTCCACAGTATGGCATTTGACTTAACTATCTAGCCTTTATTCCATTAGCGGGTATTCTTACTGTGACTGGGCTCGCATCTCCACAGATCTGATCTATAACTTGGCCTGGTGGCATCGCGGTTGTCATGGAGATGGATTAGGTTAATGCCATACTGTGGAGCATTCCAGGGAGAGCAATAACATCTCCAGTGGGGTTGAACGATTCAGGGAAAAGATATAATTGCCATTTTTCTACGATTCGATTTGCAATTTATGTTCTAAAAGTTTATTCTTGACCTTTGACCTTGAGCCTTTAAACGTGCTCTTGAGTACCTTTGCTTTGGGATCTCGTGTTTTAAGAACTTTAAAAAATTGGTCTACAAAAGAGAAAAGCACACGCTACTTCATATCTGTGAGGAATTGAGTTAGAGCTCCATCTACTGGCTGCAGGTGGAATTACTTAGGTGAGATAAACAAACCTGGCTTGCCCCCAACATGCTAATTTAAGAACGCAGCTGCAAATGAGCGTGATTTGACGGCAAAAAGGCTCAGAACGAGACTGGCGATGATTTACGGACTTATTTATGAGGGAAGAGTTAATATGTGAACCTTACTTCAACTTAAAATAGATCTGTAGAACTTCGCTATCGGCCACAGCAAAAGAGACAAATATTGGACATTGGTATCGGGTCAGAACTAATGCATATCGGCCCATCACCAGAAAGAACCACACATCTGCCGAAATGTCACTTTATAGACACATTTCTGTTTTGTTTTTTGTTTTCTGATCAGCTTTTGCAACCCCGGAAACACCAAATGTGACATCATTCTTGGGATATATTTTCCTCTGGCAGTGACGTATCTCCTGTCATGTCATGCTGTGACACGAGACGATCTCAGAGCTGTACTTATGACGTCACAATCATGAGAAGTTTGAAACTGTGTGTTTTATGAGGCTGAAAGTGGAGAGGACTCACTAAACAGATTCATCAAAGTATGGTGGGTTAGCTAAATACAACTCAATAAAGTCAATTTTGCACATTTTTGGTTTTCAGTTGGGGAATTTTGTTCAAAGTTCACATTTTAAATCATGTCCAGCAGCACTGACAGTTGAGAGACTGAAATATGAAATGCTAAATGAATATATTAAACATAAAGTCTCAAAATCTTTTGGCATATTCTACAAACCAAGAGATGTATTGAATGAAAAGGGACTGTAGTTGATTTATTTTTCCTTGGTTTTGCCGTACCATTCATATTGTGTAGAAATATGGTGGAATGAAGGAAAAAGCTGTATTGACCTTAAACTGCAGACTCAGAATGGTTAATAAAGTAGGGTTTTTTATTGTGACCCAACAAATAATTTGCTGTTCACACAAAATATTTAAAAGTAAATGATATTGCACAAATATTTATATAAGCTTTTTAACGAAGAGTTGGTCAATCATTTACGAGGTCTGTACAATTTTGAATATGCTATATATAGAACAAATGAATATAGAGAACAAATGTTAAATCAAAATGCATTTCAGTTCTGGGGATGAAATTATGGAATGAACTAAGTGACGAATTGAAATTAAGTACCACCTTCTTTAAATTCAATAAAAGTCTTAAATTTAAATGTAAAAGTGACAATTAAAAGTGTATGTAACAGGGAACTGTACACAGGAAAATAGATATAAATCCAGCCAAGCTTAAAATGGCTACAAAAATGGATAATTTTTACCTGGATTAGTTTTGATTGCAGAGTATTTAACTGGTTTCGATGTATTTAAAACGTCTGAAATTCAGATTAAAATCCTAAAATCACCTTTCACTCACCTAGAAATTCATTTTTTGAAATGTGCTTTTATCTGTGTTAATTATGTTTGCTAATTTGTTCATGTAAAGCTGTTTCAGTGTATTGCTGAATGGATTATCAGGATAGGCGTCAAATAAGATATGCTCCAACCTATTCTTTTTTTTTGATAAACTATTGAAATATATAAACCAAAAATAAAATCAATCAATCAATCAAATCCCATGCATTTCATAACATGGTTCCAGAGATTTAAACAGCAGGACTTGTGTGTTTAATGCAGAATAACACTGGATAATTGGTTGTTTGCGAAGGAAATGAGGTTAACAAAATAACAGAAACCCCTGCGATTTCTATCCAATTTCGAAATATCTTGCAGCCCTGATCACATGCTTATAAACGCCAGCAGAAAACGTCCCAAAAGTATAGTTCAAAAGCCTTGTTAAAGCACAGCGTCTGAGTTTGGATGCACTCGCCGAGCCCGCAGCATCGGCCGGCCAGGTCCACACGCCCCGAGGCCAGCGATGATTTGAACCACTCCGCGGACACCGCACCAGACTCCAGGACTTCATCTCTCGGTCTGCGGGAGAGGGGCCGAGCTGATAATGGGAAAAGGCTAAATAAAACATTACTGGAGACGCCCCAGTCAAAGTGCTCTATTGATTTTTCTGAAACAGTGTCCAATTTGTCCAAAAGTCCAGCAGAATCTCGCAACAGCTGGATTGCAAGCCACAAAAAAAAAGTCGTTTGAACAAGACTGGAATTGATAAAAGTGGAGTTGAGGAGGTGCTGCTCCATAATGGCAAAATTACTATCACGATTATTTGAACCATAATTGAAATTGCGATTATTTTTATTTTAACAATTACTTTTATATTGTCAAAATGATTCTGTAAAGAAAGTCAGACCAAATATACAGTTCACAGTGAAAAAATTATATCTCGCCTACGTTAAAATGACTTTTTTTTATCTGGATTTGGCTAGTTTTGACAGTGATATTTAATTGCTTGATTATTTCATTGGTTTCAAGGTCTTTCTGATGGATTGTGCGCTAACTTATCTCAAGGCAATAAAGGTAATTAATGTTGCAGAAAAGCGCCTTTTCTCCAGGTTTTGAGCCAAAATGAGTGCACTTACTGTATATTTCTGAATACAATACTGACTATACTGAGGGAAATTGTATTTTCGAAATTTTTGTAATTGAAATCATGATTATATATACGATTAATTGCACAGCCCTAAGTTGAGGTTGATTTTTAGTTATTACTTATGCAAATGTATAAATAAATCCAATCCGTCCTCACATTTTGCTTTCCATAGACATTTCTATTGTCCTCATTCCCGTGTTTCAACTTGGTGTTTTTTGCTGGCACCGAAAGAAATAAAAAAACAAACGCATAATCAAGTCATTCTTTCCTGCATATTAACTTTTATTCCCGAACATTCCAGTAGGTATATAAACTGCTAACTGCTCATTAAAACCAATGTGCTTTTTCTCCATTTAAAACAACAAACACCCACTGTGAAATCCCATTCACATCTGTGGAATAAACAAGCCTGTAAACTTCTGCAATTAGCGGAAAAATGCTGCTTGGGTAATTCCTACCTGTGTTTAATTTGACGGAGTGTTTTGCTGGAGGACGGTGGCAGAGCGGGCGCAGTGGGGAGGGTTACAGTAAGCTACCGGAGGTTTCAAAATGAGGCGAAACTAAGAGCTTGGATGACGATTTGTGTGAAGTTTGTGTAACTTTACTTTGCCATTAAACCAGCAGATTTTTCTGGGAGTGGACGCTTCGCTGTGATTCGTTACGTCCTCCTGTCACTCACTGGGAGCGTGACGGAGGCTGACCAATGAGAAGAGAGGGGGTCTGGGCTGAGAGTGGTGTTTAAATTAAATAGCACACTAAAAAAAAGAAGAAAAATGCCACAGATACACAGTTCGCAAGTTACTGATTAACTTTGTTCATAATAATTCTAATTCTAATAATAATAATAATAATTCCCTGGTAATATATTGCAAATAATAATAAAAAATGTCTGTGAAGTGAATCTCTCCTGCTTGTTTTTTCACACCTACAACCACCACAGTAATATTTACAGAAGCCTATTTCTTCACTCTGATATTTACAGTAACCTATTATTTTACTTTGATATTTACAGTGGCTTATTGTCTTATTATTACGTTTCCATCAGTTTACTTTACCACCTTATTATTTCACAAAATACTTAGGCAATGACATTAACCTGGGCTGTGTCTGAATGTCCACATTATTCTAGTGCTGTCCCAATGTCCGGCGGGTGAAAAAGTGGTGCACTCAAACTTTCCCACAATGCACCTGTAGCGTCCAGCGCTGGGCACTAGACTGGTCAATACGGACCACAATCCCAAGCAAAGCTAAAGATGGAAAATCCCAAACAACATCATTCTAAAAGTGAAATATAAAACATTTAAACACATGTGTTACACTAGATAATTAGCAGAGTGAAGCACTTTTTGTTGGTGCCGATTATAAGTCAGAAAAGTTACTTAATCTGGAAATGTTCTCCAAAGTGCATACAAAAGGTATACACGATAAATACTGAACTCCAAAAGTATTGTTTTTTCTATCACATATCGAACAATAAGTTGATATAGTATTTATTGTGAGAGGCCTAGAATCAAGTCAGAAATACCTTTTAACGTGCAAAATAATCTAGGACCATCAAGAAAATACATCTTAACTATCAACTACAGTTATTGAAATTAAGATTAATATCCTGAATTCAAGTAATTTTAACTTCATCATAGACACAAAGTTTTAAAAACAGTTCTCTCAATATTACAGTAAAGTTGTGCAGTGAACTTTTAAACAAGAAAAAGATCAAGAAAATAGTCTAGAATTGTATAGAAATAGAATAGAAAAATAAACTATATCATTATAAAATTACAAATGAAAACCATGTATTTATGTGTAAATCATGTGTTAAATTGCACCAACAAACGTGATTTCTTAAATATTCTTCTGGGGACAGACCCCCAAACCCCCCCTGTTTAACGCTGTTCAGAACATTTAACTAAAACACTATGGCACAAATGAATTTTAATTGTCTAATAGCTCACTTACCATCTCAAATTCATCGACCTGTCCGACCACAAAACGCAATAAAAACAAACAAAACAACAACAAAACAAGCTTCCTTTCAAGAGCACGATGAGGAGGAACCTGTGCTTAATTTAGCCTTGGGCCCCTAAATTTCTAAGTCCGCCACTGGAAATCTTGAAGTTAGAGTAAGTTTCTGTTTGTGCACATTCTGGCTGGAGTTAGAACACCATTTCTCCTGCAATATTTCCCTAATGTTGCAGTTGGATGTTTGTGTGCGTTTATGATTTAGTTCCTCCTCTTGCGCGGCCATAATATTTGTAATATAATTTTATAGTCTTCCCTTCCACAGTCCATTGCTCCTGTGTCCTTGTTTTTATTTCATGCAAATTATGATACAAGCTATAAATGTATGTGGGTTTAGCCCTACGGGGGATTTGTGTTGCAGAAAAATATTATAGTCGGTAAAACCAATTGTTCAATGAGTATAAAACAATGTATTTGTGAGCTGCAAATGTTTTTGGGGAAGAATTGATTATTTCCAGGGACATGTAAGAAATAAAAAGAGAACTCTTGCTATCGCAGCTGGAATGTCAAAAGACTTTGTTCTTCACTGATTTGTGACTCAGCAGCAGACTTTGTGAAAATTCAGAGTGCGAAAACTTTGTAGTGTTGATTACATTTTGGTTAATAATTCAGTCTTACTTACTATTTCGTTATTAAGATGTTGTTGACCTGCATGCCGCAATGTAAAATCACTGCTTAAATGTGAGGACATTTCATTGTTTATGTTTAAAAATAACACAATGAACTCTTAGTAAGTGGAGACAAAAAAAAAGTTTGGGACCACATGCCTTTAAAGGAAAAATATTCTGCATTTTTCATAATAGCCTTTAAATGTGCTCTTGAGTGCCTTGAATTTTCCATCTCATGTTTAAAAAAGTTTCTTATTCATTCTATGACCTGTGTGTCAGTCACTATGATTAGACACTTACTGAGTGCTTCCAGCCAGTAGATGGCGCCAGCGTTATCTAGTCAATCTAGTGAAGTTAGCGCTGAAAAGACGTCATTGTGCGGATTTGCTGCAGATGTTGTCATGTTTAGAGGCAGAAATGCTCAGAACGAGTTTAGCAATAATTTAAGGACTTAAAACAGCAGAAGATTCTTGGATAAGTGACGTATGAAGTCTGAAAATACATCCGAAAATCCCGGAAGCTCAGCAGGAAGTGTATTTGATGCTCGAAGGGGGAGGATTTTCTAATAAACATCCCTCAAACAGCGTTAATGCAACTGAATGCAACTTCAGGTATGTTTTTGATGACGAGACATTGTTAGAACATGGTTAAAAGCTCAAAAAAGTCACAGTAGCAGAATATGTGTCCTTTAAGACAACGGCGATTAGCTTAGCAGAAGCAGTTATTGTGTTTAGAGGCAGAAATGCTCAGAACAAGTCTGGCGATGATTTAAGGACTTAAAACAGCAGAAGATTCTCGGATAAGTGACGCATGAAATCTGAAAAATTGCCACTGATTGATGGAGTTCACAGTAGCAGAACATGTGTCCTTTCAAAGCTCAAATTTGTGCAAAAATGCGAACACAGTGTCATTTTCTGTTTTTGTTTTGTTTTTTTTTAACGTGGTCGGGTCGTTGAGCTGCATAAGCCGGGCCTCTCGCATTTTGAATTTCTCTTGTAGATTATGAAACAAAAACGTCAAGTAGAGGACCCAAAAAAATGACACCAGATTTGGCCATTGTGTAAACTTCCTTCATAATTTATTCCTACTTCAATACACTTTCACATCCATATCCCACCCACAGGCACCCATACTATCACCGCCACCCAACGTCTTCATAAACTATAACTTTTCTCTCTCTCCACAGCCACACCAATCTTTCAGCCCTAACAACGCTCCCCCCCTCTCTCCCCCTCACATATCGTTTCCTTTATTGTAAGTGACAAACGTTTTCCTGGAGCAGATAAATATTACATGAGTGCGTCGGAGAAAGGCTTCGCAAACTTCCAAAAGCACAACTGCGACTGATAAAACGCCCCCCCCCCCTCCCCGCTGTGGCGCTGACGGACGTGCCTGGACCGGGATATCGGGTTACGGTCAGGGCCTGGTCGTGTGCAGCTGTGAAGGGGGGAGAATTATGGCACCTGTCCGACTCCACTCTCCGCCTGGGTTTGATTTGTCTGTTTAATTATGACACGGCGGCGTAAAAGTTATTTTCATCGTGTATTATTCAAGTGTCTCAACTACTTCAAACAGGTAAAAGTTTTGTCCTGAGTGAGGGGTACAGAATGTCACAGCGACTCGCGCTCCAGTGGTGGACAGGGGAGAGAATCAGTTGAAAAGAAGTTAAATGCAATAGCTGCTAGCTTCATATGGTCAACTTAAAGGGCCCATGACAGGTTGGACGACTCATTTAACCAAAATGTAATTCAGATAAACATCTTTCAAAATGAGCTAAAATTCTTTACAAATTTTACACAGTTTTCGCAATTTTTAGCTTTTTAATTTTACTTCCTGGTTGAAAATGATGACATCACGCTAGGAAATTACCATAGCAACCACACTGTAAACTGGGCTAAAACTCATCTAATGTCACATTTTTTTGATTTGACAAATAAAAATAAATGTGAACAACTTTAATTTTGTTGAATTGATGTTTAAAGGGTCAAAAAAGAAGTGTATTTTGTGTAAATGATGCATAACCTTTGTCTCCCCAGTGTGATGTCATCAGTTTGTTTACTTCCTGTATTTTTCAACAGGTTTTTCAACTTTTCTCCACAAACAGTGACCTGATTGGTGTAAAACTATAATTTCTATTTACAACAAGTATTAATACACTAAATAAAGTCAAAATTAGAAAATCATAGAAACCCGTCATACGCACTTTAAGTTATTGTCCATCTGTGATAAAACATTACTATGAAAATGGAACAAATATTATTTAAAATTAACTTTTTTGAGCTTTTAACCATGTTCTAACAGTGGTTTTCAAAGGTCGCAAAATGATTTCTGGGGGTTCCCAAATGATACGGGGAACATTTTAAAATTAATACAACAGTCTTAAACAAGGCCTGACACTCTTCAAACGCAGTGGTAAATGTAGAATCCTGTTTATTGATCTACCAGAGTCACTTTTCTAGCTCTATAATCTCAAAATAAAATCAAACGTTAGACATATGATTACCATTTTTTGTGTTCAGGGGTCACGAGTGCCAATTGTTATTTTGGGGGTTGTGACCTGAAAATGGTTGAGAACCACTGCTCTCACATACCTGTAGTTGTATTTAGCTTCATTCATGCTAGTTTGATGAATCCTTGTTAGAAAATCCTCTCCCTCAGACCGTCAAAACACTCCATTTACATTTTTCTCAATGTGTGACCTTACTCTGAGAATTTTCGACTGTTTTAAAGTCCATAAATCATCGTCAGGTTCTAAGCATTTCTGCCATCTAATCACGATCATTATAATAGTGTAATTGCTCAAAAAGGTAAACCACGGCTAGCATTAACAAGCAGTATTAATTTAACATTTGTGTAATTCCCTCTGCAGCCAGTAGATGGAGCCAAAAAAATTATATGCCTTTGCCTAGAACTGGCAAAAAAACATCCATTGTTTGTTGAGAAAAATACATTAAACAAATAACTTGGGCTGGTGGCGTCATTAGCTTGTTTCCTTGGAGACAGATAAATGAAATGCCATACTGTTTAACATTACAAGCTAAGCCATAGCATCTCCATGGAAACAAGCGTGTAATGGACCCTCCCAGGTGTTTCCAAGCACGTCGAGCATTGGAGAGTGAGATGGAAAGATTTTGTTTTTGACGCCTACATCCAAAGAAGCAAACCTACATTGTTGTTTCATTTTCTGTGTGACTAGAATAAGTTCCTTTCTTCTCGTTTTTGTCCGTTCAGACAGAGGAGCCTATCATCTTTTAAGTAGCCCTTTAACTATAACTTTCAAACTTAAATGGCCGCCTTGATCGCCACACGCTGCTCCGCGCCGTGTCCGGTCCCATGACTTACTCGTTAGCTCAGACAGACACGAGCCGCTGTGTGCATGTGGTAATTGTGCGTTTATCAGGATTACAGCCATTACAGAGAAGAGCTGTTATTAGAGCCATTAGAGAACTGCACGTCCACCAGCGTTAGCGCCCTTAGCCGCGTTAGCTTTGGAATCTGCGGGCTACAATAACCAGGAGCACAGCGGGTCAAGTGGAGTTGTTTTATTCAAGAGGAGGGAACTTTAAGGAAGGAGGGAAATGAAAACTTTAACGGCAGATAGTGTTGTGTATAAAAGGCTTTTACATTTTCACGTAAACTTTTTTGATGATGTCGCTTGACTTAAAGTGCGTATGACAGGTTTTCATGATTTTCTAATTTTCTCTTTGTTTGGTGTATTAATACTTGTTATAAATTAAAATGATAGTTTTACACCAATCAAGTAGCCGTTTGTGGAGAAAAGTTGAAAAATCTGCAGAAAGTTACAGGAAGTAAACAAACTGATGACATCACACTGGGGAGACTTAGGTTATGCATAATTTACACAAAATAAACTACTTTTTTTTTACCCTTTATACATTAATTCAACAAAAAAGGTGTTCATATCTATTTTTATGTGTAAAAATGTAAAAAATCTGCGACATTAGATGAGTTTTGGCCCAGTTTACAGGATGTTGCTATGGTAATTTCCTAGTGTGATGTCATCATTTACAACCAGGAAGTGAAGTTAAAAGCCTAAAAAATTGCTAAACCGTGATAAAATGTGTAAAGTATCTTGGCAAAATGTGAAATATATTTATCTAAACTACATTTTTGTGAAGTGCGTAGCTCAACCTGTCATGGGCACTTTAAAGGACACAAAGCAAAATTTACTTTGAGCTTTTAACCACACTTGGAGCTGGAGTTTTGTTAATTCTGCTTATGAAGTCCTCTTCCTTTGAGCTTCAGAAAACACTCAGTTTCAAGTTTCCCAGATGATAGAACTCAGATCTTCGGTGCTGTTTTTTAAGTATCTAAATCACCACCATCGATAGGCCTTAACGAACCACGCTGTAAGAGTGAAACGGTCGGACATTTCAGTTATAACTTCTCCCCTCCCTCCTTTGGGCAGGACCAATCAGAGCCCAGGAGCGTAGAACTACTGCCGCTCAACCTTGTCTTTTGAAACCGTTTTAACCCTGTTTAACTCTACGTACATTTAACCTTTTCCAGTGCTGTGAAAATTGTCCAGTTCCTGGCTGGGGGATAAAGTCCACCGAGCTGAAGGTTCTGATTCGCTGGACAAACCGTGATGCGTCCCGTGAGTGGGAGGTTGTGCGTGGTGATCTTCTGTGCTGTTTTTTAAGCATACAAATCATCATCAGACTCGTTGTGAACATTTCTATCTCATGTCGCGATCATTACAACTGCAGGCATTACATTCGCGAGCTAGCCTTTGTTTGTTTCCCCATGGTAATTCCGTTTGCTGCCAGTAGATGGTGCCCTAAAACCACGTTAAAAGGCCAACAACATCACAAATAAAGCATAATGTCGTTTTGTTTGTGATTGGTGCACTGTGGATGTTTTGGGTGTGTTGGCGTAACCAGGAGTAACCAGAGTACCAAGAGCTAGCGCGCACAGGAACAGGTATGCAAACTCCACACAAAACAGCTTTTCTCTACAGAGTCTGGTATGTTCCACACTATGGAATTGAACTTGTCCATGGAGAGGCTATAGGTCAGATCCGTGAAGAGTAAAAATGCGGGTTTTTCAAGTTATTTTTGCTGCAGTAAACACACCTGGAATGGATAATATACGGCATGAGTCGCATCTCCGCGGACTTTATAATTAGAGCAAATCAGTCGGCAGATGCTAACTTCACACAGTGTCAGCTTCACAAAGAGCCCGGCCATTAGTTTACACTCCAAAGGGTTCAGAAACAGCTTCCGTTCGAATTGGGGCTCGTTTTAGTCATGCGTTTGAGGAAGAATCAGCCCTAATGAGTTCTCTAACATTGCTGGCATTAATACGCCAAAAAATAAAGCGGACCTCAGCAGTATGACAAGGGCATTTCTGTTTTGTTTCACTAAATCCTACATTAATTGGTAAACTGTGGAAAATACCAATGGAAGTTAGGTATTGACAAGGGCTGCAAGAAGTTAATCGACTAATCGCATAATCGATTAAGTATGAGGTTTTATTATTAAAACAGAGCAGAAATCATTTAAAAAGGACAGAGGAAACATGTAAAATGTGTGTTTTTGATTAAAATACTTGGCGTCAAACGCCTTCACCTCAGCTTTATTTGAGTCAAATGTAGAAAACATCTCATATTCACAAGCCTTTCGTGTTCTAAACTAATCAATTAAGGTGAGACACTGCTGGTGAATAGGAAATAATATTAAATTTAAAAGATATCAATTGTAAACTTCTGTAGTTTACTCACCTAAATGTAAGTTTTCCATCATGTCATGTTTTCATGTAGAAATAAAGCATTTTATGTGTAAAAATTGCCAAAAATACACATGTTGGCGACATATAAAACTGAAAAATCATTTTGTACACATATTAGTTACAAAAAAATGTACAGAGGGCATTTTGGATTTCTTATTTAGTTTTTAAGTAAACTAGATTGGACTGAAAATTGTCCTAAAAATTCCAATTTTGCCTTTTTTACTAGAATTATATATTGAAAAATCCTTCTGTACGTTTCATCAAAATCTTGTTGAGTCCAAGATTAAGTAAAGTTGTGTGTGATCTACTTTAAGTGGATATCTTTATGTCTCTAGAGGAGAAAAATGCATTTTAAGAAAACAGCCTTTGAATTACCTATATCCCATAGAACTTTATAAATGAAGTGGGTTAAATGGATGAATAAAACATCTTTAAGAGCAGATTGGAGTGTTTCCACATGAAAGTCAATATGTTGAGCAAATATGTTCTGCTAATGTGGTAGTATATGTTTTTATTGTGCTGCCTCGTTAAAATGAATGAGATAGAACGTTGACATCAGTAACAGTTGTATATTGAATCTGTTGTAAAACCGCATCCTTCGCTAAAGCACACCTGTGAAATTGCCATCTTTATCTCTCGTTCACCGTCTATGTGGAGCTTTGTGAGGACATAAAGAGACAACTGGAATCGAAAGACAAAATGACACCACTGAAACTCAATTACCCAAAATGCACTGCAGCGAGGTGATACCAAAACCCTCGGAGTACCCATCCATTATCCTGTTTAGGCACTCTCCGCTTCTTCGCTCGCCTCCCACGTTCTCACCTCCCACTTTCTTTTCCTCCCTCCTCGCCTCGCCTCCTTCCTCGCCTCCTACCTCCTCGCCTCGCCTCGCCTCGCCTCCTACCTCCTCGCCTCGTCTCCTCAAGCTCAAATCCACTTTAGCCACTCTGCTAATCCCCAGTGTGTGCTTGTCCCCTGCTAAGTGCTCCATTCACTGTAATGTTAGCGACAGCCCAGGGAATAGGAAAGGAAGCAAGGAGGCGAGGAGACAAGAGCGACAGCACTGCAAAAGAATGTATGGAAAAATCAAATGTGAATTGAAAAAAAAAGGTTGAATTTGTTTACTTGTTTAGATAAATACTTGAATCAGTCAATCAAGCAAGCTATTTAAATTCTACCTTCAAACTACACTGTAAGAAATCTTGCCTCTCTTAAAGTAAAATAAATATATCGCAACAGTTTCCATTGAATTTATGCACTTTCAGGGAAATCGGAAGAATTTTACATTTTGCAGAATTACTTCTATTGCTTTGGGTGAAATAAATGATTTTAATATAATTAGGTTCTGTGTATTCACTAAATGGAAAGAAATGTATTCGGTGTAATGTAAAATCCAAGAATGAATGTATTTAGTGAAACATAATTAAAGTGATGGCACAAAAACAGATGTAATTAACTTTTATCAAATTAATTTAATTTCAGTTTTAATCTTAATTGTACATGCATCATTCAGAAAATACAACCATATCAAGTTTTTACACTTATAGTCATTTTGTTTAATCTAATTTTTGTTTAATGTTATACAATATGAGATTTAAAAAAACAAATTAATTAAATCTGGGTCTAAGTTAAGGTAATAAATGTAATAAACTGAACGCTTGCATTCCGGTACAGTTCCAAATGTTATATATACAATGCATTTTATTTAATTTTTATTTATTTTTTTCCCTTAATTTTATGTTTTATATTATTTTATTTGTATTATGTTTTATTGTATTTTTAATGTTTATTTATTCATTCATTCATTTATTTGTTTACTTATTTATTATATTTTATTTCGTTTTTTTTATTTACAAAAAACAGAACACAACCAGAAAGCAAAAACACAAAACAAAAAAAATAAAAATGCAAATAGCGGAGAACATTCAATAACACAAAACTCCAGAAGCTAATCCAGAGCTAATCCAGTTAGTGTTAGCTACCAAACATCTACCATGAAAAGCTGGGGTTCTTTTGGCTTTGAAATTATGTTATGTTATGCTAGCGACCATATAAAAAACATTTTTTTAATCTGATGACTATACATTTTGTCAAGAAATAAACCCTTCTCTAACTACGAATTTTGATCTGGAGTACAATCTCCCTTCAGTCTACAACAGCCTCATAACACCTTGGTAGAAATCAAACAAGTCAAATAATAATGAGCTACTTTCCAGTTCTGAGGTAGAGATGACCAGACATCAATAGGCTTTATCGACCCAAGCAAGAGTGAAACCCTCGGGCAAGTTTCATGTTATAACTCCTCCCTTTGGGGCAGGACCAATCAGAGCCCAGGACGGTGTAAAGACTGCTGTTCAACCCTATCTTTGGATGCAGTTTTCAATTCCTCGCTGGGGGATAAAGTCCAGGGTTCTGATTGGCGGGACAGACCGTGAAGCGTCCGGCGAGGGGTGGGTTGTGCGCGGGGCGGCGGGACTTGGGTTACGTGAGCAGAGCTGGAGGACACGGGGGGATTGAGAGGTGAGTGCACAGGACCACACCAAACAGGAAGAGGGGGATCCATTTCAGTCTGAGCGCTGCGAGGCCATTAACGGGACTGAAACGTCAAAGGAGCCCTTAAACCCCTCCACCAGTGACATCATCCAGACAGACGTTCTGGATTATTACCCGGAGATTATCAAATGTGGCCAAACAAGTGTAGTTTAAGAACAATATGGGGTCTTTAAGGAAACTGGATGTATTGATAATGGGAAGGGCTGAAGAATTATGGACAAGTATCATAAGACACTGCAGGTGAATAGGAAAAAATCTCAAATTATAGGATATCAATTTGAAACTTCTCCAGTAGTTTACTCACATAAATGTAAGGAAAAAATGTATTACAAGTTTTTCATCATGTCATGTTTTCATGTAGAAATGAGGCCTTTTATTTGCAAAAATGGCCAAAATTGCACATATTTGGGACATTTAAATCTAAAAAAAAGGACCAATGTTTAATTTTGTGCATACGTATATTAGTTCCAAAAAAATGTGCAGAGGGGATTTTGTTATGTTCTGATTGAAAATTAGCCTAAACATTTTTTTTGTCCTAAAACTTTAATAAACCAGACTTGGAATTAGATATCAACAAATCCTTCAGTACGTTATGTCAAACTCTTATTCCGTATATGGTTGAACAGTTTGGTGTAGGAGCTTATTTTAAGGCTGATCTGATGTCCCCAAAAGAAGAAAAAAGGCATTTAAAAAAAAAATAGCCTTTGAAGTTACAATGTCCAAGAGAAACCTATGGATGAAGTGGATTAAATTAAGTAATAAAACATCTTGAGGAGATAGAAGACAAGTTTGTTGTTTCTACATGAAAGCCGATATGTTGATTGACTAAACCGATCAAAAAAATTGAAAAAAAGAGTGATTTTTGCCTGTAGTGTCTCACCTTAACCTTGTTGAAGGGATTTAGCGTATGTAAGATGCCTAAAATTCCTAATATGTGAACAGCACCCACCATCGTATGGCGCATCTGGAGGAAAGTTGCAGTTGAAACATGTCAAGTTAATACATCATCACATTGTCGTAAAGAGGACCTGTTTGTTTAGTTAACTCCAAGTGGTGACTTTTTTCTTTTGGTCAGGCAGTATAAGATCGTCATTTATTCTCGCTTTTGACTCTTTCTTTTGTTATACCTAGTTCTGAATTTGCCAAAAGACATCCCGCTTTCCTCCCGTCCGCCTCCACTTTCCACACCGGCATCGATTCGGCAAATGTCAGACTTGTTGCTTCCGCTGTTGTCGTGACGTCGCCTCTGTGCTGTTAGCCTGTCAGCTCCGTTCGCCGCGCACTCTCAAGAAACTCCCGAATCCGTGACACGCCACCGTTTTGACATCCTGGCCCCGAGTTTGTGCCCGTGTCGGTTGCCCTCCGCACGCATGTTCCACCTGACACTTACCCCGATACTGTCTGTCAGCCCGCAGCACGCGCCAACAGCAGAATCCTAATCAAACCCACTTGTGTTCCTCGTGTTTTATGCATGAACCAGGCCAGGCATCGCACCAGCATGTTTTGTTTTGTCTCTTTTTTGCTTCATTTCTCGCTCTGGTATAATTGGCTGTCTCACTTGTCAATCAAACGGAGGCAGCCGGTGTCAGGTTGATGAAGGAAAGAAGAAATATGAAAATATGTCTGCGTCGGTTGATGGGGAAGACAGAAGCGATCGATGATGTAACTCACATAGTCCATGCATTTGTGAAATACAGAAATCATTCACTTTTTGAGCAAGGTCAAACTGAGCTTAGACTTGAAGCTGTGGGCAGGACTTTATTCTTGAAAATGAGAAAACTCTTGAGCGCTTTCTCCGACTAATTAGAAAAGATTTCATTGATTGATGTCCAGGGATGTTGCACCAAATTCTGGGCCCCAGGTACAAACCTTCTCATGGGGCCCCCAATGTATATGATTTATTTATTCCAGCAAATTCACAGTTTTTTTCATTCACCATTGGTCAAATAAATACCAAACAATGATTCGCTAATTTATAGACATCCTTTGTAGATATTAAAGTTGTCAAAAGTATCGAAAACCGCACATTAATCAGTGCCAAAAGTGGTATCGAAAATAGATACTATTTTGAAGTATCAATGCTAAAAAACAAACAAATATAAGACAAAATTTGACCTTTCCTGAACAGTTTTAGAATAATCTCCAGCTTCATCAGATCTATTATAAGAGACAGTATATAAGAAAGTATTTTGTTGTATTTTTAAATCATCATGGTATCGAAATTGGTATCAAGTATCAAGCCAATTTCGTAGTATCGAAATCGAGATTTTAATTTTAGCATTGTGACATTATTAGTAGCTACAGACCTATAAAATGATGGCTTTTGCATTAATTCCCAGATCAAACATCTCAAAACGTATTATTACGATGAAAATACACTAACGGCATCATCGCAAGCTTTAATTGTAAACAACTTGGCTAACGTGTAAAATGAATGCATTTTATTACAACAAAAATAGAATAACGTGTTAAAAAAAATTGAATGAAATGATAAAATATATATCACATGATCATAAGGGCCCTTCCCTGCCCTGCCCCCCCCCCCAGTCCGACGCCCCTGTTGATGTCTGTGTAATCGTCGGTTCCATTGCTAAAAAAAATTGAATTCTGTCAATTGAACGCTTCGACACTCATCCAAGTAGCTTCTTCCGTTCTTTTGACAAGGTTTTGGTAAGTCACTGACAATTCACACTTTAAACAAATACTCCTGACTATAAATATGTTTGTGTATGTTTCAGTGTAGTTCCTACTTTCAGACAGATATGTTAGGGCAATTCCTTATCAGGGCTGTGTCAGGACTAAAGAAGCTTACTATTTACATATTTAAAAAACTCCAGTTGACAGAATTCAAGATTCATTGTGTTGAGAGCGTGTTGATTGCGTGAGAGCTGTTCAAACTGCATCACTTCTCCGTCTGAAAAACCTGATGTAAACTGTGCTTGTGTCTGAAAATTTTACATTTCAAAGTTTTTCAAAGTTTGACCATTGAAAACTTTTATGCCATGCAAAGGATAAAATATATAACATATTTCGAAATTTTAAATTACACTTTTTTTCTTTTTGCAAATGAATTCTTTCTAATTATAACCACTGGGTTCAATTTGAATTCATTTATATAACTGATATATGATTATTTTTTATTTTTTTTCCCCCTGCTTCTTCATACTATTATTACTTTGTGTTATTTAACCAGGCAGCAAAGTCAACACACACAGTCCACCATAAACCAAGATGTATTTGCTGCGTGCTGTTTATCTCTTTTTTACAGTTTTATGAGGCAGTTCTATGATTAGACACATTTTAGAATTACTCAGTACCAAATTGTAGCACATTAGACGACTGTGTTGCTAAAAGAAGTAATGGGATTACAGTAATCCCATACTTTAGTGCCCAACACTGATGACAGATAAGACTAAAGCTGAGGGACTTTGTCTATCGAATGGCATCAACTTTCTTTATGAACATCTTTATTAGTGCTGCAACCATTAAACGACTAAGCATGACATCTATAAAAACGAATTGTAGTCATATTATGATAAACGTAATCATTATCTGGACTTCACAGACTCTAAAACAGAAACAAAAAGACCTTTTATATCAAAGACAGCGGCATTAATAAATCAAAGCGAAATAAGATAAAACTATTTAAGATTTTCAACAATAATATACTTCATTCATAAATATTCTTGTCTAGAAGCCGTCAGTCCCCATACTTCAACCTTTATTTGATTGAAAATGTATTTAGAAAGTATAAAGAAATACAGAAATAAATGTCTGACTGGGCGACTCATAAAATAATAGCTAGTTGCAACGCTAATGTTTAAAAAAAAAATCAATTTCAATAAATAAAACGCAAACTTGTAAACTCCGACACTGTCACCGCGCTCCTCGGCCGCGCTAAAAGCTCCGCTCCAAAAGGAACATATTTGTGCATTATTTACGACGAGAGTGCGGAGGAGCTGAAAAGAACAGCGCACAATGTGGACTGATGCAGGGGATTTTAGGGACAGCCTCAAACAGGAACAGCTTTTCACAAACACCGAACGAAATAAAATCAATACCTCCAGCTCGTTCTCCGTCACAGTGAATGAAGCCGGCAAAGGTACGCAGACGTCGGGCGCGTCTTTTCTTCTCCTTAAAAAAGACGTTTATTTTTCCACTAAAGTAAAAGGACGGTAAGGTTTCCCATTGATTTCCAAAGTGCATCAAAATTGCTTAAATTTGACTGTTCTGCCCCCACTTTTGCAGTATTAGTGTTATTTGCCGGTGAATTAGCGCTCCATTAGACATCCCTCTGCGTTGACTTTTATTCTGAAAAGCACTTACTGTCACTGCACAATTTGCATCACTCTTGCTAGCCAAAATTGGTGGCAGCCATTGACTGGATCTGAAAAACTATCAGTTGTTCAGTCAAACCAGTGCCACTTTATCAAAACTAACAACACGAGAGATTTTGGTGGATTTGAAGCTGTCGGCACACTACACGACTTTTGCAGTTGTTAGGGATTTAGCATGTTGTAGAGGGAACACACCTCGGGCTTATTTTGCTCACAGATTAGTCTAGCGATTATTACTTTGCTTAATCGACTGGTTGTTAAGAACACAAAAGGGCCATGAATATGATTTTTTTACTCAATTTTACCCAGATGAACCTAAACTGAAGCCGTCTGAGAAAATCCTGGTGGAGAATATTTACAGACGAAAAAAAAACATTTTCCGTGTCATTTTAGTGTGATTCCTGCTCTGTCTGAGTCATCAAACCTTGAAAGAAGAATAACCATTAACTGTGGATCAGTTAATGATTATTTGATTCTTTAATTAATGACAACTATTTCTATAATCGATTAGTAGCGATTATTTTATTAACTTGTTGCAGCCCTTTTCACACTACACGACTTGACACAATTCTAAATACACTTTTACCCTACAAAATAAACACAAAAACAATGTTCTAATCTATAATAATTACAGAGCACAGTGTATTAAATTTAGGCTGTCGTGTTTCCTGACTTTTCGTTTCATAGACAGCGTCATGTGATCCCAGGTCGACCAAGTTGTGGCGCTTGCAGTGACGCTAACTCACTCATCTGGACATGTTTCCTGTGGATTTTATCAGAAGAAATTTGTGACATGTAACTGCACGAGAGGAGGGGAAGAGAAAAAAACCTGAAGGGAGTGAACCACAGAGTGAGTGTTTGTTTGTTAGCGCTTCAGCTCTGGTTGTAAGCGTAAAAGCAGTGTATTTACCCTTTCTGTATTATTAATCTGCTGTCTGCAGGAATGTTAAGCACACGCCTTGCTGCTGCCATCATTTGTGTATTTCTTTGTCGGAAAAGACGAAATTAGAACGTTTTAGCTCAGATGCTTATTCCAGTGTCTCCTCTGCTCTTTCCATTGGCCCCTGGGCTGTGTGTCAGTGGTGTAGCAAACTGTACCAGAGCATGTCCAAAATCAGGCGTATACTGGAGCAATTAGTGTTTAGTTTAGACTTCAACTAGAGATGACTGGGACTGACCAGTTTCTTCTGAAAATCAGGAAAAAACTGGCTAAAATTGTGTAGTGTGTCCTCAGCTATAGTGTTTTGTTTAGTTTTTTTGTCCAAGCATAGGCACTACAAGCAAAATCCCACACAATGAGGTTAGTTTGCTACCGCACCACTTGAACTGAATCTCAATAAGCAAAAGACAGACTGACAAACAAATCAGACAACCAAAATGCATTGCCCCGTATCAAAACAAACACTGGCGCGCTTACAAATCCAGTGGGAAGTCTGGCTAAAACAAGAGAGAAGCTTTTAAAGGACCGAATGCGATGATTTTAAAGATATGCTCAGGCTTAAAACAGAAAAGCTCAATGGCAAAAGTAACCAGCTTGACTGTTTTGGGAGAGAGCAATTATCCTTGAGCAGTGAGCAACGGAGAGGAATACTTGTGAGTTTTAGGACCTGTTTACACGACAACGATGGTCGCTAATGCAATATTCAGGCCTAAATCGATTTGCATTTAGACAAAAACAAAGAGGTGTGGAGAAAATAATTTAGTGTGGAAAAGCTGCAGCTATTTGTCCAGCAAATGGCGTTGTCCTCCTCTATGACGCTCTCTTATCACCAGTAGCCCCTGCAGCGAAAAAACCTCTGCAGCGCACAAAGCATTTTTCCCATAGAGCACAATGTAAAGATAAGATAAGATAAGAGATAAGATAAGAGATCCTTTATTTGTCCCACAATGGGGAAATTCCACTGTTGCAACACACAGTTTAGGACAGGAATGAAAGAAATAGGCGCATGCAATAAAATAGGATAAATAAACATGGTCATAAAAAATACAATATAAAGTATAAAGTGCACACTCTCATTTACAGTAAAAATGGTAACTAAAGTGGCTTAAGTGTATTGTTAAGTGACTATAGTGAGGTAAAAGTGTATTAATAGTATGATAAATTATATTGCACATGATTGTAGCGGGTGAATGACACATGTTCAGGGCTAACAGTGTTCATTGTAAAGTCTGACAGCAGCAGGAAGGAAAGACCTGCGAAACCTCTCCTTCACACAGCGAGGGTGAATCAGTCTGTCACTGAAGCTGCTCTCCAGGGCAGACAGAGCGTCCTGCAGGGGGTGGGACTCATGGTCCAGCATAGACGTGAGTTTAGCCAGGACCCTTCTGTCCCCCACCTCACGCACTGAGTCCAGAGCACAGCCCAGGACGGAGCTGGACTTCTTGATGACCTTGTCCAGCTTCTTCCTCTCCCTCTCTGTGATGCTGCTGCTCCAGCAGACCACACCGTACAGGACGGCTGATGCCACCACAGAGTCGTAGAAGGTCCTCAGGAGAGGCCCTGACACTCCAAAAGACCTGAGTCTCCTCAGGAGGTAGAGCCGACTCTGACTCTTCCTGTACAGTGCGTCTGTGTTATGAGTCCAGTCTAGTTTGTGGTTCAGATGAACACCCAGGTACTTGTATGAGTCCAGTAAACATAAACTGCTCGTGTTCAGTTGAAAGGCGACTACAGTTTTCACAAAGGCCGGATTTTGTGGCGATGTTTACCTATTTTCAGATCATGAACTTTTGTCTTGTTCAAAATACTTCAGCTTTCTTCAAAACGCCTTTTCAATCTTTAGCCTCGGCTCGCTCTGTTTCGCACTGCTCCACTCTGATCGGTCAGAGTCACGATCCCGCTGCACAACTCGGAAGATTGAGCTAACTGCTAAAGGCTAAATTGACGTCATGCGCTAGCTAGCACGGCCCACTGGCTTCAACCGGCAGCCATCTTGCTCCCAGGGGGCTTGGTTTAACGCTGTGCAAAAACGTTCATGATTTTCTAACAGTTTCTTGCACAGATTTAAACGTACGATGCCTACAATAGTTATTTTTTGTGATCGTGGGTCAGTTGCACACCGTTGCAAACCGAAAACCGGTTTGTCCAGTATTTATGAGCTCAGAGCGGCCCCCCGACCCCAATGATACCACCTCTCCCTTTGTTTTCGGTGGAGCGCAGAGTAAACACGGATTCAAAGAACACGCAGCTAAAAGAGAGACCAATCCAACACCAAAACATCGAAAAAACTCACTCGTGGCCGTGTAAACAGGGCCTGAGATGAAGGCAGCAACGAGAGCGCTCTTCCAGAAACACAAATTCACAACACAAGTCCAGCTCACACCAATGCATTCTGTTGTTGTGTCTTTGGGCGAGACACTTTGGCAGATTGGTAGCATTCTGAACACCACTCAGTATCTGCGTTTTCCATCCTCATAAGGAAGTTGCAGGTATAGTCTGAAGGTAATGTGTGGGTTGATTTTAATCGCTTCATGAGTTTAAGTGTTTCAATGCGTTTCCACCTTTGAAAATTCGCTTTAACAGTTGTAAGCATAAATAAAAATCCACCTGAAGCGAGCATAAACTTTAAAGCATGATATTTGGCGTTTCCGTCTCTCATTTTTTATGCAGTACTTCAAAATGTGCATTAAAAGAAAAAAGGATTGAAACGCAGCTAGTGTGGAGCGTCTTTGAGTGTCCAAAAAGCTCTGCAAATGCAATCGTAACTGAAGACAAGATGGATATAACACAAATGCAATATTATTAATAATTTAAATGTAAACACAAGCAATATGACCATCTTTTAGTAAATCTTGAAAAATAATTACTCACACGTCCTGAAAAGCAGTATAGGAAGCATCAGGGGCGTAGCACCAAAGTCTGGGCCCCAGGTACAACCCTCCTCAGTGGGCCCCCAATACATAATTTTGTTTATTTATTTATTCCAGAAAACTCACTATTTTTCATTCACCATTGCTAAAATATATACCTAATGATTGGGTTAGGTTTTGTGTGTAGCTATAGGCCTATAATATGACACAGTACTTTTGGCTTTTGCATTAATTACCAGATCAATTTCACAAACATCTCCAAAACTTTATTAAAACGATGAAAACACACTAACTGCAAATTATAATCACAAGTTTTATTTGTTGCCTAAAAAGTGAGCAATGATTTTCCTCTTTTCAAAGTTGTGATGGGGCCCTCAGATGTCATGCATTATTGTACAAAGTTTCACAAGAACTTTACTCATCCACAATGGATTTTATTACAACAAAAAAAGTAGAATCAAGTGTAGAAAAAATGCAACTGACAAAAAACATGACATGCTTTTAAGGGCTCTAGCCTGCCCTGGGCCCCGGAGTAACCAGTGCCCTTTACCCCCCCCCAGTCCGACGCCCCTGGAAAGCACCATGGAATTCAAGGATTTTCGGGTGGTATTTTAGCTCATAAAAACATAAATTATGACCGTTGAGAGAATTTATTGCACAGCCCCAGGGTTAACGAAGTAATCAACACAGTGACATTCTTTTACATGACGTTTACATTTTTGAATGTAGGAACAAATGTAGTCTGTGTGTTATTTTCCCCCGAGCATTAAAACTTATTCCTATATGTGTCTGTGTGGGCTTTTACGAGTCAAGAGTCAACCGGCACCAAGCCTCCGATCAATCTGCTGCTCTGATGTCTCTCGCCTGATATTTCCACTAAATGAAGTTTATCTGGCATCAAACCGGCACCACATCGAACGACCTTTGCCTTTCTGTGATTTTCAAAGTGGCCACAGCACGGTTTGCTGAGGGCCTTGGCAGCAAAAACACAAGAGGATTTATAAAAAGAAAGAGAGACAAAAAAAAAAAGTAAATAGTAAAGTGATAAAAAGTTGGCTCGCAAACACACAATATGGCATTAATTAGAGTTGACTGTAGCGAGGAGAGGGTGGGCGAGCGAGAGGAGAGGAGGGTGGGCGAGCGAGCGAGAGGAGAGGAGAGGAAGGGTGGGTGGGTGAGAGAACAGTTCCACAGTGTGCAAACAGTAAATGTGTGTTTGGAAAAGTCTAGATTGGAAAAATGCCTGAAATTACTGCAGCCTTTTGGATATGACAAAAGCAACACGTCTCAATTAAGTTCTGACAGTCTGGGGAAAAAAGATAGAATGTAATAGTTCTGCTGCAAAAAAAGCCGAAAGAGAAATATGGTTAATGATTCTGCTGTGAGGACCTGTCTCTGCTGAAATTGACAGCGTTTAACATTCCGAAGAAGAAATACAACTACATTTTAGTCTCGCAGGTGTCACCCAAACCTAAATCTAATCTAAATTGCACAGGCATTATACTTTTTCTCCATCTCAGCGATTCACAAAAAGACGTTTAGTAATTCCAAGCTTGTGTTGCTGTGAGAAGTGGCTAAAGCTAGAATAAACAAGAAACTACTTCCACTACTTCCAGTTTATCCAGCGGTTCTTGCATTAATTTAACCTCTCTGCGCTTCTACGTCGCGTTTTCATGTCTCTTTACTAATCTAACATTCAAAATCGACGCATTATGCAGTGGAAATACAATATTTTGGGTCTGGATGCGAGTGCTGTGTGTCGATAAACAGGAAACAGCTGATGCTAACGTGCGCAAGCTTTGTTTTGCAAAGTTTGTCGGTTCAACATATTAAATTATCGTCACTGGAAATCGGCAGTTCAACCAAACACAAAAGATAAATGCTGCCTCCTCTCACGGTGTTGGGCAATTTTTGTTAGAAATTCAACTTTTTTTATTTAAAACTTTAATAAATCAAGTTTAAAAATCCTTCTTTACATTCATAAAAACGTTCGGTGTGAGTAGGAGCTACTTTAAGGCTGATCTTTATGTCTCTGTGGGAGGAAAATGCAGTTTAAGAAAACATCTGTTGAAGTTACAATGTCCCAGAAAAATCTATAGATGAAGTGGATTAAATGAAGTCAAATCTTTAGGAGCAGATTGTACACGTTTGTTATTTCCTCCTTAAACCCTATACTGTACTTGAAAGAGCAAACTGACCAAAAAACAAAAAAAGGGTTTTGCCTGTAGTGTCTCGTCTCAACACAGAACCACCATTTTCACGCATAAAATAAACTTGGAAACGCAAAATCTGGCATTACTTCGCAGTTGTCCAGTAGCCAGTTAGCACGCTGCACTTCCACAGTAGCCAGAGCGCAAACAAAGCGTAAGTGTGTGTTTGGGAAATCCACCTTTGGAAACACATTTGAAATCAGAGCCTCGTGTAAAAGCTGCACCTTCAGGACGCTGCACACTTCTGCCTCGGCCAAGAAGCTAATAAGTCCAATATGGCCGCACTTACATCAGCAGGAGGGCGATGAGGAACGGTCAAAACACAGCCATGATTACAGCAGCGTTTAAAGTGTGACCTGGTGCTGCGTTCAAGGTCTGCGCGCGAGTCGGACAAAGCAGTTCTCGATTCGTTTTGTTCCAGGTGAGGAGTCTGGTGATTCTGTTAGCGATTTCTGGTGTGGGTTAGGTTTAAGATAATTCCTCCCCTGCATTGCCCCAGCTTTCAATGCCGCTGTGGAAAAAATGTCAGGAGCAAATTTAAAATGTTTTGAATATTTTACATGATTATACTTTGAATAGATGAGAACAGATACAATATTCCACAGTATTGTTGAGTATAAGACAAGAAAATTGTTAAAACACTTGACAAATGGGTAATATTGCAATATATTGTTTAGGAGAAAATCAAAATTAGAATAAGTTCAAAAATAAACAGATAAGTCTAATTTACTGATTGTACAGCAGTGTGAGGAACCCCTTATTTGTGGTGGTGATTTTAACCTCCATTTGCAACTCACACTAGATGTCTCCAATCCATTAAGTCTGGTAAAACAATAAAACAATTTTGATAGAAAATCATCCAAATTAGAGTATAAAGCATGGCTATTCAACTTAAGTCCCAGGGGCCAAATCAGGCCCTCCAGGACCCAACCATCAACCCATCTTTCAAAAATATAGAAAATATTTTGTCATAGTTTTGTCCTGTTTTAGAACTGGTTTAGTCCTGGTTTTGTTCTGGTTTAGTCCTGGTTTAGTCTTGGTTTAGAGCTGATTTAGTACTGATTTAGACCTGGTTTAGTCCTGATTTATTCCTGCTTTGGACCTGGTTAGACCTTTGGGCGCGTTGGGCACATTTCCGGCCCAGAGAACAAAGCCATCCAAAAAATCTGGCCCTCGGTAAAATAAAGTTGAATAACCCTGATATAAAGCGATATTTCAACCTTTTTGTGGTCCATTCACATTTAGTGCAATACTTGAACCTCAAACAAGACATTTGCAGGTACTTTTTAGCATATTCCTGATGCATTGTTAAAATATCATCTGAATATTGTTATTAAGATACTGCAAAAACTTATCATGATCTTCATTTTTGTCAACATCGCCCTCCCATAGTCACACCACACGTTCTGGGACTCGAACTCTTAGCTGTGGGGTGAACGAACGGGCAAACTCATGCTGATTTAGAAACTCGCACCACTCTCCATTGCACCATCCATCGCAGCACTAATGCAAAGGTGCTCTGACCGGCTGCCTCTCGCTGGGCAGGGCAGATTCATTTCCACATTTGTCTCCCCCAATAGCTGCTCTCTTTGGGGCTTTCTTTCAGCAAACCTTATGAGTTCTCTAAAAACAGCTCTGCCCGGTTTTAAAGTGCAGTCTGTGGGAAACTCTTATTAAGCCCATTCATTCAGAGGCGGGGGGCTGTAGCCTGCGATTGTGGAGCTAAATCAAGGCCGTTATACAGGAGTTTGGGTCGTTATGCTGGTCGCTAAAGCCCTGGTTCATTACATTTGAGTCTAGTTTGTGCCATATGATAAGGGATAAGGTTTAGGGTTTTGTTTTGATTCTCCAGCACGTGCCAGTATTTTGTTTTGGTTGACCTCAAGAATATGCATAAAGCTTTCTTTCAAGGCAGGGTATCCAAACTTTCTTCACCAATGGAGACTGCATGACAAATAAATGAATCTTTAAAATATTGGATTTGACTGAGCCATCACACCTTTAATAAGACTTGAACCCTAAATGTTTTATCGAAATGTTAGTGATTTAGGTTATCATTGCAGCATTTCTCCAAATTTGCCATTGAAAGTACTACTTTTGGTCATTTGGGCCAATTCAGCAGCAAGCCAGACAACAAAAATTGGTCTAAGGGTTGTATTTGGCCCCCAAGCCATATGGACATGTCCACTTTATTTGAACACTTTAGTACAAAGAGGGAAGAACACGATAAAAGGCTGTTCTCTTACCCAGTTCATAGTAATACTGGGCTTTGGATGAGTTTGTAGTAAATTCAAATTATATCATATGGGAAAAATAATAAAAATGGGTCCAAAAATACTATGAGAGCTTATTGGCAATAGCTTTCTCTGGATTCTAAACAATCAGTAATGGCGTTGGCTGTGAAAAAACCCATATTGGTTGATCTCTGGTTAAGAGTAAGATGTGCAATAATTACATTTTAAAACTGTATCCTTTTTTCCATAGACAATGCCAAGGTTTAGAGCCCAGAGAAATTGACAGCTGGGACGAGATCTCATGCCACGAGACTGTGCGTACTCTTGAAAACCAATCTTGCGCGAATTATCTCAGTGTTTACATTTGGAACGCACATGAATGGTTTAAGTTGCGTATCTTTGAGCAGCCGTAGTTAATAGACGACTCCACACAGACCATAGCGAACATATTCTGACATAGAACACTTGATTGATTGGACCAATATTGCGCCATTTATATTTGTGTTTCTTAAGATCGTTATCAACACAACCCCCACTTTAGATTGTCATATCGCCAACTCCTTAAGAAAGAATCCTTGGCTCTCTAACTGTTTCCTTTTGGGGCTTTAGAAAAATATTTGGCGTATTATAACATGGCACGAGCAGAGTGCAGGACTTGGGGGTCGATGTCACACTGATGAATACTGGCAGAATGTTTCCTCCTCCGTGGCGGTGTCATTTTTCCTGCTGAATGGAGCTTTTTATTCGGTGTGGGGCAGAAGCTGCAGCGGAGGTTGTTCTTTAAACTAATGTTGGAACATGAGGATTACGGCCAATCTGCTTCTCAAGTCTGCGATTCGAACCCAAGTGAAGGAGCTAAAAGCAAGAAGACATTCTCTCAACCCGTTACATTTACGTTCAAGAATTGGATGATGTCTGCATTTGAGATTAATGTTTTTGAAATGCCACAAAGGCTTGACTTGAGCATTATTATCATTCTTAGAACAACATATTTTTTAGGATTGAGTAAAGACACCACTTTTTGAAGCCTTTGTGAAAACATAATGGCACTTTTGTTCATTTGTACTGACTGGAAAGACATAAAAACTAGCAGTTTCATGGTCAACTGATTAACTGTCATCAATGCTTAACTGAGGGAAAATCTTTTGCTCAGTAAATTAGCGCTTTTACTTGCCTTGGTCTATATCAATACTTCAAATGCACAATTGCTCCACCAGAGGGCACCTGAGTTCACGCCTTCCACCGTGACATCTCTGAGTGAAAAAAGAAGTTCACCAAAAGTAGAAATATTGGATTTATCTGATAAAAACTGAGAAAACCTGATACTCTGCAGTGTTTCTGGACTTTTTGCCTCAATTGGAAAATTATCGACCTTTTATCTGTTCAAGTTTAGGTAAGCGGCTAACGTCAGCGTCTTTATTTCATGGACTGTTTATTTAGGAGTGTTTTTTTCATAATCAGTGTGTTAAAAGAGCATTTAGGAGCTTTCAATCAGTCGTGTTGTGCGCAGTTCAAAGACCTGACACTGCTCAGCGTTTACCCTCGTAATGCACTGTGGACTAATTATGACAATACATACAGCAAGAAAAACAACAACGACAAAAGACACAGCGTTTACATAATCTGTTAACTGAGCATTGACCACAAAGGGCTCCAACTATCGGTTAAAGACGTCCATCCCTTGTAGAAACTGCTTCAAATGTGGTCATCTGGACAGAAAAGATGTTGAACTATGTGCCAGTTTTTGTTTTATAGATAGATAGATATAAAGACTTGAACCATAAACCAGGTCAAAACAAAGCTCCATAGAGACAATGTGGCAGATCCTGCACCAGAAATGTTACATTGACTGAAATATTTCTTTTATCTTAAACCACAAAGCACAATGTGGACCAGAGAATGTACATTTTGTTCAGATGAATCGATTCGTTTCGTTTCGTACAGTACTAACTTCAATAAAAGTCTAAAAGATGGAATAAAATGTAAACTAAGTCCCTTTGGTACCACATTTGTATCACACATAAGGTCGTACATTGACACATTCAGGGGACTAAAGCAGGACTAAACCTGAAACTAAACCTGGACCTGACCAGAATGAAACCCTGACAAGAACAGGACCAACCCAAGTCCAAATCGGGATTAAAATGGGCTCAATTTAGGACTACATAATGACAAGTGTAAGAAACAGAAAGCATTTGATATTGACCACAAAATGTTACTACTAAAATTGAAAGCTAATATGGACTCAGGAGAAAAGGACATTATTGGTTAGATGAATAGATGATCTAACAGCTATATTTCAAAATGTTAATCTAAATGGAGTTTAGTTTGTACAAAACAAACAAGACTGGGGTTCCGCAGGGTTCTGTTTTGGGCCCAGAATTATTATTGTATACAGTATCTGATGTTCTTAATTTGATACTTTTTACAACTGATTCTACAGTCTTATTTCTTAGGCCAAAAACTGCATAAATGAATTCATTTTGTATCACACATAGTCTCCTGATTCCAGCTGTGACCTAAGCTTCTTCTCCTCTTCTGTTGCAGAGTCTTTTAGCTTCAGGTCGTTCTCTCTTCTCTGAGCTGAGTGGCACTGCTCTAATGGAGGCTAATGGCTTGTGTTTTATGGTCCTTCCTCTTTAAGTGAAAAAACAGCAGCGACGAGCACTTCCTGGTCTCCACTTCGGCTTCATCTTCTTCAAGAGCTTCGTTTTTACTGTCAGCCTACAGACAGTCAGCATTTTAAAGTCAGATAAGTATCGACAATAAAAAGCATTTGATTTCCTCATATCTTCTGCATCAGGGCCATTAAGAGGTTAAAGGGGTTCATTAGTCTCAAGGCCACTTGTTCATCATTTCTGTTCAACATCTGAAAAGAACAAATGTGGGCGGTAAAGTAAAAAATGAACAAAAAACAATGAATTCACAGGAAAATTCAGTTTATTTCCCGAAGATGCCTCCTGAGTCTTAAAGGACACTGTATTATCTGTATATCTGTACGTCTCTGTATTATTATCGACCTTTAAACATGTTCTTGAGTACCTTTAATTTGCCATCCCGTGTTTTAGTCACACGATTTTCTTTCAGTCTGGCGTTCCCTCGTCAGGATTTAGGGTTAGGGTTGGCCTCTTTTATCCATGTGTAGAGAACTTCATCTTCTGCATTTGACCCATGCTTCAACCAGTGCAGCAGGGCAGGAGCAGTGGGCCACAGATCTTGAGCTGGGCTTGGTCAGGACCTAAGCTGGAGGATTTGATTTATTGTGCAGGAGAAACATACAAACTCCACACAGAAAGTGTTACTAGCGCTGTATTTGTACCTTTAATTTCACAAATCTGGGAAATTTTTGCCCAAAATAGCTAAATAAAAAAAAACTATCACACAAAACAGTCACAATGTCAACACACATGAGCACACTTAGTGGGAGAAAAACCAGCTTATTGAAATAAACCAGGGCTTTCATCGTTATATAATGTTTTCACAAGTCGCGTAATTGCAATTAATAAAGAGGGCAGGGGCTGCATGCGGAGTGCACTCTGGTGGGGGTCAATAGGGAGGTGCTGAGTCCTGTGGGGGGTCACAGACTAACAGTGGCCCACACTGAGGCACTGGGGCTGGGACAAAAGGCTCTGACTGCTATGAAGTGTTTTAAAGACTTTGCCTGCTCTATATCAATTATGATCACTCTGTTAAAAAAATAAAAATAAATATATATATAACAATAATATAATAATTATTATTCTATCTTATATCATAGGAATAATAATATTCTAAAATAGTAGAATTTCTGTGCATCCTGACTGTCCGTAGGATTTGTTTTTCCAGAAAATTTTCAGTTGGGAGCACATTTTATGAATGTCAGAAATGTTTGTAGGAAGGCCCTAAGTACAAAAGTAAATGGCATAATGTGTCCTTTAAAACGTAAACAACTTTCATCACCACAAATAAAAGGCCTGCACCCATTACTTCCTTCTCTGACCTACAAGACTTTTTTATTTTTTTTTATTTTGAAGGGTACGCCATCTGCTTGTCTCCATGCAAACAAGCAGGTGACAAACTCTTAACCAGAAAAGTTACACAGTGCACCTTAAAATATCAGATTGCTACATAACAAAATAGAAATAATAATGAAAGGAAGTCTTTTATAGCGTCTTGTCAGATTTTTTGCTGGTTATATTTTGGCACATCGTGGTAACTTCTCCAGACACACACTGGCAGTAAAAATAGTAATTCTTGGTGACATTGAACTTTCATGACATAAAAATGACAATTCTCCAGCACGATACTGCAGAAGGTTTAAATTTAGCTTTGGAAAGAGTGCGTCTCTGGTGAAGACTCTATATTAGCCTCAAGCATTTCCACATAAGCTCAATTCAAATTCATTGCATTCACTCCTATTGGTGATGATAACTATATGGAAAATTATGCTAAATACATCGAGTGTAATAGGTGTACCGCATTGGCTCAGTTTATGGGAAATATAATTGACACAGCGGGAATGATGTGAGTGGTTTTCAAAGTTGTAAAGTGTCACTTTGGCTTTACGCATTTCCATATTCCACTTTTACTTTAATGTAGAAAAATATTGTGAAATTGAAAGCGGACGAATGATTTAGTAAAAATAAAATAAAAACGCATTGATAAAACTGACGACATTAGGCGTAGACAGTGTTCTAAAAGCTGGTTCACACACAAACAGACACATCCTAACTAAAACTGTCAATACTGGGACTAAATTGTGCAAATAATCATATATGTATTTACTGTAATCAGGATTTCAATTATTACTGGGGTGTAACAAGACAGAATTTTCACGGGACGAGACAGGTCACGAGATTGGGTTCACGAGACGAGAACGAGATTTTCATGGTTGTTTTTTTTATTTTCTTTTGTTGAACTTTGTAATATGCAAAGTTCTAAAGCTTACATTTTAACTTGTTAAAAAATAGCCTAATAAAGCCTAATAAACCGCATTCCTTTGGTACCTATTCTGTATTACAAATTTAAATGGCATTACGAGACATTAAAGAACAATGTCGTTTTAAAACTGGATATTGTCTTTAATAATAATTCTTCCAATTTCAAGAATGTCGTAAACAAAAGAAAAAAACAACAACGATACTGTGTTAGAATAAAAAGCTTAACAAACTGGAACCTCTCTTATAAAGTGCATTTAGTCTTTATTTTCTTTGGTTTCATTATTCACCTCATTCCGGAAGTTGCAGTGGGCGCCGCCATGTTTTTTCTGTTGTAGTTTATATGGAGCAGACGAGGTCAACAGGAAATAAGTTCTACATGGACTAAAAAGCTGTTTTCAGGCCGCCCAGGAAATCAGTGCATTGTGACTTGTTTTTGCTTGTGTACATTCAACATTTTATACAAATCAATCTACTTTATATAATGTTTTAGCGAGAGACTTTTCCCTTGTGTTCACGTCAAACTGGAAGTCCCTTTACTACAGGAGTGCGGATCATAGACATAAAAAGAGCCAAAAGTGGGCGGGGCCGAATAAGGTGAAAACAACTTTGGAATCACAGCTTGACTTATATGTGTGCGTGACAGTATGGTCTACCTCGGTTCTATCGTGCGAAGAAGACGCTTAATCCCGCTCCTTCTGGATCCACAATGCTCCCGGACCCGCGGCACTTTGACATCGCCGTAACAGGGCGCACTGGAATGAAGCACTTTCTAAGTCTTGCAGGACCAGAAACAGTCCAGAGTGTTTTTTAACCTTTACAGCGGCGCCCAGATAAGATGTACGTGCTGCCTCCCATTGACAGGGAAGGTTATTGCACTATTGAGTAGTTACACTGCAAAAACCATGTATTAAATTATTCTGCGATTACTCTGTGGGTGCTTGCACAATCTCAACACATTTCAAACTTTAGATCTCGTCTCACCCCTCATTATTACGCTATTCAATTACAAAAATGTTGTAATCGAAAACACAATCAATTGCCTTCGGTTCAGAGTTATGAGTGCACTCCTTTTGCCTCAAAACTTGGAGCAAAGACACTTTTCTAAAACTACAAATAAAACATATTCCGTGTATACTTTCTCTACAGAAACATTTTTGATAATATGGAAGTAACTGTTCAAAATAAGCGTGATTTCAATTATGAGCCAAATAATCGTGGTCATAATAAAGCAGCTATGCCCAGAACCAAACCAGGGATGGGCCAATAAAGATTTAACAACTAGCAACCGGCAGTGGGCGTGGTCGACCATTTTTGACAGTTGGAGGGAGAGGATTTTATAACCAACATTCCTCAGACTAACCTGAATGAAGCTATTTATTATTTATTAACCAGGTAAGAACCCATTGAGATCGAAACCTCTTTCTCAAGGGTGACCTGGGGCAAAGTGAAAAACATAACAGCAACACAAAGTAAAAAAACATATTTACATTTTAAGAGAGAATTTAAGAAATTAAGAACAAAATGTACATTTAAAGGCACAGACAATTTTTTAAAGATTCACTCTCCTTGTTTTGCGGAAACACCTAAATGAGACCAGATTGCACAATCTCCACTAAATGCAACTCGAACAATTCTCGGATGTGACGTAGATGATCCGAAAATACATTCCGACATTTCTCAAAACAGTGTGAATGCTACACCAGGTATGTTTTTGATGACAGAACATTGTTAGGACATTGTTTAAAGCTCAAAAAAGTCACTGTAGCAGAATATGTGTCCTTTAATTCACTTTAGATTCGGTTTGTTAGGCTCATCCTCAGCAAACATTACTGAGGGAGGACTGACATTTTGAGCATTCGGTAATTAAATTTGTTTCAAGAAAAGATTTACATGTTCAACTCAGTCACTTCATAATAGCAGCTAATACCTTTAACACATTTACCGTTCCATGCAGCCTGAGAATAGAGCCACTCCTGCTCCTTTATCTGCGTCTGTCACTTTCACTCCTCGCCACCCTCCGCTGCCCTCGCCCCCGAGCCGCCCTTCACACTGAATAAACGCTTTTGACATCGTTTTATAACTCTTTTTGTAGCGTTCTGACTCTAAACTCCGGCGTACAGTCATTCGCGCCTTAAAACCAACTAAAGAGAGTCAGAGGGAGAGATGAAGAGAGAGAAAAAAGGGGGAGAGAATCCAGCCGGCAGCGTCAGCACTTTATCGCGCGCTGACACACTCCCTGAACGTCACCCGTGGCCCACGCTGTCACCGGGGGCAACAGATACCAGCGCCATTTGAACCCCCACCGCCAGCAGCAGCACCTGCCTCACCCCCACCTCCACCCGGCAACTGTGTCGCCATCAGCGAACATACGGGCGCTCGCAAACGCTCTGTAATCGGGATGCTCAAAATTCCAAAATGGAGGCAAAATGATGTAAACCACAACACAATTTCAATTATGGACTGAGATCAGATGTAGATGCTAATGGTTTTAATTGTGCTAATGGAGCTAATAACAAAAAAATAAGCATCAGTTTCCAGGTTAGAAATGTCAGTTAGTTTGCTTAACTGTTTACAAGAACAAGGAGAACAAAAGCACAGTTTTCGATTGCGAAGTCGATGTTTCTTTTTCGGTTTATGTATATAAATAATACATCTTTTAAACAACATTTATTACACCATGTCAAAGGTCTTACTATTCTCAGGGAAATACTAACTGCTGGAGAAACTGGTTGCCAAGTGGCCCATCGTTTAACAAAATTAGATTAACAAAGCACTGCATGGTTAAAAGCTCTTCAATTTCTATAATATGTCCCCTTTAAAATTAAATCACCAAGTGGCCCACCATGACCATGTGTTTTGTGACGGTCCCAAACCCAACCGACCCGACAACCAGACATTGTTACAGACATTAGAAAATTGAAAAAAAATATATTAAAACTCAATTTGAAAATGGACAAATTTGACAAACTTTGGACTAGATGTGACACATTTGGATATCTTTGGTCCGCTTTTGCTTTCCTTTGCTCTCTCTGTGCGTCATGTTCTCTGTTCTTACATGAAAGAAACTGAAAAAAGGTAGCACCGGACCACAGCAGAACACCACCACGGCTCTCCACGCAACAATTTACAATACAAAATAGACCCAGCCAGCCAGCGCCACGGCAACCGCTCGCCCCGTTTCCTCACACACACCCCCAGCCAGAGCACCACCAGCCCCTGCCCACCAGCCAGTCCCATGCGAACGCTGCGATGTGCAAGTGTCTCTAGGACATGGTTTACGTACGGAGCGGAGTGGGAGAAGGAGACATGAAGTGACAGATCAGCGAGGGGGGATCAAGACAAATGGGGCAGAACTAATGTGAGCCACTACAAGGGCAGAGGAGACATGGATAGACTCGATGTGCAGATGAACAGCTAATCAAGTATTATTAACGCCGGGAAACGTTATTATGATTATGTACTATATTTTACATTATGGATATTATGAGAAAAATCCAAATGCAAATATGTTTCCTCTACCTTCAAGGCACGTTTTGAATGCCTTGAAGGTAAAGGATTGTGGTGCAAAACAGATTAAGTAATACGCATATTCTCTGGCATTTTTCCAGAGGATCTAAGTAATATTGAACCTTTATTGACTCCTTTGTAATGGGGTGAGTCAAAAGAGTGCTTTTGTGCCACTTTCTGATGAGTTTGTGCTGTGCGTAAAGTAAGCATGGCCCCAGCACTTGGTGGTAAGAGTCGCAAAGCCAAGCCAACTAAAGACTTAAACGCTGCTGCCCTGATTGAAAACAGCGATGAGCAGCAGTCAGCAGAAAGTATAATGCTGGGTGAGGACAGCTGGAAGCAGATGACGGAGGCAAGCAGCGGGGGACGTGTGGAAGATGTACCGCTAACAACAACGGAGCGAAAGCAACAACAACAGGGAAGATGATGGTGACCCGCTCCGGAGCGTACTTTTCCAACAGGTGCAAAGTGAATGACTACCTTGTGGATTTTGGCACAGAGGACTTGACCAAAATAGCAATGATTGCCATTAAAGCAGCTGTATCTGCTATTGTTAAAGACGTACAGAAACAGCTATTGGCCTCGACTGACAGAAGCCACGTGCACAAGAACATCCTCCTGAGCAGGTACAAGGAGGATGAACTGGAACTGTACAGTCACAAGGGTAACATTCACATCAGTGGAATGCAAGAAGAGAACTGACAATTCGCTGGTTGAAAAAGTAGGAGGAAAAAAAGGAGGCAGGCACCAACATAAAGGAGAGTGACATCTCAGCAGTTCACCGGCCGGGCGGAGCAAAAAGGCAGGGTAAGATCAGACCTGTTATTGTTTGATTTGTGAGCAGACGGAAGAAGGCTGAGCTAATGAGGAATAAAGCTGTCCTGAGGGGCCAAAGTCAAGTAAAAACATTTTCATCAGTGATGACCTCACCGGTATGATATACAAACTCTGCTAAGGAGAAATGCCCTCATACCTTTATTGAAGATGGAAAAGTGATATGCACACATAATGGTCAATAAAAGACAATACACAACCCTGATGACTTGCTCTTGATTGGTTATAATGATCTGGATTATACAGTCTTTGGCAGAGACATTTAGGACACAAGCAGACTGTGTGCTGGGCAATAATGAGGCTCTGAACCCTCGTGAGCTACGAGTATGTACATTGAACATTTGTGGAATAAGAAGTAAACTGGGAAACCCTGACTTTATCAGGCTTTATATGTCAGAGATATGACATCCATGTATCTGCGTGCTTTTCATTTGACAAAACCACCTTGATTTTTCTTATTTTGTAACATTCTGAGTTTAATCCCAGTCCCTCCATTGAAATCCCATTCTGTTCCACCTCTATTCTGTAATTTAGAAACTACAAACTTTTAAAGGGTCTATACTCCTTCAACCACAGTCCGATTCACTTCCCAGGACCACCTTGGAACTCTCTTAAACACCTCTGCACTAACGCTCTGAACACAACACAGTCCAAATAGATTACAGAGCGTATATAGACTAAGTAAAAGCCTCGAGTGAGCAGCAGCCCCAGCAGAGAACAGCCAGGACCCTAATTGAAAACGGCGCGAGCAGAAATCATTAAACAAGCCCCACTGGTGTCTCACTTATTAGATTCCCCTGCTGGTGTCACGCCAATTCAATTCCCCCCTCTTGTTTCTCCTAACTAACTCCAAACTCCGGGACTATTTGTTAAAGCGGGCGAAGGCTGCACCACAGAGATTCATCATGTCAGGCTAAACGACTCCTTATATACGACGTTAGTGTTAGCATACATATTTATGCCTTGCTTCCAGGAAATTGTGAGTGTATTAAATTTCTGCCGCACTAAAAAGCTGTGTTCCCCGAGCATTTAATTGAAAAATATGAGTGTTTTGATTGTTTGTAAAAATGTTGCTTTGTTAGAGAAAGTGATTGTAATTTCGTCAGTGATTGTAATTTTACCAGATTGTTGCCAAAGTGGATTTCATTTCGGTCCAAGTCAATTGTTAAATCAAAAATTGCCTGTTTGGTTTTGCCTTGTGCTGTTGGTTGATGTAATTAGATTGTTAGGCTTGTTTTCAGATGGTTCTCGGTCCATTTAAGTCAACAATATGTTTGCTACTGCACATTTTCTGTTGAATTTAGTTGAATTTGTGTTTCAGTTGATTTCAAAATCATATCCTCTTTTAAAGCTGGAGGACCTGATTTTCACACGGCGAAACCGGATGTTTTAAAACAGTTTATCTCGTTCATAGCTCTAACGAAACCTTCAGCACGTTGTTGATATTCACAAGCATTGATCTTTGGGCGTGTGCACAGCTTCAAAACAGCTTTTTTCAAACGGCAAAGTGAAACTGGGGTGGACCACTCAAGAGGGGCCAATCAGCGATCTGCTTTCAGTTCATATAAAAATACAATACTTCCTTATTAGATGCACATGACAGCGGTTTCATATTTGTCACAAAGTGCTGCTTTGAATGCTCTGAAAAAGACAGTTAGGTACCCCACCTTAATTGTCTTTTAATTTCACATAATTTGGAAGAGCCAGTGTTTCCAAAAGACATTGTACATTTCTATGAATGGTCCAAAAGTAAATTCACAAATGTTGAACCTGATAATTTATATTAATGACTAGACATACAACCCACTAAATATATAGATATTTTGAGCTTTTAACCTTGTTCTTACAATGTTCCGTCATCAAAAACATTCCTGGAGTTGCATTCAGCTTCAGTCACGCTGTTTTGAGGAATGCCGGTAAGAAAATACTCTCTCTCTGACCGTCGAAAACACTCCCTGGTGAACTCCCTTGATCGATGACTTTTTTCCCGATTTTAGACGTCACATGTCCAAGAATCTTCTGCTGTTTTAAGTCCTTAAATCATTCAATCCCAAACTCACTCTGAGCATTCCTGCCTCTAAACACAATCACTGCTACTGCGTGATAGCTTAACATACCAACAGCATATTAAACCATAGTGCTTATCCATGTGTGCAGTTGCCTCTGCAGCCAGTAGATGGAGCCACAGCTAAGTTAATATGGCATCTCATAAGGCTAATAACAATACAAATAATGACTCCCTCCTCCCTGTGGGCAGGACTCTCACTACTTAGAGTAGCATATAAGTCCATACCAGCTCTCTGATTGACAATGACTTTTGGATAAAACTCGAAACGTCTCGATCTTCAAACAGCGTCCGGATGACAACCCCTGAAACCCTTTCTACAATGAATACAAATAATGCATAATATTTGCTCTTTACATTTTTTATTTATTATTATTAGCCTCTTGAATATTATGATGCTGATCTGAAACACAGGAATGTTTCAGTTTCATTATGTCTATTGTTTCAACTTCATCTATTTATCAGGGAATCGAGGCTTTTCCTTTGTGATTCACCTTTAAACAAAAATCTTTAACTCGGTCTTCTTTTCTTCGCTCTCCTCATCATCGAATCATAATATTTTCCATCTGCTCTGAGACGGAGCCATAAAGCGCAGTGGCTCCCATTTCACTGAGCTTCTATAACGTTTGCATATTCTCTTTATACGAGCCTTTATACGAGCCCATCACAGACTACCGCAGGGCCTGCCTCTCGTCTCGTTAGCTTCAGCGGGACTGTAGCGCTGTTCTGGACATGTCCCGAGGATGCACTGTGTCCTGCAGGTCTGTTTACGGCGGGGGGGAGGACGATTACACCTCTGTTTCATCACAAAGGGCTGTCATTTACCCAACAACAAGCTTCACTGGGATCTTTGGATTTGTTTCACTCGGGATGGGTTTACAATCGCCAATAAGTGCGGGAAATCAAATCAATGTTTTGCTTTTTATTTGCTTGCAAGTTTTGTGGATTTTCAAATTATTGCTTTTCTTTCTTACTTGAGATGTTATTACTTTGCCTTGAATGGTCAGCGATATTAGAGCTGCGCTGCCCAAATTCAATATCTAGCCTCCATTAAAATGACCTGAATTCGGAATAATGATCTCAGACTGTGTTGTTTCGACAAGGTTAGAGTTAATTGCTTATGTGACATAGAATATTTCACTGAATTCACCACGTTTCGGACTGATTACAACAGGGCTATTCAAGTTACATTTTCTGAGGGACAGATTTTCAGAAGGCCACGATGCAAAACACACACAACATTAAAGGTCGCGCAAAATGTATAAATAAATTAAATAAATACACAGCATTAGATCTGATTCAATACTGATGAAAAAACTACTGCTAATGTTAGATTATTTTGGAGAAACAAAACACAAAATGGTTCTTCCTGTAACACTGCCAATCAGACTGATCCAGAATTAAACTAGTACTAGATACCAACCAATTCTGAACCAGGACTAAGTCTAAATCAAACTAGGTCTAAAGCAGAATTAAGCTAGGTCTAAACCAGGATAAAAAAAAGTATAACCTACCAATTACCCCAAATAAACCCAGAAACAAGAGAAAATACATTTTTGAATATTTGGAGGTTGCATCGTGGGCCAGGTCTGATTGTTTGGAGGGCCTGATCTGGCCCCGAGGCCGCAAGTTGAATAGCCTTGGATTACAAGGTCATTCTGCTAGGAATAAGAAAACAAATTTACCAATGAGTTAGGTAAAATATTCTTACCCCATTGGCAAATAATTTGGGTTAAAGTAAGAATAAATTCATTAAAACCAGTTAGAAAAACCATTAAAAAAATCTAAAGTAAATAAATTAAGTATATAAAGTATTGAAATGTATTGAACTTAAGATGAATATCCTGAATTCAAATCATTTTAATTTATCTAGAATTTGAATTTGTTGCATTGCAGGTACCAGAACCTGGTTCCTCTTTGGCATCGAGTGAATAGAATGATGTAGATAATGGCACAAAAAAAATATCAAGTTTATGAGGGCAACTTTTGATACTTTATACGCAGGTTCTCAAGCGTAATAACTGTGTGGACAGACAGTGTTAGCCCATGTACACACAGTTCTACATGTGCTCAAACAAAACACAGTGTGTAATCTTACTGGTGAACAGAAGAAGTGACGAAAGATGTGCTCCTTTATAACCAAACATATGCTTGTTATTTATATCCTTCACATCCAGTGTCAGTTTGCAATGTCCGCATTGAAGCTGAAGCCAAACGCAAAACATGAGCCAATTTTTTTTGCCATGATCCTCTTCCTCCGTCCAGGTAAAAATCTAATATAAGCATAAAATATAACATGTCATATGGGGGAAATTTTACACAAATCAATCTACTTTATATAATGTTTTAGCGAGAGACTTTTCCCTCGATCGCCATTTGCGCGAACACCGTTAGCATCAAACCGGAAGTCCCTTTACTACGACAGTTCGGATCATAGACATAAAAAGAGGCAAAAGTGGGCGGGGCGGTTCCCTTTAACCTGTGCTTTGCCTTGTGTTTCCGAATGGTCCACTCATATGTTTGTAATGCTCGTTTTTTTACAACACAGTTCTGCCTAGACCCAGTTAGCTAAACTGTCCCAAAGCCTTGAATTTAACCAAATTAACTGTTCATAAACCTAACTTTAATGCTAACACTAACCTCACCCTAACTGAAAAAATATACTGCAAAAATTAATCATTTGCTAGCATAGCCACTAATGCAAAGTGGCCGGCGGTAGCATGAGAAGGTTGGGGGGAAAAAAAGAAACGCCTTCCTCACATCTTTGCGCACACACCGCTGTGCACATCGAGAAGACGACTTCCCGTGTGGGTGAATTCCCTCAGTAAATGACTCGTTTGATATTAGCAAAACAAACACAAACGCGCTAGCTGTGAGGTAACGCCGCCGTTTGCACGTGATGAAAACATTAGCCTTCACATCAAAGCGATACTGCCACCCTTGGGTGCTCAAAGCTGGTCTGATTCTCCTATCTCCAAACGGGTTTATTTCACACTGTTGGTGCAGCTTTTGAAGGACTCGACGAGGCGCTGGCTGTTTGTGCGTCCATGAAAAGCGTGTGTTGTAATATGGATAAGCCGAGAGGAGGATGCGCTAATCCCCCACCTCGTTTTCAAAGTCGACATTTTGAGCCGTGTTCTTTTGGACATGTTTTCCTCAGTTAAACTTATAAGTATGTTCGTAATACTTAATACACTCAAAATACAAATATGTAGACGAATTCAAATGTCAGTATGCTTTAAGATTTATTCACTTGATGGACCTTGTTTGTTTTGTTTCCAGATGTCTTACTACGTCAAAACAATTTTCATGATACACGCTTTACAGTCCATTATTCATTCACTCCACACTTAGTGCTGGTAAGCTACTATTATAGCCACTAGCACTGTATTTCTTTAATCGTTTAGTCCATTAATCGGTCGATGGTGTCTTAGTCCTGTGGTTCCCAAGCTTTCTTGTCTCGAGTACCCCCTAAGCTTTGTCTCACACTCAGAGTACCCCTTAACTTGAGTTTAGGGCAAATAATGGGTTTATTAATCATATATTGTCAATTATTATTGTTATTTTTCTGTTTTAATTATATTTATGGTCCAAGATCCTCCAAAAATATGCTAGATTTTCAACTAATAACACTTTTTTATTCAGATAAAAGTACATTTCATCTTAATTTAAAACCTGAATCCATTCTAAGTACCCATTGGTAATTGCTCATGTACCCTCTGGTTAAGAAACAACAAACAAAACATCAAAAACAAGAAGATATGGACTGAGTTTGCTGAAGATTTTGGAGTTTAATCTATAAATACACTGTTTACTAGTACTTTTCCGCATAAATAGTTTTTTTTTTTGCATGAATTCCAGTGCATTTGAGGTCTTTTGAGTGCAGTTTGGTTAGAAACATGGACAGTCTTCAAGTTTTCATAGTCATAGTTTTCAAGTAGATTTGCCACAGCCCCCTTTATTTGTCTAATCGGTCGATGTTGCAGGTTTTTAGTCGACCAAGAATTTCTTTAGTCGACAACAGCCCTAATGGCCACAGCTGCCACTCTCATACTACGCAATGTGGGTGAAGTGTCTTGCCAAAGGACACAACGACACTTCCTCCTTCAGCCGCCCCACTGTAGCACCTGGTGTTCCAACAGTCTCCCATCCAATTACTGACCAGGCCCCATCTTGTTCAACTCCTGAGATCTGACGTGATCGGTTATTGATAAGCAGCTATGGCCACTTGAACACAAACAAACTGGCCATATGATTGGACATTTATGCATGCCTTTTTAAAATATATATATCTTGCTACTATTTCATTCATTGTTTTATGTTGCAAATAACGTCAAAGCAAGTTCCTATATTTCTGAATTTTGATCACTGACAATGGCAATAAACCGATTCTGATTCTGAAATTGGCTTTGTGGCACCGACCTAAGATTCAACATCCGCATAACAAAAGGTTAAAATGTTTTTTACTGGATTGTAAAAGAAAACCAAATGAAAAGTTTTGATGATTTAAACCCTTGATTTTCAACCAGTGTGCCGGGGAACACTAGTGTGCCTTGAGGTTTTGCCAGGTGTGCCTTGAAAAGTTTGAGTTAACAGATTCACAAATGCAGCTGTCATTAACTCATTTATCTTTATGGAGAGTCCTGAGCAACTTTTGCACCAAAAAGAACCCAAAACCATCACTATTACCACATTTAAAGAACTAGACAATGGCACAAACATTAATTGCCTCATTATATACCATATTTTTTACTAAATGGACTGATTTCGTAATGTTTTAGGAGTTGGTGGTGTGCCGTAGTAGCTTTTAACCCAAAAAGTGTGCTGCGACTCAAAAAAGGTTGAAAAACACTGATTTAAACAAATCCATAGACTCAGGGAAACAGGATTTTTGCATGTACGTATGTAAGTTTCTGTATTATAACCAAAAAAATAAACAAAGCCACCATTATAACCATCTTATTGGATTGGAAAGACAGGAAAATCACATGTTTGGGTTCAACTTAGGACCTAATAAGTGTGATCGCAGCCTTAGTCTAACTTGCACTCTGAATTATTTACTGTTTTGACCTCTGCTTGTGCTTCTGCTTCTTCTGTATTTCAACATGCACTCCTTGGTTTGAACAGTTAGGACACACCTGGACCAATGTATTTTCTTATTTCAAGACTATTCAAGATCTATTTGCATCTCCCATTCAAGCTTTCCTTTCCACAGTCTTCCTACCGAAAAGAAAAGAGTAAAATGCATGGTTAGTCCGGTGTCTAAACAAACAACACTGCTTAAAAAATGAATCTGGTTATTTGGCTCTGAATGATATGTGAGTGAGCGCAACGATTTGCTGGCAGTAAGAGTTTGGCGAATACATTTTAAACATATCTTCTGCTACTGAGCCATGTTTACGAAGTTGTACGCTTGGCAAATGTGTTCTTGGAGTCCTTCTTGGAAACACTAACTTTACTTGTGTTTTTGCATGAACAATTCCCACCTCTCAAAGCTCATTAACGACCAGCTGTCTGCCTGAAGAAAAAAAAGAAAAAACCTACAGAAAGAGTTGGAGAGAGTGCGAGAGAAAGCTACTTTAAATAAAACCTCGCTGTACCCTCAAAACGTCTCCAAGCTGCTGAGCCAGGAGCTATTCCCGTGGATGTGTCCGCTTCAGCCAATCGGAAACGTTCGCCGACTTCCCGTGTTCCCTCCGTGGCGACGACAGACACGGAATGGCGACCACCCTGACGCAGCCCAGCCTGTGATTCACCAATGGGTTCAGTCACTCCCAAATTTGAGTCATTTGCCGAATTTGCATCAGTCGTGCTAGTTGTTAGCTTGACTACGTTTTTGTCATTTAAAACGCCAGATACGGTTGCAAATGTTCCGTTGTAGTCTTAGTTCGCCAGTCATTTAAATTAAACAGTTGGTCAAGAAAGATTCATAAATTATTACTGATAAAGAGAAGTAAAATTCCAGACACAAAACACATTAAATATGACATTAAAATCAGCTGACCTCAATATTTCTCTCCATGAATCATTTTGCTGTGGTTTATTATTAGTTAAATGTCGTATCTTCACTAGGACTGTCAAAGTTAATGCATTAACTTTGAAAAAGAAAACTGACACATTAATCACAAATTGACACAGATTAATCACACGGTTTGCTTTGACAAAACACGGTCTTTTAGATTACGCAGGAGGCTTTACCTGTGTGAAGGAGGAAGTACAGGAGCAGCTGTAATCACAAGGTTCATTTTACACATATTGATGTTTGTCTGATATTTATGAGTGCGGAGCAGCAGAAAGACATTCAGCTTTGCACCGCACTGCAGAAAAAAACAAAGACGGCAGAGACCTTGTGTTGAACTGTGGTCCAAACATTTAACCAAACTATTCCAGAGCTCGTGTAGACGCCAGGCCACCACCAGCAACTACATATGTCAATCATATCAGTTACCATGTAACTATAGTTCTACGAGTGTATGAAGAGCCCTTAAACCACTAAACATGAACCTGAAACAGGGCCACACAGATTCAACACGAAATGCAATGTTTATACTTAAACTGTAATTAGTTGTAATTGTAATTAGGGCTTCTAAAATAATTTATTTAGATTAGTGAAATAATTAGTATGTAGTTTATAGTACATAAATAATGTCTAATGCCCAAAGTCTGATTAATCAGATTCATTTTTAAAAATCATTTTAAAGCACAAGTTTTCACAAACTTTGAGTTCTTATTTCACTTTAAATATATAAGTATTTGTCAAGTTAGGTGTTAGGTGTCTCAAATCTAATCCTAACATAGATTAAATTGAATTATTCATGGTAAAATATCATCACAATTAGATTTATTTGTTATTACTTGTCATTAATTGTGTTTGTATAAGGTTTCTGGCTTCCTATTTACATTTTCATTTAGGTTAGCATTAGCTTTGAGACTCAAACATGAGCCTTATTAAACAGAAGTATCCTCTGGTGAAGTACTGTAAGTGCAGACCTTAACATGCTGTCTATGATTATCTCTGTGTGACTCGCTGACCACTGGGTGATCTTTCAATATTGATCATTTTATAGAGAGATAATTAGGGTGAAAGGAGATTTATGGACGTTTAAGTCAACCGGAACTAGCGGCTTGAGATTCTGTCGTTTGTAATCGTCAATGATGTATCAAGAGGTCTTCAGCCAATAATCTGTCAATGAAAACATGGGGTTTAGAGAAGAAATCAAAGGAAGAAAGAAAGGGGAAGAAAGGACGAATTTGGGTCAAACGACACTGATTAAAAGTCTGTGTTGTTAAAGTTCACGGAATTGAAAACCAACACAAAACAAAAACGGATTCAAGAATCGTCTCCTGTCTCTTTCTTTCCGCTGGACTTTCCCCTGGACTCTAGATCAGCCCGGCCAGCTTAACTCCATTATGAAGATTTACGACTGCGCTCAGAGCCAACGTAAACCACCCAAAACCCATGTCCCAATTAGAGAGGCTCTGTCCACCTCTCTGTGTCTTTTTCTGTCTATCTTTCTTTCTTTTGCTCTCTGTCTGTCTATCTGCATATCCAATCTCCACAGCGTTAACCCACTCCCACACTCACCCCAACCTCGCTCTGGAGAAAACGCTGAAATTGCAAAAAGCATAAACAGTAGCATTCTAAAAAGAACGTATATGGGGAAATTTACCATACAACAAAGAGGTGCTGATATAACTATGGTTAATGAAAGAAGAAGACATTATTTGTAAAGCTATTTTACTGTTACCTGTCCAACTGGAAGTCAGTCGTTTAAAGCCCTAGTCGGACGGGATTATTTTTGGCTGTAATTACCCCATGACGTCCGTGTTTTACTGTGAGAATTTCCACCGGATACGAAATGTCAGAAATTGTTTTTATGTACTTTATTCTGGACCGATAAACACATTTAAATATGACAAGAAGCTTTCAATTCATCCATGTTGCTAGCGTTTCATCTACTTTCAACTATTTTATGTCTGTTTTAAGCGTTGTAGCGTGAGACATCGTTCTTTTTACCACGTTGCTGCATCAGAATGACATCCACGTGATCAGATTTCTTATGAAACAGCCGTAGCTTGTCTGTTTTAATCCATTCACACTGACAGCCTCTCGATCAAAACTTTGCAGCAAAAGCACCCAAACTTTCCCAAAAGAGCCTCCCGCTGCTTGGACCTCAGGGTTGTACTTCCGGGGTCATGTCTTTACCACAGTTTGTTATGTGTTTTTTACTTTTTAATTGTTAAAGCAAGAAAAAAATCCCACACACTGTCAATCCTTGCATAAGATAATTCATTAATTGTGCAGCGTTTCTTCAGGCAAGACCATGTTTGCACGATTAATAAATGATCTTATGCAAGGATTGACGGTGTGCAGGATTTTTTCTTGTTTTACAATTGACAGGGTGCTCCCATTTGTCTTACGCACCCGCCTCTAGATTGACGTACGGAGTCTCCTGCTCCTTTTCTTCCTTTTTAATTGTTGAGCAATACAATAATTGGATATGCGCAGGTTCCATGGCGACGTAAAATGGACGTAGAGCCATTTTGAATCAATATTCACCTTATCCCGCCCACTTTTGCCTCTTTTTGCCACAGATCCACGCTCCTGTTGTAAACGCATTTCCGTTTGACGAGAACTCCGTTAAAGCTAATGGCGAATGAAGGAAAAGTATCGCCACTAAAATGTTATATAAAGTAGAATGATTTGTGTAAAATGTTTAATGAACATGAGCAACAACAAGTCAAAAATGCACCGAATTCCTGGAGTCTGAAAACGGCTTTTTAGTCCATGTAGAACTTATTTTCTGTTGAGCTCGTCTGCCCCGTGTAAACTACAATGGAAACAAGATGGCGGCACCCATGGAAACTTCCGGAATAAGGTGAATAAGCTTCAACGCACAACTAAAAATAGTTAAATCCCAGACATGAGAAATTGCACAGGACTTTTTGCTTGAGAGCCTCTGAGTTTGCTGAAATACAGGAGGTAAAATCTGGGGAATTTACACTACGCACAGGACTAGTAACACAGACGACGTTTGAAATTAATACAATTTAGCCGAGGTCCCGAGGTGAAACTAATCCCGTCCGAGAAGGGCTTAAGATCTATATCTCCAAGATATTGAGGTTGTAATGACCCATATCCATAATTATGTATCATTTATTATGACTATACAGCAGAAAAGGTCGTCTTTAAAGGACACAGATTATGCAAAATTGACTTGTTCCCTCATCAGAACCTGGAGTCGCATTATGCTTCATTCAAGCCTGTTTCATGCATTCTTCTTAGTACGTCCTTTCCCCTCTGAGCCTCAAAAAACACTCCGTTGCAATCGTCCTGTTCTCTGACATCGAAGGTTCAGCTCCGTTAACTCCTGTACTGTTTTAAGTCCATAAAACATCAGCGTTCTGAGCATTTTTGCCACAAACCACATTCATTACAACTGCACGCTTGTCAGCGGCAGGCTAGCTTTTGTTTATCATCCATCTGTAGTCAGTAGATGTAGCTCTAACTCAGCGCCAGACTGAAAAGAAGTAATCTGTGTTTAAGTTCTAAAACACAAGATGGTACAAGAGCATGTTTAAAGGCTAATAACAATATAAAAAATGCGTAAAAAACAAAACAAATAACGCAGAATGTCTTTTTTTAAGGCAAAATAGTCTGCATTTGACCCACAGCACAATACCGCAGGGGCAATAAACTGTGAGGAGCACTTTCAGAATACTCTTGGAAGGAAGCATTGGGCGTTGGTGAAAAATTCTAATTGAGGGATGAAAAAAGAATTTCAATATTTTTTACCACTACTTGTTCTGGTTTGCTGTTTGCTAAGTTTTGACAATTTTTTACATTTCTGAACCTTGAATTCATTGTAAATATTATTCAAAGAAAAGAGAGTGCTTCAGGGGTTTATCAACAAAAGCCGTTGGTCTTCAAAGATCCATCGCCAAAGTGGATTGAAAAAACAAAGCGAGAAGGTCCGAGGCAGTCCGACATTAAGTTAAAAGTCCTTGTACGGGACACATTTTAATTCTAAGATTAGTTTTAGAATTAAAGCAGAATTATTCCTCTCTTTTTGGACGAGAGCTTGGTGTTCTTTGATGAAGGCCAGGTTTCAGCCGGATTCACTCCGTTCCAGACGAGAACTCTCGCCCCAAGGCTTGAGTCACCAGCTGAATCTTTATGTTTGTTTGTGATTTCCCTCTCTAAATAATGTATAAAGTCCAGGTTTTAGCTCACAAAAAGTTGTTAAATCTCACGTTGGAAGTCAAGACTCTTGGCAGTACCTTGTTTATCTGCTTTTGCCTCATTTGCTCACTTGGCACAGTGTCTTCTCCATCAGACTGTGGGACAAGAAAGAATGCACTGAAATAAATAACAAAATGTATTTTTGAATGGTCCAAGTCCTCAAAATGGTGTCTTTAACCAGAAAGACTATGACTACAGACTAGGGGTGGGCAATACTGACAAAAATAAACATCTTAGTAGTTTTTGGGGATAATTGGAATGATAATATTCAGCAAATCTATCAGAAATTGTGCTAAGTCATGCCTGTAAATGTGTGGTTGAAGTTCAAGTATTGTACAAAACGTAAATGACCTGTAAAATTGAACACTAAAGTGCAGAAATGTCACTTTACAGCCTTGTTTGGAAGATTACTGTTCTTTTTAATTTTTAATTTAATCCCTTACCATGAGGGCCTTTTTTTTTCTAAAAGACTAAAATGAGCCTCGTTTCAAACTGAAGCTGTTTCTGAACCAAACAAACCAATAGCTGGACTCTTTGTGAAGCTGAGACTTTGTAGTTTTGGTCTCTGGTGTCTGATTTACTCCGATTGTAAGTGAGAACAAACTGCACAGAGGAATTCAAGATTTGCGCCTAGACTTTCTTTGTTAAATCTATGAAGGAGAAAAGCTGGTGTCTGGAGAATGGTCTGATTAACACTAGTTTGGACTTTTGTTGGCTCTTAACAATTCCTCTTTCAAAGCAGAAGCTGATTTAACTAAAAATTAGATTTAAGGGCCTGTAATAATGTATTTGTGGGTTTGGAGAACAAACTGATGCTGATTTATCTCAGAATGGTTGATCTGACTGAAAATATGAGAGTTACAGCTTTCTTTTTATATTTTACATGCCCAGCAGCTTCCTTTTCCTTTTAACAGATGGTGGACAATGAGGAATAAATAAATAAAAAGTCCAACGTGTTGCATCACTCTATATCTATATCTGCCACCCACCTGCCCACCTCTACTACACATTTTGTTGTTTTCATTGTGTCACTTGTATCAAAACTATTAATTTTAACAAGTTTTGGAACAGAGTAATCTAAATACTGAGAAAATCTCTCTATTTCTAATCTATTTTAGATCTAGCATTAGACCACACTAAATTAAAGAATCTTTAATTAGCTTTTAAACATGTTTTGGTCGACTTGACATAAGTATTTAATTTTTTCTAACTTAAAATAATGCCTACATTTGAAAACACTACAAACTGCACCGTTACACCAAACTTTAAAAAAACAATTTGACCAGTGACGGTTTATGGACGTAATCTGTACAGGGAACAATCCGAGGAAAGTTGAAACAGAACGATTAGAGAGTCTTAGAGAAGATGACCTCGTAAACATGAATAATGAACCAAGTAGTGTTTTTTTTATGTGAGAACAATACAATATATGCATAAGTGTTGTTCTTTAAATCTGTTGTCTAAAAAGAAAATGTCTTATATGAATAGTGTACTGAAATTGCATTTAAATGTTAGTATTGCGACTGCACCACTCCAGGATCTCTGTTTAAAACTTAGAGCTAATTATGGCCGTTCAAGTTTCAAAAGTGTAATATAACTGTGTAAATCCCGTGCGTTCACTGCAGCTCTCATACCAACTTTTAAATACCCGGTCCCTCTGTGTGTCCCGCTCGTGCACAGGACGGGGATCGATGTGTCCAGTCACAGGTCAATACTCCGTCTAAACACTACGGCTGCGTTATTACTGTCTTGTTTAAGCAACAGCCTCGGAACAGCACCCGGGATCGATCTGGCCCCACGCGACAAGAGGGAGAGGGGGAGAGGGGGAGAGAGGGAGGAGGAGAGAGGGAAGGACAAAGGAGAAAGGAGAGGGACAGAAAGAGAGTGAGGACAGGGAAAGAGAGAGAGAGAGGGACAGAGAAACAGGGAGGAGAGAGAGAGAGGGACAGGCGAGAGGGGTAGGGAGGGGTAGTTAGATAGAGAGGGGCAGGGAGGGAGGAGAGCGGGGAGAGAGACAGAGTGAGAGGGGGGTGAGAAAAAGAAGAGACAGAGGATAGAAAGTAGAGAGAGAGGGGTAGAAAGAAGGAAAGTGAGCGAGGAGAGGGATTGAGAGAGAGAGAAGGAGAGGAAGAAGAGAAGGAGAGAGAGAGAAGGTCAGGGAAGACAGAAGGAGAGAGAGAGAAGGAGGGGAGGAAAGAGAGCGAGAAGGAGAGGGGAGAGAGACAGAGAGGGAAGAGATGAGGAGAAGAGGAAGAGACACAGAGAGAGAAGAGAGGAAAGAGAGAGAGAAGAAGTGGGAGAGAGAGGGAGGAGAGGGAAAATAGAAGGAGAGAGAGAGGGAAGGAGAAAGAGGGACAGTAAGATACTTGGAGAGTGAAGGAGAGAAAGAGAGGGCTGAGAAAAAAGTGAGAAGGAGAGAGAGAAAGAGAGGAGAGATAGAGAGGAAATGGAAGAGAGAAGGAAAGTGCAGATAGAGAGGAGAGTGAATAGAAAAATTGATAGGGAGAAGTGGGAAGAGAGAAGGAGTAAAAGAGAAAGGGAAGGAGAGAGAGCGGGAGGAGTGGGGAAGGGGAAAAGAGAGAAGCGGGAAGGGCGATGGGAAGTAGGGAGAAGGGAGAGGGATAAGAAAGAAAGAAAAGGAAGGTTAACGGAAAATGGAAGAGAGAGCATACGGGGGTTAAAGGGAAGGCAAAAGAGAGAGAGAGAGAGAATGTGAGGGGTTAAAGGGAAGGAAAAAGAGAGCAAGAGGAGGGGTGTGAGAGATGGATAGAGAGAGAGCGAGTTGATGAAGGTGTGTCAGTGTGAAAAGGTCGTCCGTGATTAAACGTCCACTTTAAAGCACCTCCAGGACGTGTGCGTGGACACGAGGAGGCGGAGACGGGCCACATCCATTTCTCCACACAATGCAGCACACTTCTGAAGAGTGAAGCAGCTTTAATGAGGCTAAAAACAGTCGCCACGGTGAAGTTGAAGGCAATTTGCACACAGCCATGGTCATAATGAGTCTGGTGAAAGTACAAGAACAGCAGGAGAATAGAAATACTCTGAAAAAAAATCAAGTAAAAATAGTAAAAACATACGTAAAACACTGTGCTGTATAAGGCTGCAGTACTATTCACTGCAATAAATGACTTTGATAATGGTTTTATTTACATTTTTTGGATGGTTTTTACAAGACATTCCATTGTATTTCAAAATTCTCGTTTCAATAGTCGTTTTTCCACAATCAGAATTCCTTTATAAATGTCTGAATTGTTTGCGAGTTACGAGGTAAAAATCGTTGCAAGTTAAAAGTTGAGTAAATAAGCAGTATTATGTTCTTACATTCAGTCTGTAGGTTTAGATTTGTGATTAGTTTCCATTAGAACTTTTGACCAGTTCTGCTCCAGACAAATTGGTTGTGACTGCGGAGTTCAAAGCTTTCGTTGGACCATTGTGGATCTTATTTAAAGAATTGACTCGGTTCAAAGGGGGATTCTGCAGCCACTTTAAAGTTTGGGCCATTTCGGACTTTACAAAGTGCTTTCATTGTCCGGCATTAGCCCTCCGAGCTCCTATTGACCACTCACTAATGAAGCAGGTACATCGCCCGGGTTTGACTTCTGCTACTTTTGTGGAAGTTTTGAATGGACGAGTAGCACAGTCTTTGATAATGTGAAGTTTCTGTGAGTGTGGGTCAAACACTCGGTCTAATTGTGGAACAGTTTATCGATCACAAACCTGGGAGAGTCTGACATGTCTCCATGTTACGTTTGGGATTAAAGCATGTCTAAAAAAGCTGTTTTAAAGCTGTGTGTGACCAAATATTCATCGGTGTGAATATAAAGGGGGAGGTGAAGTAGATCAGTCATTCACAACCTTGGGGTCAGGACCCAAATGTGGGTCTCCAAAGATTCCTAGGAGGTCCCTATGGGTTCTTCGAATTCTGTATTGTGTGAATTTTAGGGATGGCATGTGAATTGCTTCTATAAAGTATGTTATAATCATGTCATCAATCATTAGCCTGAAAATAATCATATTCTTCCTTATATGCTTTGCAGGAGACAGTGCTTTGAGTCGCCAACTCATCCATGGGTAAAATAGGGGTCGCTGTGAGAAAAAGGAAAGGAACCACTGAACGAGACAGATTTAAATACCAACTTCCTCCTGTCACGGTTTGAAAATCAGGTAACCAGGTCACCGCACTATTTGTTTTTTCAAACTGCACATGCCCATTGGTCCACTTAGTTTGTGAGAAATAGGTCAATCAAAATTACTCTTTGAATATAACAGTTTTACTAATAAATACTTGGTCAAAGTCCACAGAATATAAGCAGTTAAACTGATAATAAACTTGAGAAAATTAGGCTGGGAGGGGTTAAGTCTGATTTCAGCAGAATAGTCGAAGGTTTATGGACAAATGACATCTAAAATGGGAAAAACATCACTGATCGAGGGAGTTCAGCAGGAAGTGTTTTCGACGATTGGAGGGAGAGGATTTTCTTACCAGGATTCATCAAACTGAATAAACGAAGCAAAATGCAACTTCAGGTACAACATGGTTAAAGCTTAAAAAAGGAATATTTGCTTAACATTTGTCCTTTAAGATTGTGACTTTAGCACAAAGTTCTCACAGAATCGTTTTAAAATGGAAGTTACCAACATTTTCTACGTACATTTCCATGAATGAGGCCCCATACTTTAAGCTTGTAACTCTATTTAGAACAATCCATTACATTTTTGTGAGACTTTTACTTTTACGATGTCGATATTACAATGTAGCGATCTCAAGATGATTTGTATGCATATGGTTCATTTAGCACAGCTTTTCTTATTAAAATGATTACGACATACAGTAGAATGACAACATTTCCAGACATCATATTGACATGTACTAAGAGTTTTCCGTTAGCTGACAGATGCTGGTTTCCATAAACGCTGCTCAGAAGTTCATGGAGCCTGATGGAACATATTGTGTTTGTTTCTGGTTAACCGCCCACATCGACTTCAGCTCTGCATCAGGAGGCTGTCTCTGCATTAGCACGGTAATAAGTTAGCAGCAGATGGCTAGCTGTCAGTCAAACTCTACAAAAGTTATATAATGTACGCTACAGTCATTACTCAATGTGTTTAATGTTATCAGGAAAACGTAGGGTCAGTGAGTTACTTCAATGAATGGATGCATCATGTAAATCAGTTATTGCAGAGTTTTGAGACGTGTTAAGGAATACTTTGTTTCGTGTTCGCTTTCTTCTGGCTAGGTCCTGTGTGGAATATTCATGTTCTCCCTGCATCTGCACTCTGGCATTTTCCTCCGTCAATCCACAACACGCACAAGACGCAGTCCTCCAGCAAAGGTGGTCATGTCTTACACCAGATTGTCGAAGTAAGTTCCTAGTTAGAGTTTTTTTCACTGACAATTTTTCGGATTTTGATTCCTATTTTCGCCCGATTGTCTCTACAAGTTCGGGGAGATGTGGCCTGAGTAGCACTTCTTGTAAGACAGGGGTGTTAGATTTTCTATGTCTAATTTCTATTTATTAATTTCTGGTTGATATTAGGGATGTCGTTGATTAAAAAAAAGTCTTGGTCGTTCTTACAAAAACAAACAGCAGAGAAGTGCTAAGAAACAGTGTATTTATAACTTCTGCTAACTCATTCCAAATCTTCTTGTCTTTACTGTTTTTGTCATATAAATCCTTTTAATCTAAATAAAATACTTAGCTGACTAATAAGAATGTTGGTCGATGATGCCACCATTAACCGATTAGTTGACTAAACGACTAAAAGATCACAGCCCTAGTTGATATATAGTGTTTTTATCAGTAGGCAGTCTTGTGTCAAAAGGTGTTCTCTTTGTTATTTGCTATTTGAAACTTTTTTGATACTAACAAATTAAAGTATTTTATATTAATGGTATCTGAAAATCAAAATGGGATCCCAGTTGAATAAGATCGTCCTGCAAAGGGTTTTTGTGAAGCAAATGTAATTTTTAAAGTGTGTTTATCTGAAAAGTCAGGAAGTGAAGAATGTGTATTTTTTTTAATACAATTGATGAGTGTAAAGCAAAGGGATTTAATGGAAGGATGACAGACAGCATGGCATCAAGAAACACAATAAAGGATGCTGGAAAAAGAATTCTGTTAAAAAAGACAAACAAATAACAAATAACTGAAATAAAAAGGCACTTTAACGTTGAAATGTGTATTTGATGATTTGATGGAAAAACAATTTTTACTTGAACAGCAGCAGTGGGTTTATTTGTGGACGATTTTGTTGGTGATTGAATGCTTGCATTACCTTGTAATTAGTTACTTTCATCACTCAATAACAGTTACTAACGCAGTTACTTTTGGGGACAGGTCACTATTACTAGTTACTTTAAAAAAAAAGACTTGTCCTACACTGGTCTTGTCTTAGCCCTGTTTGAAATGCTTGACTCCATAATAAAACCAGGTAGTGTCTGAGCTTTTACAGAGATAAAGATGGAGACGTAAGATTAAATTCAAACTCCAAGAATGTGTTTTGATGAAGAAACACTTGCAGACAAATTAAGTTTTATAAAGCCAGTCCGTTTATCAGAATGCAGTCCCTTTAACGCCGAGGACACAACATCCCAGCCTCGGGGGAAGCCACCTGTCTGACACTGGCTGCGGTTTGTTTTCTCCGCTCTGTCTGTGTGAATAATTCAGAGAACACAGGCCCCCATCTCGCTCTAAAGGCCCAAAGGCAACGGAGCTAAAAGCTTCTGAGACCGAGAGTGGAGCAAGAGAGGACCCATGTCATCACTTCTGTCGTTCCAGAGCCGACATCTCGCACAAACCTTCTATTTGGCTGGTTGTTTCCCAATTTTACGCCGCCATGACACCTGCAGACGGGCGCAGGATTCAACAAATTATAAAAATCGATTGTGTGTGTTGTGTTTTTGGTCCGTAATCTAGCTAAAACAGGGAAAGCGTGGATTAAATCTTGGCGCCGTCTTGTGTTTTGACAGTCTTTTCTTGGACATGTGTTCGGTTTTGATCTGCTCGTCACCTCTGCCTTGCCACATCCTGAGATCTTTCCTGAAGGAGATTTAAGACTTTGAAGAAAAAGACAAAACGGGAAGTCGACTTTGATGGAAGCGTTTGAAGTTTAGTGAGAGATGTTGTGCGCGAAGAGAGAAAGAGACGAGAGGAAAGAGACAGACAGAAGACGATCCTGGTGCTCAAGGCGGCTCTAAATCCGGGTTTTTGGTGCTTTTGTTTGCGTGTTGTTCCTGCGGGATCCTCCAGGGGGCAGCTTTATGTGTGCTTTGGGCAGTGGCTGTGTAAAAGATGTCAGGCCAAGAAAACTCAACTTTACTAACTTTAGAAACTGTAACACTTTCACGAAATAACACATTTTTCCAAGAATATGATCACGATGTTCTGTATTTCCCTCTTCTTTATAGGGCTGCTGGAGCACTGAGGAGAGACACAGTTTAAACAAGGCTACAAACAATAGCTGCGAGCATGAAAGTTGACATTTTGAGCACGGTAATTATTGCAATGAGTCTGGTGAACTTTACCAAAAGCACATAATGTATTTGTATGCTACATAGCTAGAATCTAAGACACCATTTGATCAGTATTTTTTATATTTTTGGACATTTTAAAATAGTTACAGAAAATTGATCGAAAAACAACATAATAAAAGAAATAAGTCAGCTGATTTCCGGTTGAAAACTGCATCGCTGATTTTCACTGCCTGTTTACCTTTAATCACACTTTTCAAATCAAATCAAATCAAATCAATTTATTTTTATAATGCCCAAAATCACAACAACAGTTGCCTCGATGGGCCAGCTGATCAAAGAATCATTTGCCTTTTCAATGTTTACATCGTCACCAACACAGAACACATCACAAGCAGCCTTGAACACTTTTTTGGCCCAAGTTCTAAATGATTCTTCCTGGCCACACAGTTCATCTCCTTCTCCCATGCGTAGAATACGCTCCCCTCCAAGCTCCTCGAACAATGTGTCTACAGCATGGGCGAAGGCGCAGAAGTGTGGGTAGGCCCTGGAGCCAAGGCCAAACACAGAAAACCTAACGTTAGCAAGTGGCCCTGTGCTCTCAAAGTTGATCTTGGTTTCAGGTTCATCACTGGAGGACTTGCGTGTGTCAGAGTAGGAAGACACACTGTTGAAGCGCACCTTGTAACTCTTTCTGTCTTCAGTATTGGATGTTGGATGACGCATCTCCATTAAGGCAGCTCCAAATTTCTCCCCGTTTTCAGGAGGATCACCATTCCCAAATGTGCTGGTCACCACCAACACCAGAGTCTCATGCTCCAGGTCCACCACATCATACTCATCCATGGACATAACCTTTGCGTCAAACGCATGTTTGAAGATTTCACATAGAGTTTTGGCATAGTCGTGAGATTTGCCCGTCTCCGTGGCAAACAGTATGGTGGCTTTAACCCTCTTGGCCATGGCCTGACCCATCAGCTTGGCTGAAAACTTCACAGCCTTGGCAAGTTTCTTAAAACCAATGGCCCTTTTCTTTGTAGGCGTTCCATTGACCCCTTTCCACACATGAGTGTTCCATGGATCAGACTGATACTCAAAAGAAGGAGTTAGGCGGTAATTAAGCATTTCTTGGTGAAACACTGGCGTGATGCTTCCTGACATTGGAGGCACAATCCAAACCCAGTCTCCAGGACAACCTCCTCGAACACGGTATTCGTTCTCCATGTGTTTCATAAAGGACTCTGTTGCCGAGTGGTGGTCTACTATGGTCACTTTGCATGTCTGGAAGCTGTGGAAAACTGCAATGTTGATCTCCACTAAAGCCTGGTCTTTCCACAGGGAGGAAGTCTTCCTCGTGTCCAAATCCATCAGCTTTGCAACTTCCTCTAGAATGTTGTAGCGTGAAGCATCACAGAAGTCTCTCACTCCAATCTCCGTACCCATGTACCAGCCACTGAAGGGGCAAGCAGTGAACTCCAGACCCCCCACCTCCAGCAGCATGTTAGCCACCGCTGGGAGGCCGTACCACTTCAGATCCAGATCTTTGAACCACTCAAATTTTGGATGTGTAATGGGCACCTCCAGTACAAGATCTTCGGGAATTTCAAAAAGCTCAGGGTCGTTTCCGTTTGCTTGGAGCAGCAGGGGCAAAACATCAAACCGTCCCTTTTGTAGTAACGTTCTTTATTTGAAATATTTTGGTCGATTTTTGTTAAGAATTTTTGATTTTTTTATTATTTCACAAATCTAAATAAATTATAAAAGCCCCTATAAGCTATAATTTAAGATTTCATAATAAATCTGTAAGGTCTGTTTCAGGTAAATGTATTGACCCATATTAGTTCAGTTTTGGCACTCACACACAAGCTTTATATTTGTCAGATCTTTGTGGAGTCTTTGGTTTGTTCTACCACGTACCCTTCTCCGCCAGTCTGTAAACATCAGCCACTGACTTTTCTGCACTGTCCACGTGAGTACTGATGGATTTAATGTGTAAATTTAGCCACATGACTCGATCTAAAGAATCAGTATCGATATTAGCAGTTCTTTCCTCACCATCTGCATGGAAGCCAAAGTCACAAACAGCAGGTGCTCTCACAGAACATATGAATCCAGTAAACCTCAGACCAGTCTCTGCACCAAAACCAGATGCATCATGGGTCCTTGAGCTGCGCCAGGGTCCTGTGGGTGCTCTGATGTGGAGGCGTAACCTCAGACTGACTTCATGACATAATCCGTTCTCGTTCTTCCGATTCACAGAGTTCAACTTCGCATGAGTCACTGCAGGCCAACACTCGCACCTGCCAGTCCCAACACAAGACTGTCCCAGGTCATTAGGTTCTTCTAAAGTCGAGATTCTAACCACAGTTTAACGTTTCCTCGATAATTAACGGCAGAAACACATGCTTCTTTCTGATTCAAGCGAAATCAAGTCCTATATTTTTGAGTTTCAAGTCTTTTCAAGTCCTCAAGTTAGACCTGGTTGGGATCTAGTCCAAGTTTAATTCTGGATTAGTCCTTGAATGGCAATTTTGTATAGGAAGAACCATTGTGTATTTAGTTTTTTCCACAAAAAGTCGAATATTAACAGTAGTTATTTAATCAGTACTGAAACAGTGAAACAGATCTAGTGCTGTGTATTAAAGTAATATATTTATATATTTTGTGGCGCGTCGGCTCAGAGGCCACGGCCCTCCGAGAAATCTGGCCCTCGGAAAAATGAAGTTGAAAAGCCCTGACCAAGTGTATAGTTATCATAGTTTATCATGACATTTTTGTGTGGCAATATATCGTCCTTCAAAATTTGTTATCGTGACAGGCCTATCTGAAAGGACTTGAAACTCAAAGCAGAGGACTTGACTTCAACTTGTGGGCCATTGACTTAATGGACTTGACACCGAGGACTTGAGAACTACTTGAAATTTGCAAAATAAGGACTTCTAATTATCAACCGTGAAGAGAAACAGTTTCCAAAACACATCTATTTACAGTATTTGAGGAGAAACATCAAGTTGTCTCAAGTCACAAGGCTCCAAGACCAAGTCAAGTCACTGACCTCTGAGTCAAAATTCTTTGAGTCCATTTTATCAAGTCGTATCAAAAGTCACAACTTGCAAGTCCATACCGATTCCATTTAAACCTCCTAAATAATAACAGTCTTTTCAATTCAGTTTTGTTAATCAGCCCTACTACAGAAAAGAAGAAATGAACAATTGAACGGTTCATCCAAGGCGTGCATGTGGAGTGGACCAAGTGGACCAAATTAACAAGCAGCAAATCCCGAATCTGTGCAAAATGATTTATAAACCGAATCAGATTAAGCCTGTGAAAACAAGTGGGAAAAAACTATTTGTGGAGTAAATACACAGACTGTTATCTGGGATCAGACTTGGCTCCAGTCGAATACATTTCCTCCACTGTACAGGAGCCTCTCTCGCCAAACCGACAAAACCAAACGCCAAGTGGAAAGCGTGTCCAAGGAAGAGTGACAAGAGACACAGAGCCCAGCCAAAAAACGCCAAAAACATGAGCGATGGTTTCTTTGAGTTTCTGTGGTGTAGTTGTCAAGTCAGAAAAACAATGAACTGCATTACAGTATTGACTCAATCAAGTAATGAAAACTAGGACAGTGCTCTAATCTACCAAAACGTGAATCAATTTGAAGGAAAAATATTATGCATTTTTTATATCATTCTTCAAAACCAGGTTGCTGGAATGCTGCATGAGTATCTCTTCAGTGGTAATAGATGTAGATGTTTTACCCAGGTGCTCGTCTGATTGAGAATCAATCTAGTACGAAGCAAGCAGGACAGAGGCATTCATGGGATTTAAACAATTTTAAAAGCCTTTTAAATCATGGCTGAAAAGTTCTTTAAAAAACAGCAACGTCTTTCGGCCTTAATGGGCCTTCATCAGGGCTTAGATGGATCATTATTAGCCTTTAAACATGCTTTTGTGTACCTTAAAAGAGTACTAAGTAACATTTTTACCTTATTAAACGTCTTTATGAGTCCATATTGCAGTTTGAAGCACGCTTCGTCGCCCCCTGCAGTCGCTGGGTGGAAAACTAAATAATAAACTAAATGAACATGTGTTTCTCTACTGTTTCCGCTGACACTTACTGAGTTTAGGTGCCATCTACTGGCTGCATAGCGCTTACACAATTTAGTTATGTTTATACTCATGGGACTGCATGAGATGCTAATCAGCCGAGCAGTTACTGTGATCGAGTTTAAAGGCAAAAATGCTCAGAGCGAGTCTGATTTAAGGACTTAAAACAGCAGAAGCTTCTCGGATAAGAAATGAATGAAATTGGAAAAAATGTCATCCATCGAGGGAGTTCAGCAGGGAGTGTTTTTGACGGCCTGAGGGGAAAGGATTTCTAAACAGGATTTATCAAACTAATGTGAATGAAGCTTAACACAATTCCAGGTATGTTTTTGATGACAGAACTAAAAGCTCAAAAAAGTCACTATTCACCTTATTCCGGAAGTTGCCGTGGGCGCCGCCATCTTGTTTCCGTTGTATTAGTTGGGGCAGACGAGAAAATAAGTTCTACACGGACTAAAACACCGTTTTCAGGCCACCCGGGAAATCGGTGCGTTGTTGACTTGTTGTTGCACATAAACATTAAACATTTTACACAAGTCAATCTACTTTATGACATTTTAGTGGCGAGACTTGTCCCTCATTCGTCATTAGCTTTAACAGAGTTCTTGTCAAATGGAAGTGCGTTTACAACAGAAGTGAGTATCTGTGCCAAAAAGAGGCAAAAGTGGGTGGGGCGAAATAAGATGAAAAGCATAATATATATCCTTTAAGTTAATGAACCTAGACATTCTTATTACATTTACGTTCATTGTTTGTGGTTCATGCATGCAGTTAATGCATTGTGTGAGACGGAATTTATGCCTTTTGTGCAGATGTTAGCAGCATTAGCATAACACTTAACTGCTAAGGGTCAAAAGCAGGGGAAAACAGTATAGCACAAGTGCTAGCAACATAAATGCTAACAAAGGTGTTAATAATTACATGTAAGATATATAAATGCTGTTGAAAAATGTATGAAATCGCAATTGTTGTTTATGGGGCAATAAAAGAAAACATTTAAAAAAACAGAAACTAGAATCTTCTAAACAAACAGTGATATTTCTGCACTTACGTGGTTACATTTACACTCACATTTTGTGTCATATTTAAAGGGCCTGGAAAGGTTTTTTTTTTGCATGCAACAAAGTAAAATCTGTTTTGTCACGACACAGATATTGTAAAAGCCTCTATTTGGGTGAAAATGAGACCACAACACTTTCTCTTTGTCTAATTGTACATTGTTTTATTCTCCATGAAGCAGGAAGTGCACCGTTAGCATTTGAATGTCTGTTAGCTTTACCACGATGGCAAAACTCACTTTTGGGCTGAAAAGCTATTCAAAACTCATCGTGGTGAATATTTAGGATGCTGGGAAACCTCAACCAAGAGCATTCTAGCACATTTCTAATAGATTACTAGAATATTATCTATATACTGTCATCAGGATAGTAAAAATATAAGTCTATAGATTATATTTTCTCAGTATCGCCTACTCTGACAACACAAAGGCTTACAACACAAAAGCTAACACATGAGGAGAGAGCGCGAAACCTGCCAAAACCAGGCTGGGCAGCGCTGCTAAGACCACTGTCCAGAATAAGTGTGTGTGTGTGTGTGTGTGTGTGTGTGTGTGTGCGTGCGTGCGTGCGTGTGCGTCTGTGTGTGTGTGTGTGTGTGTGTGCGTGTGTGTGTGACAAGAGAGTGAGGGATAAAGGGACAGAGAGGAGCCAGTTTGTCACAGTGCCACTACACCAGCTGTGCCTTGGGGTCCCGATCATGAGAAGGACACAGAAGAGCTGAGGCTGTGAGTGAAGAGAGTTTATGAAATGTAATTGATTAAAGGGGACATGTTATGCACTATTGTTTCTTTTAAGTGTCCCATTTGACATTTTGTGTGAACAGTTAAAGGGCTTAATTACTCTGACCTGTTTTCCTTTCACATTTATTATTTTAAAGTGAACATATCAGTCTTTCTTGTGGTTTTGGTCACCTTGGCATAAACATTTCATGACATGAATGCTATGCTACTAGAGTCATGCTTTTGTTGTGAACATACTGTAGTTGAGAATGAGTCCAGAAATGGATTTACTTATTACTTATGGATTCTACTTGAAACGCAACAATCCAGGGGAAATTAAAACAAAATAATTTGTGAGCACTCAGAGAAGAAAGCCTCATAGTGAAACAAGTGTGAATGAAGCAGAAGAGAACTCTATGTATGTTTTTGATGAGGGGCAATACTAGAACATGGCAAAAGCTATACAAAAGTCAGTATTGCATAATATGTGTACTTTAAATCTAATCCTAACTCAGTTTTTAAATCATGACAGGAAGAAGTAAGTACAGAAGTAAAAACACATTTTACAACAGTGTCCTTTCATCTTGGTCAAGTGAGAATCAGAATTAGAATCAGAAATGGTTTATTGCCATTGTCAGTGGTCACACAAAACACAAACATAGGAACTTGCTCCAACGTAGGGTGCAACATAAAGCAATGAATAAAATATAATAAAAAATATAAAAGGGGCATGCATAAAATTAAGAATAAAATAGACTAAGATAGATAGACTAAGACTATATACAGAGAAAAAAAGCCAATCAAAATCTACCTGGGTGCTTAACAGTGGTGAGGGAGTTTGTGTCAGATTACAACAGGACCGTAACAGCCATAGCAGGTCTAACAGGTAAATAAAAGCAGGATAGCTTCATGTGAAACCAAGGCAGTTTTTTAACATTTGAAATGTTGTCTATGGATCATTCCTGGATGAATGAGGGATTACACCGAAAAATAGTTCTTGCTGTCACAAAGCCTTTAGCACACTAGTGTTCACATGCACACATGTTTGGGCACATGCACAGCTTTAGAAAGCTTTTTTCCAGATGGATATGACACAACCCACATCCTCTCATCCCAAAATGTAATATAGGCTTTTCAATTAGTTGCAGACCACGCTCAGTGCTTGGATTTTTCACAAAGTGCTGCTTACAATATACTCAACCAGAGGGAAAAAAATTATTCCAGCTTTAATTTACGAAAAACTTGAAATATCAATGCAAAAGTGTCCAAAAGTTAATTAATGTGCCTTATAAGGGAGTTTAAACTTTTAGAATATTTCTCATTGTTCATCAAACTGTGCCTCTTTACTTTCATGTCAGCACACTTTATTCTTGAAAGCTATTCATGTCCCAAACGCTGCGCCCCATTTGAAGTCATTGGCGTAGTCTTGTATTATTTGTGCTGGTGTTGCATTGTTTTTTCGTGATGTTTGTGTGGTGTTTCGTCATCTGTCACATCCCGGGACCTCAGTATGAAGACTGTCAGATCTGCTGAAGCTAACGTGCTCAAAGCGAACATGCTCAAGGCTAACCCCTTTTAACACAAAACCAAGTCAAAGAGCCAGACTCAAAGCCGTTTCTGACTCCAGATGCGAAATGAAAGTGGATTGTGAGACTTTTGATGATGACATTATTGTTTGATCGCACGCGCTTTAAGAGATGTGACTGAAAAATGCATGACGCCAACCATGACTAATTTATCACTTACAAGAAATGCTCAAACAAAGTAAAACGGCAATAGCGCAATAATGCTACATAGACTATATATACTTACTGATGGCTAAAACGGCTCATTAACCTGGTGCATCAAATTACTTCTTCCTGTCTCTCAGCACTCTTTAGAAATGTGCAGCAGTTTCAGCGCTTCCACAATTTTGTATAACATTTGGCGGTACAGTGGTAAAGCAGTTGGCACATTTAATACTTAAAAAGGGTTCAATTGGGGCCAAAAACATTGAGTAGGGGACATAATACGTGTTCTTTATTATTTAACTTACTCAAAGTTGTATTTCGATTGATTTGTGTCAGTAATCCTTTATTATCCTGGCAGAGATTCAACCATCAAGTTGGTTGAATGATCAGAAAATGTCTCTTTTCACATACCCCCCTTCCGAGTCGAGCGTACTTAATTGCAATGGTTCAAAAACGTATTTTCTCCCCACAGTTTTGCAACAGAAATGCCACTCTGCATTGATGTCTGTTGCAAATTTTTCTTTTAGCGTCCGTTTTTTTCGCACAACGCAGTTCTGCCGAGACCCGGTTATCCCTAACCCTAACCCACACTTAACCAAGTTATCTGTTCCTAAACCTAACCTTAATCCTACGTTCCCTAATATAATATAATATAGTAATAATATAAACTTTTGCTTGCATAGCCACCAATGTAAAGTGGTGGTGTATGGCACAAGTGGGTTGGGGGAAAAAGGTGTCATAAGTGCCAGGTTGGACGACTAATATGACTTAAACACAGTTAAGAAATGTTTAAGATTTAGCAAAAAAAATTCCAAGCTTCATGTGATGCCCAGGCTGCTAAACACTGAGAAGACTTTTTTCCTGAGGGCTGTTACTCTCCTCAAACTACCCTGACACACGATCGATCTATCTATCTATCTATCTATCTATCTATCTATCTATCTAGGGCTGCAATTAACCATTATTTTAGAAGTCAACTTGTCATGATTACATTAGTTCAGTAAAGCAGCAATAATGTTCATAAAGACCAGAAATACATCCAGTGAGAGATGCATTTCATAAACATCATCCGTGTTGTCGAGCTGTACTTTTGAGGTCTCCGTGGATCTAAAGCCTGCGTTGGCTACAATCAATAAAAATAAAGCCTTTCAGAAATGTGCTCCGGACTACAAAAGGTGGTCTCCAGCAACGCCGTAACAACGAGCCGAACAGCGCGATCCGACGGACGCGATTGTGTTTCATGACTGAGAAAAGAATTCAAAACGGGTAAGCCCTCTCTCGCTCTGCGACCTGATCTGACGATTTCATTTGCAGCGGAACAAGCAGCCTAAAATAAAGTCTGATTATCTCCGTCGGCGGCGCTCTCCCTTCTGACCTTCACAAACCTGCACTCCAATTATTTTAGGTCATGGTTGGCGGAACGTGTTAGAAAAATATCGGGGAAAAAATCTGGTCAAGTACCTGATGATAAACCAAAAAGGGTTAGATAGCATCAGGTGAGGGGCGCTAAGTGTGCAGTGTCAAAGATTAGCCGAGAAGTGACGTTCATCTGAGGAACATTTGCACTTCTTGGAGTAGTTTTCTGACTTATCTTGACCTTTAGACGGTTAATCAAAGTCAATTGTGTCTTGGTCGACCAAACTTTTCAGTAGTCGACTAATTATTTGGAGGGGATATCAAAAGATTTATATTCACATCAGCAGAAAGGCGAAAGCTCACGACTGTGCATGTGAATTATATTGAGATCTGGGATTGAAAAGCAAAATATTATGCTGTTTTCATATTAGTATTAGCCTTGAAACATGCTCTTGAGTACCTTAAATTTGCCATCTCATGTTTTGAATTTTGAATTATTATTATTAATTAAATGAAAGGATTTATCTGCTGTGTGCAATGACACTTACTGAGGGCATCCAGCCAGCAAGTGGTGCCTAGTGCTATACGCTATTTAGTTATGTTAGCACTTAAGAGATGCTATGATGCCAGAGCGAGTCTGGCAATGATTTAAGGACTTAAAACAGTAAAAGATTCTTGGATAAGTGACGTATATGATCTGAAAAAACATAGCGGATCAGGGAGTTTAGCAAATGTTCAGCAGGGGGTGTTTTTGACGCTCGGAGGAGAAAGGATTTTCTAATATTCCTCAAAACAGCGTGAATGCAGCTGAATACAATTTCAGATGACAGAACATTGTTAGAACATGGTTAAAAGCTCAAAAAAGTCACTGTAGCAGAATATGTGTCCTTTAAACTGTAATAGTTCTACCATTTTACCAATAAATGAACTTGTTTTCTGTATTAATATTTGTAATTGCACAATGTCCGGTAATCTATTTGTGGCCAGTTTATGCAAATATCACAGTTTGATATTATGTAAATTTAGGACCCCTTGAAAATCAGACGGATCATCTCAAGGGACTATCCATCGTTGACAAAGTTAAATGATTACAACATTTGTGTTTCTTGCACTGCTCTTGCTTTACGATTTAGTGTTTACATTTTTTGTTAGAAACACGAGTTACTTGAGTTTTAGTTTCCTCAAATACATTTTTACTCTTTTTACTCTTACTTGAGACATTTTATTTGGTGCTGATTATACAAAAAATCAGAGGATGTGAATGCTGGCACTGTTGACACCTGATTTCATAAAATTAAAAGTTATTTAACTTAAAAAAAAAAGTTATCGATCAATTTCTTTCCTTTTTGACCTTTTGCCCAGCCTTCATCTAATCAAAAGTCTGATCAGAAACTGCTCGACTTGATTTAAAAAAGTAAATGAAACTTGCACAGAAGTTCATATCAGAGTTGGAATGAAATTGTGCGAGCGGAGACGGCGGCACGTTTTTTCATTATTACTGTGCGGTCGGCCATGTTTATTCATATCACTCCTCTGTATTTCACACATAGCAGGCATTTCCCTACAGAACCTGCTTGCACCAGCCCAGTCCTATATGAGACGGGTGCGGCGTATATGAACAAGAGCAATATCAGCTGCGAATATGACAGAGGGCTCGGATAGGATTTCAATATTTGAATCTAAACATAGAAATCTGACTTTAACAAATGTAGGGAAACGCCGTAAAAACGCTTTTCTAGAGCTGGTGTACACCTATAGTTGGAAGTTGATAATGAAACCTAAAATCAGCAAAATATATAAACAAATCTGCTTCACGTAGCAGTGGTTTTCTGCAACATGAAGTCTGAAACTCTAAACATAATCATTTGGTCCTGCACAGCGGTTGTATTGTGCTGTGGTTATAGAATGCAGTGCTGTGGCAGAGTCGTCGGCCTCTCCCGTCGTCTCTTTGAAGCCTGATTGAAACGCGCTCCTGTCTGTGTCCCGGTCGCTTTCATTTGCTCACAGTTGACCCACTTTGTCCTCTCCGTTTCCCATCCCCTGTTCGTGCGTTTCCGTAATCCGCCAAAGTTTCTTATTGTGACAGAACTCCAGCTACACAGGTATCAAGGCTAGAGGTAGAGAAAAATATGCCAAAAATGTTTGCAACAGTGAACAGAACATGATCAGTGGGATGTGTACCGAGCCCTGGTGTCACAACAGCACCGGGCCTCGTCTTAAAGGACACATATCCTGCTACTGTGACCTTTTTGAGCTTTTAACCCTGTTCTAATAATGTTCCGTCATCAAAAACACACCTGAAGTAGCATTCAGCTGCATTCACGCTGTTTTGAGGAATGTTTATCGGAAAATCCTCCCCCCTCTGACCGTCAAACACACTTCCTGCTGAACTCCTTCTATCCAGGACGTATTATCGGATCATCTACGTCACTTATCCAAAAATCTGCTTTTTAAGTCCTTAAATCATCACTAAACTCTGCCGTCTAAACACGATAACTGCTAACCCTAACTGCTGCAGCAAATCCGCATCAGATTGTACATTGAGCTGGCGCCATCTGCTGGCTGGATGCACTCAGTCTTTTCATACTGGCTGGTAAAAAAAAAGTCACTGGATGAATAAGAAACTTTTTTTGTTTGTTTTAAAACATGAAATGTGAGTGAGCATGTTTAAAGGTTAATAACAATATGAAAAATGCAGAATATTTTTCCTTTAACAGTCCACTGAATCCTTAAGATCAAGCCTTATCAGTGCTCTTAACGGTGCTGAGGAGTCACGCAAAGTTCACATGGTCAAATACGAGCACTAAACTGTCCTCCTTTCATAAGATCTGTCCCATGCACCACTTGGACCATGCGCCACACAAGCTATCACATCATTTCTGTGTGTTTGTACATATCAAAGCGAGGAGCGGTGATTCACGGGTCACGTGTACAAGCAATAACACAGAATCTGGCACATCATTTCACAACTGCTTCCAGAACACAGTCTGTCTGTGGCTCCTCCGTGATCACATGAGGAACAAGCACAAAGAGAGCATCATTCAAATGTGTTGGCCATTTATTGGGTCTATATGAAATAAAGCGGGCTATTGCAATTCCCTAAAGCAGGGCTATTCAACTCAAGGCCGAGGAGCCAAATCAGGCCCTCAAAGGGATAAGAGCCGGCTCTCAACTCATTTTCCAAAAATATAGAAAATTTTGTATCTCTTGTTATTGGTTTTGTCCTGGTTTAGTCCTGTTTTAGTCCTGGCTTGGTATTGGTTTCGACTTGGTTTATCCCTGGTTTATATCTGGTTTAGTCTCAGTTTAGGCCTGGTTTAGTCCTGGTTTAGAGCTGGTTTAGTCCAGGTTTGGTCCTGGTTTGGTCCCAGTCTAGACCTGGTTTAGTCCTAGTTCAGTTCTGCAGATGTAGTTAAAGCCTTTCATATTGCATTTTTTTTCGTATTTCATGTTTCTGACCCTGAGAACTAAACGACCTGTATAATCTGTCCAATAAAATAAAGTTGAATAACCCTGGTCTGAACTGTAATTAAAAATCTAAAAAAAAAAAAAAAAAAATCAATTAGTTGGTAGTAGGCAAGTTAGACAGTAAAAACAGGTGTATTTTAATTTGAAAGTTTTAAATAAATCATTTATAAATGTTTCAGAGTACATACATTCGTTATTGTAAATGATTTGTTTGCAGTATTGATAAGAGTAGTAACAAGTATAATCTTTTTGTCTTATACCTTGAAATAGAGGTGTGAAATATGTTGAAAAAACTACAATATTGTTTTGGAAATCAGAATATCAAGTGTATCGTCTAGAATTTAAACTATGAAAATGTGCTCAAAAAGAGACAGAAAGATCTAGGGTAATCTCTCAAACAAGGGTACAAAGTAGAGCAAGGCATAATTGTATCGTTCATTATACTGTATTTCGTCATATGTTTCCGAGGCAATTTAAGCTAGCTTACCCCTGACAAGCTAATGTAAGAACGCAGTTGTAATGAATTTGATTTGAGGCAGAAATGCTCAAATCAAGTCTGGAGAAGATTTATGGACTTAAAAACAGCACAGGAAACTTCCAAATGTCTACTTTTGACATCACAAACTAGCGTGAATGAAGCTAAATACAACTCCAGGCATGTTTTTGATGTTGTAAAATGGTTAAGAGCTCAAACAAGTGAACTTTTCTTTATGTGCGTCCATTTATTTTTGCAAATAGCACCCCCCAACAACAGCTTTTTCCAAGTTGTTAAGCACAGATACAAAACCCTGCTCCCAAACCAAAATTTTTATCATCAACGCAGCCTATTCTCTACCACGATTAGTCCCAGGTTTCCCCGTATACCTAAACTCAATTCCCTGTCCTCCTTAAATCTCCTCCTTCCTTCACCTTTGATTAATCACCACAGCTCTTCTCTCGCGTTTCTCCTCCCTCTCTCCGTCCCATATTCCCTCCTTTACATCACACCGGCTCCCGCGTGCATTCCCGCTCATTATTTTGTACCTGCGCGCTCCGTTGAGGGACGGAAACCAAGCGAGATCATTCCCGCAACACTAAAATAAAACGAGACAATACTATATTTCATCAAGTCGCCGTGAACCCTCCGTGCTCCTCGTACATGCCTCCTCAGCAAAGTCCCCGTCTGTGCTCATTATAGCGGCTAAGAATGGTGCGTTCAGATGAATCACGGCAAACTGCTTACTCTCATCTTGTCACCCGCCGAGTGAAAAATACGACCCGGGCACTAGAACGCAGCCAAAACAACTTCGCCGACCTGTAGAGCGCATGGTGGGCCGGTCGTTATTGTGGGGAGCAATCATCCGATGAGTGCAAAACGAAAAGGGCGATGACGGAGGTTTAAAGTGAAATTGGAAGTGATTTAGACATGCACAAAAAGGGAAGCGATTATGTAGTTATGGAGAAAGGACAAACAAATTGACTGATCATTTAGCTGAATGGTAAAGGACATGTTAATTGGTGTTTCAACTGGGTTTAAAGGAGCAATGGACAAGACATGTGGCTTTCATTCTGGGCCACTTGAATAATCTTTTATGAGTGCACAGGAAGCAGATATTTCAGACAGTTAAAGTTGACCTTATTTGCTGATGGATAAACCTGAAGGTCTAAATGTTATACATGTTACAATGTGATACATTTTATCAAGTTAGTCTGGCGATTATTCCTTCATTTAATCGATTAGTTGTTTATAACGCAAAATGCGTTATTTATTTATTTTTAATATAAAAACAGTTAACTTTACATGTTTCTTGTGTCATTTTTGCTTCGCCTGAGAGATAAAAATTCTCTCTCTCTCTCTCTCTCTCTCTCTCTTTTCTCTCAGCACATGATGGTTTGGAGGTTGGTTAGAGTTTTTAAAAAAAAAGATTAAAATAATCTGATGATTGGTTGGTTACGATTTAAATAATCAATTAGTTGCTATTACTTTTCAGCCCTATCTTAATTAGCATTGAAAAAGCATGAATAAATACTTAATTTATGACGAACAAACAGTTAATTAAAGGATTATTCAGGCTTAATTAAGAGGTTAGGTGCCTATGACAGGTTGGACAACTCATTTTACTAAAACATGTTTAAAATAAAATTTGGGATTTTTTTTTTTTTTTTTTTTTTTTGTCTTTGGTTATACAATGTTGATTTCACATTTTCTATAACTGTTACTTAGAAACCATGTTGTACACTTGACTCAAACTCCCCTAATGTCACAGAATGATTATTAAACACAAAAAAATGAGAACATTTAGTTGAATTAATATTTTTGTGAAAAAAAAAGTGTCTGCCCAAAATGTTGGATGGAGACTTGCTACTGATGTCATCATATTTTAGAATTCTACTCTTCCTATCGTTTTCAACATATATTTTTTTAGAATTTTTCTTTCACAAACTGATACTTGATTGGTGTGAAACTATCACATGTACATACAACAGGTATTATGCCACCAATTCAAAAAAAGAAGAAAATCATCAAAACTTTCCTACGCATTTTAAGCCTACTTGAAACACTTTTAATAAAGTATTTGTCCATTATGAATTAAAGTTGGAGTGCCATTTTTTGACCATTTCCGTGAGATGAACTACTGTTCTTTTCTGTTCTGTTGTTTTGCTTTTCAAAGATTTTATCCATCAGGACAGTCGTGGCATGAAAGGGACAGAGGGTACAGACCATGGATCTATTATATTAACTGTAGATAGTAATGCTAGCTTAAACCTCACCAGTAGCCCCTAGTGGCCACTCCATTGGTACTGCAACTGCTCTGCATCAAAGCATTTTCCCCATAGAGCACAATGTAAACCCAAACTGCTCGTGTTTGTCCGACAGGCACCTACAGCTTTCACAAAGGTCGGATTTTGTGGCAAGTTTTTATTTTCAGCATTTTTCCAGTTCAAAATCCTTACGTTTTCCTAAATACCGCTCTTTAATCTTTAGCCTTGGCTCACTCTGTTCTGTGCTGCTCCACTCTAGCAGCTCTGATTGGTCCGAGTCACGATTCTGTGTCACTTCCGGGCCGCACAACCCAGAAAATCAAGCTAGCCACTAAAGGCGACATGCATTAGTGAGCACGGCCCATTGGCTTCACCAGGCAGCCATCCTGCAAGGGGCTTGGGACCGACAAACGACAAATATCGAGAAACACATTTTCCTTGTACAGAATATACAGCCCACATTAGACACCTTATGTAAATGTTCTTCTTTTTTTTGAGCAGCTTTCAGATTAGTTCTCCCAAAAGTCTCTTTCACCTTCCCGTCTGTTGCCGTAGAATAAGCGCTCAGTTTAAATCCTCCTTTTCGTGAGCCGCACACAGCCACAATGTCCTCTTTCCCTTTGAGAGCTGAGCGCGAAGTCGTGAGCTACAGGTAAGAAGCTACGGACGATTACTGTAATTACGGCCTCAACTTTGGAGTGTGCATTTGGACGGACTGAAAAGGGTTAGACGCACAAAGAACACAAGCAGGCAGGAGGGCACAGCGAGAGAAGGGACAAGGTTAAAGAGAAAAGAGATAGAACACAGCTAATCCAACACAAAAGCGTCAGAACGGGCTCCAATGAGTTCGCTTTGGTTCTTACGGAGGCTTGAAGTTAGAATTTACCAAAATACCTTTTCTCTTCTTTTGTGCAAATGTGAAAAGGTGAAGATAAGTTATGCACACAGCTTTGAGAGTGATAATTTGTGCGCTGTACAAGCCTCTTAAAGATGTTCTACCTGTGTCTGGGTTTTTTCACCCGCTCTTAAAAACATGAAAAACAAAACTAGTAAGGACTGAGCAATTAATCAATACAATTTTAATGGAGGTGTTTAATCGTTAATGATCATCTTGGGTGATTTTAACTGTCATAAAAAGGTGAGAAATAGAAATAGTTCATTTCAAACTCTGCATGTATTTCTCACTTCCCTAATGTATTCTGAGCATCTGAATTATTCACCACGATGGGTTTATAAGCTTTATTGTCACTGTAGAGCTAACAAAACACCTCTACCATGTTTCACACAGAATAAAATGTTGTTTAATAAATGCAGAAAACTAAAAAATTGACTAATTAACCTTTTTTGAGGTTCTATTCCCATTCAATCTAATGAAGAAAATATTTCTATGAGCAAATTGTTTGTCATTTTCTGCATTCTCGTGCATTGTATATATTTAAAACTCAGTAACCTACTAAATAATCTTTATTCTTACCAATTCTGGCCTTCCTTTGAAACATGACTGGGTTTTTAGAGTCGTGGCACACTTTTTTATAAAACCAATGTAAAAAATCTGACTTTTTAGTTAAAAAATGGTGAATAAAAATGTCTGTGCCACTGTCTGGTCCTTAAAGTTGGCAATGGCAATTTTTTTGCATTCTTTTTAGGTGCAGAAACATGTTCTGGACGCTGCAAAATGGCAAATTGTTCAATTAAATCCATTTGTGAATTCAAATTGGACATTTTTTCAAGGCACACCTGTCTTCTCAGGCACACTGGCTGAAAATCAAGAGACTAGACAAGAGCACCATGGTGAAAAAAGACTTTGGAATGACCTTTGTTGGACACATTTTGTTATTAACAGGCCCAATCCCCTGTGTTGTTACATAAAATACTCTTCAGAACGCAATACAAACATAAAAAAATCCAAACTTTATTAATATCACAAGGCTTAATTGATTATCTTTTTCTAAACTTCTTTTTTTTCAATCACAGATGCTTTAACGAGCTGAGTCAGTAGTTGCAAACCCCTGTGGTTAATCTAACTGTATGTTGTATGTATGTTAAATGTATGTTGCACTACAGAATGTAAAAGCGGTGCAAACAGGTAGTGAAAGTTGTTGACGTGAGTGACGGGTGTTCGAAAGTGTTCACGAGTCCATCAGCTAACCACACTTTGAGTTTAAACACATTTTCTTCATTTCGTCTTCATTGCGTTTTTTGCATTTAAGGAAGACCTAAAAAAAAAAGCCCATTTTATACGGCACATGTTTTGAATACGATGGCCACAGGCTGAAAATATGGAGTCTGCAGATTGGCGCTGCGTGACGCTCCAAACACACATAAGACATTCTTTATTTTATTTTTTTGACAGAGGAAAGAAGTGTCTCTCCGGTAATCGCTCGTCTTCCATAAGCACAGCGCCGCGACTTGTGTTTCTGAGGCAAATAAAAACGTGGGCACAGGCTATTTACTGGAGCTTTTACGGTATCAAATAAAAAGAATATATGGACCATGAAAGGCCTGAGCTGCCGGTAAAATGGAAAAGAGCGCGTTAGCAAGCAGCCCCACTGTTTCTCTCCACCTGCGTGAAGCACGGCGCTTACTCAACACTTTCAATCATGTGCAGTCGACCAAAGTTCAAGGGTTGTATTGGCAAACGTTACTGCAAAGATACTATATTACTAAGATCATCGTCCCTTTTTTAAGACCAGACACTGCAGGACAAAAGGAAAAAATAGATATATCAATTTGAAACTTCTGAAGATTGGTTAAAGGAATTACATGTTTTCATCATGTAATGTCTTCACATATAAATAAGGCATTTTGTAATATATTTGGGACGTATAAATCTGAAAAATGGATGCTTCCAAGGGTATCTGCTTCTGTTCTCTTCCAGCTGCATCCTCCCCTCCCTGCTGTCTGTCCAGGATAGATTTACACAATTTAATTAAGCAGTGGTCTAAAGGCAGGTCCATTGTGAGGTCCTAAACGGGGCCCTCCTCAGTGGGACAGTATCTGTTGGTGCCACATACAAAGCCTGCTGCAGAGTCGTACGTCAGGTGCAGGAAGAATCAGCAGTTTCACTTTTACAGCACTTTTCCATAAGCTCGAGGCCACTTTACAATTTTGTGCATTATTCATCCACTCTATTCATGGGTCTGAAATGACGTGACACACTGGTGTCGTGTGTGGGTTTTACCACCAAGCAGGGTTGCCAGGCCTCAGCAGTCAAATCTGCGCAAGAGCGTTTGCTGCGTTTGCGGTGCTGTTTTGCGGTGCTGTTTGTATTTTCCCCTGTATTTATGGTGGTAGAGCTCTCGCGGTGGCACAGACCTGCCGGTCCTCTCTCTCACGCTCAAACAGAAGCTCCACAGAGCGCGGATGGCTTTAGATGTGAGGATTTGTCACTGAAATTCTGGACTTTCATTAGGTCTGCTCTGAAATTAATATATTTACATGGCAAATTGCTCTGGCCAAACCTGCGGACAATGTTTATGACCTGTGGCAGCTCTTAAAAAGCCGCCCGATTCTGGACGTGGCAACACTGCCAACACGTCTCACAAGAAAGGATTATTGTTTCAAGAAGTTAGCAACTGGCTAATACTAGTTTACACATTAAATGAGCACATAAATTCCGTGGCTATGCTAGGTAACATTATTAGCCTACTTGCAGACAGACTTAACGTGTGCTTAATCTCCTTCTGTCCAGGGGTTATATTTTAGGATCAGTCATAAACCTGGACACAAAGTACGTGTTCTTAAATGCTCTGAGGGCTTGTTCCATTGTGCAGAGTGGCTGTGGACGATGAAGCTATCTAAGAGCGATGATAGGCTACAACAGACACAAAGAAAACATCGTCTCAAATCTAGGAGTAAATGGTCAGGCCAATAAGGAGCAGAAATAAAAGCCACAGTTTAAGCTTTGCTGTCCTAGGAGAAACTATGCTGGGAAGTATGGCAGTTTGAGCACAATCCTCTGGAGTCCTGCAGTCTGTTTATTGCTGTTCACAAGTTGTCCCTTTCTATCACACTGTTTCGGATGCGCTGTTCCAGTGATGACTGAAACGTAGATGGCCTGACCCTGACCTGTGGACCTGGAGGGCTGGGCAATTTGGAAAAAATATCAAATTGCAATTTTCTTTACCAGCATTATGATTATGATTCAATTTATGTTTCTGGGGTCGTGTTGAGGACAAATATCTGTTTTATATTGGATCAAACAAATGAAACTTTATTCTATTTGTAAATATTTCAAGTTTATTACCAACTTTTTCTGTATTCATTTCACTTTTCTGCAAAGCCTCTATGCCACATTTTCATGTCTATTCATGCGTTGGGTTTGAATAATGTTAGATGCATTAAGCTCTGGAAATATCCCATTTTGGCTGTCACAAAGTGAGTGCCATGACAACAAACAGGAAACAGCTGATACTAACATGCACTGGCTTTATGTTTTAAAGTCTGTCAGTCAACAAATAAAGTTCTCTTCACTGGAAATACGGTTTGTCAGCAGATCAAGTCAGTGTTTGGCGAGGAATGATTATTTTCTGCTTTTTGACGTTTTGTTCTCACCTGAGTCTGCATTCTCTCCAGTCCAATTATCTCGCGCTAAGGTGTTCCGGGCGCCTATAGCGAGCCAGCCTGCACTTGAAGCTAGTACCTCTCACGGCCCCCTTCGGACCCTGTAAACGGCCAGCCCGGTTCACTTACGACGGTGGAGAAGCATGCCTAAAGGCTCAGGTGTTCCAAGAGCGAGAGTGCTAGCTACTCAACCACCATACACCCACTGCAGCCACTAAAGAATAATTGCGACTATTCTTGGAGAAAATGGCTGTATTATTTTGCCCAGATAAAAAAGCAGGTGAATCCAAAACTGCTCTTCACTTTCTGACAGCTCTGCGAAGCCTTCAGACACACTCTCTGCTCCATCCGCTTTTTGTTGCCGGCGGTAACAGATACTAACTGGTGTGAGCGAAGTGAGAGAGCCTTCTGAAAAACCTCAGTCCAAAACAAGACAGCGGACCGAGAAAAACAGAAATGTGAATCTGTCTGCAGAAAAATATGTTGTCGTAAAATCACAGCGTGCTTTTGTGAGCGATCAGGTGGAAAGATTTGTCCGGCTATTTTCTTAAAAATATGCCTGTTATAATGTGATAACCTCTCAAATAGGGATGTTACAATATCATATTTTATTTTACAGAAACATCATGATTTTACAATAAATCACGATAATTGTCACTATCACCAAACATAAAAAATCCCTTTCATTCACATTGTCTAAATCAGTGTTTTTCTACATTTTTTGAGTCATGGCACACTTTTTTTTGTGATTCTGCGGCACACCAGACACTAAAACATTATTAAATAAAATTTAGAAAAGAATGTGGTGCGCATTGGTCCGTTCCACTGCTCCTGAGGACATGCTCCAGCGGCACTAAAGGATGGGTCAAATCTAGAGGACAAAATTCTCTACAGGGACAATAAAAGTGAAAAATATTATGCATTTTTCTTACTGTTATTAGCCTTTAAACCTGCTCTTGAGTGCCTTAAATTGGCCATCTCATGTTTTGAAATAAACAAAAAAACTTTATTATGCACTAAATGAACAAGTTTCTCTGCTTTCTGCCCTGGCACTCACTGAGTGTATGCAGCCAGTAGATGGTGCCTTGCTATACACAATTTAGTTATGATGCTATGATCAGGATATTAGTAGCACTGAACATGGCAGAAATGCTCAGAACGAGTCTGCCGATGATTTAAGGACTTAAAACAGCGGAAGATTCTCAGATAAGTGACATAGATTCCCCTCCTCTGGGGCCACAACTCCCTTGAAAAAGACTATGTTAATCTCAGTTGGACTATCCTGGTTAAATAAAGGTCAACAAATATATTATCGGAAAAAAAGGTCACTGATCAAGGGAGTTCAGCAGGAAGTGTTTTTGATGCTCGGAGGGGAGAGGATTTTCAAATCAGCATTCCTCAAAACAGTATGAATGCAGGTAAATTCAACTTAAGGTATGCTTTTGATGACAGAACATGGTTAAAAGCTCAAAAAAGTCACTGTAGCAGAATGTTTGTCCTTTAACCTTAACCTTATGTGTAAATCTGTAAAGTTTTACGGCACACCTGACAATACCTCAAGGCACACTATTTGAATGAAAAAGTAAAGTTGATGTGACATAGACAGAGAAAAACTAACTTGATATTTACTATTCTGGCCTCTCTTTTACACCACAACGAGCTGCATGTTCTTTCAATTCGTTCTTTCAATCTGCGCTCCATTGAAAATGAAGGGAGAGGTGGTTTTGTTGGGGTCGGGAGGCCGTTCACTCACACATTCAGACACAAGTGTACGCAGACGCTGGGGTAAAGTGTCTTGTCCAAGGACACAAAGGCAGTATTTACCTGAGGAAGCGAATCGCACCATCCAACCAGATATCGCTCAACCAAGGATGTTCGTGTCTAGAGGCTTTGGCCCGTATTTACAGTCTGGTTCTTCTAGGCAAGTGACTATTCCATGTGCAAACTAAAACGTATCCACAGAAACATGCTAGAGCACCCTGATGCATCGTACACAGTCTTAGCTGGAAGTGACAGGAGCTGCTAACAAAACACAGTGAGCTAAACATGCTTTATTTTTGAAGCAGCTCGAAATAAATACACTGAAGTTCAAGTATCGCACAAAACGTAAATGGACTGTAAAATGAACCCGAAATATCACTTTGTACCCGTGTTTGGAAGATGAGGCTGCAAGTTTCTGTTCTGTTCCATTTAACAGTTTTTCTCAATTGTTTTGACACTTTTAGTTTGAACTCTTGATTCAAACATTTAACAGGGGCTTAGGTGGTCAGATCATTTGGAACGTTTCACATCAGTTCACGCAGTTCTGTCTCTTTCTCCAAACAGAACACACAACATTCATTCAGAAACAAACCCATTAATTGGATTTACCTTGTTTCTTCAATACTATTGGCCAGTTCAAGCCCGGTAAAAGACTCTGGCCTAAACAAAGTCTCTTACAATGTAGAAACTCAAACGTAACAGCAAAAAACAACTATTTGTTAGCACTTAAACTCAATCAAAATATTCCACACATGGCATCAGCCGTGTGCACAGAATGTATATAGAGATGTCCTATCACCAATATATATTTAGTGTAAATGTCTTGTTTGATTTACAAGAACATATGCAGTACAAAACAAAAAATGTCTAATATATCAACTGGTTGACACCAGACCTAAACACATATGTGTAAAGTGTGAGCTTCTGAGGACTAAGACTTCTGAGCTGCAGAGTCAAATGAATGAACATGATGTGTATTGATGATAAAACTTGCTTTTGAGGAGCAATTTATCAGTTTAAAATGTAAAACTACAATTCTGTTTAGGAAAACAGAAATTCTGTTCAGGGTTTTATGTGAACTGTTTTCCAAATGTCAATTTTGAATGGAGAATTTGTCAAAACGATTGATAAAAACTGTAATCATCACTTTTAAAGAAAGGGCTATTATGTAAAATCAACTTTTTTGGAGCTTTCTACCATGTTATAACGTTTTTCTGTCATCTAAAACAAACCTGAAGTGGTTTTAAATGTAATTCATGCATGTTTCAGTAATCTTGTCTCTCTTCTGTGCACTATTCGAAAACTATCCGAATCCTATTTTTGAACCGTTCTCCAGAGCTCCGCCCACAAGCACGGCTCCTCCCACAAGCATGGCTCCACCCACAAGCACGGCTCCTCCCATCCGGTATTCCGTGAGGGGAGGGGGAGCAGAGCCATGCCGATGAAAGCCGCTAACAGCTACAGCATGGACTTTTTTACGCTTCCTTTCTGTTTGGCGTTTTTTTAATTGAAAATATGTCCAGGCAGAAAGTGCATTTGGATGGACAGAGGACAGTTATTTTCAGGCTTTCCAGGGATGAGGCAACTCGGGGAAAAGTAGCAAGCGTTTGTTTCAGTGAAGGACACCATCGGAGACATTTTTTATTTTGTTTGTTACACCATTTAACCGAGGACTATAGCGTCTTCAGCAGTTTATGATGGACTTTCTAAAACACTGACTCTAAAGAAGGACTTCTTCTCAACAATAAAGAGAAGTTTGGTGAGTAGGATGCAACTTGTTTTGGAAAACAGATTTGGCTGTGATTCCTATCATCAGTGTTTAACTATAGCACGCATATAATTAGTTTCTCTCCTTGCTCTCTTTTGTATTTATTACATTATTATTATTACCTTCATAAACTGCTTGTGCTCGTGCTGACCATAGACCTTACATATCACTTGACTGCCCTAGCCTTCTAGCCGCCGCGTTCCAAATAGGAAGTATCCATGAAGGGGGTCCTGGCTCCATAAAGCCGAGCTGCCATTCTCTTTCTGTTGTGACACTGGTGCCCTTTACTCTGTAACTGTTTCGATCAAACTCACCATCTTGGATCAAAAATGTCTGTTTTGACACACTCTACATGATCCTAGTGTTTTTTTCCCGTTAGGTTGTTCATAAATCAAGTTATTAGCAATACTAAACTGACCAATCAGGTGCTTCCTTTTCCAGGGGCCGGTTTCCCTCGTGTTAGCAACAGGTTTGATTGACAGCTAGCGCCGCACGTTGCTGCCGTCTCCTGTCTGGCTCCACTTTAGCCGCTATAACTGCTAGCCGCGATGGGCTTCATTCGGCTGGAGCCAAACACTATGAGTGACGTCACATTCCCATAGTCCATCGATATGTACGGTCTATGGTGCTGACGCTCTGGAGGGGGGGGGGGGGGGGCTTAGCGTGAGGAGCAGGATTCCAAGCATCAAAAACAAAACCGATGATTATGGTGAAACATTTTAATACATTGTTTTCGGTGAATAAACCATTTTCAAACCAACTAAAGATAACATGGTGTACTATATATGCTATGTGTTAACAATTAATACCTCATAGAAGTGTAATACTCCCTCTTTAATGATATCGTCAATTCCCAACAAAACATATCTCCAAATTGCATCAATGGCTGTATCTTCCACCATTTCTCAAACAGCACTGCATTGAACAACACTGAAAACATTATCTGACTCGAAATAAAAATAAGCTATTGTGAGTATACAGCTATTTAAATGCATAACATCCAACTGCACCAGATGAATGGAGACATACACAAAGCCCACAGGCTGAAGTGAAAAGAGGTCAGAGAAGTCTTTAGAGGAGCCACATACCGCCACAGAGGAGAGAGCGCAGAAAAGACGGGATAAAAACTCTGTGGTCACGCTTTAACATGAGGCTGGATGAGTAAGCAAACAGAGAGACAGAGAGACACGGGAAAGAAGCGACAGAGACGGGACATCCCTGACAAGTGCACTCTAAAACTAGATGCCCACATGAGGTTAAGTCTGTTTCGTTATATAAGTAGGGATGGGACAATAAACAGTATTGATTATCGCGATTAAAAGTGTACAGTATTCGTTTGTGGTAGGGGTGGGTGAAAAATTATAATCATGATTATTTGAGGCATAACAGAAATCATGATTGTTTCAAACGATTATTTCTATTGTCAGAATTATTATTATTATTGTAGAGCAGGCTTTCTCAAAGTGGGTGTCGCGGAAGGTTGTAGAGTTAGATGGAATTTTTTGAATGAAGAAAATGTATTTAGGCAGTAATTGATTCATGCATAAGTGTAAAATGTAAATCACTTCAGTATAATGCTATTTATGTTATCTTTGACAGAAAACAATCATAATTTATGCAACATTTCAGTTAAAATGCTAATTTTTGGCAAAGCGGGTGTGGCATTATCCGCAATACCAGACCACTGCAAAAGGAACAGTCATATCATGGACTGGGACGGGGCTCGGGTCACAGGAGCTGAAACCAACGAGTTCAAACGCTAGATCAAGGATGCCATTGAAATCAGGAAGCATCAACCGCGATGAAGCTGTCCTTTTATCACATACATGGGACACCGTTCTCCAGAGACCACCGGGCGGCAGGAGGCGTGGTCCGTCTGAACAACCTGCCAAGTCCGTTAAGGTAAACACATCTCACTCACAAAGTTGTCTGGCTCGAAGAAATCAAGTGATATACAGTATATCTTAAACTGAACACAAGATGGACGTTACCAAAGTAAACTGTCGATAGTTTTTGCTGTTGTTTTGCAGTGCGACGGGGGGGCACGGGGGGCACAGAACAGCCAGTGTGGTCAATGAGCTCTTTCACTGCGAAACAGCCGAGTGGTACAGGACCAGACAGAGCAGCGCAGTGTGTCTGAAAGAGCGAGAGGGAAGAGGGAGCGAGGCAAAGGGGAGAGAAAGCCAGGGTATACACAGAGGAAAAGACTGTGTGTGTGTGTGTATGTGCGTGTGTGCGTGTGGCGGTCCGAAGCCTGTCAGGACCCAGCGCAGTGATCAAAGGCCCCTAAACCTCCCAGAGCGATGGCAGCCTTCCTCCCGCTCTCATCTCCCCTCGCTCTGCATCTGTGTGCGGCTCGACCCGTGCACGAGGCTGCGTGAAACCCCAGACGGGACGCGGTCTGGGCACGCAGGGGTCCAGCGCCGCGGCGACGGGTCCGGGAAGAGGAGTTTGACGAAAGGGTGCGGGCGGGACGAGGCACGAGACGAGACGAGATTGGGTTCACAAGAAAGAGATTAGTTACATTTTGTTTTTTTGATTTGTTAACGGGAACGGAGTGAGCTTGACTGAAGTGTTTCGATAGTCAGACAATATTACGGAATGTCAATCCAGCAGAAACAGAAAAAAATGTCAACTGTGTGCGTCAACTGTGTCAATATTCCCATAGACATTACAAATAGGTGCGACACAGTTGACACTCTTGAAATCTATGGTTGTTATAAGGCTTTTGAAGCAAGGTGTATAGATTTTTCTTGATTTGTGTTGACTTGTTCAATTGACTGTAGGTTAGAGGTGAGCGATATTGACCAAAATGAATATGTCAAGTATCCCGAAAGTCATATGTTATCAATCCGACAGAAATGGGTTAAAACATGTCTCTAAACCTACTAGCTGAGGTTTAATTGTCAGACAAATGTGAAATGTTGGTAAAATATATCACAAATGTGCAGAAATATTGCCTTTGACCCTTTGAAAGTTTGCAAGCAATTTTTTGTAACATTTTTGACTATGAACGATATACTAGCTATTCCAGTTTTGCATATCTTCAAATCAACATTCATGATATTATTGGAATTTCGAAATATTCCCCACGTCTAGTTCAAGGTAATGTGAGTTACTCTGAGCGCTATGGTAAGTACAACATTCGGAAATCTTGCTAAACGTCAACAGGGTCACAATTCCCACGGACTCCATTATAATTCAGCGTTACACAGTTTGACGTCCAAGGTGGTTTTTAGGCTTTTGAAGCAAGGTACATAGATTTTTCATGATTTGTGTTGACTTGTTCAGTTGAACATAGATAAGGGGTGGGCGACATTGACAAAAATGAATATCTCAAGTATCCCGAAAGTGAGATATTATCAGTCCTACAGATATGGGTTAAAACATGTCTCTAAACATCTAAACAATGTTGGTAAAATGTATAGAATCAGTTAATTTTCTAGCATTTTAGACTATAAACGATATACTTGATGTTTAAATTCTTTTCAAATCAACATTCATGATATTATCTACATTTCGAAACATTGCACTAGTTCAAGGCAATTGTAAGAGTACTGTCGAAAAAACACAAAATGTGGAAAAGTTACAAAATGTCAACTGAGCCACGTCTTAACTGGGTCACATTTCCCATAGACTCCCTTATAATTCAGCGTAACACAGTTGACATGCATGAAATGTAGATCATTGTTTTAAAACTTTTGAAGCGAGGTGCATAGATCTTTCTTGATTTTTGTTGACTAAGTGATAATGACAAAAATGAATGTCTCAATATTTTTATAGCTTATCCTGACATGGGCGATGTCATGTCAGTGTAACAGAAATGCCGGACAAATCTAAAATGTTTGCAAAATGAATCACTCACAAGTAGAACTATCACCATGTACCCTTATATGAAAGTTTACAGTTCAAGGTAATGTGAGTTACTCTGAGCTCTATGATACGCACAGCATCCAGAAATGTTATAAAATGAGTCACGCGTCAACTGGGTCACAGTGGGCATAGACTCCATTTAAAAACAGCGTTACACAGTTGACATTCATGAAATATATTTTTGAAGCAAGGTGCAATGTTTTTTCTTGATTTATCCTAAATGTTTTCCATAAACGTCGAATTAACAACAGCAATCACATTTGTAGGGCTGTAGTCCTTTAGTCGATTAATCGGTCAGTGTTGTCTTAGTCGACCAGCATTTTTATTAGTCGACTATTTTTTTTTTTTTTTGCATTTAACTAATTTATGTGGCAAACATGAGAAGATGTGATGTTGGAGTAAATCAGTATCTGATTCTGATAACAAATAAATACACTGTTTACTAATGCTTTTCTGTTTAAATTGTTATTTTTGCATGAACTCTTATGAGTGCAGTTTGGGTCAGATACACGGAGATATTTCATAGTTTGAATATATTTTTGCCACATCCCCTTTTAGTCGACTAATCGGTTGATAGGGCAGGTTGTTAGTCAATCAAGAACTTCTTTAGTCGACTACAGCCCTATATAATTGAAAAATATCTATTGGACAGTGGAACGTCAAACATCTCTCTTGATGAGTTACCAAAGAACAAAACCTCCACTGCCAAAAGGACAAAAAACATTTAAAATCATAAGTGTGGCAGTCTGACATCATATCAATATGAAGTGTCAATATCGTGTTACACAGTTGACAATCCATTTTTTTAAATATGCATATACTTTATCAAAAAACAAAACCTATTTTTTCCACTTTTTATGCAAACGATATGTACCCCCTAACGGCTGCCATCTTGGTTCTTGTTCTAATGTAAACAAATGTAAACTCCAAAGGAAATGTGCATGAACTGCTTAAATATCAGAACAGTCCTAATCTTTACTGTCAGCTGTGGCTCTGACAATTATACAACAAAAAATTACATTGTACAAAATCTGCAAGTTTGGCTTTGACTAAATATTAATTGAGTTTTTAAGTAACTGTGAGCTTTGATTGTTTGCTTTCTTGAAGGCTTTGCCAGTTAAAAATCTGTGGAATGTCGTGAAAAAGCTGTTCAAAAGCCCTGATATCTGCGCTGACTGCTCTATGAGACAGTAATTGACAACCGACACATTTCATCCAACATTTGTGAACCATTTTTGTTTCTAAAAAGGCAAAGTACAAAGAAAAACTTAGCTTCCCGTAGAAACAATGTCGCCAACCAGCTGCAACAGAACTCCATTATTGATATGTGACGTACCTTGGCATGGACCAATTACAGAATCACCCCTAACTAGTTCGATTAATTGCATAACAACATAAAAGATAAGCCCTCCAGACGTAGAAACTCCAGCGCTCTCGTACATTTGCGTGGGCTCCGTACGAGGAGTGGGCGCATCCAGGTTCACGAGCGCATGTCAAAATCACAGCCTACGTGCGGAGATGGACACGGACGTACGGAGGAGGTCTGTGCTACACGCTAACAGCTACGCGCTAACAGGACGTACGGACAGGTATGAGTCCGCGGACACGCACCACATTCCACACAGCGCTGCAGTTTGTACGGAAAGTGCAGCTTAGCAGATTTAGCGCATGTAGGACAGCGCTGAGGGGGAGGCGGGGGGACAGACGTGGCATTGAAGTGTTGTGCCGAGAAACACGCAACAGGCAATAAGCATGTACAAGGTTCTGCCCATACCCCACACCAGGCCTGTTCAATTTAAAATGCCTTTGGGCTGCACAATATATCGCAATATTGGCTGATGTAATAACGATATCGCAACAAACTAAATATGTCACAGTAACACCAACGTCTTCCATCTGATAGAAATGTTTATACAGAAATGTTTGTAAAATGAAAACAATGAAAAGGCAAAAATTCATGAATAAAATCTAGCTTTTTCAAACTAAATTTGTAGAAAAATGGCCACTTCTGATTTTTCTCAATTGTGCACTTTATTCTTAAATATTCTCTCTCTAGAAGCCTTCGTTCACAATATTTCAACATTTATTTAGTTTATTAAGTCTCAATCTACAACAGGAATACTCGCTGACTAGTTGACAACTAAAATAATCGTTTGTTTCAACCTTAGTCAATAAGTGTATTTAAATATTGCAATAATGTCAATATCGCAGATTTTAATAGCCGTATCGTATATCACAATAATTTCCAATATTGAGCAGCTCTACAATGACAGGTTGGATGACACATTTAACTAAAATGCAGTTAAGATAATAAGTCTTAAAATATTTCAAATTCTGCTAAAATCTTTACAAACTTTACTGCAGTTTAGCTATTTTATTAGTCACTCCAAACAATCGTATCCGGCCCACGACCCTTCGTCCAAATATTAAATCATATATTTTCTCTTTCTGGTTTAGTCCCAGTTCATACTTTTTTGGTCCTGGTTTAGTCTTAGACCTAGTTGTTATCTATAGTGCTAGTTCAATTCTGGTTTAGTCCTGGCAATTCTTTGTTGATGCAAAAAGATGCAAATTTTACAACTAATGACACTTTTTTATTCAGATAAGTAAGAACGTTTTATATTCTTTTAAAACCTGAAACCACTCCAAGTACCTCCTGTTAATTGTTCACGTACCCTTTGGGTCTCCGAACAATGGATTAGTCGACTAAGAAGGGGGCGTGGCAAAATCTCGCAAAATTAAAAAGTATCTCTATATGAATTTGACCCAAACTACACTCAAAAGACTGCAACTTTATGAGACCTGACGCAACAAAAAATAAAACGTGCAGAAAAAACATAGGTAAACTTTGTAGAATCTTTACCTTTTTACATAAAATACCAGATAAAACTCAAATCTTCAGCTTCATACTCCATATCTTCCCCTTTCTGCTGATGTCCCATATAAATCACTGCAGTCTAAATTAAAGGATTGGTCGACTAAGGCTTCATCGACCAGTGAATGGACTAAACGGCGGAAGTCTGACAGCTCTAGCTCAAACCGCACGTCTCCTTAGCTACACTTTTAATTCAGCTTTATCGCCCGCACCTCAATGGATCTTACGTTTGAAGACGCAGCTAATACCATTCGCCTCATTTCACTCAAGCATCACTTATAAGCTTATAATCACAGGGAATATTTTAAGCCGTGGAAACCTGAACTACAGTCGAAACGCGATTCAAAAAGCCTGGCAAATGTAGATAAATAGTCCATAAACAAGGGAACTTTCTGGCAGTCGCCCTCCTTTGATCAAAAGTAGGGGTCTCGCTAATGGCCTTTTAATTGGCCCAGAGCTCAGAGGGGGCGAGACACATGAAGTTCTCTGGTTTCGTAGCAATATAACACAGTAAACTCCACTCCGCCGCGAGGAGAGAGAGGAACCCGGCAGATTAAATGGCTAAGAGCTAAGAAACGCTTGATAATTAAAGGCTTAAAACGCGGACGCAGAGTAAATTGATTTGGATGGGATCGGTGGAGGGATAAAGCGGTTTTGCGTCACTCCGTACCTTTTCACCGGCTCCGCGGCGGAGTCCAAACCTCTGGAGCGTCTGTGCCATTCTGACTGTTATCTGTGAGCTAATCCAGCAGCGGGTACAGCAGACAGTGACAGCGGAGAATTAGATGTTATGTTCGGAAAGTATGCGTCTTCTTCATGAAAAACTGGGTTAGGCCTAAACCAGGGGATTCCCATTTGAAACTGTAGTTTGTTTGATTACCTGTCATTATACGTCTTACACTGTGCAGAGATACAGTATAATCCAGAGCAAACGGATTCAATACAGCGAGGGCAGATGAGTAATTCTGGTTTGTTATTTATTTGTCAGTTTGTCACCTGGAACAACAACTCGAAAATCGAGGGATATAATTTCGATAAACCGATTTTGATACCCTTACTATATTAGATATTACAAAATATAAAATTTGTACAAAATTGCCTTTCCAGGACTGAACCAGAATTAAACTAGGACTAGAAACCAACCAGTTCTGAACCAGGACTAACCCAAAGTCAAACTAGGTCTAAACCAGGACTAAAAGAAGTATGAATAGGTACTGGAGAAGCGAAAATATATTTTTGAATATTTGGAGGCCACAAGTTGAATAGGCCTGTCTTAAAGTTTGGTTTTAAGTTTTGGAATTTGATTCCCACTAAAACGTTTTGCAAAATGTTTCAAACCCAAAAGCAAAAACTGCACAGTGTCTTTTTATATGTGAGATGCAGTTTTGCTCCATTTTTAGGATGTCTGATCTGTATAGCATGTGTAGCACTGTCTTGTCTGATGGTTCACCTGTTCTCTTCGCTCTTAGTGACAAAAAATACTGATACCCATCAATACTAAACTTAACTTAAGGTGAGACACTTTTTTTGTTGTTGGTCAGTTTGATCTCTCAACATTTCAGCTTTCATGTGGAAACAACAAACTTGTTCAATCTGCTGTTAAATATGTTTTATTGTTTCATTTAATCCACTTCATCCATAGATTTCTCGGGGACATCGTAAACAAGATTTTGATCAAACGTACAGAAAGATTTTTTGATTTATTTAGGTAGGTTAAGTTTTAAGTTTAAAATGAGGTGGGATTTAAATTTTTAGAACAAATTTCAGTCCAATCTAGAAATTTTAACCTGATTCTGTGTATTTTTCAGATTTATATGTCCCAAATGTGTGAAATTTAGGTTGTTTTTACACATAAAATGGCTCATATAATATATGAAAACATTACGTTATTATGTTATTTTTCTTACATATATGTGAGAAAACCACAGGAGAAGTTTCTATTTGATACGTTTAAATTTAAGATTTTTTCCTATTCACCTGCAGTGTCTCACCTTAAATCATCATTGTAGTATCAAAATTGCTATCTGTACTTCCCTTACTATCAAAATCAAGCTTGCGTTATAGCGTACCATAGTCAGTTCATTAACTCTTGCTCACACCTCTATCGTATGTCTATTTTTTTATTAGTTTGAATTGTTTGACTTCATCAATGTTTGACTTCATCAATGTTTGACTTCATCAATATTTAAAGGTCCCATAACATGCAAAATCGACTTTTCAGAGGTTTTAACCTTCCTACAGTGCTATTTGGGCCTCGTATGTGTGCCCAAAGTGGTTTTTTGATTGATTCCCGCATGTTTTCGCTAGAGAACTGTCTTTTTTGTCCCCCTCGGCTGAGCAGCAGACGGGGGCTCATCCCATGGATGACGCGGCTTCCCATGGATGACGCGGTGTTTAAGCCACGCCTCCGGGAAGCGCGCAGCCGCAGAATAAAAACAGCTAATGCTAATGCTACACAGTAATTACACGATGGATACGACAGATCGAAGAGTTAGCTTGTTATTTACCAAACGGCAACGTGCGTCGTCGAGGTACTGCATGATCGTCAAACTCCAGGTCAGATCCAGGACGTAGGACTCAGCACGACGCACCGTCAGGACGGATAAAAGGTTTATTCCCGTGTTTGTGTATCGCTGTTTACCGGAGCACACGGCGCATGCGCACAAACTCCGCTCTAGGCTTCGGCGCGAGTTGGGCGGGGGGAGGCGCGCGAGTTGGGCGGGGGAGCAGGCTGCTCTCTGTTCGGGGGGGTCAGATCTCAGAGTGAGCCGTTTGCTTTTGCAAGGAGGGGGGCCAGTCCAAGAAATGGGTGTTTTTTGGAAACTGTTATGTTATGGATATTGCACAACGCAAAATTTTATCAACAAAGCCCTTAGAATAGACTGTGTAAAGGGGAAAATAGCAGAATATGGGACCTTTAACGCAAAAGCAGAGCGAGTGCTGTTAAAGCCACGGTATGTTGGCTTTTCTTTCGTGCGTGTTTGGGATCTGTTTGCGATCCGCTTGCGTGTTTTGGACTGACGCGTTCCTGATGGATGGGCAGAGGATCAGCTCTTTACACACACGGAGGTCAAATGTTTACTCTGCAGAGCCACAGGTCAACACCGGACTCCACTGTCATGGTGGAGTAGAGCGGGGGACTTAACATTTAAAGCACAAACGAGTCTAGGGCTGTAATTGACTAAAACATGCCCTGTGCATCAATTAGTCGACTGGAAAGGGGGCGTGGCAAAAGCTCTTAAAGGTATTAAAGGAGCTGTAAGGCAAGGCAAGGCAAGGCAAGTTTATTTGTAGAGCACAATTCGTACACAGGGCAATTCAAAGTGCTTTACATAAACAGGAAAAGTTGCATTAAAATCACAAAACACAAAAAGACACAAAACTGTAACTGTATCAGTTTTGAAACGTGAAAAACAGAACCAGTTTATTTCACATGTATCTTATGTAGTCCCAGCGCCCTAAATATTCGCCGCGATGAGTTTACAAGCACTTTTCTCGTGTATCGGAGTCCAAAGTGAGTCGAAAGCTAACATAGCACGCTAATGGCGTACTTCCTGCTTCTCGTAGAATAAAATGCTCCATAATAGAGGCAGAGAAAGCGATGTGGTCTCATTTTCAGTTTCCAAAAAAGAACTGGGAAAGTAAAGTTCTTTTAACATTTGTCTTCATGCAAGTTGTAGAACAAAATAAGGTTAATCAGATGAGGGGTTCGACTTGAAATGCAAGATGGATATATTTAATGCCAAGAGATGGGAAATGTATAGAAATTAGACAATATTGTGAATGTTGTTATGAAGATATGCAAAATTTTAATATCGAGTACCACATTACATTTGTCGGGTAAATCCTCAACAATTTCTGTTGGATTGACATAAAACCGTTTGAATATCGTTATTGGAATCAAATTATTGCGATTTTCATTAATATTGCCCACTCCTAAACAAAAGAAGTATCGAAAATGAGATACCAATTGATACTAAAACTAGTATAAAAACTAGAAAAAAAATATATATATTAATAGGGCAAAATGTGAGCAGTTTAAGAATTATTTTCAGCCGAATCAAGGCCATCATTTCTAATAAAGAAAAAACAATGACTTTTTGTTGAGAATGTGGGTCTATTGTCTTGCACTAAAAAAGAGCATTTTTCATTTTTAGTGTGGTATTGAAATCGGTATTGAGTCGAGAATTGGAAAAAAGAAAATGAATACCCGTAAACTTGTGACAAAGACTTTTTATATACGTTTTGAGGGCCTTAATTTCAGTTAAAATAATAACTTTTAACACTGTTGAAGACCCTAAATCACTCTGAGAATCAAAAAGCTGGTTCATCGTAGATCCAGCTTCACGGTTTAACTTTCTGTCACGTGATATTTTGACACTTCTGACATGACTTAAAGACCAGACTCAAGTGTTGCTCGGAGGATTAGCAGCTTAACACGGCTCCTGCGTTTGTGCGGAGGACCGATCGTCGACACGCAGCGCCTCTCCTCTCGCCAAGGTCACACACTCAAACACACACACACTGCACCAGGACGCAACAACACCAGGCATGTCTGACAACGCGACACGGAGCACATCACGCACTCGCAAATGCAGGCTTTTCCAACTGGATTTGAACGTAACAGGATAACACATAAATATGTTTTTTTTTTTTTTTCCACTGCACCCGAAAGCAACACAAGCAAGGCAACAAAACTGGAAACTGAGAAACTGGCAACATGTATGAGGGCAACATCAAGAACAGGTACTTAATTACACTGCCTGGCCAAAAAAAAAAAAAAGAAAAGAAAAGGCGCCACCTGGATTCAACTAAGCAAATAGGTATGAAACTCCTGTTGGGTAATTGATGCATGGGTGACTGTCTTTCAGCTGCAACACGGTACTTAAACCCAACTGATGCAGTGCGTAGCCTCTCATTTCTGTAACAACCATGTGGAAAGACAAATCCTGTGGTCATGGAAAAGATCAGTGTCAGTGAGTTTGAGACAGGTCAAATCATCAACGCATTATTAAAAACTGGAGGGATAGTGAGGATCATCTTTGAGGAGGAACTGTGGGCAGAGAAGCAGGTGAAGTGATGCTCCCATCATGCCTAGTGCCTCCTGTACAAGCCTGTGGGGGCGGGGCTATGATCTGAAGCTGCAGTTGGTCAGGTCCAGGTCCAGCAACACTATGAGCCCAAAGAATTAACCTGAACATCCTCAAACACCAGGTGACTTCATCAATGGATTTTTTCTTCACTGATTCCAAGATGACAATGTCAGGATTCATGGCCCACATTGTGACAGAGCGGTCCAGGATTCATGGCCCACATTGTGACAGAGCGGTCCAGGATTCATGGCCCACATTGTGACAGAGCGGTCCAGGATTCATGGCCCACATTGTGACAGAGCGGTCCAGGATTCATGGCCCACATTGTGACAGAAGCGGTCCAGGATTCATGGCCCACACTGTGACAGAGCGGTCCAGGATTCATGGCCCACATTGTGACAGAGCGGTCCAGGATTCATGGCCCACATTGTGACAGAGCGGTCCAGGATTCATGGCCCACATTGTGACAGAGCGGTCCAGGATTCATGGCCCACATTGTGACAGAGCGGTCCAGGATTCATGGCCCACACTGTGACAGAGCGGTCCAGGATTCATGGCCCACATTGTGACAGAGCGGTCCAGGATTCATGGCCCACATTGTGACAGAGCGGTCCAGGATTCATGGCCCACATTGTGACAGAGCGGTTCAGGATTCATGGGCCAACATTTTCACACAAGGCTCGACCTCCACAGAGTCCAGATCTGAACCCCTTTGAGGATCTTCGGGATGTTCTGGAGAATACAAGATTTTGGTTGAAAACTAAGGAAACGATGGGTTCAGATTCATTTTGACCTTGCAGGGGCTTATCGAAACAGCGGCAGTAGAAAGAAAGAATAATTTCCAAAACCTCAAATTAACTCCATACCTTCTTCTTTCTGCCGTCCTTATTATTTCAACAATAATCAACTATTAAAACCAACCTAGAGTTTATTGACCGATCTACTAAACGACTACAATCCTAGAACACACTGTATTCTTGGACTACAGAAAGAAAACAGCCTCTAGTTACAAATCGTGTCAGCATAAAGTCCTGTTTGTTCTGTAGCACATGGTTGCGTTGTGTTGCATCACCAGCTATAGCACCGTGGCCAGTCTATTATCCTTTATTTACTGCACTCACTGTTGCGCCAAATGTACCGCAGTGTGTTTTAGTTTACAGTTTAGTCTACGGTCGACAAATACATGCAACGGTACGACACGCTTAATCAACGAGGACGAGTGGGTAAGCGCCAGGGTCGGCCTTGATTCATTCACTGCTCAAAGGAAGGTAAAAGGAGACGTCTATGGTGTTTAGTAATGAGCTGGAGCATATGTAGGTCATAATTTAACATTTTGGTCATTGTAAAAAGCACAATTGAGCTAAAGCGGCTTAGTAATAGAAACAGGTTCGTTGACTTCTGTTCCAAACTGCAGATATGATAAGATCCACCAGTTCATTATAACATTTCACCATAACACAATTTTTTTTTTTTTTCTTATTCCGGAAGTTGCCGTACGCGCCGCCGTCTTGTTTCTGTTGTATTAGTTTACATGGAGCAGACGAGCTCAACAGAAAATAAGTTCTACATGGACTAAAAAGACGTTTTCAGGCCGCCCAGGAAATCGGTGCGTTGTTGACTTGTTGTTGCTCGTGTTCATTAAACATTTTACACAAATCAACCTACTTTATTAACATTTTAGCGGTGAGACTTTTCCCTCATTCGTCCTTAGCTTTAATGGAGTTCTCGTCAAATGGAAGTGCATTTACAACAAAAGTGCGTATCTGGGGCAAAAAACTGCAAAACTGGGCAGAATAAGGTGAATATTTTGTCCTTATGTTTAAATGTTAAAATGTTTAGTTTGTGTCTTCCCTTGGTTTTAACTGTTTAGGCATTGCGTGTAAAATACAGATGTTTAAATTTAAGATTTTACTAAACATTTTTACTGTTTGTCCCCAGTTTGACAGTTTTTGTAATATTTATAATGTTGCCTCCTGGTTGGTCATGAGCACAAATACGACATAGTTCCGGGTGACTCCACAACTGTTACCATTTTGAAAACAAAGGCCAACGTCCATGCAAATTACAACATACTTACTATATTATTTTTACAAATAATTATATTTGATAACAACATACTTATACTGTTGAATGACAGTATAAACTGTCACAAGTTTGTCAGTTGTCTGTAAATTGTCCATGTATTTTCAATGGCACTTCGCTTTTTGATGGGGGGGATGAGGAGTTTTAGAGCTCAGCACTTCCTGTAAACTTTTGTTTTTCAAAATTTCTTCACAAACTACAACTTCACAAATGTAAAACAATGATAAATACTTACCGCAGATGCCCTCCCACCAAACTAAGTCAGAATTAGAAATTTTTGATAACCTGTTATAGAGACTTGGCTACATTTTAGAACTCTACATGCTTTGTCTTTATTTTACATTACATTTACATTTACATTATTTGTACTATTATTGGGCACTCTTGAGTGTCTTTACTTTGGCATCTCATGTTTTAGAACTAAAAGTAAAATGTTTTTACAAAGAACATTATAACATTATCACTGCCTTGGGAGACGTCATATTAAGTTAGCTGTGGTTCCATCTAGTGGCTCCTGAGGTAATTACCACATTTTATATAAGCAATGGTTTGTTATGCTCGCTATGTTAAGCTCAGTTCTGTCAGAAATGCTCTCAGCAAGTCTGGCAATGATTTATGGACTTAAAAACAGAAAAGAGGATTCTCTGAGCCACGTCACACATCAAAAAACATCACACATCGAAGGAATTCAGAATTCAGTGTTTTTGACAGTCGGAGAGGAAGACTGTCTAACACGAGTTCATCAAACCAGCGTGAATGAAGTTAAACGCAACTCCAGGTAAACAATTTTGCATAATATTTGTCTTTTAATTCTACAAATAATGACAGTTAAGTACATGTGGGCGGGGATAGGGGGTAGGCGAAAACAGGCATTTTCTGACACTTGTGCCTCAGTTGTAGGAGAATACAGGATTAAGTAAAACATGCAAGAATCAATCAAAATCCAACTTTGAGTAAACGAATAAAGAGGAAACACTGTTGTAACTAAGATTGTCAAATCTTAGTTATTAAAATCGTTCGTTAAAATCGGGTATTAATTACTAAACTATAACTAGTATCAAAACTAGATACTCATTTGTGCAAGTACTGATACTAAAACATCACATAAAAGGACAAAATGTTGACCTTTCCTGAGCAGTTTTAGGCTGATCTTGAGCTTTATCAGACCACAGGGTGCAATCATTTTGTGTTGAAAAACAAGATTAACAAGATTTTGACGGAATGTACGAAAGCATTTTTTGATATCTAATTATTTAAACCTAATTTATTTAAGTGTTAAGTCAAATGAGGTGAATTTTTTATTTTTAGGACACTTTTTAGTCAGATATAGTTTACTCAAAAACTAAATAAGGAATCAAAAATAACAAAAAAAAAACTAATATGAGAACAAAATTAATCAATTAGTCATTTAAACCTGGTTCTCTCCATTTTTCAGATTTAAATGTCCCAAATATGTACAATTTGGCTGTTTTTACACATAAAATGCCTTAATTGTATGTGAATGACATGATTAAAAACGTGTAATACTTTTTTTCTTACATTTATATGAGTAAACGACAGGAGAAGTTTTAAATTGATATCTTTAAATTTAAGATTTTTTCCTATTCACCTGCACCTTAAAAATAACTCTTCTTTACCATTTGCTAATTGTATTCAAATTGCGCTTATTGCAGGTCTAATGTCATTGGAAGGACGTAACATTCAACACTGCAGAGAACTAGGTATTTTGAAAGGATCGTCAGACAAATTAGAAAATTATATCTGACAAAACGGTGCATGAAACACAGATGTTCAAATCGTTTCGTATTGTCAAGAGGAATCAACACTTCTCTCACGATGTTACACTGTACCGACCACTTTAGGTGCCAAAATAAGCCGACGTTTGTGTGAGTACGAGCGCTGGAGAGAAGGTGCGATGCTCAAGAAATGAGAGCGAACGATTTGACGGATGCAAAAGATGGTTTTGTGCTGCTGCGTGAGAGAAGAACAGGAACAAACAGGGCTATTTTTGTTGAATGCTTGATTGTACGAACTTAAACATGAGCCTTTCCAGTTATTACAGGCGGAAACGAGTTTGAGTTTGCGCTACAACCTGGACACAAAACATCTACTTTTAGGGTTTCTGTTCATTGTGCGCTGTCCTCGCCTCATTAAAGCTGGTGTACCTCAAGCTGTGAAATAAGAAAGTAGGTATTTAAAGCGTTTAAAGCGAATTTTTAAGACACAAAAGTGAAACAGGGGTAATGTCTCTGCACAGCCAATCAGCTCTCATCCCAAAGCGTCATATATAGTGCCTTGAATTTCAACCAGATTTGTGGATTTACTTTAATAATTTACCATTTTTTGAGTGTCCTGTGCAACTTCTTCAACAAAAAACAAAGAAAACTATCGCCAGTGCTAAATTTAAAGAACCGGTCTTCGCGTTTTGGACATTTTTTACTACTTTAAATATCACTTTTTTTTTTTACTAAAAGGTGGAATTTAATATTGTTGGTGTGCCGTGGAATATTTTCATACAAAAAAGTGTGCCGCGACTCAAAACAGCTTGAAAAAGGCTGATATAGTGACTCACACAGCTCTTTCTTACAAAGACAAAATGTTTAACTTTGTGATGAAGACAGCATGTAGATGTCTGATTTTTGTTTTTTTCTCGTAAATTTCTGCTTTTACAATACACTTTCTGGGGAGGAAAAGGACATTTACTAATTATTAGCTTTAAGTTCGTGAAAAAATATATGTATTTTGTTCTAAATTCTGTATTTTAAGTGTGTTGTCATGTGTTGCGTGGTGTGTGTGTTGTTGTTGTTGCGCACAGTTGTGTATATGTGATATATGTGTTTCCTTAAACTGTTCTAAAGGGCCTGTACCTGATTTTTACTGTTTTGAAACATGAAAAACAGAACTATTTCATGTTAAAGTCTTTGCATCAGTCACATGTATCTCTCGCTTTCTCAATGCAGTTCCAGCATCCTAAATATTCACCGCCATGAGTTTATGAAGACTTTTCATGAGCCGTTTTGCCGTCCTGGGTAAAGCTAACAAACGTGCATGCTAACGGCGCACTTCCTGTTTCTCGTAGAACAAAACACACAATAAATAGAAGCAGAGAAAGTGCTGCGGTCTCATTTTCATTCCGATATCCACTTTAGCAATATATCTGTGCTGAGGCAAAACAAAATGTTCTGTATTACATGCAAAAAACAAAACAAAAAACTAAGAACAAAACAGTAAGCATCAGGTACAGCCCCTTTAATGTCGACTTGAACGGTTGAACGAATGCTGTGCACTTTGAGCTTCTCGCACCTTTATGAACTGAATTGATTTCGTTTTTTCCTTGCAATTTATATCGTTGATTACATATTTTTATTCAATGCCTTCTATATATTCTGAAGGCTTCGTGGTCATACATTTCCAAACTTAAAAAATACATTCAGGGTTTTATTTCAGGAGGCCAATAAAAAGCCATTATTCAGTCTCATTCTACTCTTTTTACTATTGTAGTGAGACTAAAGAAATTGCAAGAACTGCACAACACGAGAATACATTAACATTTAAGGTCGGTGCATTGGTCGCTGTTTGATTTTCGAAGACTTTTGCCACATAGACTAAATATTGTATTGCAGCACATCCAAAACTTCTTTAAATTTAAATATAAGTGACTTTTTGATGCATTTTCTCATTTCGCTCGCCAAATCGTCTTGACACGAGCTGCCTTTTGCTTTCTTAACCTGTCAAGGATGTCCTGTTTCACTCATCTTCTCGTTGTAATCCTGATTAAAACATCTATTAAAAGAGTATACTTTGCTCAAAATACAAGTGCTGTACATCCTTTGAAAGGTGAGAAATTCTACTTTCTGACGATACGAATGACAAGGCAGACGGGGAATGCAAGAAGAGCACAGGTGAAGCTATTGCAGTTATAAAACGTGCAAAAATGAATTATTTATATGATATCGAAAATATTTCTTAGCATTAAAATGGCCTTAGCAAAGACATATTTTATAGTAGACAATCTAAATTCACAACATTTATTGCCGTACTGGTCAACAACAACTGTGTCAAATTTCAGAGCTCTGGGTCCAAGTGTGGAATAGAAATGATGCTTAATATAACATATTGTAAGTGTGCGCAAACGTACCCAAAATGCCAATTCCAACAAAGACAGACACATTTTCCTGCAAACATTTCGCAGAAAGTGTAAAAGCTCCAACTAATTCTGCCCCGAAACGACGAAACACGACTTGGAAACTTATCAACTTAACCAGCACACCTCCGCGTAACATCTTTCCCCCGACCGACAAACCGCTGCGCAAAAACAAACCTCCAAACACAACGTGCTTTGCTTTCCGATTCCGTCCGAACACGAGTCGTCCTCCCGATAAAAGTCAAGTGCACACGCCTCAAACTCAAACTTCCCCAGCCTTTTACGCATCCCCAAACCAAACCCAGAAAGAAGCACCCAAACGCTGAACGAAACCGGCTTTTTTTGGGCACTTACTTCGAGCAGGTCCGGCTTGAGCGAGCAGCCACAAAACCAGCGTAACCATCCTCGCCGTAGCGCACATCCCCGCGTCTCTGCGATTCTATTCCACGCTCACTTCTTCCCCCCAAAAGAAGTAGAAACAATCCTCCTGCCTGTTTTTGTATGTCCCAAACGCCGGGGGAGAGAAATTAGATCCCCCAACGTGCGTGGGAAAAAAAAAAAGCCAAACGCACGGATCTCCTTTGCGTCCGCTCCGATAACAGTGTCCAAACGGTTTACGCGTGCCGTTTCCGCCGCCGGTAGTCGTGGGCTTGCGTGTGCGTGCGTGCGTGCGTGTGCGGGAGGGACTTGAGCTGCTTCTCCTCGCGCTGCTGCCTCCTGACTGGCGGTGAATGGACGGTGCACGGCGCTCGGTCTCTCCGCGGCGCGCACGAGTCCGTTACGCAGCGGCAGAGCGGCGAGGAGAGAGGAGGAGAGGGAGAAATGCCACCGCCCTCTGGCTAGACGAGTTAGTTCCTTCCTTCCCGTCTTGCTTCCAACGCGGCGGCTCGTTGCGCGCTCTCTCTCGCTTTCTCTCTCGCTTTCTCTCTCGCTTTCTGTCGCGCACGCTCGATCTTGCGTCGCTTTTTTGGAGTCGAGGGGAAGATGTTGCCGGGCACTGGGTCAGGAAAAGAAGGTGTTAAAGGGGAATGTTTGTCTGGTTTTGCCCAAAAAAGATAAAGCAATGCGTTCTGAAGATTATTAAAGGGGACATACTGATTCATCTGTCTCTTATTTTTGCTCCCTTTTGCTGTCTTTCTCCTATTCTCTCTCTTTCACTCTCTCACTTTCTTTCTTTCTGTTTCTCTCTCCCTTTCTAGCTGACATTTTCTTTCTTTCTTTCTAATGTTCACAGGGCACTGCGTTAGAAAACATAACCATAGAAGGTGCAATACGTTCAAAAAATTATTAAAGGGGACATACTGATTCATTTGTCGCTCTTTTTTGCTCCCTTTTGCTCTGTCTTTCTCCTATTCTCTCTCTCTCACTCTCTTACTTTCTCTTATTCTCTCACTTCTCTTTCTTTTTTCTGTTCCTCTCTCTTTCTCTCATTCTCTACTCTTTCTCTATTGTTCTCTATCTCTCCCTCTCTAGCTTACATTTTCTAGCTCTCTTTTTTCTTTCTTTCATTCTCTCTTTTATTTTCTCTCTCTATTTCTTTCTCTCTGTTTCTCTTTCTTCCTAATTTTTTGCTCCCTTTTGCTCTCTCTTTCTCTTATTCTCTCTCTTTTACTTTATCTTATTCTCTCACTTCTCTGTCTTTCTTTTTCTCTCTCTTTCTCTCATTCTCTCTCTATTTCTTACTCTTTCTCTATTTTTCCCTATCTCTCCCTCTCTTGCTTACATTTTCTTTCCCTCTCTTTGTTTTTCTCGCTAATTTTTCTTTCTCTCGTTCTCATTTTGAACATTATTAAAGGGGACATGCGGGGACTTTTAACCAGCCCTTTCTCCTTCTCTTTTTCTCTCCTTTTCTCTCTCCTTTACGCTCTCTTTCTTTCTTTCTATCTTTCTCTCGCTCGATCTTGCGTCGCTTTTTGGAGTTTAGAGGAAGCTGTTGCCGGGCACTGGGTCAGGAAACATAACACGTACAAGGTGTTAAAGGGGAATGTTTGTATAGTTGTTGTTTTTTTTTAAGGCAAAACTGCACACACAAGCATTCTGTGGATTATTAAAGGGGACATACTGATTTCTCTGTCTCTCATTTTCGCTCTCTCGTTCTCCTATTCTTTCTCCTTTTCCCGCTTACTGTCTCTCTTTATCTTTTTCTTTCTCTCTCTCTGTTTTTCTGTCCTTTTGTCTCTCATTCTCTTTCTCTCCCTTTCTTTCTCTTCTTCTCTCTCTCTCCCTCTCCTTTCTTTATTCCTCTCCTTTTTCTCTTATATTTTCTTTCTCATTTTCTCTCCCTCCCTTCGCTTTCTTTTCTTCTCTGCACTCTCTCTCTCTATACTGTAGACAGAGGGAGCTCTAACAGGGCAGTGGGTCAGAAAACAAACTGTACAAGTTGTTAAAGGGGATTGTTTGCGTTCAATTGGGGTGAAATGGGGACTTTTGCCTCAAGACAAAGCAATACATTCTTTTAGCCAGCTCTCTCTTTTTCTTTCTCCTTTTCTCTCATTTGCTTTTTCTTTCTCTCTCATTCTCTTCCTTTCTTTCTCTCTGTCTTTTGCTTTTTCTTTCTCTCTGTGTATTTGCTTCATTTTCTCCCACTCTCTTCTCTCTCTTTCTCTCTCATTCTGTCTTTTTCTCTCCTTTCATTCGCTCCTTTTTCTCTCTCTCCCTAACATGTTCTTTCTCTCTCTATCTCTCTGTAATCTAGAGGAATATGTGACTGGGCACTGGGTCGAAAAACATAACATCTCTCTCTCTTTCTCTCTCTTTTCGCCCTCTCATTCTCTCTCTTTCATTCTCTCTTTATTTTTATCACTTTTTCTTTCTCTCTGTGTCTCTTTTTTCCTCCTCTCTACTGTTGTTCTTTCTTTCTCACATTTTCTTTCTCACATTCTCTCAGCCTCTTTTTCTTTCTTTGTTGTCTCTTTCTCTCTCTCTCTTTCCTTCTCTCTCTTCTCTCACTCTTTCCATCTCTTTCTGTCACTCTTTCTCTCTCTTTCTGTTTCTAGTCTGGAGGAAGATATAACCAGGCACTGGGTCAGAAAACATACCATGCAGGAGGTGTTAAAGGGGAATGTTAGTATTCAATTGGGGTGAAACGTGGACTTTTGTTACAAAGAAAAATGCATTCTAAAGATGATTAAAGGGGACAAGTAGAGACATTATAAAAACAACTTTTATAAGCCCTTAACCTTGTTGTATCAATGTTTCCTTATCATCTCTTTCGTTCTCTCTTATCTCTCTCTTTCTTGCTTTATTTCTTTCACTCTCTGTTTCTCTCTCGCTCTCTTTCTCTCTCATTCTTGCTGTCCCTCTCTTCCTCTCTCTCTCTCTTCCTTGCTCTCTCTGTTTTTCTCTTCCTCTCTCTTCCGCTCTTTCTCACTCTCTTTCTCTCTCATTCTTGCTGTCTCTCTCTTTCTTGCGCTCTCTCTGTTTCTCTCTCTCTCTCATGCTTGCTGTCCCTCTCTTACTCTCTCTCTCTCTTCCTTGCTCTCTCTGTTTTTCTCTTCCTCTATCTTCCTCTCTTTCTCACTCTCTTTCTCTCTCATTCTTGCTGTCTCTCTCTTTCATGCTCTCTCTGTTTCTCTCTCTCTCTCTCTCTCTCATGCTTGCTGTCCCTCTCTTACTCTCTTCCTTGCTCTCTCTCTGTTTTTCTCTTCCTCTATCTTCCTCTCGTTCTCACTCTCTTTCTCTCTCATTCTTCTCTCTCTCTCTTTCATGCTCTCTCTGTTTCTCTCTCTCTCTCTCTCATGCTTGCTGTCCCTCTCTTCCTCTCTCTCTCTCTTTCTTGTTCTCTCTCTGTTTCTCTCTCTCTCTCCCTCTCTCTTTCTCTCAGCTGGCAGAATCATGGGTGTCTCCTGCTACGGGGTGGGTGCAGTGGTTGGTGCCCACACTCCTGGACTGTCAGAGGGGATGAAGTTCCTTGAGGTGGGGAGCGAACATTTCCAAGCAAGGAATTGGGAAGGTCTGTGGAAAAGGTGAGTGCCCGACTGTCCCGTGGACCTGGGTCCAGCCCCTGCTGTCCTACAGGGGAAGAACACTGGGGGCTAACACCCTGGCTGCCTCCACCTTGTGACACCACCTCACCGCGCTGCAGCCTCGGACACAGCGCTAGTGGACTTTACGAAACACCTAGTGGATTTTTTGGGGGGGATTCCAACTGGTTGAGAGCTGCTGTCTTGAACTGTACCTCCCACAGCTGAAGGAGGACAGGGACATCCAGCAGAGTGGCACTCTTCCATCTACAAACGGTGCTGCACCTTATGTACGGGTGGAGCCAACTGTGAATGGGGACAGCGCCTGCCCTGCTTCGTGGAGTGGGCAAGATGAGACACAGCAAACTCTTGTTCCGTATGGATGTGCAGAAAATGGATCTTGTTGACCTTCACCAGGGACCAACCCTTCGACCGAGGGGCAGAGGAACGACTTCAGTTTGTTCACTATAAACAAGCCTAAAATTCAGAATAGTTCATTGGCCTTTTATGGCATTCTGCCTGGACTTTCTTTTGCTTTATTTCAAGTCCCCAAATTTTTAGTACTGTTGGTTTCAGCTTTGAAAATAGACTTGTCAAAACACCCAAACAAATAAATAGAATTAACTCCAGAGGGAATTTAAATTAAAAGAACTGGTTGTTGTTGAACTCTGTTAAATTACTTTTAAATGAACTTCTTGGACTGTGTCAGCTGCGACGAGTTGGCCACTGTCCAGGGTGTACCCCGCCTAAGGCCCAAAGTCACTGGGATAGGCTCCAGTCACCCGCGACCCCTGGAACGGGAATAAGCGGGAGAACATGAATGAACTTCTTGGAATAACTGAATGCTTTATTAAAGACTGTCTCACTTTATGCTGATTGACTGAGAGAGTAAATGTGAAAAGGCTGTGTGTTATCGTTTTTGTGCTGTTGCATCTTGGCCACAACACTCCTAAGAAGCTTTTTCATGGAGTTTTTCCGGGTTATACAGGGTTAAATAGGTAAGGAAAATAAAATAAATAGAAATGCATGTTCAGTGTACTGTCTGCCAGTCTGTTCCTCCATTTATGAAGGAGTAAAAGCCATTTCCACAGGGTCACAGGATCAGCGTGAATGTTAAGGGACTAAAATACCAATGCTATAAGACATGTACTGTATGTTCTGTTTATGTGCATTTTCTTGACAATGCTCTGGTTTCCTTCAACGCAGTGCCTTATGGACTTGCCCGAGCCGCACGCTGAGGTCGTTACGTGTGCGCACAGGGGCCAAAAGCGCGTCTGGGGGTTCAGGTGTGGAGCAGCTGAGGGAGGAGAGACCCCGGCTCAGCTCTGGCCCCCGGTGGTCCCTGGCCCCGCTCCTGCCCCGGGCCCAGCTGTACAGCGAGCAGGCAGGGGAGAGAGAGAGCAGAAGGGAAAGGGGGCGGAGACGGAAGGGGTTCATTAAACCTTAGCAAAATGTTAGCTTACTAGATATTTGTAATTACACATCAATTCATGTTTGTTTTTTTAGTTACAAAATCAATGTAATATTCATTTTGGGGACATAAAAAATAACAATTGTGCTTAACTTAAAAAGCACATATTATGCTAGAGTGACTTTTTTGAGCGCTTAACCATGTTCTAACAATTTTCCGTCATCAAAAACATAGCTGAAGTTGCATTTAGCTTCATTCACTCTATTTTGAGGAACGCTGGTTAGAAAATCCACTACTTCTAACTGTCAAAAACACTTCCTGCTGAACTCTCTCAATCGATGACGTTTTTATGATTTTAAATGTCATTTATCTGAGAATCTTTGGCTGTTTTAAGTCCTTAAATCATCGCCAGACTCGTTCTGAGCTTTTCTGCCTCTGAACACGATCACTGCTGCTGTTAGCCCGATTAGCATCTCACGCAGTCCCTTAAGCAATAACATAACTAAACTGTGTAAGTGCTATGCAACCAGTAGATGGCGCCTAAACTCAGTGAATGCCAGAGCAAACAGAACCAGACACATTTTCATTTAGTTTATGTTGAACTTTATATCGACATTTTTCAAAACATGAGACGTCAAATTTAAGGTACAAAAGAGCATATTTAAAGTCTAATAACAACATTAAAAATTGCATAATATTTTTCCTTTAAAACGTAAAACCTAGTGGAGGCTAATACAAATACCATGTTAATTTCTGCTCCGTTTCAGCTTTTTTGCATTTTAGTGTCTTTTTCCTTGTAAAAACTAATCCGCATTAAAGTGCTATACAGGAAGCGGCTCTTCAAAATAAAATATCACTCTGAAGAACAGGAAGTTAACGATTACTTAACCAAAATTGACAAAGTGTGAAATAAAATAATTACAAAAATCATCCATTCTAACGATAAATTGTTCAAACACATAAATCAAAGCCTAATTATTAGTCATGTACCTGTACTTTGAGTACACATTTTCAGTATATTTCCTCCACTGGTAATGCCTCAGCTGGAGATGGATCCACGTTCAACGTCGACTGGACAATGTTTACACCAATGCAGTTCCTTTATTCATTTATTTTAGCATGATCAAACTCATTGAGATATTTGATTTGTGAATATTCCTGCATCACATTTGTTTTCCATTGTTCCATTTTTAATTTGATTGCACAGGTCTGTTTTTACAAAAAATGCAGAAGGTTAAACCACCGCGGATGGAAAAGAGAACAATAAAAGGCAAAAACACTCATTTTAATCAACACTTTAATAATCAGACTTTCTTTCCTGATTTTTTAAACTTTTGCGCCTTTGTTCTGATTAGTAATGTTTGATTTTTTTGTCATTTCCACAAGCAACTCTTTTTTTTTTTTTTTTTTTCAATACAGCTGGATTCCTGCTTCAGAAGAGATGTGTGTTTGGATAAATGTAGTGGGACAATTGACATAAACAAGCAGGTTCGACATGGATTTCTCATGGGTTTTCCTCTCGAGTGTTACTACAACATGATTTATTCAGATGCAGGTTTATACTTGAACATCACATCAACGCAAATGTGCTGAAAGCGTGCGGTGCTGTGTCCAGGCTGTAAAACTGCAGATTGAAATCACAGTCTCGAGCCATTTGTAGTTTAAAAACCCCTTAAGCTTAGGGCGTATTTTTCCATAAACATCTGACTGAAATGAGCCCAAATTCAAACTGAAGCTGTTCTTGAACCCTGTGGAGTAGAAACAAATGTCCGGACTCTTTGTGAAGCTGACACTCTGTAGTTTTGGTCTCTGATGTCTGATTTACTCTCATTTTAACAAGCTCTGCTCAGAGGAATGTCAGATTTTAAAGCAGCACGACTGATTAACTTCAGCGACAGAGCTCCCCCTGCTGCTCTGTTGTGAAAATACACTGGAGGTGAAAAGACGCAAAAGCTGTTTTCTGTTTTTCCCCCTACCTTTTGATTGAATGAAGGAAGTACAATAACATACACATAATTTCATGTCGCCAAATATAAAAAAGAGCCAGGGTTTCTCAGGAGATTTGTCTTCAGGTTAATGTTGCAGCTGGTTTTCCGTGCAGAGACAGCAGGGGGCGACGGCGGGGGCTTCAAACTCCCCCCGAAAATACATTTACAAACACCACAAAGACATTTAAGGTACAAATGTTACTTAGTTCTGCTTTAAATCCCACCTAGATTGCATATGAATGAGTAAACAAGAACAGTTTCTTTCCCTCTGCCGTTGGACTCATGAACACTTTGTAACACCTGTCACTTCAACAATAATACTATTTAAGAACAATCTATTTGCACTACTCATTTGCACATTGCACTATCTGCCAACTGTACATTCTGTATATAGTCTATCTTAGTCTATTTTATTCTTAATTTTATGCATGCCTTTTTATATATTTTTTATATTTTATCCTTTGCTTTATGTTGCACCTACGCCGAAGCAAGTTCCTATGTTTGTGAATTTCACTGACAATGGCAATAAACAATTTCTGATTCTGATTCTGATTCTAAAGCTGTTGTGTGGAGGATGGTCTGATATACATGAGTTTGGGCATTTGTTGGGTTTTGACATTGCCTCTTTATAAACTGAAGCGCATTTAAGTAAAAATTTGATTTAGAATTTGTCATACCATAAAAAGATCCATATGAAAGTGTTCTATGTGTTGTTTTGGAGAACAAACTGATCCTGATTCACTCCAGAATGGTTGACTGGACTGGGATTAAGTGGGTTACAGCTGATTTTAGTGAACAGACACTTCATTTTTCTTACATTTCTTCATTTAAATACAGTCTATTCATTTTCTTTTCATTTTTCTTAGCGCAGTGTAGCATTGCCAGTCTACCTAACACATGCGTGGACGATGAACCCAAAGAGAACCCACAGTAACACGGGGAGAACATGCAGACTCCACCCAGAGAGACACTAACCCGGTGACGTTGGTCTGGCACGGGAATCGAACCCATGATCGCCCCCTTGGCAGGCGAGAGCTCGACCTTCTCCACTGTGCAGACAACGAACACCTCAAACTCCCTGAAATACATATTTAACATCACAGGGACTTACAAAGACGTTTAATTAAGGCAGTTTCACATGCCCCGCAGCTTAATAGTTCCCTTTTATCAGACGGTGGACAAAAAGGAATACATTAAGAAAAAGTCAGAGGTCCCACCAAGGGCACACAGACTCTTAAGAGGGCAGGGCTCATTCGGCTCAGAGCAGTATAAGGTTGAGTTTCTCCGTCCAGCCCTTTGGATTGATAATACATTTTGGATGGAATTTGTTACGTCTTGATTTTTAAAACATTTTCCAGATGACACCCTTTGAAACTTTCTACGAGTATTATTACACTTCAGGCTTAAAGTGCGTATGACGGGTTTTTAGGATTTTCCAATTTTGACTTTATTCAGTGTATTAATACCTCTTGTAAATATAAATTGTAGTTTTACACCAATCGGGTCGCTATTTGTGGAGAAAAGTTGAAAAATCAGTTGAAAATTACAGGAAGTAAACTAATTGATGACATCGCACTGGGGAGCCAAATGTTATGGATAATTTACACAAAACAAACGACTTTTTTGACCCTTTAAACACCGATTCAACAAAATAAAGGCGTTCATGTGCGTTTCTCTTTGTCAAATTAACTAAATCTAGATGAGTTTTGGCCAGTGTACAGTGTGGTTGCTATGGTAATTTCCTAGTGTGATGTCATACTTTACAACCAGGAGGTAAAATTAAAAAACCTAAAAGAATAGCTAAACTGCGGTAAAACGTGTAAAGGCTATAGTATAAATTGAAATATATTTGTCTTAACTGTGTTTATGTTAAATGAGTAGTTCAACCTGTCATAGGCCCTTTAAGGGTTTAGGTTACATGTAAGGATGCACGTTTTCAATGTTTTCTTTAATCAATCGTTGAAGCCCTTCGCAGTCAATAATCGGTTAATAATCGGTAGCATTAACACAGCCTTTTTGTAGTAGTTTTTTTTTTTTTACTGCATGAGTCAAAACAGACGTCAGTGCAATGCGTCAGTGAACCCAACAGGTCTTTGAACTGCACACAAAACACCCGAAGGAAAACTCCTATAAATGCTGTTTTGATGCTCTGTTGTAGAGATAATGAATCGAGCACTCTTTTTTTTTTTTTAAGAGTCGCGTTGTAAAGTCGCCGACACTAGCCGCCTACCTTAGCTTGTGCAGGTAAAAGATCAATAGTTTTCCATCGGACGCAAAAAGCTGTCTGTTTTCTTACCAGCGTGAAATCCAAGTTAAAAAAAACATGTAAGATTAAAATGTGTTCATAAATAATGCCTTGTCTCAAGTTTGCTCCGTCTTTATGGGATAAATTTGATGTTGTCAGTGAACTTCGCTTTTACATGAGGGTGCTCGCTCAGGTGCCCTCTGGTGGCGCAAAAGTCTATTACGACACAGTAAAGAAGGCAAATTAAATGAAACTTGCCAGTTAACCGGGCAAGACGTCTTCACTCGGTTAAGCTTTCCGTCACGGTGAATCGGCTAATCGGTTACCCATGAACACCCCCAGGTACATGCTAATACAGCTTGTAGTGCCACTTCCAGGTCAGTGTTGTTACAGATGTTTTGCCAGATAAGATGTTCGTATGATTTCACCACGATCCACCCCCTCAGCACTGGATCTGTGGCTGAACCAGAATGGGGCCGTTTCCCAGCAGGACGTACAGAAGAAATCTCCTCTCGCATTTAAATAATCATTAAAGAGCTTCATTGTTTGAAAAGTTGAGCGAAAAGCTGATTTCACTGACCTGGTTTAGAGCACTTTCAGGAGGAGAGGGAAAACAACTTTTTCTATGCAACAAAGACAAATAGTTGCTTTCATAATGGAGAATACTCAGTAGGAGTTGTGTTTACTCCTTTAAATACAAGCTTATAAATAAATCTTTGTGCCATCATAAGAAAATACAAAGTAGAAGTGCTGAGGCAAATGAATTGAGTACAAAAGCACTCTCTTCAGGCGACTTTCTCAGGCTGCGTTCACTTGTCATGGTTTAGTCCTGGTTTGAAGTCCTGATGTAGATACAGTATATATTGAGGTGGTGGGGCAATGCAATGCAGCCAATTGACCTGGTGACTCTCAGCCTCGTTAGTGGCCTCGTTAAGCTCAAACTTCAGTGCCCTTATCTCCTCCTTAACCCTCTCCAAGTCCATGGCGGCCTCCTGTTTTGCCAGAGTTTCGTTGGCACACTCCAGCTCTTCACAAACATCAGCTCTGTTTGTTTACAGTTGCTCCACTTGGTCTTGGAATGTTTGAAGGAACTTGTCCGTTTCCTCCACCTCACCCTTGGTTTAGAGGGCCTGCTGCTCTCTGGAGGACATCTTCAGTTTTTCATTCTCCTGGTATAAATGCTGGAATTTGTCTTGGAGGGCTGTATTCCGCTGGACCACACGCTCCAGCTCCCTCAGTCTACACTTCTGCTTTTTGTTGAGGTAGGACAGCTCTTGATTGTTTCTCTGGGCCTAGTGAAGCTGTCAGTTCAGCTGGTCCACTCACTGGTCCTCATCCAGCTCTTGCTGTAGCTCCTTTGGTTTGGAGGGCTTTGTTCTCCTGGACGTCCTCCTCCAGATGCTCCAGTCGCCTCGACTGTAAAGCATTGATGAAGCTGCCGTCTCTGAAGAGGTTACCTCTGCTGGAGGTCATGTCACACTTTTCTGTTGCGACAGTTTAAATGAATAATGATAGAGCCACGTCACACAATGGAAAACGTCACTCATCGAAAGAATTCAGAAGAGTGTTTTTGACAGTCGGAGGGGAAGATTTTCAACAAGTCAATGTAGTTATTACAGCAAGGTTAAGTTTTCTGAGCCTCATTCAGTTATGTACGTCCAGGCTCTCCACTTACACAAGTTACACTGTCCACTTACACAAGTTACACTCTCCACTTACACAAGTTACACTGTCAACTTACACAAGTTACACTGTCCACTTACACAAGTTACACTCTCCACTTACACAAGTTACACTGTCCACTTACACAAGTTACACTGTCCACTTACACAAGTTACACTGTCCACTTACACAAGTTACACTGTCCACTTACACAAGTTACACTGTCCACTTACACAAGTTACACTGTCCACTTACACAAGTTACACTGTCCACTTACACAAGTTACACTGTCCACTTACACAAGTTACACTGTCCACTTACACAAGTTACACTGTCCAGTTACACAAGTTACACTGTCCACTTACACAAGTTACACTGTCCACTTACACGAGTTACACTGTCCACTTACACAAGTTACACTGTCCACTTACACAAGTTACACTGTCCACTTACACAAGTTACACTCTCCACTTACACGAGTTACACTGTCCACTTACACGAGTTACACTGTCCACTTACACGAGTTACACTGTCCACTTACACAAGTTACACTGTCCACTTACACAAGTTACACTGTCCACTTACACGAGTTACACTGTCCACTTACACAAGTTACACTGTCCACTTACACAAGTTACACTGTCCACTTACACAAGTTACACTGTCCACTTACACAAGTTACACTCTCCACTTACACAAGTTACACTGTCCACTTACACAAGTTACACTGTCCACTTACACAAGTTACACTGTCCACTTACACAAGTTACACTCTCCACTTACACAAGTTACACTGTCCACTTACACAAGTTACACTGTCCACTTACACAAGTTACACTGTCCACTTACACAAGTTACACTGTCCACTTACACAAGTTACACTCTCCACTTACACAAGTTACACTGTCCACTTACACAAGTTACACTGTCCACTTACACAAGTTACACTGTCCACTTACACAAGTTACACTGTCCACTTACACAAGTTACACTGTCCACTTACACGAGTTACACTGTCCACTTACACAAGTTACACTGTCCACTTACACAAGTTACACTGTCCACTTACACAAGTTACACTCTCCACTTACACAAGTTACACTGTCCACTTACACAAGTTACACTGTCCACTTACACAAGTTACACTCTCCACTTACACAAGTTACACTGTCCACTTACACAAGTTACACTGTCCACTTACACAAGTTACACTCTCCACTTACACAAGTTACACTGTCCACTTACACAAGTTACACTGTCCACTTACACAAGTTACACTGTCCACTTACACAAGTTACACTGTCCACTTACACAAGTTACACTGTCCACTTACACAAGTTACACTGTCCACTTACACAAGTTACACTGTCCACTTACACACTTACACTGTCCTCTCCTCACAAGTTACACTGTCCACTTACACGAGTTACACTGTCCACTTACACGAGTTACACTGTCCACTTACACAAGTTACACTGTCCACTTACACAAGTTACACTGTCCACTTACACAAGTTACACTGTCCACTTACACAAGTTACACTCTCCACTTACACAAGTTACACTGTCCACTTACACAAGTTACACTGTCCACTTACACAAGTTACACTGTCCACTTACACAAGTTACACTGTCCACTTACACAAGTTACACTCTCCACTTACACAAGTTACACTGTCCACTTACACAAGTTACACTGTCCACTTACACAAGTTACACTGTCCACTTACACAAGTTACACTGTCCACTTACACAAGTTACACTGTCCACTTACACAAGTTACACTGTCCACTTACACAAGTTACACTCTCCACTTACACAAGTTACACTGTCCACTTACACAAGTTACACTCTCCACTTACACAAGTTACACTGTCCACTTACACAAGTTACACTGTCCACTTACACAAGTTACACTGTCCACTTACACAAGTTACACTGTCCACTTACACGAGTTACACTCTCCACTTACACAAGTTACACTGTCCACTTACACGAGTTACACTGTCCACTTACACAAGTTACACTCTCCACTTACACGAGTTACACTGTCCACTTACACAAGTTACACTCTCCACTTACACAAGTTACACTGTCCACTTACACAAGTTACACTGTCCACTTACACGAGTTACACTCTCCACTTACACGAGTTACACTAGGCAAATCAAAGCATATGAATAAATGTACGAGTAATAAAACCATACGAGGCAGACCAGTGCATACTCCCCCGACAGACTCCACAGCGGCTGCAGTTCCCGGGCTGTAAAAGAACGTTCCTGTGCCGTTTGTGAGCCGAGCCGTGCTGCCGCTCATGCACCGCTGCCAGAGAAGTGCTGCGCCCGCAGGGAAGTGTAAAAGACGTTTTATTCTGCCTCTTCACTGAGAACGGAAAAGCCATAAGTTACACTGAAACATATGGAGCGATACATACAGTGCATACAGTGGAAGAGTGCTGCGCTTGTAAGAAATAACTAGAATTTTTAATATTATTCTACATTTTAGTCGTTAAAGGAGACATATTATGCTTTTTTGGTACTTAGTATTGAACTATGACATAAGTAGATCATGGAAATGTTTTATTATACATTTTAAAACACAATATTGATCTAAAACGGCTTAATGACAGTTATGTCCATTGACTTCCTGTTCAAACCTGCAGAGCTGATAAGCTCCGCCTCTTCAGAACGACATTTCACTGTAACAAGCAGAAGATTGTCATTTACATGTTTTAAGTGTCTACGTGATATTTTAGAACTCTGCATGTGTCACTCAGAGTCTTAATTTAAATAATCACAATTAAGTACATTTCAGAATAAAGGACAAAATCACACATTTCATCTCTTCTGAAAAAGGGAAACAACAAATGATCACAATTTTACAGTGTCACTGCAGAGCAATTAAAAGATGTGGCTATAACAAAAGTCAATGAGGGAAAAAAGGCACTAACAGGACAAGTGAGAAAAAGCAAAAACCTGTTTCTGCACACACACAAAAGCAAAAATCTTAAAGCCAATGTCATTAATCTTTGACATGTCCAAGACTGTATTAAAAGGTAACAGACTGTTTCAGCCTATATTCATATTTTATATGAAAACTTGGCCATTTTGAGACATTGTAAGCACCTTTGCAATTTAGTTTTGACCATTAAAATATAAAAATCTCAGTTCAGCATTTTTGATCAAAAGTGAAGCATTTTCATTTAACCTTTATTTAACCAGGAAAGTCCCACTGAGATTACGAATCCCTTTTTCTGGGGAGTCCTGGCCAAGACGGCAGCACAATTAAACATTAACATAAATGTTGACAATTTAGAAGCATCGCTTGTTCCTAAAGTAAAAACAATATTCAGTCTTAATTTCTTAATTGACTGTTAAACATGTGCTTTAAAGGTGATACTGTTGTCAATTACAATACCTAAATATTTAAAAGATTTAACCATTTCTATTTCTGTCCCTTGAAGAGTGACGATTGGAGGAATGTTTTGGGGATTCCGCTTTGAATAACATTCGCTTAGTTTTATTTGCATTCAGGGAAAGATCTAGTTGCAAAAAAGTGTGCTGGACAACATTAAAGGCATTTTGCAATGTAACTGTCACGGGGTGACGAAAACGGTGCATTTTGTGGTGATTTCCACCGGTTTTATTGTGTTTTATTTTGAAATGTGTGGTTGCTGTGTATGCACCGTTTCTTTACTTCCGGTACTCATCAGCCTGATTACATACACCTGGGGACGACGAAACCAATAAATAGGGAGAACGAAGGGGGCAGAACTAAGGAGCAGGACTAGGAGCAAGAAGCGGCGGAGACCAGGAGGAGTGCGGAACTTTGTTACGGGAGCAGAGAACCAGAGAGGACGACCGCTAGCAGCGATACCTTGCACGACGGTGGCCGACCTGGGGATCCCGGCGCCACCCGGAGTCAGAGTACGACCGGAAGAGGACGAGTGGAGCCGAGTGCAACGCTGAACACAGCAAGCAGGCAGAGATTATCTGCCCGGTCGTGTGAGTACTGTTTTAAGCACTTTGGCCAGCGGCATTTGAACGGCTTAGAAGTTTCGTGATTGCGTGCAAAGGAACAAGTAACTACCCACGTATCTGTGTTTCTCTGTCTCCCCCTGTCTGGAGGCCTAGCCAACCGGAACCTGGAAGAAGACGAGTAAAGCCGAGTGCGACGCGGAACACAGCAAGCGGGCAGAGATTATCTGCCCGGCCGTGTGAGTATTGCTCTAACACTTGGCCAACGGTATCTGGGAAGGCTTGGTTTTGGGATTGCGTGTGTAGGAACAAGTGACTGCCCACATATCTCTATTTTTCAGGCCGGAGCCTCCTCTCGGTCGGCGTTCCGTCAGCTAACGCTCCTGTCTCCGAAAGGGTTCTTAAAGGACTTTTAAAGGACTCTTAGGGTTTTTATATTGTTGGGAAGTTGGGCCAATTGTTTTATTCTTTTGATTTTGATTGTAATAAATATTTGTAACTTTTAATACTGATGGTCTTATTGATTACTTCTACTGCTTTCCCTGTTTTTAAAAGAACCTTATTGCGGCCTTTTAAACTGGAATCAAACCCTTTTAAGCAAAGAGTTCCTAGCCTCTTTTAAACAAAGCTAGGTGGCGTTGTTGGATTTTGGAATTAACGCGGCCTCTTGCCACAGGATTTCTGGCGCTGTCGGCAGGATACAGGTTCAAGCAGTGTGGTAATCTTAAGACCTTTTTATTTTTTTGGTGTAGAGTCCATTTTATTGTTTGAATATGATGATGATGCCAGTATATCCGGGTGCACCTGGGTTGCCGAAGTTCCATGGGCCTGATGGTGATGTTAAGTATGGGGACTGGAAAGAACAAATGTCTGGTATTTTGAATTCGCAAGATATGATTGAATCGAGAAAAATTGACATTTTGTTGGGTGCCTTAGCTGGGGAGGCAAAGTTGCAGATTAGTGTTTTAGAACCCGGAGAGCGAGATCAAATCCGTAAAATTTTTACCTTCCTTGATTCCTTATATGGTGATAATACCCCGGTTGCAGTACTTCGGTCGCAGTTTTTTGGTTGTGTTCAGAAACCAAATGAGTCTGTTAAATCTTTTATACTCCGTTTAAAGGGAATTTATGTCAAGCTGCGGCGACATGACCCTGATGACGCACCTCCCGAGAATAATCTACAGGACCAGATGCTGCTTGGACTCCGAGAAGGACCCTTGGCACAGACACTCCGAACGTATGTACGCCGAAACCCTGATCTGGAGTTTGCCAGCATACATCGAGAAGCCCTGCTGTTGGAGGAAGAATTGTGTGGACAGAGGAACCTGGACATGGCTTGCTTCGCGGTTGGTGAGTCTAAACCAAAAACTGCAAATACATCCTGCCGACAACGCCAGAAATCCTGTGGCAAGAGGCCGCGTTAATTCCAACATCCAACATAACAACACTATCAACACAAGTTTTGGCACAACCATTTCATCAGCATAGAAGTGAAAATGACTGTCAATGAGGTCAAGGGCTAAATGAAAATTCTGTGATGTACAACATCAACAATCTCGCAATCCTGAACTCTACAGGTTTCAGCAAGAAATCTACTCTAGAATATAAACACAACTAAAATAATGGACTGGGAAAGTCACATTTTTCCTATACACAGTTCTAAGGTCATGAAATGATTTACAAAAATAGCATAAACTGGACTTGATTGAGAGACGTTGATGTTTTTCTTGACAAATGTAATATTTTGGGACTTTCTTTGATTGTGCCTTGGCCAGGTCTGTTTCGCAAAATAGACTCTGAATCTCAATGGGAGCTTCTGGTATAGTTAAAAAAAAAAAAAACACCAACACTCAAACCAGGCTCAATTAGATTTGTTATGTTCCTGTGCCAGTCTGATTCGGCTACTTTTTCCTGTTATCAGAGCAGTAAAAATGGATCAGCCTCATGTTCAGAATCACTTTAAAGTGTCTGACAGGTTGGACGCATTTAACTAAAATGCAGTTAAGATAAATGTTTCAAATTTTGCTTTCATACTTTACAAATTTGATCCCAGTTTAGCTATTTTTTAGGTTTTTGCTTTTACTTCCTGGTTGTAAATGATGACATCACACTAATAAATTACCTAGCAACCATCCTGTACAATGGGCCATACTCATCGAAAATCTTTTTTTTTTTTTTTTTTTTTTTACTAATAAAAAAAAAAAGCATGTGAACACCTTTCTTTGTTGAATTAATGTATTTAAAAAGTACTTTCTTTTGTGTAAATTATGCATAACCTTTGTCTCCCAAGTGCGATGTCATCAGTCTCCACAAACGGTTTCCTGATTGGTGTAAAACTAACATTTTTACTTACAACGGATATTATTACACCAAATACAGTCAAAATGAGAAAATCATGAAAACCTGTCGCTCGAACTTTAAGGTGCACGATAAAGGATCTTGCCATTTGCTTGTCTCCATGGAGATGTTGCTTTGCCTAGAATGTTCCACAGTGTGCCATGGATATTTACAGGTCAGATCTGCGAGAGGCGAGTCACAATATAAGAATGTGTTCTCCTAACCCTAACCCTAACCCAAGGTATTTAAGTATTCAGGCTGTACAGTGCTTCACAAAAGAATAAAAATCTGTTAATCCAATCATTTGCTCAGATTTCTGGAGTCACAAGAGAATGTGATCACCTGGTAATCATCACTTTTTACATTTTTTATATTTTCTCTTTCATATTTGTCTTTGCCACATTAGTTTGCATCATTTTCCTTGTCCAAACCTGCATGTGTGAACGATCAGAAAGAAATCAGATAACGGACTTCAGATGGAATCGTTCACATGACATTTCAATAATCAGATAACTCAGACAAGCAGACAGTTTTAGTGTGCGTGTAAACACAGCCACTGACGTCTGAAAGCAACTCATTCTTCAACTTTAGAGTTTCCTTTGTGTCTGGACGAGAAGAGATTATTCTTTTCTTCTGCAGTAAACATCCACTTAAGGGGAGACACACTACAGGTGAAGAAAATATCTCATCAGTTTGAAACTTCTCCCGTAGTTTACTCACAAAAAAAACGGACAAAATTGCACATATTTGGGAAATTTCAATCTGAAAAATGGACAGAACCAGATTTTCTTATTTAGATTTTGAGTAAACTACATCTGACTGAAAACAGGCCTAAAATGCCTCTTTTTTTTTTTTTTTTTTTTTTTACATAAAACTTTTATAAATCAGGCTTGGAATTAGATATCAACAAATCCCTCAAAATATTCCGTCAAAATCTTGTTCAGTCCCTGATTGTAAAGTTTAGTGTAGGAGCTACTTTAAAGGTCACATGTTCTACAGCGACTTTTTTGAGCTTTAAACCATGTTCTAACAATGTTCCGTCATCAAAAACACACCTGAAGTAGCTTTCTGTTGCATTCACGCTGTTTTGAGGAATGTTTATTAGAAACTCCTTTCCCCTCCGAGTGTGAAACACACGTCATGCGTACTCCTTCTATCCGGGACGTGTTTTTGGATCATCTATGTCACTTATCAGAGAGTCTTCTGCTGTTTTTAGTCCTTAAATCATTGCCACACTTATTTCTGCCTCTAAACACTATAACTGCTTCTGCTAACCGCATCATAGGTTTGCGCTGAAAAGAAGTTAACTAGATTGTATATAGTGCTGGCGCCATCTGCTGGCTGGAGGCACTCAGTAGTGTCATGTCATAGTGACTGATAACACAGGGCATAGAATGAATAAGAAACTTTTTTTTTTTTCATGAGATGGCAAATTCAAGGCACTCAAGAGCATGTTTAAAGGTTTTTCCTTTAAGGCTGATCTTTCTGTGGGTGAAAATTGGGTTTTAAAAAACAGCCTTTGAAGTTACAATGTCTCGGAAAAATCTATGGATGAAGTGGATTAAATTGGAAGAATAAAACATCTTTTGGAGCTGATTGGACAAGTGTGTGTTCCACATGAAAGCCTGTATGCTGAAAGAGCAAACTGACCAAAAAACATAAAAAATTTAAATAAAAAAAGGGTTTTGCCTGCATTGTCTCACCTTATAAGCTCATTTATGTTGAGTTTGCAGAATATGTTGTCTTCATGTTTTTTAATATACTATAGAAGATAGATTAAGATGGTGTAATTCACGCAAATATTTCTCGAATACAACACAAGATGGGACATGAATCAATCGAGCTTGGGATACAGATACAGATCCAGTACATTAGCCAAAACATTTATTATTCAAAGGGTAAAAAAGAGCCGTTGCTGGGTCACTTTTGGTGAATACATGTATCTACAGTGTCAGAATACTTTGGGGGTCGCAGAAATCCTTCACGTTCGTCAAAATCTTGTTGAGTCCCAGATTGTACAGTTTGGTGCGAGATCTACTTTAAGGCGGATCTTTATGTCTCTGTGGGAGAAAAATACAACTACAATATCCATTTTGTACAAAGTGGATTCAATTAAATAATAAAACGGCATTAAGAGCAGATTGGACAAGTTTCCACATGAAAACTGATATGTAGAGAGAGCAAGCTGACAAAAAAAAAAAAAAAAAAAAAAAAATTGCCCGTCGTGCCTCACCTTAAATCCAAAACCCTTCGATGCCGTTTTGCACTACGCGCCGATGTGTGAGAGTGGGACCCCGGCTGCCCCTCTGCTCAACTTTACTCTCCCCTTGCTCCCCCTTCTCTCCTCTTTGGTTGTGTTTACCGTCTTCACAGCTCACAGCAGAACATGCACACATGTCAGTGGCTTCAAAGACGCCGCTCTAATGAGACACGGAGCCGAGAGTCACTGCCGTTTTGAAGTCGTTAAAAAAGATCTGCGCGAGATACGTTCACTCAAGAATTTACATCCGCGAAAACAAAGGCCGGGACAAGAGCCGACGCCTTTTCGCGCGGTGGAAGTGCTGTTCTTGAAACCCAAACACGGCGAACGGTGAAGGGTTAGCGGTCGCCTCGCGGTAAAAAGGTCACGGTTCCAGCCTGACCAAAGTTCCATGACATTACATGGAGATGGTCGTGGTTATATCATGTTGTGGGTGGATAAATATGGAGGGAGAACGGTTCAGACGCGGTTTACGTTTATGTGTTAACCCTCAGTTCACCGCAAGAGCCATTTTGTGTCCTTCAGCATTTTTAACTTTATGCTATTTCGTTTGTGTCTGACGAATGTTGCTCAGACTTTCCACTGTGTAATCATTTTTGAAGATGTTAATTTTGGCTATCTCATGTTTTCAAAATACCCTTCTAGCGGTGAGTTACAAAAACTCACTCGAGATCCCAGAAGTCATTTTTTGTCTTACTTTAAAAGGCTATAAAATCACAATACATTCTTGTTTTTTCCTACTTTAAAAACTCAGAATCATAGGAGTACTTCTGCTTGACACATACATACCAAATACTTGTCATATTTATAATTTTTTAACCCTTTACTGGTCATTATGTTTTCAAAATTTCAATTTCAAACTTTTCCAAGTTTCAGAAAAAAATACCACAGGATTTTTCGACAAACTAATTCCAAACTGTAAAATGTATTTGTTCATGAGCCCCAGGCATAAGTGAATGATCCACAGTTTTTTAGTTGTTTCTTTTTAAATAGTATTTTAGTTTTTGTAGTGGTCGTAAAAAGAAAAAAAAAACAATCTGTCATTTTGAAAAACTTTGTGAAAGCTATGTTGGCAAAATGGTTTGGTGGAGCACACTTACTGGCCCTTAAAGGGTTAAAAACTTGAATATAATATAAATGTTTTCTATACATGTGCTAAGAAGAGCTTTTTCTATAACTGAGTTTTTAAAGTAGAGAAAATATAAATGTATAGTCAGTTTACAGCCATTTAAAGTCGAGGACACAAATTGGCCTCCAGCATCGAAAGTGTGATCATTTAATATAAAAACTGCTGTTTCAAAAAAAAATGCAAAGAATGATATTAAAGATTTTGCTAGGTTGAAGTTTTTGCATTTATATATTTCCCAATAAAGTGTTAAAATATAGAAATCAAGCAGATGTAGATTCTCAGTTTTTAAAGTAAAAAAAAAAATCAGTATATTCACGTTATTCCGGAAGTTGCCGTACGCGCCGCCGTCTTGTTTCCGTTGTATTAGTTTACACGGAGCAGACGAGGTCAACAGAAAATAAGTTCTACATGGACTAAAAAGCCGTTTTCAGACTGACCAGGAAATCGGTGCGTTGTTCACTTGTTGTTGCTCGTGTTCATTAAACATTTTACACAAATCCACCTACTTTGTAACATCTTAGCGGTGAGACACTTCCCTCGTTCGTCATTTGCTTTAACTGAGTTCTCGTCAAATGGAAGTGCGTTTACAACAAAAGTGCGTATCTGTGGCAAAAAACGGCAAAAGTGGGCGGGGCAGAATAAGGTGAATAGGGATTTTATAGTCATTTAAATTAGAGACACAAAATGGCTTCTATGATCTAGAGCAGGGGTTCTTAACCTTTTTTACCTTGAGGCCCGACTTTTTCTGTCTAAAGTAACTTGCGGCCCAATCTCATATTAAATGTATTATATTTTAGTGATCGTGCGGCCCTCAAGGAGGTGCTCGCGGCCCTACTTTGGGCCCCGGCCCTATGGTTAAGAATCACTGATCTAGAGTGTGATTTTTTTAAAGGATGAACTACGTACTGCGGATAATTTACCTGATTTAGGCCTGGATTTGCTTTTCCCCAACTTTAAGGAGCCGTGACCTGACTTTGAATCCTTGTAAGTGATTTTAAGCCGCTTTGTTCCTCGTGGCTGTAGTGTCAGTGTCTGTGACCATAAAACCACCTCTGAAACAGCAAGTGTCAGCAGCAGATGGAGTGACGAACACACAGAGGATCAGGGTCAAAAAAGGACAATAATGATGGTATTACTCACCTCTCGTATAGCTGTGAAATGACTGCGGTGTTCTCACCCGTTTCTCTGCAAATCCATGACACCCAGTCCACAAAGCATCGCTATTATCCAGTTTGAAGCATTCTTTCAAAGGTGGCCAAAAGGTAGAAACCTGGAGAAGATATGTTGTTTAATATTTTTACGAGCTTTCTGTTATGCTGCTCCCACAGCTTGGAAGTCTGATCTGAAGTTGTTTGAGCTTATTTTATTGAGGTGTTTTTTTTATGTAATACTGTTTATTATTATTTTTTTTCTTTTTACACTATGTTTCTTAAGTGTGTAACTGTTTTTAGGATTGTGGGCTGTACATTTTACTCTTTGGCCCAGGTCACCCTTGAAAAAGAGGCTTCAATCTCAATAGGTTCTTACATGGTTGAATAAAGGTACTAAAAAGTTATTAATGAACACCTGGAACAAATATAATCATATAATCAAATATTTTAAAAAAATGACTAAATTAGATTCTGAGGGTTGAAAAACATGCATTCACTTTTCCAGATGGCGCCAAGTGTATGTATCAAACACTTACTGTAATAATTAGAGAAATTGTTGCATATGCATCAACAATACACAAAAAAGTAACAACAGTTGAGTTGTTCAGAGGGTCGTCTGCAGGAATTGTACTGTTAAAGGGGACATATTATGCTAAATCAATTTTAAAGAGCTTTTACTTTTGTTACAACAGTGTTTCCTTATTCGTCGATGTAAACCCTCATTCGCCCAGGTGTGGTCCATCGTAGAAAGGGGTTCAGAGGTTGTCATCCGGACGCTGTTTAAAGATCGATCTTTAAACAGCGTCCGGATGACAACCTCTGAACCCCTTTCTACGAGTGTTTCCTTATCATTAGTTCTACTTTGATTGATTCCTGCATGTTTGATTAATCCTGTATTGCCTTGCAGCTGAGGCTTGAATGTTTAGAAAATTCTTGTTTTCACCTACCCCCTATCATCGCTCGTGGTTATTTGAAAAATTAAGACTCAAAGTGACACATGTAGACACTCTTCAAAAATAAAAACATGTAAATGACAATCTGCTGCTTGTTACAATGAGGTGTTACTATGAAGAGGCGGGGCTTATCGGTTCTGCAGTTTTGAACAGGAAGTCAATGGACCTGTTTCTATTATGAAGTTGTTTCAGATGCAGACAATATTGCGGATTATAATGAAAAAAAAAAAAGTTAAATGATGATCTACTTACGTCACAGATCAATACAACGTACTTGAAAGGGAAGTATAATATGTCTCCGTCGATGTCTTCTTAAGTTTATGTTAAACTTCAATTGTGCGTGCGAAGCTTGGGAGCTGATTTCAATACAATACGGCTCTACTGACTTTAGAAAATGTGTCAGGAAAGTTTAAGATAGCCACCTGCTGACCGTGTAGCCTGATATCTGACAAATGCCGCAAATGTCAGCTGCCCTATAGATCTCCATGGAGACAGGCAGAGTCCAGACCTCCCACCAAAACAGTTACACAAGGCACCTTTTAAAGAACTTGATTTCTTCCGTTAGCTTTTTGCTTCTGTGAACTTTTTATCAGCCCACAGCACAACGGACCCCGGGCCAGCGAGGGTGACTGGGCCTCTAATCTGTTTAAGCACTTACATAATGGCCCCTGGTTCACATTTTAATCAGTGAATAGATGTCTCCACCGGGGGACCAATCATCACGACTCCAACTTTGTAATCTAATATAGCGAGCGCTGCATCGGAGAGGATTAGAGCGAGGCACGTGGGGAGGAGGAGGAGGTGAGGGGGCTTTGTTCGGCTGCCGGCGGCTGGGAGCGCCTGTTCAGATCACTTTAGGTTTTAGCGGGACGGGCGCAGGTAGGGGCTGACGATCTCATTGGGCAGATGGATACTCCTGACCCAGGCCGGTCCAGAATGGGATCAACACCGGAGTGAAGGACCGCAGCAGTGAGTCATGGAATTAAATGGATTTCTGAATGAATGTCGGCCTCCGCAAATTCTCTCGACTTTTAGAAAAGCTTTGCCCGTGATGTTCAAACAGGTATGACGTAATGTTAGGTTCATGTTTTTCTAACCTTTTTTGTCCCGTAAACTAGTGTTTCCCAACAAAGGGTTCTTGAGAAATTACCAGGAGGCACTTAGAAGATGAAATGTACTTTTATCTGAATAAACAAGCGTGATTAGTTGTAAGTGTAGCATCTTTGTGGAGTATCTTGATCCATAAATATAATTAAAACTAGAAATGTAATAGTAATAACTGACAATATGCGAGTAGTAAACCCATTTATTTGCCTGAAACTGAAGTTAAGGGGTACTTAAGACCAAAAAATTGGGAACCGCTGCCCTAAACTTTGTCTCACACTTCAATGTACCCCCAAACTCAAGCACTAGGCAAATAATTGTTTATTATAGTAAATTCTTATTGTTGAAGTCCAGTTATGTTCAATACTGTAAGTTTTCAAGCTTCAAGTTCGGGATTTCTTTTAGTCCGACCTGTCTTCTCGTGTAGTACCTTGACATGTTTCTGCCACCCTCCTCAGAAGTGTCACTGGTGTTACTGGGACGTGTTTGCTCTCTCTTCCTACCACAGAATCAGGCGGCTTTTTGAGAGGTGCGTCAAAAGTGAATCAAAAATAACGTTCATGAAAGTCTTGAATTTCAGTGACAAATCCTCATATCTAAAGCCATGCACGCTCTGTACAGCTTCTGTTTGAGCGTGAAAGAGAGGAAGGGCCGCTCTGTGTCAGGGGGACTACTACTTTCACACTATAGTGGAAAGTCGGACGTACCACAGGTTTTGTTGGCTCTTGCGCTGAATCATTATTCACCTTATTCCGGTTGCCATGGGCGCCGCCATCTTTTTCCGTTGTAGTTTACATGGAAATACATTCTACACTGACTAAAAAGCCGTTTTCAGGCCGCCCAGGAAATCGGTGCCATGCTGACTTGTTGCTCGTGTACATTAAACATTTTTGACAAATCAATCTACTTTATATAATGCTTTTGCAAGAGACTTTTTCCTCGTTCGCCATTTGCGCGAACACCGTTAGCGTCAAACCGGAAGTCCCTTTACTACAAGAGTGCAGATCATAGACATAAAAAGAGGCAAAAGTGGGCAGGGCAGAATAAGGTGAATAGAATGATTAAATGACCAAATGACTAAAGGTCGACAGCCCTAAAATATACTCTATAGAACAATGTATTATTCAAATATTCTATTTCTCATTGTTTTTAAATCTGAAACCATTCCAAGTACCGCCCGGGTAAGTAGTAGGTCCCTGTACCCCTGGTTAAGAAACACTGTCCTGTAGAGTTAGAGGAGGGTACAGTGTTGTGTACAAGGCATGCTCGTGTCTAACGTGTGAAATTGAGAGATCTATCTGTCTTAATGGTATATTTGGTCACAGTTTTTAGATGCAAGGGCTGTTAAGAAAGTTGTCATCTGTACCGACAATCCCAAACATGCACAATAACTAAAACACTCTCCGGCTTAAATTGTATTGACTGTTTGATCTGGAGATTCTGGAGCAATTTCCCTTCAGGTACAGCGAATGGATAACCCCGAGTCGTTTCTCTTATGGATCAGTACTGTCTGAGAATGAATGAAAAGGCACTTTTGTACTTGTGTTTGTGTCACCAAAAGGTTTCTGGACTGATTAAGAAGCACCGGCCCCAAAGCAAGAGCTAAAGAAATCCTCAAAGTATTTAGAAGTACCAAAAACTGACAAAGTTTTCTATTCACCAGAAAGAATCCAGGACCTCTCTGTTCCTGGTGCAGAGTAAGACTTTTCATCGTCTTAAGGTTAATATTTCTTTGTATCATAAAAAGGCCAGCGTATAATCCTTGCACCGCGTATGATCAACAGGAGAGGAGATTAACCCACCAGCGCACAAAAACAAGGACAACTTCAATCAATGTGAGCACTTTGAAATGTAAATATATTCAGTCATATTTGGGAAAACATCCTCCTCATTCGTCCTTTTCATTTGTGAGCCGCCGCGGAATTAAACACAGACAATAGGAAGCGTCTCGTCAGATTGAATTGTTTGCGAGAGTCCAGAACAGACGCTCATGTCAGAGGATTTATCCGGAAACACACACCGCCGCGGCTGCAATAAATGAAATTGAAAATCCAGCCGCAGCAGTGACCCCATAAGAGGTGCTTTGTGCATTTCTCATCCAAATACCCTTCTACTTTGTCTATTTATTTGCACCAACAATCTGTGTAATGGGCTCAAAATGCAAGCATTACACAAATCAATGCAACGCTCATCTCTTGATTGGACTGTTTGCCGTGACATGGCCCGGGTGCATTCTGCCTCCTCTCAGCCGTAATCAAAGATGAAGGCCAATAAAACGGAATAAAAGCGGCGGAGCTCGGCGGTGCATGCAGGTCAGGGTGAAACGGCACGGCAAAAAGACAACTCTTAATAGATAGAAAGCTTTTATGTAGAGATATGAAAGAGGCAAGTAAACAAAGCAAGGACGTACGGACGCAGGGAGAAACGCAGACATGTTTTTAGTCCTTCTTGACTGATATGTTGTACAGGGCAACAGTCCTATTACTCAATTAAAACTTCTGATTCCTCTCCCCACTGTGAATAAGTCTACCCTTGACAGTGAGATAAATACTCGCAATTTTGGTGATTTCACAGACTCTAGTTAGGCTCGTGCATGTTGCGTTCCATTGGGATGACAGGGTTTGAACCAGCAGGGGTGCAGGATTAGACCAATCACAGTGCAGCACTGTGGTCTGGGTGGGAACTAAAACAACCAAAACAAAACAAAATGGCGGTACCCACAGATATGCTTCAGCCTATTTTAGGAGAAATACGCACAATTTAGATTTTTTTAAATGTGCACATTTGAGCGTTTTGTGTGAAAGATGGTTGTTTTTCTCTTGATTGGATTCAACACAATTTCAATTTTTCTTCTTCTTATGGTGTTGTGACACTTCGACCAATCAACTTCAACTAATCAACTTTGACCAATCAGCTTCGGTTTTCAACGAGAGCCTCTCCATATTGGTGCAGGTGTAGAACTCAGTTCAGAGTGCTACATTTAGACAGTTAGAGTAACAAGTGACAAAGGCTTCATGTTGGCATTATGCATTTAAACATGTAAACAACAACCTAACTCATAGTGTTGCTTGTAATGACCAGATCATTTCTGAGGTCTTTATTTATTTGTTTTATCCACAACAATTGCCCCTGGCACAATCAATGGCCCGGGGCCAAATCAGGCCCTCTAAGGATTATGATCCTTCCAAAATATAAGAAAATATATATCTTGTGATTGGATTAATCTTGTTTTAATCTTGGTTTAGTCCTGGTTTAGTCTTGGTTTAGTCCTGGTTTATTCCTGGCTTAGTCCTGATTTAGTCCTGGCTTTGACTTGGTGGATTCCTTGTTTAAACCTGGTTTACTCCTGGTTTAGTCCTGGTTTAGGCCTTGTTTAGACATGGTTTCAGTACTGGTCTAGTCCTGATTCAGCCCTGGTTTAGCTCTGCTTTAGACCTGGTTTAGACCTTGTTTAGACATGGTTTCAGTACTGGTCTAGTCCTAATTCAGCCCTGGTGTAGCCCTGCTTTAGACCTGGTTTAGACCTTGTTTAGACCTGGTTTAGTCCTGGTTCAGTTCTGCAGATTTTTCAAAGTGTTGCACACATTTCTGACCAGCCATTCCTACTATCTTTCCATATCTTTCAATTTTGAAAGAAAGTGGGTTTGGGCATGATCGGTAAACCCACTGCTTTCTCTGTTTTGCGGCATCTGAGCCGATCAGCTACACGCCATTTTCGACTGACAGCTCTCTGCCGCCTGTCGTGGTGCTGTCGTCACGTCCGCTGTTCGTCCGATTGACGCATGTTTGTCCCGCCCCGCTGAAGTCAAATTATGTGGCGGCATCCCCAGACTGATGGACAGTATTGTATAATACAGGGAGATTAGAATGGAGGACGGGCAACACATATCTGGCCTCGAGGATAAAACCACTGAGAAATGTAACCAGTTGAGCCCTGGTTAAGGTTAGATGTTGTATGTACTTGTACATACTTGTGAAGTAGACAGCGAAGTAAAATGGATTTCCCACAGTTACATTTTTACACCTACAGGCATATCAAATGTGGTGATGTCATGTGATACTGAACAATTCCAAAGGGAAACACAGCAGATGTACACTGCCACATGAGTGATGTGTTTATGACTGCTTTAGTTTAAACCAACACACGTCTACAAAATGAGCTTCCAGGCCTAGAGCACTTTTAACACCTCAGCAGTTAACAGGATTCTTCAGGGGCAAATCATTTGTGTAAAGTACGTGACTCTTGGGCAAAGAGTCGCACTAAAATGAAAAGTGGCAGAACTTAACAGCTTCTTGAGGATTGTTGTTGATGTGCTGGTTAAACGCTGGTGGACTGGGACTACACTGGTGAGATGCACTCGTAATAATAGCACTCTTGAATCTGGCTCTGTGGCAGGAAGCTAACAGTTTCTATCTATGCGCACTGACAAGTGACTGTTTTTAGAACATGCACCAACATGGTGGCTGCGGGGCAAGCACTCTCGTTTCACAGCAAGAGGGTCAAGGGTTTGTCTCCTGCAGTGGCGGAAGAAATACTCAATTTTGTTACACAAGTAAAAGTACAGATATATTTGTAAAAATATTCAAGTAAAAGTATCACATTAAAAATCAATTTAAGTAAAAGTGTTGAAGTGTAAAAAGTAAAAGTGCTTCATGCAGATTATGAGACCAGTTTTACGCATTAAATGTCATGATTTTGGTAAAGAAGTGTGCTTAATTTTGGTCAAAAAAGGTCTATTCAGAGTAATTTGTGATTTTTTTAAGAGAACTTTATGTGTATACTTTCCTTTGCTTGTTGCTGAGCTTGAACTCAAAACCCTCAGGCAGAATGTCACCATCAACAAGAGAAGAACAACCTTCAAACTAAATGAAAAGTATGTTCTAGTTAAAAAATGCTGTGGAGTAAAAAGTACAGATACTTGGTCTAATACTTAGTGAAGTAAAAGTAAAAAGTATTGTAATAACGAGTGAAGCACGGATACGTGAAAGATTTCCTTAAGTACAGTCCTTTTACTTTTGGACTTCGGTACTTTCCACCAAACGAAAGCCGATATGTTGAGAGAGCAAACTGACCAAAAAAAAAAAAGAGTTTTCCCTGTAGTGTCTCACTTTAAGAAGGAATGCAGCATTGACACAGTAGTTTTAGCTAGAAATTTACTAAAAGAAGAGCAACAAATGTGAATAAAATATACTCTAAATGAAGCAAACATTACAATCAAAGAGGTGTCCACCAGTGGTACACGTACCACAGTTTGAGAAACCCTATAACAGGTTTGGACAAAGCAATATTTTATGCATGTTTTTCCCTACCTCAACAGACACCTTAATAAAATAAACAATTACCAAGAAATAGAAAAATATATATGTATGTAAATGCATATATTATAGGGCTGCACAATGTATCACAAAAGTATCGATATCGCAGTAATGGCTGACGCAAACAAACAAAACACGTCACAGTAACACCATAGTCTTCATCTGATAGATTTGTTCTGTTTTTTAAATGAAAATTGATAAAACCTAGCTTTTTCAAACTAAATTATCCTTGTTTTTTATTTGTTGTTTTTTATTTAAAAATAACATGACATTATTGCATCAAAAATAGAATTAGAAGAATAACCGTGGCTAGTCAACTATGAACAATAATTACAGTCATATTTTGATGATGTCATCGTTCTCTGGACTAAACATACTCTAAAACACAAACTTAAAGACTTTTAGAACAAAGACAGTGACATTATTAAAGAAAAATGGCAGAAAAAAAGTGAACAAATCATTTCAGATTTTCCTCAATTTTACACTTTATATATCTTGAAGGAGGGGTGCACGGTGGCAGAGCGGCTAGAGCTTCTGCCTCTCAATAAGGAGATCGTGGGTTCGAATCCCAGACCACCCCAACATCGTGGTTTCAAATTCCGAATCACCCCAACATCACACGATCTCTCTGGGTGGAGTCTGCATGTCCTCCCCGTGTTACCGTGGGTTCTCTCCGGGTTCTCCGGCTTCCTCCCACCGTCCAAAGACATGACTGTGTAGGTTAATTGAGAACTCTAAATTGTCCCTAGTAAGTGAATGTGAGAGTGAATGGTTGTCTGTCAGTGTCTCTGTCTCTCTGTGTCAGCCCTGCGACGAGTTGGCCACTGTCCAGGGTGTACCCTAAGGCCCAAAGTCACTGGGATAGGCTCCAGTCACCCGCGAGCCCTAACGGGAATAAGCGGTAGAAAATGAATGAATGAATGAACATATCTTGAAGGCATTCACAACATTTGTATGTAAAACATTTGAATTTGAATTTATTTATGGAAAGCCCCTTGAGATGCATCATCTCGTTTTCAAGGGGGACCAAACACATGCAACAGCAACATTATAACAAAAGGACAATAAAACACCTTACAACAAAGACATAACATAACACACAAAATCAGACATTACAGGACAATTCTGCTCACATAATCCCCTCCCCCCAAAACCATCTCAATGTAAACTTTTTATTATTATTTTTTTTTTTTCTCTTTCTTTTTCTCTCCCAGTTAACCATTGCCATTAAAAACAGTGACATTCAGTTTTCAAGTGCATAAACAAAGCATTTCTAAAGGCGCCAAAGGAAGTGAGTGATCTCAGAGATGGAGGGAGATTGTTCCAGTCCAAAGGAGCCTTAAAATGGAAGGATCTCCGACCAACTTCTTTACGAATGTGAGGAACAGTAAAAGACAGACATTGGCAGTGTCGAAGGGAATAGACTGGAGTATATTGAACAAAAAAGCATTTCAGATATGGTGGTAAATTGAAATGAATACATTTGAAAATAAATTGAAACCAGTGATACTGTCGTCTTTGTTCAGGCTGTATCCAGTTCAGCTGATTATATAATTGGCAATGATGAGTTCTATAGGGACATTTTAAGATGAATCTGCACAAAGTATTAAATACAACAGTTAATGATTTTAAATGCACATTATATGTTTTTTGATAAACTATGTCTGCATAATCAATAATTGGCAAAATTAGTTGAGTTATTATCTTCTTTCGTACTTGTAGTGTAAAACAATTAGATGCTCTGTACAGAGGCATTAAGCAAGAGTATGTTCGTTTTATTATGTAATCAATGTGTGGCTTAAAATTTAGTTCTGAGTCAAGCCAAATTCCCAGGTATTTAACAACGGTCTCCTTTGTCATTTGACTACCATCATCATAATGCACATTCAGGTCAGCAGACTGACGAATGACGAGTACCAAAGAGCATGCATACAGATTTTTTCATATTAAGTTTTAAGAGATTACTTCTGAGCCAGTTTTGAACCGAATTAAAGTCTAACTGTAATTTGTTCTGAAGCTGAGAGAAATCAGAGCTTGATAAATAGACGACAGTATAATCTGCATATAGATGCACAAGACAATTTTTACACACTTGTGGGAGATCATTTATAAAAATAGAAAATAAAAGAGGGCCAAGAGTTGAACCCTGTGGTACACCTTTTTCCATAATGCATTCATCAGACTGTGCATCTTTAAAAACCACAAACTGACGTCTGTTATGAAGATAAGCATTAAACCATAAGAGAGCATTTCTGTTGAGGCCGATAGATTTAAGCTTGTCCAAGAGTAAATAATGGTCAACCAAATCAAAAGCCTTGGAGAGGTCAAGAAATATGGCACCTGTGCATTGGCTCTGATCAAAAGAGGAAAATACATCATTAGTGAATTTAACTAGAGCTGTTGTGGTGGAGTAACCAGCACGAAAACCTGATTGATAAGGTGATAAAATATTATATTGATTAAGATATTTATATAATTGTTGATAAATAATCTTTTCAAATATTTTGGTAACCGTACAAATAATAGAAATTGGGCGATAATTGCTTAAATTTGTGTTGTCTCCTCCCTTGAATATTGGAGTTACTCTTGCAGTTTTCCAAGCAATTGGGATGAAGCTGGTATCTAAAGACATATTGTACAGGTCAGAAAGTGGGTTTATTAATATACTTGATCCAAGCTTTAGGAACTTGGCTTCCAACCCGTCAGGGCCAACACTGCCATTTTTTAATTCCGAAATTGCTTGAAGTACTTCAGATGGTTGTATTCTAGTAAAAGAAAATGAGCCATCAGTTTGATTTGATGAACTTGGTGAAGCTAAATAGTCAGACTGTAATGAATTACCAATTTGAGAAAAGTGTGCATTGAATGCCTGAGCAATCATGGGGGGATCAGTAATTACATTTTCATTAACAAAAACCCGATCAGTAAAATCACTATTTGATTTATTGAAAATGTGGTCTAGATGTTTCCAAAACTGTTTAGGATTATTCCAATTTTGTGTAAAGGCATCCTTATAGTAATTAGATCTTAAATTCCGGGTTTGTGTTTTGCAATGGTTCCTAAGTTGTCGATATACTTCCCAATCAGTAGGGTCTTTAGATAATTTAGCTTTTTTCCAAGCTTGATCACGTTTTTTGAAAAGGCTTATTAAATCAGGACTAATCCATGGGAGGTGTCTACCCTTCACACGAATTGTTTTAAGTGGAGCATGTCGATTAATTACGCTGTTGACTTCTGAGGAGAAAAAATCCCATGCGTTGTCAACAGAAGGAATCAAACGAAATCTAGTCCAATTGATTTTGGCCAGGTCATTTATAAATTGTTCAGCATTAATGTTTTTGGTCTGTCTGACTTTGATGTATTTGGGTGGAAGTTTAGATATTTTAATTTTCCAAATACAGAAAACAATTGAGTGGTCACTAAAGCTGTCGGACATTACGCCAGATGTGGTGATCCTGTCTGGATTCGTGACAAGTATCCAGTCAAGCAGAGATGAGGAGCAGCGGTCAACTCTGGTTGGTTCTTTTATTAACTGAGTTAAGTTGGCACTTGCGACCAAACTTCTGTCACTTGAGGAAGAGCGGTGAAGCCAATTGCTATTAAAGTCACCGAGGACTACAATTTCACTGTTTTTCCTGAGGGAATTAATTGTATTAATAATTGATTTCATTGAGTCTAATGGGGCAGATGGTGATTTGTAGATATTAGAAATAATTATATGTTTATTGTCATGAAAAATTATTTTTACAAAAAGTGATTCAAAATTAATAGGTTGAACAGTAGGGATCAGAAGTTCTCCTGTGAGATTAGTGGAGACATATGTTGTTAACCCACCTCCCCTAGAACCTCTGTCAGCTCTATAAAGGGCATAACCATCCATTTTTATTTCAGCATCTGATATTTTACTGTTTAGCCATGTTTCTGAAATGGTTATAATATGGGGCTTATGATAAGAAACCCAAACTCTCAAGAGATCAATTTTAGGCATTAGACTCCTTATGTTGAGGTGAATTATTTTTAGACCCTTAAGTGATTCCATTATTTAGTTTAGATGTGTAAATATGAGATAGGAGTTGGGGGAAAAGGAGGACATGGAGCGATACACATACACAGACAAACGAACAAACAGACAAGTAGACAAACAAACAACAAAACAAAACATACATAGTGAAAAAAAAAAAAAAAAAAAAAAAAAAAGGCTTGCTGCAATTACAGGTAATAGGTTTAGCCTGCTGCTTCTCTACTGCATTTAGTTATTAAACTGTAGGACTACAGATTTAATAAAGGAGTGTTAATAGACCCATAACAATCTATGCTGAACCATACAAAACAGAATCAACTCAGAATATCATGCACTGAAGTTTTTCTGTCAAGAGCGTCTTACGACATTGACAAGATGATGTGCGACAGAACCTCGCAGAATACGGCAAACAAAAACATGCTTGAGGAATCAACCACAAGAGGAATTCGCACAGTTACAGTACTTAGATGAAATGTCTGAGGTAATTCCTTCATGTATATTGTCTTTTGTAAAGTCAGACGTCACTCAGCAGTCGAGAGCTTGGCCAAGACATTAATTTACTCACTTTATGGAGAGTCAATGGTATCCCAGAAAAAGTCGCGTGCTTCCTCGGGAGAACGAAAATGCTTGGATTTGCCTTCGACGGTGACTCTCAAAGTGGCGGGATATAATAACGAGTAGCTTTTCCCTTCTTCACGGAGCTTTTTCTTGATTTCGTCATATTGGCGGCGTCTTTTAACAAGATCTGCGCTGAAGTCGGCATTGATGTAAATGCGGCTGCCTTCGAAGGTGAGCTCTTTCTTCTCTCTGGCCAAGCGTAGGATTTTAACTTTGTCCGGAAAGTGCAGGAACTTTACGAGGATGGGCCGAGGAGATCTTGCATTACTTTTTATGTTGTATGTAGGAGAACGATGAGCATTTTCAATCACCGGCGGTGTGGCGAAACTCTCATTGCCAAAGAGGTGACGTAGAAGCCGGATTATGAAGCTGGCCATGTCGGTCCCTTCACAGTGCTCAGGGACACCAACGAAGCGAAGATTGTTGGCCCTACTCCGATTCTCCGCATCATCAGCTTTGTCCCTCAGGTATTTGTTTTCCTTCTCAAGCACTGCGACTCGTTTTGTCAAATCTTCAACGTTGCATTCATTAGCGCTGACACGTTGTTCCAACTCCGTGATTTGGTCACATAGAGTAGAAAGTGATCCTTGTATGTTGTTCAAAGTAGTCTGTACAGGTGCAATCATGTTGTCAATGTGGGCAGCCGTTTCAGTTTTACTTTGTTGTATGGCCTCCAGAATTGTTTGGAGAGAAAACTCACGCTGGTCCATATACTCCATTGGAATGAAGTTTGGCAGAAATTCTTTCAAATATTGGTAGAAGAACCTTTGAAGTTTTGCTAGAGTCAATATTTTTGTTGTACCTACTCGGAAAGTTGAGTTTTTTATGCAGCAGGGAGAGACCTTTGTGGCACACTCAGTCAGTAGCGGCCATTTTTGTAAAGAGACTTTAAGGGCCCCTCAGATCGACTTGCTGCAAGTTAAAATGTTTTGTTTAAATGTTTAAAAAGTTTATTCTAAGTCTCTATCTACATCTCCAGTGTTGGAGTCTCTTCATTGGCTTCCTGTTGAGTTTAGAATCAAATTTAAAATCCTCCTCCTGACTTATAAAGCTTTAAACAATATGGCCCCATCCTACCTCAAAGATGCAATAGTAGCGTACCATCCAAACAGAGCTCTTCGTTCTCAAAATGCTGGACTATTGTTAGTCCCCAGAGTCTCTAAAAGCACAGTAGGAGGTCGAGCATTTAGCTCCCAAGCTCCTGTGTTATGGAACCAGCTCCCTGTTCATGTAAAAGAGGCCGACACAGTCTCTACATTTAAGACCAGGCTCAAAACGTTCCTCTTTGAAATAGCTTATGGTCAGGCCAGTTAGGAACAGAAATAAAAACCTACAGTTTTAGCTACGCTGCCCTTGGAGCAATTCTGCTGGGGGAAGTATGGCAGCTTGAACACTATCCTCTGGTTCTTCCTACTTTATCTATCAACAATATTTAATATTACTTCAACTGTAGTCTGTTCATTGCTGTTCACATGTTTCTCTTTCTCTCCACTTCCCCCGGGGAGTGGAGACTGTTTCAGACACTGCGGCGGCTGCTCCAGTGTCGACCCCCCCCCCCACCCCCACCTGTCTGGACGATCTATGCGCCACCCGCCTGGACAGCTGGATTAGCCACACCTCGTCTGCCTGGACGAACTCCTTCTACTTTAGATGAACTGTTCCTTATCTCCTGCTGGAGGATCTCTCTACACTGGTGGACTGCTCCTCGTCCGCCTGGAGGAACTCTTTAAAGCCACCTCCCTCTTGAGTGGTTCTGGCTCCACAGTCCAAGTGGATGCGTCAGTCCTAGTTCATCTGCAGCCTGTCCGTCCGTGGGAGTAGGATCTCTCCTTCACTGTGGTTCTCCCCGAGGTTTCTACTTTTTCCCATGGGGTTTTTTGTAGTTTTTCCTCGCCGCGAAGGAGGGTCAAAGGACAGGGGCATTCTGGGACAGTTATCTGAACTGCTTTTACCTGTGGCCCATCGAGGCAACTGTTGTTGTGATTTTGGGCATTATAAAAATAAATTGATTTGATTTGATTTGATCTACTTGTAGGCAAAAAGTGTACTTAAAATCACAATCATATCAATGTCGCAGATCTTAAAAGCAATGTCGCATATCGCAATAATTTCCAATATTGTGCTGCTGCAATATATAAATATGATAAATATGATATAAAAAGATAAAATATATATATGTAAGTTTTGGTAAACATTCAATTCATAATCTTTAAATTACATCCCTGTTTTTCACATTTACAGCTCAGCATGGAGCAAAAATGAAAAACTTGTCTTGTTGGTCCAATCTACTTTGACAACAGAACACACATATTTAAAACTCTTGTATAATATTGCATGCATACAGAAACTACATATCCATCTGTGTAAATGAAAATAAAAAATCTTTGTATTGTACATTACGCATACATTACGAGTAATTTCGGCTGATGTCATTTAACTCTCTTGGACATATGGGAAACAAAACCTGGATTTATTTTTTTAATCCATTTATTTATTCTTTTTTCTGTCTTATTTAATTATATCTACCTATTTTATCAATATAATTTCATTTCTTATCCTTTTTTCGATTTATTTCTCACTGTTTTTGTACTTGCCCATCGAAAGGGGGTGCAGCGGTAAAATTGAGGTATTTTTGTATTATTGAGGGATTTTGGGATGAAAGAAGAGTGTTATGAAAATGAAAATAGCAGTTGAATAAAGATTCACAAAACAGTCCCTTTTGTTAGCCATATGTTTTGTTTCTTTCATTTCCCTATGCAGTGTAATCTGAGTAAATGAACAATGTGAACTATTGAAAAAGCGAAGAATCTGAAAAAGTCTTATATAAGAAAAAGCCATTCATCTCCAAATACACGGAAAGGTTGATCGGTGGTGAGTCAACAATGAAAGGCCGCTTTATCGTTTCATATGAATCAGACAGTCTGAGATGAGATGATCATCCGGGTGTCTGCGCCTGCGCGAGTACGGCTGCACGTCCGTTTGCTCGGCTCCTGTTTGTGTGTCTTCTTTCGTTTTTTACCACAAATGAGTGCTTGTAGACTCGTTTATTCGAGAACGGAGTTACTGGCACTGAAAGACAATGTTAGGGCTGGCTCATGTCATCTGATACCCCCGGAGCTAAGGCGGAAGTATCGTGGATGCCGGGCCGGTCGTAAACACAAGGCTAAACTAAAAGCTAGAGCTGCCAACCGCAAACGTGTTAAACCACCTATTCCCTCAGTCGTAATGGGCAACGTTAACGCACTGTCAAACAAAATGGATGAGCTCATGGCGCTGATCAAGAACCAACGAAGCTACAGGGAGTGCAGTCTGCTTATCTTCACGGAGACGTGGCTAACTAGCCGTGTACCGGATGCTAACGTGGACATACCCGGCTTTTCCACTGTTAGAGGCGACCGGGATCTTAATTCCAGCGGGAAGAGCAAAGGTGGGGGTCTTATTCTGTATGCTAACCAGCGATGGTGCCATCCTAACCATCTGACTGTTAAAGCTGTCGTATGCTGCCCTGATCTGGAGCTACTTGCAGTTAGCATCAGACCCTACCATGTATCACGTGACTTCTCCCACGTCATTGCGCTCTGTGTTTACGTTCCACCAAGGGCAGACGTGGAGGCAGTGCAGGAGACCATCTGTAGCACCGTTACAGGACTACAATCTCAGCATCCTGATTCACTTTATATTATTTCAGGTGACTTTAATCATGTGACATTGGATACTACCATGACATCTTTTCAGCAATATGTGAACTGTCCTACAAGGAAGAATAGGACAATAGATCTGTTGTATGTTAACATTAAAGAAGCATACTCAGCCTCCTCCCTTCCTCCTCTTGGTAAATCTGATCATAACCTTGTCCATCTACAACCTACGTACACTCCACTTGTGAGGAGGCAAGCTGCCACAACAAGGCAGGTCAGGAGGTGGTCCCCTAGTGCAGAGGATGCGCTGAGGGACTGCTTTGCCACAACAGACTGGAGTGTATTAGTAAACTCACACGGGGAGGACATTGAGGAAGCTGTGGAAGTTATGACTGACTATTTGAACTTTTGTGTGGATGTGGTGGTTCCTATTAAAACTGTGAAGTGCTATGCTAACAATAAACCCTGGATTACCCGTGATGTTAAGGATGTACTGAATAAGAAGAAGAGGGTGTTCCAGGGTAACAACAACTATGAAAAGAGGAGGGAGGTACAAAAAGAAGTCAAGATCTGCCTAAATAAGGCTAGAGAGGCATATGGGAAAAAGTTGGAGCACAAGCTGAGGGACAATAACATACGAGAAGTTTGGAATGGCATGAAAACCATTACAGGCTGTGGCAAGAAGGGCAATTGGATGGGCAGGGACCTTCATGGGGCCGATGAGTTGAACTCTTTTTTCAATCGGTTCAGTTCCTCACCAGTCACTTGCCCCCCTCTGTCTCCTCCGCCCTCTGTTTCTTGTTCTCCACATTGTCATCCCTCTGCTGTTGGTCCTGTCGCCACATCTCTCTCACCTTCAGGATCCCTGTCTACTACTCCCCCTGTCTTCACTGCAGACCAGGTGCGAACAGAGCTCCGTCGACTCCACCAGAGGAAAGCTACGGGCCCAGACAGAGTCAGTTCGAGGCTCTTAAAAGCCTGTGCTGAGGAACTGGGCGACCCTCTACAACACGTCTTCAATCTGAGCCTGCGGCTGGGGAAGGTGCCCTCACTGTGGAAGACTTCTTGTATTATTCCACTCCCCAAGAAGAATCACCCCAGTGAACTGAGGGACTACAGGCCAATCGCACTCACTTCCCACGTGATGAAAGTGCTGGAGCGGCTCGTCCTGCAGCGCATGCGACCACAGGTGCAGAGTGTGAGGGACCCTCTCCAGTTTGCCTATCAAGAGAGGGTGGGTGTTGAGGATGCAGTGCTCTACCTTCTACATCGAGCACTCTCCTACCTGGATGGAGGGGGGTGTATAGTAAGGATGCTTTTTTTCGATTTCTCAAGCGCATTTAACACAATACAGCCCTGCTTGCTCCAGGAGAAGTTGAACAGTATGGCTGTGGAGCCCCACCTGGTGAGCTGGATAACGGACTACCTTACTAACAGGCCACAGTTTGTCCGGAAAGGGGCCTTAACATCTTCCACACTGACCTGCAGCACTGGAGCGCCCCAGGGCACAGTGTTATCACCCCTCCTCTTCACCCTCTATACAACTGACTTTCAATACAATTCTGATACATGTCACATGCAGAAGTTTTCGGATGACACTGCAATTGTGGCATGTATAAGGGAGGGTGAAGAGGGGGAGTATAGGAACTTGGTTGAGGACTTTGAGGGCTGGTGTCAGCTGAACAAGCTTCAGCTGAACATCTTAAAGACTAAGGAGATGGTGCTTGATTTTCACCAATCACCATCATCCCCACGTCCTATCACTATTGACGGAGCAGAGGTGGAGGTGGTCCCCTCTTACAAGTACTTGGGACTTCAGTTGGACAATAAACTCAACTGGACACAAAACATGGACAACCTGTACAAAAAGGGTCAGAATAGGATGTATTTCCTAAGGAGACTGGCCTCTTTTAATGTCTGTTCTGTGCTGTTGAACATGTTCTACCAGACTATTGTGTCCAGTGTTGTTTTTTATGCTGTTGTATGTTGGGGCGGCAACGCAAGGAAAAGGGACACTCGGAGACTAAATCGGCTCATAAGGAAAGCGGGTTCTGTGGTTGGACTGAGCCTGGACTCTGTGGAGAAGGTGGTGGAGCAGAGGACGTTGGCCAGGATTAAAGCGATCCTGTCCAATCAGAGCCACCCCCTGTACTCAGTATTTTTCCATCAGAGGAGCTCTGTGAGTACTAGACTCCTCTCACTGAGCTGCTCCACGGACAGGCTGAGGAACTCTTTTGTGCCTCGTGCCATCAGACTGTACAATGCAGCCACCTCAGGGAGGGGCAGGAGATGACAAGTTGTGCTGTTTTTTTAAGACACAGATTTCAATGCCTTTAACTCCCTATGGACTTAAATTATTATGTAGCTGTTTAGTGTGGTATGTATTAACTACCACCTTTTAATCTTTTATGTCTACTTGAATGTGTCTTTCATTTTTTATGTATGTATGAATGTGAGCAACGGACAGCAATGCAATTTCCTTCGGGATTAATAAAGTATTTATCTAATCTAATCTAATCTAATCTAATGTTTTACCTTGACATGTTTCATATCTCCAGTCTTCCTCAGACGCTGGTGTGACAAATCAAATCACTGCAAACGCCAAAACAGCGTAGTGCACTGGGACAAAGCACGGATCATCAACCAAGAGTCCCATAAACTCAACTGGATCTAGATCAAGAAACGGGGGACATGCACTTTGGGTCAAGACGAGGGCGCTTTCCAACTCTCTCGCACGTGGGACACACGTGGCTGCAAAGAGTGTGGTCAGGGGGGAGTGGCCATCAGATTTGTCGTCTATTTTCTGATCTAAGGTGTTTTCCCGCTGTAGAAACCTTTTTCAGGGCCTGGAACTTGTTTTTTTGTTCCAGTCCCCATTTGAAACACAAGCAGAACAGAAACTAGGGACTGGAACCACACTTTGCTGGCTTTTTTAGCTCCTGCAGGTACTTTCCAGTCCATCCAGGAACCTTTTTGTTAGAACATTTACAACTTAAAGGACACATATTCTGCTACAGTGCCTTTTTTAAGCTTTACACCGCGTTCTAACAATGTTTCATCATCAAAAACACACCTGAAGCAGCATTCTGTTGCATTCACGCTGTTTTGCGTAATGTTTATTGGAAAGTCCCTCTCCGAGCATCAAACACACGTCCTTCTGAACTCCCTCTGTCCGGGACGTATTTTCGGATCAGCTGCGTTATTTATCTGAGAATATTCCACTGTTTTAAGTCCTTAAATTATTGCTCAACTTGTTCTGAGCATTTCTTCCGTCTAAACTGAATAACTGCAGTGAATCCGCTTCATAATTTCTTTTAAGTGCTAACTTCACTAGATTGTATATTGTGCTGGCGCCATCTTCTGGCTGGATGCACTCCTAATTTCCTACTGGCTGATTTAAAAAAAAAAATCAGAATCAGAATCAGAAGCGGTTTATTGCCATTGTCAGTGAAATTCACAAACATAGGAATTTGCTTCGGCGAAGGTGCAAACATAAAGCAATGAGTAAAATATAAAAAATATATAAAAAGGCATGCATAAAAATTAAGAATAAAATAGACTAAGATAGACTATATACAGAATGTACAGTTGGCAGACAGTGCCATGTGCAAATGTGGTAGTGCAAATAGATTGTCCTTATATAATATATAGTTAAAGTGACGGGTGTTACAAAGTGTTCATGAGTCCAACGGCAGAGGGAAAGAAACTGTTCTTGTGGCGGGAGGTTCTGGTCCGGATGGACCGTAGCCTCCTGCCCGAGGGGAGTGGCTCAAATAGTCCGTGTCCAGGGTGAGAAGGGTCAGCTGTGATCCGACCTGCTCGTCCCCGAGTCCTGGAGACGTACAGGTCCTGCACAGATGGAAGGCTGCAGCCGATCACCTTCTCAGCAGAGCGCACAATGCGCTGTAGTCTCTGTTTGTCCCTGGCTGTGGCTCCAGAGTACCACACGGTGATGGAGGAGGTGAGGATGGACTCGATGATGGCCGTGTAGAACTGCACCATCATCTGCGCCCGGCAGCTTGGCTTTCCTCAGCTGCCGCAGGAAGTACATCCTCTGCTGGGCCTTCTTGATGATGGAGCTGATGGTCGGCTCCCACTTGAGGTCCTGAGTGATGGTGGTGCCGAGGAAGCGGAAAGAGTCCACGGTGGTGATGGGAGAGTCTGTCAGGGCGAGGGGGGGCAGGGGGGCTGAGACTTTCCTGAAGTCCACGATCATCTCCACTGTCTTCTGGGTGTTGAGCTCCAGGTTGTTATCGCTGCACCAGGACACCAGCCGGTCCACCTCCCTCCTGTAGACAGACTCATCGCCGTCTGAGATGAGTCCGATGAGGGTGGTGTCGTCTGCAAACTTGATCAGTTTTACAGAGTCGTGGCTGGAGTTGCAGCAGTTGGTGTACAGGGAGAAGAGCAGAGGAGAAAGTACACAGCCCTGTGGAGTTCCTGTGTTGATAGTCCGAGTCTCTGAGACATTCTTCCCCAGCCGCACGCACTGCCTCCGGTCCGTCAGGAAGTCAGTGATCCACCTGCAGATGGAGTCAGGCACGTTGAGCTGAGAGAGCTTGTCCTGGAGCAGAGCAGGGATGATGGTGTTGAATGCAGAGCTGAAGTCCACAAACAGGACCCTGGCGTAGGTTTCCGGGGAGTCCAGATGCTGCAGGATGAAGTGGAGGGCCAGGTTGATGGCGTCGTCAACAGATCTGTTGGCTCTGTAGGCGAACTGCAGTGGGTCCAGGGCGGAGGAGGTGAAGGACTTGAGATGGGGCAGGACCAGGCGCTCAAAGGACTTCATGACGACAGGCGTCAGCGCCACAGGCCTGAAGTCATTAAGTCCACTGATCCGGGGCTTCTTGGGGACAGGGACGATGATGGACAACTTGAAGCAGGCTGGGACATGGCATGACTCCAGGGAGGTGTTGAAAATGTCTGTGAAGACAGGTGTCAGCTCATCTGCACAGTGTCTCAGGGTGGCGGGGGAGACACCGTCTGGTCCAGCAGCTTTCCGGGGGTTGGACTTCCGAAACTGTTTCCTTACATTGTCCCTGTGTAGTGAAAGGCCAGTGGGGGAGGTGGGGGGACCCGGGGTGTGAGAGATGTCCATTGTAGTGAGATGGGTGGGGGAGGGGGTTGAGGTTTCGAACCGAGAATAGAAGGAGGCGAGCTGTTCAGCCAGTTTCTGGTCGTCAGCAGCATGGGGGGCTTTGGGCTTGTAGTTGGTGATCTGCCTAAGTCCCCGCCAGACCGCCGAAGCATTGTTTGAAGAGAAAGACTGCTGTAGGCGCGTGTTGTACAGAGATCTAGCTCTAGACACCTCCTTGCTAAATCTGTACTTAGCACCTTTGTAGCTCTCTCTGTCCCCGGCTCTGAAAGCTTCCTCCTTCTGTTGCCTGAGCTGCCTCAGTTTGGGTGTGAACCAGGGCTTGTCATTGTTATAAATCACCCTGGTGCGTGTGGGGATGATACTGTCCTCACAGAATTGGATGTATGACGTCACAGTGTCCGTGTACTCATCCAAACCATCCGTGGCAGTTTTGAACACATCCCAGTCTGTAATGTCCAAACACGCGCGTAGCTCCTCCACTGCCTCGCTGGTCCACTTCTTAGAAGTCCTCACTACAGGTTTGGAGAGCTTCAGCCTCTGTCTGTACGTGGGGATCAGGTGGATCATGGCGTGATCTGAGAGCCCTAGGGCAGCACGAGGAACCGCACGGAAGGACCCACTCACTGTAGTGTAACAGTGATCAAGCGTGTTCTGCTCTCTGGTCGGGCATTTAATAAACTGTCTGTATTTTGGTAGTTCCTGGCTGAGATTCCCCTTGTTAAAATCCCCGAGGATGATCAACAAAGAGTCCGGGAAGTCCTGCTCCGTATTCAAAACCCGCTCCGCTAACACGCGCTGTGCCTCGTGTACGTTCGCGCGTGGCGGGATGTAAACAGCGGCGAGAATGAATGAAGCAAACTCACGTGGAGAGTAGAAAGGTTTACAGTTAATGAAGAGATATTCCAGATCAGGAGAGCAGAGTTTGGAGATCACAGTCACATCGGAGCACCAAGCGTTGTTGATGAAGAAACAGACTCCACCGCCTTTTGTTTTTCCCCCGGAGAGATCCCTTTGTCGGCGCGGAGGAGCTGGAATCCCTCCAAATGGAGCGCGCAGTCCGGGATCGACTCGCTGAGCCACGTCTCCGTGAAACACAAAACAGAAGACGAAGAGAAGTCTCTGTTCCTCTTCATCAGCAGCGCCAGTTCGTCCATCTTGTTGCTGAGTGAGCGGACGTTGGAGAGGAAAATCCCAGGTAAGGGCGTACACGCGCCGGCGTTTCGAAGGCGCCGCGAGAGCCCAGCGCGCTTTCCTCTTCTGCGGCGTCTCACTCTTTTGGCCAAAACTAGCGCAAAGTCTGCAGCAGACGCTAAAAAAACTGGAAATAGGTCCGTGGGGGTAGAAGTTCTGATGTTTAAGAGCTCTTCACGGGTGTAAGAGCACGCGGACACACGATTAACGCACAAAAACAGACAACATAAAGCGCACCAAAACGCCAGGGCATCCGTCAGCGGCGCCATCTTGGATAATGTAAAAAGGGTAAATAAGTAATTTTTTGTTTTAAAACATGAAATGGTACACATTTAAGGTTCTCAAGAGCATGAAAGGCTAATAACAATATGAAAAATGCAGAATAGTTTTCCTTTAAACTATGTACTATGAAATATGTACACAGTGGCTCCACCCTCTTAGCGCGCGGATATCCCACCGAAGGGACATCGGACTTTTTCTTTCTTTTTATCCGAAAATACGGCATGGATAGAAGGAGTTCAGTAGGAAGTGTGTCTGATGCTCAGAGGGGAGAAGATTTTCTGATAAACATTACGCAAAACAGCGTGAATGCAACTGACCAGAACTGAACAAAACTTTAAATTAGCTTCAGGTTTGAAAGAATAATTGTCAAAATCCAATAAATGCCCAAACTATTGTCAATCAGGCAAAATCTACAAACACCAGCTTTACTTCTTGACATATTTAACAAATAAAATCTAGAGGGAATTTAAAATTGGATATTCCTCTGAGCAGAGCTTGTTTCCAAGTGTAATTAGAGTAAATGAGACACTAGAGTCCAAAACTACAGAGTCTCAGCTTCACAAAGAGTCCAGACAATATTGTGCTTCAGAAACAGCTTTAGTTTGAATTGGGGCTCATTTTAGTCAAACGTTTTAGGAAAAGCAGCCCCGCATGGTAATTAATTAGTAAGTAGTGACTCAAATTGTGTACAAATGTGAATTATTGCGTTTGTTTTCAGTTTCTTTGTTTGTTTTAGACTTTTGTGCATCCGTTTCATGTGCAGGTTTACAGAGCTCAAACAGAATGAGATGATGGGAAGAAGACTTTTGTATTCCTTTATTGGATTTTTTCATTTTTTTGTTAGTTAGACCAGAGTTTCCCAACCAGGGGTACGGGGACCCCAAGAGGTACATGAGCAGTTACCAGGGGGTACTTGGAATGGTTTCAGGTTTTAATGAGGATAAAGTGCATTTTTATAAGAACAAAAAGTGTTATTAGTTATCAATTTAGCATCTTTTTGGAGTATCTTGGACCAGAAACAATTAAAACAAAAATGTAATAATAATAATTGGCAATATGTGACTAGTAAACCCATTTATCTGTCTGAAACTCATATTAGGGAATATTCCGAACGTGAAACAAATCTTAGGGGGTACTCGAGACAAAAAAGTCTGAGAACCACTGAGTTAGACCCACTTTTAGTCACATAAACTTAACAGGGACTGGTATAAATAGGGACCGTGTGCGAAAACTCCTGTACTGTAGATGAAAAACCATACTATCTACCAAGACGACAAGAGGGATATTCTTCTTCTAACAAAAGGCTGCGATTGGCTGACGGTGGCAGAACATGAAACCTAATCCTCCCGCTCGAATTGACAGCATCATAAACTGGATAACGCTCGCCGCCTTCGCTGGAGAGAACAGTCACTGTGTGTCATTTTCGTCTGACGGATCTGGCCCGGTCACAGTCTCAGCTCCGGCACCATCTGCTCCGCCGTCCACCACAATATGCCCCTCACGGGCTCAGTGGGAGGGCCCAACGAATCACTCCAGTGCCTCCGGACGCTTTGTCATCCGTTTGTCGTTAGCCCACAGTCGCGCAGCAAAAAGGAGAGAAATCTAATGTACTTATAATTGCTTGACTTCAGACAATTGACGGTAATTTGAGTCGCTGAAACAATCTAATTAACGTTTTTAACCATGTCATAATGGGTTCCTCTTCTCATTTACCCACTCGATGTTGTATTTAGAGGGATTCATGCATGTTTAAGTAGTCTTTAATTCGCCTGCATTCAATACACCATCGATCCGAAAGTCAATATCTAGCCTTTCTTAAAATGACCTGAATTCAGGATAATGAGTTGTTTTGATTAGGTCAGGTAGAATATTTCACTGAATTCAACATATTTTGGAATGGTTACGACTGGTTACAAGATCATTTTTGCTTGGAATGAGAAAGTAAATTTGCCAATGAGTACAATTAAATATTCTTACCCCACTGGCAAAGAATATGGCTTAAAATAAGAAGAAACACACTGAAACAAGTCAGAAGCATCCTTAAACAATTTTTTTTAAATCTAGGCTCAACTAGATTTTTTCAAACTTTTAAATGTACTGAAATTAAATGAAAAAAATATTCTGCATTTTTCATATTGTAATTAGCCTTTAAACATGTCATCTCGTGTTTTAAAACAAAAAATGTTTCTTATTAATTCAATGACAGGTGTTATGAGCCAGGATGAAATGACAATTACTGAGTGCATCCAGTCAGCGGATGGCACCAGCATTTTATACAATCAATACAAAAAGACGTTTTGGTGCAGATTTGCTGCAGCAGTTATCGTGTTTAGACGGCAGAATTGCTCAGAACAAATTGATTTAAGGACTTTAAACAGCGTAACATTCTAAGCTAAAGGACGTAGATGAGCCGAAAATACGGCCGAAAATCCAGGAAGTTCAGCAGGAAGTGTGTTTGACGCGCTGAGGGTTTTCTAATAAACATTCCTCAATACAGTGTGAATGCAACAGAATGCTACTTCAGGTGTTAGAGCATGGTTTAAATCTCAAAAAAGTCACTGCAGCAGAATGCGTCCTTTCAGGTTAATATTCTGAATTCAAGTCATTTAACTTATCTAGAATTCTAAAGTCAATTGAACAAAAAAAAAGTTCTAAATTTTTGTGTATTTTTTTTAAATTTGTGAGTACAAACTGACTCAAATTCATCAATACAAAGAAATTATGTTTATGAACTACAACAATAATTAAAAGTATTCAGTTGTTTATATTATTCTTTTGATTTCTTTTGATGCATTAAATACTGTATTGACAGGAAACTGAATACTTTAAGTTATAATTAGGAAAGGGAGTGGGATTAGATAAGTTATACTTCCCACTCCTTTTTAAAAATGTGAATGTAACGCTCTGTAGCCTGTACAAAACCTTTTTTTTTTTCTTTCTTTTTTTTGACCTGTGCTCTCTCTGTGACAGTACTTGTGGCATGACTTGTGAATTATGTTAGCATGTTTGAAATCTATCTATCTATCTATCTATCTATCTATCTATCTATCTATCTATCTATCTATCTATGCCAAATATAGTATCAAGAATATGTTTTCAACATCACACTGATACCAATCTACGGAAATATCCATGAATATCACGGACACCTAATTCACCTCAATTTAACGTCCATCACTGGGCCGTTTGTTTTGTCCGTCCCTACGCCGACCATAAGGCTCCGGCTAGAACTCCATGCAGGGAGTGATATCGCGCTAATGAAGTTAATTTACCAGTAACGCAAGTCATTTCTCATTTCCTCATTTCCCATCCGAAATGAGAAAAGTGTCTATTTCCAAAGCAGGTCTCGGGGTGAACTTAATGACAGGTGCAGGTGCAGAGCTGGTCGTGGCAGGTAGCACGGAGCTCACAGCGGCTCACTCCTCCCTCTCCTCTGCTGCTAATGCTCTGGCAATCAGCCCAAGTGCTTTTTGATGAACTCATTATTAATTCATGCGCTCTCCTGGAAAACTCAAATCACACTTAATTACAACAGTGATTCCAGCGGTGCAGACTATCGATGCAATTAAATCATTAGAGTCTGCTGCTGCGCCAACTGCACTCTGACTGCCAGGCACCAGCCCAATGATGGCTTTGGAAGCGAAATGAAAGACAAACAAGATAAGCTCATGAACGAGAGAGGAGACGCACGCACAAGAACGGGAGTGTTCCTGGATCGGAGGTGGTACGCAGGTACATTTGCTTGAGTAAGTTTTTAAAGGACTAATGTTAGGCAAAATTGGCTTTGTTGAGCTTTTAACCATGTTCTAACGTTGTTCCATCGTCAAAAACATACCTGGAGTAGCATTAGCTTCATTCACGTTTGTTTGTTGATGCTGGTTTGAAAGTCCTCTCTCTTTAGCTCCTTCGATGTGATGTAGAGCCTTGATTTTCAACCAGTGCGCCGGGGAACACTAGTGCGCCTTGAGGTTTTGTTTCAAATATATTTATTGAGAAGCATATATGAATTATCACAAAACAATATAAGGAAAATTTAGCTTCATTTAGATACAAAAAACAAAACAAACAAAAAACTACATACATACACATAAAAAACAAAACAAAAAAAAACAACAACACACACAAGAAACCCTCCCCACATAACCCCTTGTCCCAGGGTGCAATCACTCAAAACTTAGCTGTCCATATTTTGCAGATATAAGATAAATGGCTTCCACATTTCTTCAAAACTGTCCAGTTGGTTGTTATGAATATAACGAATTCTTTCCAGGTGTAAAGTTTCTGTCATAACTGAAATCCAGGCCTGTAATGAGGGCACTTCCTTACCCTTCCACAGGAGAAGAATCAGTCTCTTTGCACACATTACACCATATGTCAATAGACGAGCTTGTGGGTTCTTCAGCCTATTAGATTGTTCAGAAAATCCAATTATAATTAAAATAGGTTCAGTCTCCACTCGTGTGTTAAAAAGTTTGGAAAAAAACGAAAATATAGACGTCCAAAAACGCTGCAACTTGGTACACATGACAAAGCTATGCAATAGATCTGCATCTTCACATTCACATTTATCACAGACTGGTGACACATTTGGGAATATTCTATGTAGCTTTACCTTTGAATAGTGTAACCTATGTAATATTTTGAATTGAATCAAACAATGTCGAGCATTTATGGAGCATGTATGAACATACTTTAGTCCTTTAGTCCAAATATCTTGATGTATTTCTGTTCCCAATTCTATTTCCCATGCCTTCTTAATTTTATCCGTATCAGTGTATCTAAGTGCCTGTAAAGTGTCGTATATGAAAGAAATTGCATGTTTTTCTGCCCTACAAGTCATCAAACAATGGTCCAGCTTGTCCGGGGTTGCAGATTCAAAAGATGGTAAATGAGATCTTACATAATTTCTTATTTGAAGGTATCTAAAAAAATCCCCTGCAAGTAAACTATATTTTTCTTGCAGTTGCTGAAATGTGGCAAAACTCCCATGAATATACAAATCACCAACATACTGTAGGCCCATCTCCTTCCAACGATCAAATGCTCCATCTATGATTGAAGGTGTGAATGAGGGGTTGGCCGAAATGGGCGATGTAAATGACAAAGCCCTAAGGTTAAATTCTTTCATTATTTGCCTCCATACTTTAACAGTATTATGGATGACTGGATTGTAGTTATAATGTGTTTTTTTGGGTCGGGTGGGGGACATTACCAATGCCCCAATGGCATAAGGCATACATTCTTCCCGCTCCATTTCAAGCCAACTCCCGATCACGGCAGTGTCATCAAGCCAATACCCAACATGTTGTACATAAGTTGAAAAATAATACAATTTAAACTCTGGCAACGCCAAGCCACCAAGAGTTTTCTGCTTACAAAGGTGAGTCTTTTTAATTCTATGACTCTTGTAATTCCAAATAAATGGGAGAAAAATTGAATCCAGTTTTCTGAAAAAAGATGCTGTAAGATATATTGGAATGTTCTGAAATAAATACAAGAGTTGAGGGAGGCAAACCATTTTAATCGCATTTACTCTTCCGATTAGAGAAAGTGGAAGTGATCTCCAAAATTCCACCCTTTTACTAAATGCTTCTAGAATCCTAGTAAAATTTTCATCATACAAAAATTTGTAGCTTTTAGTCACCTCGATTCCTAAATATGTAATTTTCTCAGTCGCAATCTTAAAGGGCATGTGCTGAAGTGATTCCATGTCACTGCAAATGATAGGCATCAGTTCACTTTTATTCCAGTTTATTCTATATCCAGAAAAGGAACTGAAACGTTCTATTGTTTCTAAGATGTTGGGGATTGATTCTAGTGGTTCCGTTATATACATTAAAACATCATCCGCATATAATGAGATCTTATTTGAAGTATATTTAGTCTTATAACCATGTATGTTTTTATTAGACCTAATTGTTTCAGCCAGCGGCTCCAGTACCAATGCAAACAAAAGTGGACTCATTGGGCAACCTTGTCTAGTGCCACGAAACAGTTTGAAGGGCTCTGACAGAGTCCGATTAGTTAGAATCCTGGCAGTAGGATTATTATATAATAACTGTATCCATGAAATAAATTTAGAACCAATCCCAATTTTTTTTAATACCGCATATAAGTAAGTATTCAACACAATCAAAGGCCTTCTCTGCATCAAGGCTTAATATACAAAGGTCTTTCTCTGGATCACTGGTGGCATATATGATATTGAAGAGGCGTTTGAAATTATGTGATGAGTGTCTTGTCGGAATGAAGCCCGTCTGGTCCGAATGCACCAGTTTAATCATATGTGTGGCAAGTCTGTTGGCTAACATCTTTGCTAGAATTTTCTGGTCCGAATTCAACAGTGAAATGGGTCTATATGAACCCACCTGTTCCAGGTCTTTACCTTTTTTTGGAATCAGAGTCACAATTGCTTCGTTCAAGGTTTGAGGTAATTTACCCTCATCCAGCGCCCTGTTAAACATTTTCAACAAATATGGTATTAATAGATGACCAAATACTTTATAAAACTCATTACACAGACCATCTGGTCCAGGACTCTTTCCGTTCTTTAACGAGCGAATAGTTTTGTTCAGTTCCAGATTTGTTAGTTCTGCATCTAGGGAGGTTCTCTCATTCTGTGTTAGCATTGGTAAACTGCATTCATCCAAAAATGTGCTCATAACTTCGCCAGGAGCATTACAATGAGAAACGTATAATTGTTCAAAATGATTTTTAAAAATATGATTGATTTCTTTATGGGAACCAACCAATGATCCAGAAACAGACCGTATAGCATGAATTGATCTATCACTTTCTCTTTTCCTTAATTGTCTAGCCAATAATTTATGTGGCTTATCACCAAATTCAAAATATGACTGCTTAATATACATGAAAGTCCTAGCTAACCTTTCAGACAGTAACTTATTTAGTTTAAATTTTAGGGCTGATATTTTACTGTGAAGTTGTGTAGATGATTGTCTTGCATTTTCCGCATCTAATCTCTGTATCTCAGCCTCCAATTGTATCTGTTCCGAATTATTTCTTCTCCTTTCAGAGGCTTGAAATGAAATGATACATCCTCGTATATAAGCTTTGAATGTATCCCATAAAAGAAGAGGGGAAACATCATCTTTATCATTTGTCTCAAAAAACAAATTAATCCGGTCTTCCAGATAATCACAGAATTTTTTCTTGGTAAGGAGGTATGGGTCAAATCTCCAGGTTCGATTAGTGGCCCCTGGTTCTAATATTTTTAATGAAAGAGATACAGGGCTGTGGTCGGAAATGAGAATATTGTGGTATTTGACATTTTGAACTCCCTGTAACAATTTACTATCAAGAAGAAAAAAAATCTATCCGGGAATATGTATTATGAACTCCAGAATGAAAGGAGTATTCTCTTCCAGTTGGGTTGAGCACTCTCCAAACATCCACAAGACCTGAATTTTTAATAAATGAATTTAAAAATATAGAGGCGTTAGACACATTAGTTCTTTGAATTGTCGATCTGTCTAAATAAGCATCTAAAACTAAATTAAAATCTCCCCCAAGGATCAAATTTGTGGTTGACATAGCTTGAATTATACTAAACGTTTTTTTAAGAAAATCAGCGTCATCATGATTTGGTCCGTATACATTTAACAACGTAACTGGAATGGACTGAATTTCCCCAGCGACCATAACAAATCGTCCTTCTTTGTCTGCTACTGTGGATTTATGTAAAAACGGGACATTTTTACGAATAATAATTGCTGTACCTCTTGCCTTGGCTGAAAATTTTGAATGATACACCTGCCCTATCCATTTAGCTCTAATCTTACAATGTGCATCATTTTTTAAATGAGTCTCCTGTAGGAAGATCACATCCGCCTTCATAGAATTTAAGTGTGAAAGTACTTTACCACGTTTTATAGGTTCATTAATCCCATTTACATTCCACGAACAAAACATTACAAGCCCTTTTTCATCACTGCCCCCTAACCGTGTACTAATTGAGGCCATTGTTCCAAATCAATTTGATACCTAGAATTATTTTTTGAAAAATATAGAGAAAGCACCCATCCCCTAACACAGAAACCCCCAAACAAACAAACAAAAACACAACACACAAAATCTACAGTTACCGACATAAAACACCTAGATGGACCAAGGGAGTGGTGCCTGCCCTCCTCCCTTAAAGACCATACAATCTTCTCACTATCCTCCATATTAACTTCCGATAACGTCACAGTGAAGCTCCTAATATGTAACTGAACGGATGCCAGAACAAACGTAGTACCATAATAACACCTTTTGTCCACAGGTAAGCAAAATATTTGCAAAGCCACAACTATTTGACTTTAAAATTGCAAACATTATACAAACACAAAATCTCCTCAAACTGAGCCTTTTAAACTGTCACCTACAAATATGTTCACAGAAAAAAAAATTAACAAAAAGGAACCTTATGGTGACCGGACTGCAGTCTTCCAGACTCGTCACGCTCATTCCTCTGTAACCCCGAGGTTCCGGGCCACATATCGGCGCGCGTCTTCTGGATCAGTGAAAAACTTCTCCTTCCCATCATGCGAGACACGAAGTTTGGCAGGGTAGAGCATTCCATACCTGACTCCGGCTTGTCACGAAGCATCCTCCTCACTGGCGTGAACAGCGCTCTGCGTTTAGCAACTTCCGTAGGCAGGTCTCGAAAAATGTTTAGCTTGTCTCCCTGAAAAATTGTCTCCCTGAAAAATTGCCCATAACTTTCCTCATAACGTCTTTGTATGTATGACAGTAATGCAGCCGAATTATCAACTGTCTCGGCGGCTCGCCGTCACCGGGCTTTTTCCGCAGGGCTCTGTGGGCACGGTCTATTAGCGGGATCTCATCCAGGTTCAGGGCATCTTTCAGTAGCTGCGCCGCTAACTCCCTCGCGTCCCGTCCGTTCTCTCTTCCTTCTCTCACGCCAGACACTCTCAGGTTATTCCTTTTCGAACGCCCTTCCAGGTCTACACATTTTTCAGAGAGGGTGGTGACCTGTCGGCGAAGTGTGTCAACTGTTCTCTCCAACTCGCACACAGTGTCAGATGAGTTGTTAGCAGCCCCTGTTAGCTCCTTGATCGCCAAAGCATTTGTCTCTATTTTGTTTTTCAAAGATGTTATTGCGGCGTCATTCTCCGCTCTCAGACTTGCCAGTTCCCCTCTTAGCACAGTAGTGGCATCCGCAATCTTGGTCTCAATTGTACTGCAAATCTCACTTTTAAAGTCCGCTAAATCGGCGCGGAGCAACGATATAGCCCCCAGCACTGGATCCGCGGCAGCTTCTGCGTTGCTAGCATCACTGTGTCCCGGGGTCCCACCTGTACCGTCTGACTCCGGAAAGTCCGACTTAGCACTTTTTTTCGGCATCTTTACACAAGTTTAAGCACTATAAAAGCTTCCACGCAGGTTATTATCTCCGAAAGTGTGGTAATATTTGCGGTTCTGTCCCTTAATGAAGTTTTAAAGTCGAAATTGTCGGAGCTGTAAACACACACGCCCTACTCCCTCATGGCCGCTCCGGAAGTCGCGCCTTGAGGTTTTGACAGGTGTGCCTTGAGAAAATGTCCAGTTTGAGTTAACAGATTCACAAATGTGGATTTAATGAACTTAAAGACATTTTTTGAGTGTTCTGAGCAACATTTTCACCAAAAAAGAAGGCAAAACCATCACTATTACCAGATTTAAAGAACTAGACAGTGCCATGGACATGATGCTGACGTCGCTTATCCCAGAATCTTTTGCTGTTTTAATCCTTAAATCATTGTCAGATTCGCTCTGAACATTTGTTCTGTTTCTGGGCATATTTTTACATGTGTGTAATTGCCTCTACAGCCAGTAGATGGAGCCACAGCTAAGTCAAAATGCTTATACGTTTTTCTATGTATAAGCATTTTATTATAAGTTATGTCAAACTGAAAAATGCAAAATATTTTTCCTTTAAAGAAATTGTACTTCTTGGAGCAGTGCTTGGATTTCATACTCTTACTTCTAATTGAGGAGTATTAAGTTTGAAGTAACATAACTCTGACTTCAGTAAAAAATGATTTGAACATCAGTTATAATTTATTTTTTCTCATATGTGTGTCTATGCTTTTGGGGGAAATATATATATATATATTGTGTATTTTTTTTTATGTACAAAATCGGGCAGGGTATAATCCTTCCAATTACATTAAATTCAAACTACAAATGAGAAGCTACGTCTAAACAGTAACTCTTATGTCAGTTGTACACCAAATGCAAGGCGAGTTTAACACATATTTTAGTGGGTCATTTGCACTAACTAAGGTAATTGACGAACCCCGCCCAGTTTTGAGAACTTTTGTCTTATTCCCTGAAGAACACTTTAGATCTGGGAAAAATAGACTTCTTTCTTTCCACAGACCCGCACGGCTCTTGGTACCATGTCCGCAGTGCTTCGAGGTCAGTGAAACAGGCCGCATTTTAATCACTTTATAAGGCTGATTTTTTTGTTTTGAAACATGAATTCAGAACTAGTTGATGTTAAAGTCTTTACATCGTCACATGTATCTCTCACTTTCCTAATGCTGTCCCAGCATTTTAAATATTCATCACCATGAGTTTCTCAGCACGTCTTACGAGTCTCTGAGCCAATTTTACCGTCACAGATAAAGCTAACAAACATTAGCATGCTAACAGCACACTTCCTGCTTCTCGTAGAATAAACACTCTATAAATAGATGCGTAAAAAGCATCGTGGTCTCATTTTCACTTCAATATCCACTTGTATATTATATCTGTGCTGGGGCAACACAGATTGTACTTTGTTACATGCAAAAAATCAGGCACATGAACTAGTTCTTTTTTCCACAGAGCGAGTGCAGCAGATGCAAGAACGTGTAATGTATGGTAAAGTTTGTTGATCCCGTGGGGAAGTTGGTCCTCTGCATTTGACCCATCCTTCAATGCTGTTGGGCTAAACCTGCAGCCCTTGCAGACCCGTCTCTGGGATCTTGTGCTGCCCGGTGGTTGGCGGTCTAAGCAGCAGTATGGCCCGCCTCAGCTCTGTGAGATTGAGTCCCAGCTCTGAAAATTTGCTGAATGTCCTTCCTAGTCTTCTTTCCCATTTCACACTACACTGTCTAAAGCCATCATGCTGATAGTTTGAGCACTCCAATGATCTGCCAACAGTGGAGACCAAAGAGGGCAAACTAAGGCCGGGGGGCCACATTTAATTTAATAAAAAAAAGTTAAAGTTAAGTATGGCACATTTGTCATTTTATAGACTGTAGTTGTTCATTTAAGATCAGTTTTGAGAATAGCCACCACTAAAATAAAACCAAACTTTGATGCATCGGCTAAAAAGAGTGACCAATGGCACTGTTTCTAGTAAAATAAATAAAGGTAAGGATTTTTGCTTTTCTGTTGTAGTTTTTTTTTGTATTTTAAGCATTAAGTCTGTTATTATTATTACTCTTACGTGTAATAGTGTGTTAATGAAGTTAACAACATCCAACCTGTAAATGGTCCGGCCCCCGGGCAAGTGTACAAATCCAATGTGGCCCTGGAGTCAAAAAGTTTGCCCAGACCTGCTGTAGACCGTTGAACTTTAGAGAGGGATATTTATTGTTTATAACAAGATGACACAATGCCACTAGAGGGCGAGCGTTTTGAGAGCTGAAGAGGGATTGTTCACACATTCCGGAATAAATCAAACAACAGTGTTTGATATCCAGGTTTAATAGCTCAAAGATAGTCAGTTACAACAAAATGCAAATGCTGAGTGTAATGTGTTTTTTAACCATCAGTGTTAAGTACAAATTGAAAAAGGGGTCAAGGGTCAAGATTGCTCTTATTTCTGCTCATTCACTTTACTATGTTTAATGTGTCACTGATGATGTCTTTTTATATAACATGAATTTAAACATTACAAATGTTATCATCAGTACTTTTTCTACTTCCATAACAACTATGACTCAAGTCCATACCCAGAATATGTTATTACTACATCTACGGTCTGCATGTTTACAATTTGGAACTTGATTTGTGTCAATACTCTCTTCACGGGCATCACAAAAACAGACTTAAAGAGCGCCAAAGTTAGCAGAGTGTTTGAGATAAGCGCTCTCTGAAATGTGCTCTTCTGTAGATAAGAGCAGCACTGTTAGCCGCCCCAGACCTGCCCTGGTATCGCTTCATCTGTCCCTCACCTTCAAAGGGACAGTTTCAGAGCGACAGAGGGGCCCCGCGGCGCTTCAGGGGCCAATAACGAGCCCCTCAAACAAGCAGCCAAACGACCGAGGCCGTGTCCTGAGTCGCTTGGAGAAATATATGACGTCTGTGCTGATTTATCGGGGAGAATGTCATGCTTTTCTCTGGGTTTTGTAAATTCTTTTCACCATTTTTCTTTTTGGCAATGTATGTTGTATAACTAAAAAAAAGTGAAACGTGTCAGTTTGGTGCATGCGGTGAGTGAATGTTTCTCATTTTGTGAACTTTACTAAACTGTCTGTGTAATCCCTCAGTTGTAGGTAGGTTCCGTCTTGAATGCAATTTAATTTCTTCATCTCCATCTCAAAGCCACAAACCAGTTCTTTGACGAAAATGAAGGACAAACAAAAGTGTAGGAGGTGGTTTTAGAGAAGCGTCAAAGGGTTATTTTTGTCAGGAAACACAATCCATCTCTGAACAGAAACGGTGGTCAAAGTACAACTCACTGTCACTAATTTACAAATCCATCTTCAGGCCTAAACCAAAACTCCTCGTTGACATTTTGAGGACGTCTCCGTGTGTCGCAGCCTGTCCCGACTGTTAGATAGTCATGAAAAACAGTGCCTCTCTCTGAAAATGAAAAGGGATCGCCAGTTTTCAAGAAGACAGACGTCTTGGGTTTTGATCCTTATCAACTGCCAGACGAGTCGCTGGCGTCACTTAAAAGCGGTAAAACACTTGCCACAGCAAACCTTCGCCGAGTTATCTTCCTCGTCCAAAGGCGTTCTGCGCGCACGTCCTCGGAGCTTTCAAGAGTGCAGACTGTGTGTCATGATTCATTTTGCAGACATGTCACAGTTATCAGATACATAAACCTCAATTAATAGCGACTGGAGGCAAAATGAAGTTGACAGTAAAAATGTCAATGATTAGCTCACATTAGATCTAAATTCTACTGGTTTTAAGAGTTTTGTTGGAACACATTTGAATTTCCAGTGTAGAAAGGTCAGTTAGTTTGGATGGATGGAGTTATTTTAGCTTCAGAATGATCTAATTTATGGAATAGTATCTAATATATCGCAAGATAAAATGAAAAACGATTGAGGGCTCAACATTTCTGTGAGTATTTTTCCAGTAAAACCCATAAATCTGGATTGTTCCTTCATCAAAAATGCAAAGAGTTTATGATCATTTCCAAAAACATGATGTAAAATACAATAATACATGTGTTCAAAGCAGCTCTGATGTCACTCACAAGCATCTGAGTGCTTTTTATTGTCCAAAATCATCTCTGTTTTTAATGTTTTGTGATATTCTGAGGTTAAATCCCAGTTTGTCCAGTGAAATCACATCATGTTGCACTTCACTTTTGCCTCCACTCCAAATTTAGAATGTTTTTGTTTACAGACTTTTAAAGGGTCTGTACATGTAAAAATATGTTGCATTGACATAATATTGTTTGGGGAAAAAAATTAAGATATCAGTTTTTGCCAACCCACCATTGATCATGAACTACGCAAAAGTAAATAGATAATTATGCTCTGTTCACGTTTAAAACATGGTGTCCAAACAGGAAGTGCATTTAACAGTCACAACAACTGAAACGTCATCAACCGACTCCACAAAGGTTTGAACAGCTTGGTCCAACGGAATGCAGCTTTCCTCCACTCCGCTTTAAACGGACCCCGATTCACACGTACGTCTGCATGAGCGCGCACGTGTGAGTGTGCACGGGCGATGTAAAGAGGAAGGGGTCAGAGTTCACCTCAGCCTCCTCTCTGGCTCTCTGTTCTCTCCACAAGGACCCCACGCTCCTTTCAGCCGCCGTTGGAACATCTTTTACGCAAGCAGGACAAAGCTCAAGGCTGATCTGCACGCGCTCAGTCCGATCACTCTCAAGGCTCTGTCTGCATCGAGGGGCGGGGCCATGTCCACAAAAATGAACGTCTTCCCGTTTTGTGATTACGGTATTCAGGCAGTGTCGTGAAAAGTCATCGGAGTACAATGCGCCTGTAAGTGTCGTAGTTGAGCTTAAAAAGAGAATGGACTATAAAAATCAATTAAGTGCAAAATGTAACCCTTGTTTGAACGATTACAATACAAGTTTTTATTGTATTGTGCCATGAGGAAGACTCCAGCCAGCGATCCATGTTTTGTTTTTATTTATTTATATTTAGCTCTTTTAGCGCTTTTTCACAGTTATTAGTTAGTATCGTTTTAAATACTAATTTGGGCTGCAAGAAAAAACATCTAATTGCATTTTTTTTCTGTATTGTATTTAAGTATTTCTATCGCAATTACGATTTGCGATATGCGTTGACCTTTCGAGCGTCAAAAACACGCTGTTCTGGATTTTCCCGATCGGTGATGTTGTTGTGTCATTGTTTCTTCTGGATAACGCTCGCATTTTCGACATTGTGAAGAAGACGAACTCGTGGAAACTCGATGCAGTAGAACAGGCATGTCCAAACTCAGGCCCGGGGCCCAAATGTGGCCCTCAGACCAATTTTTCTTGGCCCTTAGTCTTCCTGGTGAACTGGCCCACATTGTCCTGATAAGTACTATTTACAGCACATTTCAGATTTTCTACAATTCCAACCTAAATAACTAACATTTTGGTGCAATAAAGGTCTGATATTAAGGCAATGAGACTGAATGTAGATGTGGTGGCGCTTAAAACATCAGATAAATGCAGCTTTTTTTAACGTTTCGCGATTGATTTGTGGCCCTCCGCTTGGTCTATATTTCATTATGTGGCCCTCGATGGGAAAAGTTTGGACACCCCTGCAGTAGAGTCTTTATCGTCCAAAAAAATAACTTTATCCTTGGTAAAATGTAAGATCTGGGTGGTTCACAAAAGCTCCTCTAACCAGTGTCCCAGATCATGGCTCCAAACAGAGATTCTCACACGAAGAAAAAACCTCCAGAAGCACCAACAAAGACAATGCAGCCCAATTTATAACCATTTATTTATGAATATTTAAGACCATTACCCCTCATAGCTTGGCTCTTTTTCTATAGATGCTACTCCTCCCAAGCTAATTGTTATTCTAGGTTTTTACCAGTCAACCAGATTAAAGTCGATATGACAGGTTAAACGTCGCAATTCACTAAAACGTAGTGAACATGATCATATTTAAGATTTCACTGCGCATTTTTCCTGTTTGTCCCCAGTTTGACAGTTTTTGTAAAGTATATATATATAATGTTACTTCCTGGTTGCTCATGGGCAGCAAATATGACATCCATCCATATAAATAACACAAAAGTTATGATTTGACAAATCATAACACCTTTATTTTGTTGAATGACCGTTTAAACTGTCAGAAAAATGTGTCAGTTGCCTGCCTGTTTATTTTCATTATGTATGTCGCTTTTTGATGACATCACAGAGGGATTCCATTTTAGGACTCAGCACTGCATCCTGTCATGTTAAACATTTATTTTCCAAATTGTCTTAACAAACTGCTACTTTACAGATGTAAAACTATGTAAATATTAAACACGGATGCCCTCCCACCAAACTAAGTCAGTATTAGAGAAAAATGAGAACCTGCCATATAGACTTTAGTTACTTCCATCATATAACTCTTCCCAGTCGTCCAGTACGGTGCTGAGAAGTTTTACTATCAGTGAAGATGATTTTGTCACTTTTGCCCATTTCTCTTGGTCGAGCCCCTTGTTCTTGACACATATACTCATCCTACAAGCTAAGCAAGATTCTTTAGAAATTAATTCCATTGACCGAGGAATGTTCTAGTTTGCTTTGATCCCAACTCTAAACACATTGCCCCCTACAGGCCCTGTATATGGTCCTCTATGACTTTTTATAATAAGGAAAAGTACAAGAAACATTGCAAACAAAACAATAACTCTACAGGCCTTCGCTTTGTCTAAAACTTTAGCTTGAACACTGCTACACTCTTAAATATTGTTATTATAATGTTTCATACATTTGTGAAGCTTAAATATTCGTCATCAATGGCAGAGGTTTGCACATTGAAGTATTTCTCAGCTGTTTTTAAGTCCATAAATCATCACCAGACCTGTTCTGAGCATTTCTGCCTCATATGCGTTCATTATAACTGCGACGTTAACACATCGGAGGGAAGCTAGCGTTTGTTTATCCCACCTATGTAATTCCATTTGTAGCCAGTAGATGGAGGCCAAAGTCATTCGCTGGCGTGAGAAACATCTGGGTATCATGAAGTCATTTTGGATTTTGGAAACAACTTTTTTTTTGTTCTGAAAAAAGAAGATCAATAACAGTACAACGAATGCAGAAGATTTGTCATTTCATTTTGAGAAAAGACTGAAACATGAACCGCTAGAGTTCCATACATTTCAGAACAGTTTGCAGAGGTTTACACACCAGGTACAAAAATACTTTTCTATAAATACACAGGACATTTAGCTCTTTGCAGAGGACATTCTGTTACCTAAACAACTGCAGGGTGGATAATACATCAAATCTTAGATAACAGGGTGAATATTGTTTTGAAGATATCCAAAATTTGAATATCAAGTACAGTACATATTGTTTTTTAGGAAAAATGCTGCAAATTAGCTGATTACAAATAATGAAATGAAAGGAAAATGAAACAAGATGAATGGTGATATTTGTAAACTAATGTGATTCATTTTCAACATTTGTCTGGTAATTAAACCTAAACTAATACGTTTAAAGACATGTTTCTGTTGGATTGAAATAATATTGTCTAAATATTGTTGTACTGTAGTTCATTTTTGTCATAATGGCTCACCCCAATTTGATGATTGTGCCAACTCAAAGTGTGTGTTTTGAGCAGCAGTGGTTATTAAAGGGTGCTCCACAGTTGTTTTCATGTGCTGTAGTCAGAATTGTTTTGCCCCAGAGCAGATATACTTTAAAAGCAGCACAAAATAACACTGTCTTCATCTGATTATACTCAGCGGTTCAAAACACTCAAGTGCCATCTAAAATATTAGGTGAGGATTGTAATATGAGTGTTTTCAGTGATCAAATCAATAGTATATTAGTTCTACTCAACTTAAATTCCAGAATATATATAACAAACGTAAAGCTGCACTATGTAAGTTTTCTAGGGTGCTTTGCCTGGAGGTTCCACAGTATGATATAAACTCATCTAGGTTTCATTTATCCAGTTAAAGGACTTTTTATTGCCCAAAAAAGGACTTGCTTTGGTTTGTTTCCAGGAGATTGTTTGGTTTTATTCTATCTCCAGGAGAATAGAATGTTTCGTACGCTCCACCAGCAAACTATACTGCCCTTTTATTTTAACTTAAATTTTTAATTTATTTGTTAAAATAATTATGATAATTATTATGTATCGTTTGTATTATTATTTTATTGTATTAATTTTTAGTTGTTTTTCAGTGGTTGTGTTTTTGTTTTTTTCATTTGTTTTTTAATTAGTGGTTTTGCTTTTTAAAAATCCTTTGTTGTCTTTCGATTTAAAATATTTACGCATGTTTGATACAACATTAAGTATAAAATAATAACTAAGGCTCTCACTAACAATTCTATTCTTTTATATATTTCAACTTTCTAAATACATTATCAGACAAATAAGGTCTGAAGGTTTCAACGTGGAGAACAATTATGAAAAAATAAGTGTATCGTTGTTTAAAATCAACAATAATGTATTCTTTTCGACATTTTGAGGAGTTAACAATGAGTCTGTCTACAGGAGGGAGGTGGACCGGCTGGTGTCCTGGTGCAGCGACAACAACCTGGAGCTCAACTCCCAAAAGACAATGGAGATGATCGTGGACTTCAGGAAAGTCTCAGCCCCCCTTCCCCCCCTTCGCCCTAACAGACTCTCCCATCACCACCGTGGACTCTTTCCACTTCCTCTGCACCACCATCACTCAGGACCTCAAGTGGGAGCCGACCATCAGCTCCATCATCAGTCAGGCCCAGCAAAGGATGTACTTCCTGCGGCAGCTGAGGAAAGCCAAGCTGCAAGCGCAGATGATGGTGCAGTTCTACACGGCCATCATCGAGCCCATCCTCACCTCCTCCATCACCGTGTGGTCCATCCTCACCTCCTCCATCACCGTGTGGTCCATCCTCACCTCCTCCTTCACCGTGTGGTCCATCCTCACCTCCTCCTTCACCGTGTGGTCCATCCTCACCTCCTCCATCACCGTGTGGTCCATCCTCACCTCCTCCATCACCGTGTGGTCCATCCTCACCTCCTCCATCACCGTGTGGTCCACCCTCACCTCCTCCATCACCGTGTGGTCCACCCTCACCTCCTCCATCACCGTGTGGTCCATCCTCACCTCCTCCATCACCGTGTGGTCCATCCTCACCTCCTCCATCACCGTGTGGTCCATCCTCACCTCCTCCATCACCGTGTGGTCCATCCTCACCTCCTCCATCACCGTGTGGTCCATCCTCACCTCCTCCATCACCGTGTGGTCCATCCTCACCTCCTCCATCACCGTGTGGTCCATCCTCACCTCCTCCATCACCGCGTGGTCCATCCTCACCTCCTCCATCACCGTGTGGTGCTGGAGCCACAGCCAGGGACAAACAGAGACTACAGAGCATTGTGCCTCTGCTGAGAAGGTGATCGGCTGCAGCCTTCCATCTGTCCAGGACCTGTATGTCTCCAGGACTCGGGGACGAGCAGGTTGGATCAGCTGACCCTTCTCACCTGGACATGGACTATTTGAGCCACTCCCCTCGGGCAAGAGGCTACGGTCCATCCGGACCAGAACCTCCCGCCAGAACAGTTTCTTTCCCTCTGCCGTTGGACTCATGAACACTTTGTAACACCTGCCACTTTAACAATATATTATATAAGAACTGTCTATTGCACTACCACATTTGCACATTGCACTGTCTGCCAACTGTACATTCTGTATATAGTCTTAGTCTATCTATCTTAGTCTATTTTATTCTTAATCTTATGCATGCCTCTTTTATATATTTTATTATATTTTGTTCATTGTTTTATGTTGCACCTCATGCCGAAGAAAGTTCCTATGTTTGTGAATTTTGATCACTGACAATTGCAATAAACCGTTTCTGATTCTGATTAATGTCGCGGCCTTTGTTATAAAAGTCTTTTGACATGTGTTTTAGAGTCTGTATAGAGTGTAAAGAGTTTTTATAGTTTATAGTTTTATAGTTAATTATTTTTCATAGTCGACTAGTCACGTTGCAGCCCTAATAAGAACTATATTTTATGCGCTTTGTGTTTCCGAAAAATGTTTTTTTTTCTGGTTTGAATGGATGAATTCTGTGCACCTTTTTTATCCTCTTATGTCGTTTTCATACTGCAAATGGCAAATAAACTGAAAAAGAATTACAGACATACATAACACACGCACACTGAGTCCAAAAGTCAACACTTCCATCCACCTTCTCTAGAATCTCCGGTTGGCAAATGCCTCTGCGGAGTCTGGAGCTTTGTGCAGGAGGCATGTTTGTACGCGTGGCCTTGGACTGTGCCTGACCGCAGACGTGAATGGACGGGGCGAAGAAGCCGCTCACACACGCAAAGCTACAGGGCGGCTGATTGTGGCTTTCTTCAGAGGTCGTGGAGAAACAGGTCAGAGCTGAAAGCGGAGGAGGTCGCCTTTAAAAGTCCATCAGAGATCCTCCACGCGACCCGCTAAAACGCTCAGGTCATTCTTTAGATTCTCTCCATTTGAATGTTCACACAAAAACATGTACAACAGGATCAACCAAGGCATTCTGCTATACGCACAAGCTCCTGTGTTGGGATAAACGGACTTTTGGGAGCTTTTCAAACGTCTTGGATGGGTGCGGTTCAGGTACACTGGTGAAAACAAGTTGTGTTTTGCCTCATTTACCGCATTTTTGAACGATCCTCGTGCCCCGTCTCGCTCCAGAGCTTAAAAAACTTCCTGCGGTAATGAAAAAAGTGCTTTTCTGGGTTTTTGAAGTCCATATACTGTTAAATTGTCCTTCCCGCTAATCGATTATGAAGCAAGCAGTTAGCAGTTCTTCTGTCCTCAGGTTCTTGACTTCAAATGATGTTAGTAAAAGGTGAATGAAGAAGTATGGCACTCTTAAACTGTAGCATCTGATTTAGGATTAAACTATGAATGAATTATATCCAAGCAATAAAACATACCTGAAAGCACTTAAAGGAAAAATATTATGCATTTTTTATATTCTTATTAGCCTCTTATGCTCTTGTGTGCCTTAAATTTGCCATCTCATGTTCTGAAGCAAAAAAAAAAAAGGTTTATAATGAATTAAATGAAAGGATTTATCTGCTGTGTCCAATGACACTTACTGAGTGTATCCAGCCAGCAGATGGCGCCTAGTCAAGTCTTAAGGACTTAAGGCAAGATACTACAGGCAAAACTCTTTTTTTTGTTTTTGGTCAGATTGCTCTCTCATATGGACATAGGCTTTTATGTGGAAACAACTTGTCTAATCGGCTCCTAAAAATATTTTATTGTTTCAATGATTCCACTTCATCCATAGAGTTCTCTGGGACATTGTAACTTCAAAGGCCGTTTTCTTAAAATGCATTTTTCTCCCCTCGGGACATAAACATCCCCACTTTAAGAAAACGGCCTTTGAAGTTACAATGTCCCAGAGGAATCTATGGATGAAGTGGAATCATTGAAACAATAAAACATCTTCAGGAGCAGATTGGACACGTTTGTTGTTTTCACATGAAAGTCGGTCTGTTGAGAGAACAAAAAATTAAAATTTTAAATAATTTGTTTCGCCTGTAGCGTCTCACCTTAAAAGAGCAGAAGATTCTTGGATAAGTGATGTATAAAATCTGATCTGGATGGAGGGAGCTCAGCAGGAAGTGCTTCTAATGGTTGGAGGGAGAGGATTTTCAAACCAACATTCCTCAAAACAGCGTGAATGCAGCTGCACGCAGCTCCATGAGTGTTTTTAATGACACAACATTAACATCTAACATTGTTAGAACATGATAAAAACTCAAAAGTAGCAGAATATGTGTCCTTCAGCACAGTGGATTGAACCAGGAGGTCTGCAGCTGGATTCATGCTGCGTGGGAGCATGAGCGTGGTGTGTGAGTGAGCACTGGTGGAGACAGGAGCTGTGGCTGCTGATTGGCAGCTGTGGCTGTAGATGTACCTTGATGACACAGAGTGGAGAGAATATTATCTGAAGTGCAGCCATTTGACAGCCTTTGTCAAGATTGTACGTATAAACCAAATGCATCATTATTATTGGGAACATATGGCTTGTTCATGGATGTCAGAAAAAAAACAACAGTCAGAATAATCAAAATGTCATCAATAAACAGGACTCTGACAACCATGAAAAATGCAGTGAGAGCAATGACCTAAACTTCACTAATGAGTAACTTACTTCCTCTGCTTCAAGTTCTCTTCATTTTACATCCAGTGTGCTGTGAACACGACTGTACTTCAAGAAAAATATTGCTGTGCTCTAACAATGAGCTGTAGATGTCTTTTAAAGAGAAGTCTTCATCATGATTCTGTATCCTGCATGACGCATTTAATCCTTTATGATCAAGGTTTTGTACATAAAGAAAATCTAAACACCTTTGTGCAGTGAAAGGACTCAGCGCTCAGGAAAATACTCAGCTCTGCACTTGCACTTCCACTGACTCCTATCACATCAATGGCAGCTCAGCAACGAAAGTTAGGATCCACTTTTCAGCCTCATGCGTCACATTTTTAAATGTATCTGGCCTCAGCGCTGCAGGTCCAGTCGATGACATCATCATGAGCCTCATCTCTCAGGAAGTACTCAAACTAACTCTAAAAAATACAAGCACAACGGTTAGTGCAATGCAGTAATGAAAGTTTCACATATTTAAGACTCAATGAAGCAAGCAGCAGAATCAACCAGTGCCGAAGTCTGCGCCATCATCTGGTTATTACAACGTACTGCTAAAAAGAAGTTAAAGTACATACAGGGAGGATATTGAGCTTGGGATCGTGACGTCACACAACAGAATTCTCAGTTAGCCCAAAGTTAAATTAATGGAGATTTTAAGATTCTAAATTCTAAACTTAGTCTTAATTCAAAAGTATTCTAACACTATTTCTTGATAAATGTGTTTACCAGAACTGACCCAGCAGTTTATCTAATGTTTCTCTTTGGAAGTTTAACAGACCAACTGCAAACATGGCAGATTTCCATGGCAACAGCTGTTTTTTTTTTATCTTCCATTCCGAGCTCCATTGATTACATTCCGTTTTCACTAGATCAGATTTGTCAAGTGGAGGAGTTCAAGTATCGGGGTCTTGTTCACGAGTGAGGGAAGGATGGGGCGTGAGATTGACAGGCGGATCGGTGCAGCGTCTGCAGTGATGCGGGCGCTGTATCGGACCGTTGTGGTAAAGTCTCTCGATTTACCGGTCAATCTACGTTCCTACCCTCACCGGGTGATGAGCTCTGGGTAATGACTGAAGGGACAAGATCGCGGATACAGGCGGTCGAAATGAGCTTCCTCCGCCGGGTTGCTGGGCGCTCCCTTAAGGAGGAGTTCCGTGCAGAGTTTTATTGGCAGAATAAGCGCGTCTGGCTGTTTAGTGTTCTACCTGCACCAACGGGACGCCTCCTGTACCAGGCGGGCCTGTTCCTCCGCTGACGCTGGCCCACATGATCTCTCTCCCGCGGTCTTTTCTTCAGCTTTTTGGGAAGGCATCCGTGGCTCTCTCTCTCTCTCCTCTGCTCCGTGCAGCAGCCGCACTTTCATTAAGGTGCACGTCACATATTTTGATCACTTTATCAGAGGACGAGGAGGAAAACAACACAGCGCTGGCTGCACACCGCGCTCTTTCACCGTGGAACGCATGTTACGCACGTGACACCGCTCATGCCTCTCTGCCCCCTGAGACCGAGCCGACATGGCACGGCCCGTGGCCCAGGCCCGCGGCCTAGCCCGACAACAGCTCCCAGGAAGCTAAACTCTAGCAGCAGGTCAGTTGTGCGCTGGATCGTGCTGCGTGTCTGCTGGTGACTTTTTTTTTTCGGCGACCAAAGCGACTGTCCTCACAATGCTCAGGCGACAAACTAGGGGCAACAGGTGCGATTTTGTCGCTGCTGTGTGAACAGGGCTTTAGAGATAGAGAGGAGCTCAGCCACACGGGAGGAGCTCGGAGTAGAGCTGCTGCTCCTTCACATCGAGAGGAGCCAGCTGAGGTGACTTGGGCTGTTCCGGATGCCTCCTGGACGTCTTACTCCATTGGTTTAATGCTGGGTTGAAACTCATTCAGACCTGTTTTGGTCCTGGTTTGATTCTGGTTCACTGCTGGACTGGCAATTTTGCAAAACAAAGCCTTTTGTATTTTATTTTTCCACCACAATCTACCAGTAGTCATTTTATCATTATTGAAACAGATCTAGAGTTGTGAATATTGTGTGCGACATTAAATTATGTCAAAAGTGGTGGTGCGTTTTGCATATTTGGCCCACGGGAAAAGGCCATCTAAAAAAGCTTGTACTTGGGGAATTAAGTTGAAAAGCCCTGATCTAAAACTTTGCACCAGGTATAAAACAGGACTAGGTCTAATCAATGGCTAGAAGGGGTTGAAAATAGGAGACATTTTTGACCTTCAGAGGAATTGGAGTTCCACCTGAAGGAGCCTGCGTACCACCAGCTTTACACGTACCACACTGCAAAAAAATTCCAATCCTAGATAAGTTAAAATGACTTAAATTGAGGATATTAATCTTAAATTAAGATTTATTTACTTAATGTACCTATATTATTTTTTTATTGTTTACTTTCATTGTTTTAGTGTAATTATTTGTATTTTAGGCCAAATTATTTGCCAATGTTGTAAGAATGTTTTACTTAACTCATTGGAGTTCTGACTTTGGAGCGTTCCAGCTGAATGAACTCCTGTGTAAACAATTTGGCTACTGCCAACTATAAATAATAGATTTTTTTTGTTTTGTTTTATTCTATTACAAATGTTTACATGGTTTATGTGGTGGTTATCACTCAGGTCCACATTGCTGTAATATGTCACAGTTGATCTTGTGTGTGAAGTGAGAGTCTCTCGACCAGCTCCCGGTTCACCAGTAGAATTTACCAGTTTGAGTGGCGTTCCAGGTCATTTTTTCAAGTCGGAGGTGGGAAATATCCCAGTTACCTGAAAAGCACCATTATAAAGCTTGGGATAGATAATCAAAAAACAGCCATTACAATGGAAATTCGCCATGTTTGCTCTTGGTATGCTAAACTTACACAGAAAAACTTTAGCCAAAACAATGTTAAAAAAAAAAAAAAAAAGTTAACAAAAATCCATGGAAGATCAACAGCTGGGTCACTTCTGGTAAATACATTTATCAATATATAGTGTTAGAATACTTTTGAATCAGTTTAGTATTTAGCTTCTTAAAATCTCCATTGATTTAACATTGGGCTAACTGTGAATTCTGTGTGACGTTACAATCCAAGCAAAATGGTCTTTTCACCGGCTGAAATGTGTGGCGTTCAGTGAAATATTCTACGTCACATAATCAGTTAACTCTAACCTGGTCAAAACAACTCAGTTTAATATTATTATTCCGAATTCGGGTCATTTTCAGCAAGGCATGATATTGAGTTTCCGCACTGCACAGTTTGAGAAACATTGGCGCTTGGACAGTTAGCTCTCTGAAATGATTAGTATGAGTTTGCGAAAGTGGATAGACTTGAAAAACACGGGGTAACACTTTCTGGAGTAGCAAGTAATGATTTCACAAGATTAAAAAGGGACTGTCCTATTGTTCATGAATGCTGAACTGAGGTTAACAAAGCACTGCTGCACCCTTTTGATACTCTGCTCTAACTGGGATCTCAAGAACTCAAGCAGCACCAAATGAAACCTATTATTTCAATTTCTAAGGCATTACTTCATTTATGGAAGGCAAGTCACCATATCAATTTTGCGTTCAAGTCTTTGAGCTAATATTTATTGTTTCTGCACTGTGCAATATCCAATTAGTGTTACATTGAGAAACGCTGTTCTGTTTTATTTCACTTTCACGCCTACATGAGGCTCATTTGTTGGATGCATTTGGTGGATAAATGGTTTTGCCACACTAAACAAGTTCTATAATTACTTCAACAAATTTAGAAGTTCCAGATTTTTCACACTGAAGGCACCAGAGCAATGCATGTTCAAATTCAAATTGCCTTCAACATGACAAACTATTTTGCTGAGAAAAGGCCAACTTATCTTTGTTTCAGCCAGAGGAATAAAGAAATTCTGCAAGATTACGATGGTAAAAATGCTGAACTGCTGAACAATGCGCAGCCAAATGTTTGAGCTCTGCAGGGAGACGAGCTACCAAAATGTGCCAGAACGAAAAAAAACAACACAGCGAACAATATACTTACTGTTAGCATGTTGATATTAGCATGCAAATCTATGCAAATAGTATCAAAATTTACAGTTAGTCTATAGTGGAGGTTTGAAGAATATTACTCAAACGTTTGTTTTAAGGAACTGGACCCGTCTCAGTTCTCTTTCCTTTCAGCCGAGGAGAAAGGAGACAGAGTGAGGAGAGAGGAGCCAAGGAGACACAGTGAGGAGAGAGGAGCCAAGGAGACACAGTGAGGAGACAGGAGCTAAGGAGACACAGTGAGGAGACACAATGAGGAGAGAGGAAACACAGTAAGGACACACAATGAGGAGAGAGGAGAAACAGTGAGGAGACACAGCGAGGAGAGAAGAGACACAGAAAGGAGTGAGGGGACACAGCAAGGAGAGAAGAGACACAGCGAGGAGAGATGAAACACATTGAAGAGTGAGGAGACACAGAAAGGAGTGAGGAGACACAGTGAGGAGAGAGGAAACACAGAGAGGAGTGAGAAGACACAGTGAGGAGAGAGGAAACACAGAGAGGAGAGAGAAAACACAGCCGAGGAGAAAGGAGACATAGTGAGGAGAGAGGAGCCAAGGAGACACAGTGAGGAGAGAGGAGCCAAGGAGACACAGTGAGGAGAGAGGAGACAGTGAGGCGAGAAGAGTGAGGCAAGAGGAGACACAGTGAGGCTAGAAGAGTGAGGCAAGAGGAGACACAGTGAGGCGAGAAGAGTGAGGCAAGAGGAGACACAGTAAGGAGAGAGGAGACACAGAGAGGAGAGAAGAGTGAGGCAAGAGGAGACACAGTGAGGAGAGAGGAGACACAGTGAGGAGAGAAGAGTGAGGCAAGAGGAGACACAGTAAGGAGAGAGGAGACACAGAGAGGAGAGAAGAGTGAGGCAAGAGGAGACACAGTGAGGAGAGAGGAGACACAGTGAGGAGAGAAGAGTGAGGCAAGAGGAGACACAATGAGGAGAGAGGAGACACAGTAAGGACACACAATGAGGAGAGAGGAGAAACAGTGAGGAGACACAGCGAGGAGAGAAGAGACACAGAAAGGAGTGAGGGGACACAGCAAGGAGAGAAGAGACACAGCGAGGAGAGATGAAACACATTGAAGAGTGAGGAGACACAGAAAGGAGTGAGGAGACACAGTGAGGAGAGAGGAAACACAGAGAGGAGTGAGAAGACACAGTGAGGAGAGAGGAAACACAGAGAGGAGAGAGAAAACACAGCCGAGGAGAAAGGAGACATAGTGAGGAGAGAGGAGCCAAGGAGACACAGTGAGGAGAGAGGAGCCAAGGAGACACAGTGAGGAGAGAGGAGACAGTGAGGAGAGAAGAGTGAGGCAAGAGGAGACACAGTGAGGAGAGAAGAGTGAGGTAAGAGGAGACGCAGTGAGGAGAGAGGAGACACAGAGAGGAGAGAAGAGTGAGGCAAGAGGAGACACAGTGAGGAGAGAGGAGACACAGAGAGGAGAGAAGAGTGAGGCAAGAGGAGACACAGTGAGGAGAGAGGAGACACAGAGAGGAGAGAAGAGTGAGGCAAGAGGAGACACAGTGAGGCGAGAAGAGTGAGGCAAGAGGAGACACAGTGAGGCTAGAAGAGTGAGGCAAGAGGAGACACAGTGAGGCGAGAAGAGTGAGGCAAGAGGAGACACAGTAAGGAGAGAGGAGACACAGAGAGGAGAGAAGAGTGAGGCAAGAGGAGACACAGTGAGGCGAGAAGAGTGAGGCAAGAGGAGACACAGTGAGGCTAGAAGAGTGAGGCAAGAGGAGACACAGTGAGGCGAGAAGAGTGAGGCAAGAGGAGACACAGTAAGGAGAGAGGAGACACAGAGAGGAGAGAAGAGTGAGGCAAGAGGAGACACAGTGAGGAGAGAGGAGACACAGTGAGGAGAGAAGAGTGAGGCAAGAGGAGACACAGTGAGGAGAGAGGAGACACAGCCAAGGAGAGAGGAGCCACTGAGGGTGCACTTATTGCCTCAGTGGCCCGGACTCGCCTGTTGAATCGATTTACTCGCGCTCGTGCATGTAAACTGGGGCAGAACCGGTCTTATCGGTTTGGGAGATGATGAAGTGCAGTCTGATTTCTTTGTGCATGTAAATGAGGTGACTGAGAGACAACTCACACTCAAAGAAATTAAAAGAAAAGTAACGAATGCATGAATTAATTTGTGCAGTACGGTGTTAAATACTTTAAAATAGCAATCAGGAGAATGTTCTAGTAGAAGTATAAGACATATAGTTTGTTACGGCCGTGCTAAAAGTTCCTGTGGGGCGAGACACATCAGACGAGAGCAGAAGTTTGTCCAGAGGGAGGAATCAGAGGATGAAGGGACAGAGCCAATCAAAAGTCCAACTGCAGCTTTGAACTGCTCCATTAAAACGTACGTGGGGGCTTCATTGTGCTGTGGAGGCAATTAAAGAAAAAGAAAAAAAAAAACTTCAGCCAAAGTCCAAAACCCAAGAACTGTTCAGAGGAAAGAAGGCGTCAACAATAACTTTTTAAAGACAGGAACAAATTATAAAGTGCCTGGATTCTACTCGTGGATAATTAGTGCAAAATCAAAGTCGCCTCACAGTAAGAAGGTCCTGGGTATGACTCCCACGTTTGATAGGGCCTTTCTCTGTGGACTTTGAAAGTTCAGTTAAAACAATGTCATAAAACACCATTTGAAAATGATAAAGTATGCAGTTTAATTTACCTGGCCAAGGGAACAGTGTCAGTCGGCGCAAAAATGTTAAAAAACACACTGCGATCCAAATTATTATCCACATTATATTTTTCTCTGATTTTGCCAAATAGTCAGTATATATGACAGTCATCATAACTGTCAAGTCATCAACCTTTAAAGTACAATTCAAATGTTATTGAAGTATTTTTTTCAAAAATAAAAAACCTAAAATGCACTGATCCAAATGATTCTGCACAACAGAGTTTCAAACCATGTTATTGTTGTAAAGAACTGAAAATGGTCATTTGTTAAAGTAGAAGTATTAGCAGGTCATATTTACTGAAATCAAAAGCTATTTCAATCAAAACTTCTGAACAGATCAAGTTACATTTGAACATAGGACCTTATTTGATGGAGCTTCATAATTCTTGCATCCATTGAACTTGTGAGTTTGTAGAGAGTTTCTTTGAATGTCTTTGCAGGATCAGAACAGCCTCAGAGCTGCCTCCCGCCTTCATAGATCTTTGACTTGTCCCACCAGGGGACGTTTTGGGCCAGAATCATGGGGAGCTGTTGGGCCCCTTTAGGGTCCCTGAAGGTGTGAAAATGACCTCTGTAAAGTATGTGGAGTTTCTGACTGACCACTTTCTTCCATGGTAAAAAGAAGAACCGTGGTTTCTGTAACAAAATCATCTTCATGCAAACAATGCACATCTCATGCTGCAGGAACACCTCTGCATCACCAGCTGCCCTGGGCATAAAAGAAGAGAAACTCATGGTGTGGCCCCCATCCTCCCCTGACCTCACCCCTACTGAAACCCTTTGGAGCCTCAAGTCAAAGATCTCTGAGGGCGGGAGGCAGGTCTCATTCAAACAGCAACTCTGAGGCTGTTCTGATCCTGCAAAGAAACTCAAGCAGAAACTCTCCACAAACTCACAAGTTCAATGGATGCAAGAACAGTGAAGCTCCATCAAATAAGGCCCTGTTCAAGTGGAACTTGACCTGTTCAGATGTTTTGACTGAAATAGCTTTTGATTTCATTGAATATGACCTACTAATTCTTCTATTTTAACAAATGACCATTTTCTGTTCTTTACAACAATAACATGATTTGAAACTCTGTTGCATAATAATTTGGAACAGTGCATTTTAGGTTTTTTTATTTTTATTTTTTTTTAATACTGTTATCTTACCAGAGAGGATTTAAGGACTTAAAACTCTAGATTCTCGGACAAATATGATCTGAACAAATGTCTCAGATCGAGGGATTTCAGCAGGAAGTGTTTTTGATGCTCGGAGGGGGGGACGATTTGCTAATAAACATTCCCCAAAACAGTGTCAATGCAACTGAATGCAACTGCAGGTGTGTTTTTGATGACAGAACATTGTTAGGACATGGTTAAAAGTTCAAAAAAGTCACTGTAGCAGAATATGTGTCCTTTAATTTATTTGAGCACTATGCAGCCAGTAGATGGCGCCTAAACTCAGCAAAAGCTGTGGAAAGCAGCAACTTTCTTTGTTCTAAAACATGAAATGCGAAACTTAAGGTTCTCAAGAGCATGTTTAAAGGCTAATAACAATATAAAAATGCATACTATTTTTTCCTTTAAAATGGCTTAATCCTCCTTAATCTTAAATGGTCCTTGCTTGCTGCTGAGGCATTATCAGCTCATTGTGTCAAAATCTGACCGCTGCACGCCGTCCGCATTTAATCGTAAAACATTTCATCAGCATAAACTTGTAAAAAGAGCCATAAGAGCGTTGGTAGGATGACAGCCGTTTGGCCGTTCAAGTGCAGTCCACCCAATTAATTTTGAGTTGAGCAAGTGGCCTGAAAATGAAATCTAACCTAAATAAAAAAGAGCTTGGAAGTTGATTCAAATATTTACATCCTTTCACAGTTTGAAAATCAGGTACCGCAGCTTTAACATGAGGCTATAATGAGGCTTGTATGAGGAGTGAGGATAATCAGTGCACAACGACTGATGGTGGTTTGCCAGGATACTAAAGTTCGTTCATATATTGGCACAGAGTCCTGGGGAACCTCTGGCTTCTCCTCTGGTCTCCTCCTTTTCGATTTATCTGACTCTTAAAGCGATTTACAGCGGCATATGAGCGCCAACATCAGAGGAGCGTTTAGGCGATAAACATGTGGCACTGACAGGACTGCGGCCAGGGGTTCAGCTCGGAGTTTTACTGTCACCAAAGGGCGGCTGCCGTCGGAAGCTTCTCTACCTTCTCTCTCTTTCATTATCACATTCCCTGCATTTTCTGTCTCTGCGCCTCTTCCTCGTTCTTTCTTTCTTCTCTCCTTTCCTCATCGCTTTCCATTTTTCTCTCTTCCTTCATTCACATATGATTCCCGGTGACCCTCACATCCACTTCACTCTAGAACAGTGCAGAGTCTTTTCACACTTAACCTGGGATTTGACTCTGGCTCGGTCCCAAAACCCACAGTACGCACTCCACACTTCACTCAAGTCCATGAATTGTGAAGTACACAAGGGCGCAGGGGACAGTTAGACCAGTGTTTCCCAACCAGGAGTACGGGGACCCCAAGGGGTACATGAGCAATTAATTTTAAAAGATGATGAAATGTACTTTTATCCAAATAAATACATGTTATTAGTTGTAAATTTAGCCTCTTTATGAAGTATCTCGGAACATAAATATAATTCAAACAAAAATATAATTGTAATAAGACAGGCCCCCACACTGCCAGTATTTAAATCTAGGCTTAAAACTGTTCTGTTTAGCTGTGCATATGATTAAGGGAATTTGATCCGTATTTTATTGTGTCATGTATTTTAATGTATTTATTTATGCTCTTATTGTGATTGTATTGGGAGTTTTAATGTGTTTTTATGACTGTAAAGCACTTTGTGTTACTTTTTGTATGAATTGTGCTATACAAACACATTTTGATTTGATTTGATTTGATTTGATAATTGACAATTTGCGACTTGTTTAAACACATTTTTTCGCAAACTCAAGTTAAGGGGGTACTCGACAAAGCTTAGGGGGTACTAAGCTTTGTCGAGTACCTAACTCAAAGGTTGGGAACCATTGAGTTAGACCTTCAGTTTGAATGTGAAAAAGTAAAACATCCAGCAGCATAAAACAGCTGTCAGTGATGTTGCAAAAATAGCTGTTAAAGTCATCACAAAGCCACAGTCTATTTATTGTTCAGTGGTGTCCACATATATCTGAAGACTCATCAGTTTCACAGTTAAGGCTTTCTTTCCTATTGTATCCTGTTGTTGCTAAGTTGAAAAGGTAGAAGTGCTGCGCCGTTTGAAACCATTCCAGTGAAATGCATTGTGGGGGATGTACTCGCCTGAAGTCCACATCGCTCCACAGGTTGGAAGTGCGGAGAAAAGACTGTGGTGAAATGTGGATCAAAACATCCTAAAGAAGAGGGACACCCTGCACTCTTTAGATCAGGCATGTCCAAACTAAGGCCCGGGGGCCAAATGCGGCCCTCAGACAAATTTTTATTGGCCCTTAGGCTTCCTGGTGAAGTGGCCCACACTGTCCTGAGATTTACTATTTAAAGCACATTTAAGATTTTCTACAATTCCAACCTAAATAACTAACATGTTGGTGCAATACAGACCTGATATTAAAGCAATGAGACTGAATGTAGATGTGGCGGCGCTTATAACATCAGATAAACGCAGCTTTTTTCAACGTTTCACGACTGATTTGTGGCCCTCCGCTTGGTCTATATTTCAGTATGTGGCCCTCGATGGAAAAAGTTTGGACACCCCTGCTTTAAGATCCTTGAACGGGTGTTTGAATGCACAAATGCAATAATATTTAAGTATCTAAAAGAAATATTGTTAAAATGCTGTTTTTTTTTTCTTTCTGTAATACAGCAACTTCTTGGATCTAGTTCAGGCCTATTCGACTTAAGGCCTACGGGCCATATCAGGCTCTTCAAATGATCTGATCCTGCCAGCGACTCATCTTCCAAAGAAAAATATAACTGTATTCTTTTTTACTGGTTTAATTCTGGCTTCGTACTAGTTTAGACCTGGTTTGGTCTTGGTTTAGTCCTTGTTTAATCCTGCCTGGTTTGATTCTGGGTAAGTCCTAGTTCAGGATTTGTTGGTCTAGTGTTATTGGATATTTTGTGCATCCCCAAATTTAGTTAATGTGGTGGCGTGTTGTGCATGGCTATCCATAAAAATCCAGCCCTCTGGGAAATTAAATTGAATAGCCCTGGTCTAGTTACTAATAGAAATTGTCAGGTTGAACTTTTGTGAAGCCACCGATTACGTCCCTCTGCACTCTCCCACATAGAAGAGTGCTACTGCATTTAAAATGAATGAGACAGGAATGTAGCGGCAAAGCGTAACCAATGGAAACCAAGCTCTGGAAATTGCAAGATCAAAAATGCAAGGAAAATTCTTTGTTGCCCCATGGCCCTGTTCTAGCAAAATGAATTCACGGGTCAAGCTGCATGTGTGAATGCAGCTTGACCTGTTTTCCTCAACTCTCCCACTCTCTCTCTGTGTTTCTTTCTCCATTTCTCTCACTCCCTCTTTCCTTTCCTCTTCTTCATGTCTCTCTCTCTTTTTGTTTTATCACCCGGATCTCTCTTTTTTATGTGGATTTCACGGCAGCGAGGAGCAGGTCCAGTCCCATCTCTGTTGCACATGCACAATTGATCATCTTCTATTACACATTCACATAGTATAAGTGAACCTGTTCTTCGTTGTTTTTTCACTGATTCTTTTGGTTATTCTCATTTTTCTGAGCTAGACTATTCTTTCTACACTTAAATGAAGTTATACTAAAGGAAATGTAAAGGCTCAAAGTAGTTTAAACACCACAACAAGCAGACATTAGGTAGGTAGGTTCTCGTACAATAATCACAACATTTGAGACAAGATTTACACAATGTTCAGTAGCACTGCGGGACTTTAAAATGTTTTCCCTGAGGATACTGTCTGTAAGCTGTAATCATCCCCAGCACTTTCCAAACCCCCCGCTGTTCGCCGGAGATTTGGAAAAAAACACAAATGATCAATGAGAACAAATGATCAATGAGAACAAATCTAAACAGGAAGTCTCCAGCATTTTCTCTCCAAATCCTTCTGACAACAAACCAAAGTCTAAACAGCTCAATCCCACATTCTATCCGTAGTCCACTCTTTAGTTTCGCACAAGGCAATTGCAACTTCTGAATAAGAGTTAGTTTGGATCCGTTAAGTGCCTGGTCTTATGGTTCTCATTTAACCAAAAGCTGTTTAAAATGTGAAGCAATATCATTTAGTAGGGGTGGGAATTAGGTTAGGTTACAAGCTTATCTGCAGACCATTCTGAGCTGTCGTCACTGATTAGACGACTTGCACATTTGCGGCTGGGAAAAAGACAGAGCAGGGCTACAAAAGCATTTTTTACCTGAACCTCATCTGGTCTGCGTCCGTGAAGTGCCACTGTCCTGATGTTTTTACTAACATTTCATTGTTTAAACAGCGTCATGTGATCACTTGCTGACCAAAACAGGGAGCTGTCATGCTAGCTGTGATGCGCTCAGGATTTTCTCATTAAAAGTGGTGACAGGGAAAGAAGTTGGAGCTGTGTCTAAACAGATGAGGACGTCTGACACCAGAGGAAAAGAGCATGATGATTATGTTTGGTGCTTTTCAGCTCTGGTTGCAAGTATAAATGTTGTGTTTTCACATTGTACATTTGATGTTTTGGCAGAAATATCACTATTTGCCTTGCTGAAGCCATTGTTTGTGCATCTCTATCTTCTGAAAAGACGAAAAGAGAAAGTTTTAGCCCAGACAAGGTTTCCAGTGTCTCTTCCTAGCCTTGTAAACAGTAATCTGTACCAGAGCACGTCCAAAATGAGCATGTTTGAATGACAGGGACTGGAGTCTGGTCGTGTCTTTCTGTGGTCCACACTTTGTAATTCAGATGTAAATCCAGCCGTAACACAATGTGACTGAAGCAGCAGCGACTGTCTTCTGTTAGAGATGACTGAGAGTGACCAGGCACTCAGAACTAAAAATCAGTAGAAAATCGGGCTAAAAATGTGTCCTCAACTCTAAACGAGAGAAACTGTTGTTTAATTGCCAATGAATGTGATGTCACTGAATATCACTGTTGGTTCCTCTTCTCAATACGGTTCCTCAACAATTAACTTTTTGATTTCTAAAAACCGTAGCGATGAGGGGCTTTTGTGTCATCGATTTCTCCCTCCTTGCTTCTCACCCGTGTTATTATAATTCACATAAACGGAAGACGCTCTTGTCGGCCTCTTACTTCCATTGTGCTCTGGTAAAAGCCCCAGTGTGTGTTCCAGTGTGTGTTCCGTGTACGTCACGCCTCACTGCTGCTGTTTTGGCTCTGGTTTGTCGTGTACATAAAAGCGCCAATTATATCCTCTTGGACTCTTGGCAAGACGTACACCCCGGGTCGTAGGCTTCTCAAGAGCTGAAACGTCTTGCTTTTAGTGAAGGAGGAAGCAAAAAGTGCTACACATGGAGCGTTTAAAGGTACGACGACCAAAGCAGCGTTGATGAGAGGTGGGTTAAAGGTGCTTTTTTGATGGATTCCTTTAAATTGAGCCAGTTCTTAAGTTGCCTGGGATCACAGAATGCACACTTCCCCAGTAAATTAGAGCGACTGAGTCTGGTCACCACCACCGTGCAATCAAATGTGTTTATTTCAGTGATGCGTGTGAAACAAAGAAACTTATAGGTCCTCTATCCTAAACCCGAAATCAAACTTCTCCCACCTTGCTCACTGATTGGAGAAATGAGAAACTTGCGATGGTTTGCAGTCTCTTCTGATGTTTTTCCTTTCTTTTCTCCTTGTAAGCAGCCATATTTCCAGCTGCCAACTCCCGTCTGAATTCACAGAAATGAATGCGGTGACCCAGACAGACTCGATCTGTACAAAAATACTGAGAAAAAAAATCATTTTGGCTGACTTTTGGACAAGTTCTTGCCTCCAATCCCATTCATTTAGCAGTTTTTACAATTTACTGTGCAGAGTGAAAGACTTTATTCCCGAACTAGAAGAAATATTGGACAGATGCAGTGCTTTAATATGTAAATTGCGTCTGTGTCACTTGTGCCCTTGTGTGTGTTTGCTCAGTTATGGATTTACCTTTGACAATTTGCATTTTACACATTTCTTCAGAAAGTAAAAGTGTGGTTCCCCGGCAGGACTCTTTTCGCTGATGTCACTGTCACTGTAAAACGTCTCCCCTGCGTCTCCTGCGCGTCTCCTCACCGATGCCGTTTCTACTTTTGAGAAAGCTGGGGAGTTTGGCTTTATTTACATCCAGCAACGATGACATAAACGGAGAAATAATGACTTTGAGCACCGGAGGTTTTCCACAGATGCGGCGCGAGGTTGATGCCTGGGACGCCTGATCAAAGAACAAGGCGGCGTTCGTTATGGTGACGGAGGAACACGTTTGAACGTTTGCCTCTCTCTTGGAGCGGAGCTGGTTATTAGGAGAGGAGAGGGGATTATTTTAACAAGGGGGAAAATAGAGTTGCGTTAGGATAGAGGCTCGAGTACATTCGGGAACTGGGTCACGTGTATGTTTTCTCCAACAGATCACAACTTTGAGGAATTTATGAAACAAACATTAAGATATTCACCTCCAGCTTGGTAGTGCTAAAGCTCTAAAGATCTAGACTGGAGACTGGTCTCTGGAACTGGACTGCCTGGGATCCAGACCTGTTCTCAGTAGATGTTCTCTTACCTCCTTGTCTTCTTCATCTCAGGCCAGACTCAGATAGATACGTCCAGTTAGTTTTATGTACTTAACCTATCATTTCTTTCTTTCTTTCTTTGTAAGCCTCTAAGTTTGGTTTGGTAAGGACAAACCATGTAGGCTCTGAAAAGTTTAGTAAATTGATGCTTTTATTATGTGGAAAAACAAAAATGCCAAACTCAGCTCAGCAGATTGAGCCCCAATGCAGCAGTCAGCGGGTCCAGTAAATGAATAACTCATCGGTTTGTAATTAATTTATGTTGTCTAAAAGTATCACAGTACATCCCTCTGTATAGATATACGCATATTGACAATAAGTCCATCTCGATATATTTACCGTATTGATATTTCTAGCACAGCCCTAATGTGGACAAAGTTGTTATGGACTCTAATGTAGCCTATATATTTTGGTTTTTGTTGGTTTTGGTGCATTGTTGAATTTAAGTCTTAAATTATGCCGGGTGAACTTTGAGTTGCAGAGTCAGTACTTCACCCACTACGTTTACATGCATACCAGGAAAACTGGATCAACAGCCCAGTCCAGTTTTAACCAATTTCTCAAAAATGCATGTAAGCCTAGGAACTACAGGTGTTGTGATTTTAATGTCAAAGATAACACAATAACACATGTAAAAGTCCATATCTAGTCATATTGATGCAGCATGTAATAAATAGTCCTTTTCCATCATATTAGGAGCAGGCGAGGACATGACAAACTGCAGCCCCTCCACCGCCGACTGACATGTGGTATTGTTTGTATCTGCTGCGTTAAAGTGAAAGTAAAACACACCAAAGCTTCTGTGTGTTTGTTTATATGTGTGGTTATATATGTATAATAGTTTTTATTAGCAATTACAGTTACAAAGTTTTGGTGCTAATGCGAAATTCACTAGATGTCCCGAAATGTCTCTTGCAACGAATTGGTTCTGCTGTCGACTGGGATAAAGAGTGTTTTTTGCGCAAAGACGAATTAAGTTTGGTTGTTTAGCACATGTGGAGTTCTGCATGTAAACATGGGGAAATTCATCCTCTGTATTTGACCCATCCTCCAATATTGCTGATCTGTCAAATAGCTTAAAAGGACAAGTTTAAAAGGACAATTATCATGCATTATGTGTATTGTTGTTTGCTTTTAAACATGCTCTTGAGTGTTTTTATTTTGACATTGCATGTTTCAGAACTAAAAATAAAATGTTTTTTACAAAAAAACAACATAACTTTATCACTGCCTTGAGAGACACCATGTTAACTTTACTGTGGCTCCATCTACTGGCTGCAAAGGCAATTACATACATTTGTAAATACACAATGTTTAGTCATGCTAGCCGTGCTGAGCTGTGACACAGTTGTAATGATCGTGATCAGACGGAGGACATGCTCAGAACGAATTTTACGATGATTTATGGACTTTAAAACAGAAAAGAAGATTCTCAAAGCCATGTCCCACATTGAAAAATGTCCCACATAGAAGAAATTCTGAAGTGTTTTAGACAGCTGGACGAGGAGAGGATTTTTAAACCAAGATTTGTCAAACTAGTTTGAATGAAGCAAAATGCAACTCCAGGTGCGTTTTGATGACAGAACAATGTTAGAACAGGGTTAAAAGCTAAACAAAAACAAAACAAAAAAGTAGGAACATTTGGTTATATGTTGAGATCCTGTAATCTACACTACACTGCTCTTGACCAAACCACACTAATTCTTAATTTTAACGCAATATTTTCTGCTGAACCTAATTGTTACATCAGCCACTCTTTGCTCTAAAAAGTGTCGACTTGTGAATTGCTGGACTGGACTGTTTTTGATGTTTACTGTATCAGTCAGAATGTATGTTTTATTAATGCAGCAAAATGCTTCTAATGTGGAAAACATGACCAGATATGTACAGATATGCACAAATTCATATAAAATCAACCATGTATCTACAAACCCATCGAGCATTTCAACACTGGCAATTTCTACTCAACAAGGAAACCATCTGCTAAGAAAGAATATCCCGTGTGTAAACCAAACAAAATATAGTTTCAGATTATTTCACGGTACAAACCACAGCAGCTCAGGACTTTACCTTTTATCACCAAGGCATGGTTAAATCTCTGATAACTGGTAAGAACAAGAGGAAGAGGAAAGACTAATGGATCATTCCTTTTCTAGTGATGTGGCAATGAAGACTGGGTCAGATCTTGGAATTAACTCATGAAATAAAACTGTTTTTCTTCCACCTTCAGTTTGAATGTATTTAATAAGATGTTAGCCTTGGTAAGTCCTCTTAGTGATTAGTCCTTTGATTGTTTGAGCTATGACATCTGGCCTCTTCAATATGATGTAAATACATACGGTATAAATATCCACAAATAGTAAATAGTCACATTTCGACAGTGTTGTACTGTCTGTTGGACTCAAAGCGCTATATATAGGTAGACTACTGATCCCAAAGGAAATGTTTGCGTCAGTGCAAAACAGGAGTCAGTGCAGTTTAGCAAGGGGATTCGTCAGGTGGGGTGTCAGGACACTTTACTCCGCTTTGTTGTTTTGGTGAAACGGTAAATTCCGTCAAAGTATATCCCCTGAAACCACTTCTGCAAAAACCACCTGCAAAAAGTCTGAAGCAGTTAGGAGGTGGGTCCTTTTTTTCTGAGGAGTCAATGAATAATACACAAAATTGTAAAGTAAGGCACAAGACAGTACATACGACTAACACCATCCATCCATCCCATCCATCTTCTTCCGCTTATCCGGGGCCGGGTCGCGGGGGCAGCAGTCTAAGCAGGGACTCCCAGACTTCCTTCACCCCAGACACTTCCTCCAGCTCCTCCGGGGGGATCCCGAGGTGTTCCCAGGCCAGCCGAGAGACATAGTCCCTCCAGCGTGTCCTGGGTCTACCCCGGGGCCGCCTCCCGGTGGGACATGCCCAGAACACCTCCCGAGGAAGGCGTCCAGGAGGCATCCGGAACAGATGCCCGAGCCACCTCAGCTGGCTCCTCTCGACGTGGAGGAGCAGCGGCTCTACTCTGAGCTCCTCCCGTGTGACTGAGCTCCTCACCCTATCTCTAAGGGAGCGCCCAGCCACCCGGCGGAGGAAGCTCATTTCGACCGCTTGTATCCGCGATCTTGTCCTTTCGGTAATTACCCAGAGCTCATGACCATAGGTGAGGGTAGGAACGTAGATTGACAGGTAAATCGAGAGCTTCGTCTTTCGACTCAGCTCTTTCTTTACCACAACGGTTCGATACAACGCCCGCATCACTGCAGACGCTGCACCGATCCGCCTGTCAATCTCACGCTCCATCCTTCCCTCACTCGTGAACAAGACCCCGAGATACTTAAACTCCTCCACTTGAGGCAAGGACTCCCCACCCACCCGGAGAGGGCAAGCCACCTTTTACCGGTCGAGAACCATGGCCTCGGATTTGGAGGTGCTGATCCTCATCCCAGCCACTTCACACTCGGCTGCAAACCGTCCCAGTGCATGTTGCAGGTCCTGATTTGAGGAAGCCATCAGGACGACATCATCTGCAAACAGCAGAGATGAGATCCTGTGGTTCCCAAACCGGACACCCTCCACACCCTGACTGCGCCTAGAAATTCTGTCCATAAAAATGATGAACAGAACCGGTGACAAAGGGCAGCCCTGGCGGAGTCCAACATGCACTGGGAACAGGTCTGACTTACTGCCGGCAATGCGAACGCCAGCTTTCTGCTCCGGTCGTACAAGGACCGGACAGCCCTTAGCAAAGGGCCCCGGACCCCATACTCCCGGAGCACCCCCCACAAGGCGCCCCGGGGCACACGGTCGAATGCCTTCTCCAGATCCACAAAGCACATGTGGACTGGTTGGGCAAACTCCCATGAACCCTCGAGCACCCGATGGAGAGTATAGAGCTGGTCCAGTGTTCCACGACCGGGACGAAAACCACACTGCTCCTCCTGAATCCGAGGTTCGACTATCGGTCGGATTCTCCTCTCCAGTACCCTGGAATAGACCTTACCGGGGAGGCTAAGGAGTGTGATCCCCCTGTGGTTGGAACACACCCTCCGGTCCCCCTTCTTATACAGAGGGACCACCACCCCGGTCTGCCAGTCCAGAGGTACCGTCCCCGACCGCCACGCGATGTTGCAGAGACGTGTCAACCAAGACAGTCCCACAACATCCAGAGACTTAAGATACTCAGGGCGGATCTCATCCACCCCCGGAGCCTTGCCACCAAGGAGCTTGCCAACCACCTCAGTGACTTCAGCCAGGGTGATGGGCGAGTCCGCCTCCAAGATCTCAGCCTCTGCTTCCTCCTCGGAAGACGTGACAGTGGGATTGAGGAGATCCTCAAAGTATTCCTTCCACCTTCCGACAACATCTCAGTCGAGGTCAGCAGCTCTCCACCCGCACCGTAGAACGGTGTTGGTGAAGCACTGCTTCCCCCTCCTGAGGCGTCGGATGGTTTGCCAGAATTTCTTTGAGGCCGACCGATAGTCCTCCTCCATGGCCTCCCCGAACTCCTCCCAATCCCGAGTTTTTGCCTCTGCAACAGCCCGGGCTGCAGTACGCTTGGCCTGCCGGTACCTGTCAGCTGCTTCAGGAGTCCCACGAGCCAGCAAGGCCCGATAGGACTCCTTCTTCAGCCTGACGGCATCCCTTACTTCCGGTGTCCACCACCGGGTTCGGGGATTGCCGCCGCGACAGGCACCAGAGACCTTGCGACCACAGCTACGAGCCGCCGCATCGACAATGGAGGTGGAGAACATGGTCCACTCGGACTCAATGTCTCCAACCTCCCCCGGGATCTGGGAGAAGTTCTCCCGGAGGTGTGAGTTAAAGACCCTGCCGACAGAGGGCTCTGCCAGACGTTCCCAGCAGACCCTCACGATGCGCTTGGGCCTGCCGAGTCTGTCCGGCTTCCTCCCCCGCCAGCGGATCCAACTCACCACCAGGTGGTGATCGGTTGACAGCTCGCCTCTCTTCACCCGAGTGTCAAGACACGCGCCGAAGGTCAGATGACACGACAACAAAGTCGATCATCGACCTCGGCCTAGGTGTCCTGGTGCCACGATGCACTGATGGACACCCTTGTGCTTGAACATGGTGTTCGTTATGGACAAGCTGCGACCAGCACAGAAGTCCAATAACTGAACACCGCTCGGGTTCAGATCGGGGCGTTCTCCCGATTACCCCTCTCCAGGTGTCACTGTCGTTGCTCACGTGGGCGTTGAAGTCCCCAGTAGAACAACGGAGTCCCAGGCGGTGCACTGTCCAGTACCCCTCCCAGGGACTCCAAGAAGGTCTGGTACTCTGCACCGCTGTTCGGCCCGTAGGCCGACACAACGGTGAGAGACCTGTCCCCCACCCGAAGGCGGAGGGACGCGACCCTCTCGTTCACCGGGGTAAACTCCAACACGTGACGGCTGAGCTGTGGGGCTATAAGCAAGCCCACACCAGCCCGCCGCCTCTCCCCGCGGGCAACGCCAGAGAAATGGAGCGTCCAGCCCCTCTCGAGGAGACGGGTTCCAGAGCCCAGGCTGTGCGTGGAGGTGAGGCCGACTATATCTAGTCGGAAACGCTCGACCTCCCGCACAAGCTCAGGCTCCTTCCCCCCCAGCGAGGTGACATTCCATGTCCCCAGAGCTAGTTTCTGTGTCCGGAGATCTGGTCGTCGAGGTCCCCGCCTTCGACTGCCTCCCAGATCTCTCTGCACCGGCCCCTTATGGATCCTCCTGCGGGTGGTGGGTCCACGGGAGGACGGCCCCACGTCGCTCGTTCGGGCTGGGCCCGGCCGGGCCCCGTGGGGAAAGGCCCGGCCACCAGGCGCTCGCCATCGAGCACCCACCCCAGGCCTGGCTCCAGGGTGGGGCCCCGGTGACGCCAATCCGGGCGACGTAACTGGCCTCGATTGATCACTATTCATAAGGGCTTCTGTTCTACGACTAACACATGATTGTTATAACCATTTCTAAGCAGACACTGAAGACAAGGTAGGTTTAGATAAGATACAACAAATGAAGGCACCTGATCTATTGCCAAACCAGGAAGCCAGACTAATCAAAGGCTCTTTGAAAAACAAATCCCAAACACTGAATTCCCTTTAAAGGACTTTTAACTATGTTATAGCATTCCCTCATCAGAAACATAGCTGGAGTTGTGTTTAGTGGCATCCAAGCTTGTTTCATTAATCCTGTGTACGAGCTCGTCTTCTCTGCTTCTTCTCTGAGGCTCAAAACACTTGGTTTCAAATTTCCCATGTTTATGATGTCGAAGGTAAAGATCCAGAGGTCTCCTGTGCTGTTTTAAGTCCATGAATCATTGTCAAACTCAAATCACGTTCATTACATCTGCGTGCTTGCATTAGCAGGTTGGGGGCAAGCTAGCGTTTTCCTCCATGGTAATTCCCCCTGATGCCATTACACTTGCTTACACTAAATCCTGATGAGGGAACGGCAGAAAGGCATATGTGGTTTTCAATGTCTACATTCTTTTGAGTTCTAATACATGAGAAACAAAAGTAAAGGTCTAACAATAGAATTAATGCAGAATGTTGCTCCAAGTTGCTGTACCCAATTTGTGTTTCTTTTCATTCTTTACTTTCAGACCCTTGGTAGGATCATTTTTATAATCAGATGCAGAAAGCGCACAGTGGTCTGTTTTTTTCTCTTGGAAATCTTTTCACAATAAACTATGAGGGTAAAACTAATTTTACTTTGCTACAAGCAAAAACTTGGGTACAGTCCCATCATTGCCGTTACTTATTCAGGATTGGTATTATCCTGGACTGTAGCTTAAGTTTTTCCCTGCATGTTGAACCAGCCACTGACCCCCTCGCACTCTAAAGCCGTGAGAACTGACCACTTCAGCGGCAGCAGCCTGGAAACACAGCGCCACAAAATGTCGCACCAAAGTCCCCCAGGTTAAATCCAACAGTGTGTGGTTTGTGGAGAGAGGCTGGAATGGGAAGGCCCCCAGAGACACTTCAGTTTGCAAAGAAAGAGGTTTTGGATCGTTTGTTTGTGCTGAGAGATGTACACTTTGCGTTCTTAAAGGTACACTGCATATTTTCTGGAGAGGAAAACCTTTTCGTCTCCATGGAGATGCTATTGCTTTGCCAGGAATGGGTGCTTCTGTTTTTCAAAATCACCTTGATAAACATGCATTTTTACTCTCCACAGATCTGACCCGTAACTTACCCTGGTGATGGCACATGCTTGTCTCCATGGATATAGATAAGTTTAATGCCATACAGTGTAACATTCCTGGCTTGGACAAATATGTGAGTGCATAGACATATAAATACGTAGATGTGACACACGATGCTCATGCTATCAACCACTTAGCAACAAGGCTAGTCAGGTATGATGTGAAGGACTCCAGCTGCAGTCTCGTGTATTTTTCCTATAGCCATTAGCATTAATAAAAAACGCAAGTTATGAGTAATGCAGAGTGTCAGCTGGTACCAACCCATCAAGCACTTTTAGGTGAAGTCAAAGCCCCGTTAAGATTCATTGTTCAGTGTGTAAACCTTTTTTTGTATTTGATTTTAAATTGGCAATTTCTATTAAATGTTAGCATTTCAGAAATTCAGATAAACGTAGCCCAGTGATTGATATGTTTCGTTACAAGCCAGTGTCCTATGTTTGAATGCAGGAGGGTCTGGATGGATACCAGCACAGGTGTTATTGCATTTGTTTCCTTAAAGACGTTCTACCTGATTTTTACTATCTTTAAAGCGTGAAAAGTCCAAAGCAGTTGCAGCAGTCCAAAGTTATTTCCTCAGTTTGTTGATGCATTTTGAGCATCCTAATTATTTACAGGTGCTTTTCACAACGCTCAGAGATCAGAGCACAGTCACAGTAAAGCTAATAACAACTAACATGCTAACAGCGCACTTCCTGGTTCTCGGATTATCAAACACTTCACAGTTTACACAGTTACAATATAACTGTACTGCAGCAAAACCAATTTTGCTCAAGTGCATGAACAAAAATTGGGTACAGCCACTTTAAAGTGCACTTTTCTCAAGAAAAAGACTCAAATATCATTCAAATCAGAACATAAAACATATGTTATTTCAGAATAACAATATTTATTGGTCGCTCGGTCATTAAGCAGCTGTTTGTGCCATTTCTTTTATTTCTTTTCATTGTTTTTTACTCGTGAGACGCCATGTTGTACGCCCTCCAGGTTGACACTGAGTAGATAATTTTCTGTTTAATGCAAAATTATGCAAATAGAGCTTGTGACCCTGATAAGTTTCAGAACAAAAACAAGACAGAGAGAAAAAGCATGCAAACAGTGATACATGTTCTTAAATGTGTAGTACAGCATACTCACCCTATTTGGTCCAAAGTCTATTAGATTTTAATTTAGTCCGACTGTAATTTTCTTATTTTTTTTGAATGCCAATTATAATGTCAGTTCAGTCCGTGATTGTTGGTTCAGTTTGTATCATCCGTTTCTTTGTAATGGTCTTTTTCCTCGCAGCCAAATGTATGCGCCAAAGGTACCCATTTAGTGTGTCCATGGCAGGAGTTTTGAGGCCCAAATACATAGATCTGAAATCAAGTGGAATGTTAATCTGTAACTGCTTAATGTTTTAAAATGCATATATTATAGTCTTGTTGAGCATTTCTAATCATAATATTTTATTTAAGAGCTTTTTTGTTGCTTTACCAACCAAATTTTGCTCAGATTCAAGGACTCCACCAGAATCTCATGACATATTCCTACAAAGGCCTAACGTGAAGTGTGGTGGATTTGCATGGACACACTGTTTGTAACGAACCGTCTGCCGTCGCCTGAGGCTCCTCTGCCTCGCAGCTACGCCTCTGATGCAACTCACATGTTTTTGGGGCAATTTGACGCAGATGTTTCTTGGGAAACCAAATAAAAAAGAAACAGATTGGAGTAAACAGGCGAAGTTAGCGGGGCACCTAGCGTTTTATTTATTCAGCGCCTGGTCCCGAGGCTCGCAGCATGGCCGACATCTCAACGCAGCTTTGTGCTCCTGTTTGAGAGTCAAGGATAGTGCTGAACCCAGACTTTTAAAATAGTACAAAATGTTGGACTTTAAAGGCACATATCTCACCACCTCTGAACACTGTTTCAGTTTTCCCATTAGTCATAATAACAGAAAACAATCCAATCGACTTTTTATGTCGACTATTTATGTTGCACATTTTAGACACAAAGCCTTTCCAAAGTGCTGCACAAAAAGAATGACCACCATAATATAAAAGGAAAAAAGTGGTAAATTAATTTTACTAGTCCTAAAATCAATAAAACCACTCAAATCAAAGGAGCAAAACAATGAAATAACAATAAATAAATACATAAATAAAAGCAATAAAATTAATTAAAACACAGAGGAAAATCCAGAGAATAAAGCGGGCCTTAGGAGGAGACTTAAAACACTCCTCTGTAGGGGTTCTGATGTGGGAGGCAGAGTGTTCCAGAGTTTGAGCCCGAGCACAGTCCCCCTGGTTTAAGTCTTAGTCTTCGGCATCATGAGCTGGAGCTGTCCCTCGGAGATCAGAGTGTGTGCAGGAGTGTACGTCTGTATGAGATGACCTGTGGAGCCAGTCCATTCGAAGCTTAAAAAACAAACTATAAAATCTTAAAACCAGTTCTAAATTTAACAGGAGGCCAGTGCAAAGATGCAAGAACTGGAGTAATGTGATTGTTTTTTTTGGTTCCCATTAAAAGTCGTGCAGCAGAGTTCTGGACTAACTGTTGTCGCAAAAGTGTTCAAACTAAACTATCACCAAATTCTTTCTGAGCTTGTCTTCTGCCAAAAGGTGTTCATAACAATTATATACTGTAGCTCTGTTAGCATAGTCGACACGTTTCCTAATAATGGCTTCATTTATTATTATTTCATTTATTTTTTTTAATTATTGTTCATTCAGAGTATGCTCCAACGCCTAAACACAGCACTAGAAACGCTGGTATAGTTTTTTTTCAAGGTGTTATTTTTGTTTTTTATTCTACTGTAGGCAATAAATGAGTAAATAGAAGTTTTTTCAGGAGCTTGAACACTAGATCTACTACATTTCTTCGGGATTAGCACAGTATCCGTGTCATGCTGTCAAACCCATGTTTCCAGAGCCACTGTGATGATTCTGCACTTACTGTCTACAAACCAGCACACAGATCACCGCAAAGTTATTTCCACACTCTCGCTCCACATGCTACCCCAACAAATCCAAAAAATACACACCAAAAACCTACAGAAAGCGCAATTTGATGCAGCAGATGTGATAAGCAACACTCCACAAATCTATTTTCACATCCAGCAAAAGAAACTTCGCTTCCCTTCTTCTGGAGACATAGCTGCAGTGCTCCTCTGAGACCGGGTAACAGAATAGAGTAAACGATCCATGCATAATTCAGCCGAGATGGTGCGGTTTGTCTGGTACTTTGCAGGGACAGAAAAGTGTGCATTTGAATCCTTGGGACGCAGAGAAGAGCATGGTCCGTGGTTCAGGGTTTTGTGGATCTGTAGTCTTAGATCACTGGTGGACAAAAAGGCAGCGGCACACACAGAAAAGCACACGCAGCATAAGTTCAAACATGATGGTACTGCTGTTATTCTCAAACGGAAGGGCAGAGAAGGTGAATTTGCGCCTCAGAAAGTGCTGGAAAACTCGAGGTTAGTTGCATAAGTGGAAAACTGCTTCGTCGTGCACTGGTCAAATGGGTTGCTGCAGATATCGTCGGGCTTTCTCCCCTCTAGGATGCTCATTTTCTCTTGATTAGACTCTGTGAGCGAGGATTTTGTTTCATGGTGCAGGGGTCTTGTGTACGTACAGAAATGTTGCGTACCTGACTTTCGACGTTAAGTGATGGATCGAAAGACAATTTGATGATGAAATTATCAGTTCTGTCCTAAAACTCTGACATATGAGCGTGTTAGAGGGCGCTTTTGGAAGTTTTTGTGTGGTCCTTACGTATTTTTAGAGTAAGAATTCTGCGTTAAGTTTTATAGATGAGACTCCAGAACTGAATTTTTTTTACAGTCTTAAAAAGTAAAAAACAGAACTAGTCAGAGGCTGTACTGGATTTTTACTGTTGTCCAAATGGGAAAAACAAAACTAGTCCGTTTTCTTGATTTTTTGCAAGTAATAAAGTAAAATCTGTGTTGCTCCAGCACAGATATATTGTAAAAGCATCTATTCGTGTGAAAATGAGACCGCAGCAGTGTTTTATCCTACGAGAGAAGCAGGAAGTGCACTGTTAGCGTGCTAAGGTATGTTAACTTCACCTGTGAACGTACGTGACAGTCTGGGCTCAGGGACTTGTTTAAAAATGTATCACAGTGAATATTTAGACTGTAGGGCCGATCTAAAGACTTCAGAGTTCATGTGTATTTCTCACTTACATAATGTATTCCAAACGTCCTAATTATTCACAAACTAAACCAGGACTAAACCAGGTCTAAACCAAAACTAAATTCAGACTGAACCTGGACCAAGTCAGGTCTAAACCTGGTCCAACTCAGGGCTAAACCAGGACTAAACCAGAACTAAGGTCAGACTAAACCAGGACTAAAGAAAAGTCAAAAACCAGGTCTAAAGCCGGTCTAAACCAATAACAAGAGATAAATCTTTTTCTATATTTTTTGAAGATGGGTTGATCATATCCCCTGGAGGGCCTGATCTGGCCCCTGGGCCTTAAGTTGAACAGTCCCGCTGTGGGCTGTGGTGCTGAATGAAACCTTGTGCACACCTGCGGAAGAAGCTTCTGTTTGTTCAGAGGAGACACACAGAAGTTCTTTAGCTCATTATTTGAAATGAAAGTAAGTGCTGCCTCTTCTATAAAAGGATTTTGGGAGTCCTTTGTTACTTTCCCACAAGGAGACTCTCTTGGTTGTTTTAGTTTGACCATGGCAGCAGTGAATGTGGGTGAGGCATTTGCTCGGGGTGTTTCTGTGACGTGCTGGACGTTACTGGGACCTATTGACCTTCAGAGTAAGCACTTTCTCACAGCCCATAAAGACCCATGACATGAGGCCGCCAGAAGAGCTAGGCTAAGCAGCTAGTTCTGAGCTAGGTACAGAGCGCGGAGGAGTGCAGTGGTCACGCTGACTCTCTGCTTTTCTGTTCGGTGGGTCAGTTCTCTGCATTGTTCGGTCAGGCTTCTGTTTCTCAATTATTGTTATTTTTTCTGCACCTTCAGAAAGTTTTTTGAAGACTTTTCAAAAGTTCAACATTAAGCTGGTGGGGGGTATGAAACAATCTACTCTCCTGGAGATGGAATAAAACTAAGCAATGTCCTGGAGACAAGCAGCAATTACTTTTTGGGCAATAAAACTCCTTTAAGTGGTTAAATTAAAGATAGTTTAGTTGACTACGGAACCTTCCAGGCAAAGCAAAAATAATGTTATGAGAAAATCAGGTGACAGACCTTACACTAGAAAAGCTACTTAGTGCACCTTTAAATCATAAAAAACATAGAGAATCATTATAAGATTTAATGCAGCAGGAGGCCGGTCCATGTTTAGTCCTGACTCTGGCACCAGCAGGAGGCCGGTCCATGTTTAGTCCTGACTCTGGCACCAGCAGGAGGCCGGTCCATGTTTAGTCCTGACTCTGGCACCAGCAGGAGGCCGGTCCATGTTTAGTCCTGACTCTGGCACCAGCAGGAGGCCGGTCCATGTTTAGTCCTGACTCTGGCACCAGCAGGAGGCCGGTCCATGTTTAGCCCTGACTCTGGCACCAGCAGGAGGCCGGTCCATGTTTAGTCCTGACTCTGGCACCAGCAGGAGGCCGGTCCATGACTCTGGCACCAGCAGGAGGCCGGTCCATGTTTAGTCCTGACTCTGGCACCAGCAGGAGGCCGGTCCATGTTTAGCCTGACTCTGGCACCAGCAGGAGGCCGGTCCATGTTTAGTCCTGACTCTGGCACCAGCAGGAGGCCGGTCCATGTTTAGTCCTGACTCTGGCACCAGCAGGAGGCCGGTCCATGTTTAGTCCTGACTTTGGCACCAGCAGGAGGCCGGTCCATGTTTAGTCCTGACTCTGGCACCAGCAGGAGGCCGGTCCATGTTTAGTCCTGACTTTGGCACCAGCAGGAGGCCGGTCCATGTTTAGTCCTGACTCTGGCACCAGCAGGAGGCCGGTCCATGTTTAGCCCTGACTCTGGCACCAGCAGGAGGCCGGTCCATGTTTAGTCCTGACTCTGGCACCAGCAGGAGGCCGGTCCATGTTTAGTCCTGACTCTGGCACCAGCAGGAGGCCGGTCCATGTTTAGTCCTGACTTTGGCACCAGCAGGAGGCCGGTCCATGTTTAGTCCTGACTCTGGCACCAGCAGGAGGCCGGTCCATGTTTAGTCCTGACTTTGGCACCAGCAGGAGGCCGGTCCATGTTTAGTCCTGACTCTGGCACCAGCAGGAGGCGTTAACAAGATGCGAAAAAACAAAAGGAGATGTTATTCTCGCCATTATTTACAAGGGTGTCCTGGTAGAGGTCTACAGTTGGATTTACCAGGTCATTTCAAACTGGAGCTGGATGCTGTAACTTCTGAATAATTGAGCATTGAGCAGCATAAAGAGCTTATGTTGCTTGAAGAGAGAGAAAAAAAAGTGGAACGGTGTATGTCTTTCAAAGAATGGCATAATCTCCATGGAGACAAGCAGGTGAAAGACAAGAAACGTTACATTGCATCTTGTATCTTGTAAGCAGTTTCCTGAGTCCCGTGCTGCTCGTTCCTCCCTGCTCCTTTTTGGTGAAGGTGCTGTGGGCGGGATCTGGTACCTGTACACTTTTCATCACATAGTATTATTTGTTTTACACACTAGACCCTTGATTTTCAACCAGTGTGCCGGGGAACACTAGTGTGCCTTGAGGTTTTGCCAGGTGCGCCTTGAGAAAATGTCCAGTTTGACAACAGACTCACAAATGTGGATTTAATCGACCAATAGACCTTTTTGGAGTGTTCTGAGCAATATTTTCACCAAAAAAAGAACGCAAAACCATCACTATTACCAAATTTAAAGAACTAAATGTTCTGATTTGATCATATTTCCGTGGTAGCTTTTAAACCCAAAACGTGTGCCACAACTCAAAAAAGGTTAAAAAACACTGCACTAGATTGTCAGTTGTTGCCACCCTTGTTGTTTTTGTACCTCAGTCTTTCTTTAGATCAGTTATCTTTCTTTTCTTTCTTCGACCAAGTTGATCTTTAGTTAGGCCACGTTTTGTTCATGGTTTGAGTTTGTTCTATTGGCACAACCGGTACACACCATCTCCCACCATTTTTATGTAATTGTATGTTTTGGCTTTCAATAAACCTGCCAAACATCTGTTTCGGACTCTGTGTCTTAATGTGATTGCGTAGTATGAGTTGTGTCTCTCATTTTGTTGAGGGCCATAACACATCTTTAACTGTGTCTCTCATGCATTCCCCGTGCGCTCTCTCTCGTGCACAGCCCCTCGTGCACGCTCCGGGCCTTAGATCCAGCCCTGCCTGTTATCAGCTCTGCACAGGACCTGCTCTGTGACACGGCCTGACTTCAGAGCGTGTGTGTGTGTGTGTGTGTGTGTGTGTGTTTGAGCTGTCTCACACACAGCTCACCTCAGGTACAAGCAGAGGACACACACTTTACCCCTGCACAGCGGTCACACAATTCAGCCGCTTGCATAATGTATGTGCTTTGCTCTGATTGTGTTTTCCCGCACACGTCAACGAGTTTGTGCGCTGTGCTTTTGCCTCGTTTTAATGTGAAGTACAAACAGCGGGCTCCATACTTCCAGAAGAGTCAACATTTCTTAAAGGGAACACATGATGCAGTGGGATTGTTAAGCGATGACGCAACACAGCATATTTCTCACTTCCGGGTCCTAGGCATCTGTCGTAAACATTATTGTCATAAAGTAAAATCCATATTGTCCCAGTACAGATATGTTGTAGTAGTAATAAAAGTTAGCATGCTAGCTCTTGTTAGCTTTACCATAGACATTCATAGACACAAAATTCTCTATCTCTGCCCATTGCTCAAACACCACCACTTTGCTAGCTGATGCTACCTTGACTTACTTAAAATAGAACTTCCCCACAAACAAATGGATGGAGAAGCCAATCCACCTAGTAAAATGTGCACAAGTTGTATTTCATAATGTTTATGTCATTTCTCTGTGCTCCTCTCCAGTCACATGTAATCATCGGTGCATCAGATGTGCACAAGTTCAGAAATCTCAACTTAAAGTCAGTTAGCCTTTAGCTCAGATCATGGTTTAACACTCTATTATTAAATTAAATAAAATACCAAAAGGTTTACTCACTCAACATTGACTTGTAACGAGGCTTTGACCTCTGGTAAATGTGGTCAATGGGTTGGTACCAGCTGGCGTGTGTGTTTTGCAGGCTAATGCTAACGGCTACAGGGAAAAGACATGATACTTCCGCTGGAGTCCTTCAAATTAGACCGGACTAGCCGTGTTGCTAAGTGGTTGATAGCATGAGCGTCAAACGCCGCGTCTACATATTTATATGTCTGAGCTTTACTGTGAGGGTAAACTCACAGCGCTTACAGACTCATCAGAGTGAATCATTTGGATGTCAGACTGAAGTAAGTGAATGAGCAATAACTTTGGCCCACTGCAAACTGTTTATGATGAACTAACCATGTTTATCATGTTTTTAGTAACTACACAGCAGCTAATTACATCGCAGTGCACCTTTATGGACGCTCGTCTGCCTGATTCTTTCTGTTATGTAACTTAACAGTGCCATATTTACAACACTTCTCTATCCAGGCCTATGGTCCAGGTGTAAAAAGAGTTGACTTCTTTTTTATTCTTATCCAACAGAAATTAATTAAAGAAAAGGTTCTCTGTCCTGTATTGATTGCTGATATATTTGACCAAAACTGAGCCCAGACTCTGGTGTAGTCAAAAACAAAAACAAAACAGTGTGAATTATCTTGTAGTGACTTTTTTGAGCATTTAACCATGTTCTATCTTCATCATAGCTTCATTCATGCTATTTTGAGGAATCCTGGTTAGAAAATCCTCTCCCAGCATTTATATATTTCAAGATGGCTGAGGAAAATACTAGTTAAAGCGAACATTGTTACATTCAATTTTCATTGTCTCCTTCTCAAAGGCTCTAAACTCAATTCCACCAGTTCTTTAATGTTTAAAAATGTTTTTACCTTCACCAGACAGACTTAGGATAATTTCAGGACTGGACAGGAAGTTGGTCAATTTAATTTTTATTTTAATAATAATATATCTTCCAATAAACTAATATCCTTTAAAGGTGCACTACATAACTTGTACATATTGTTCATGGAAATGTTATTGCTTTGCCTTGAATGTTCCACAGTATGACATTAATGTAATCTATCTTGCATTTATTAATTTAGAGCTGGTTATATTTCCCAAAAATGCCTCTTCTTACAGTGAACAGAACTCCTGCATTCTGAAGGCTGGCACTATTCCATACTTTAGCTGTTATGATTTGATGATGATATGACTTTTAGAGCTGGCAAACATTTAAAGTAAAAACATGTGTCTGCACAGTCAACAAACTTCAAAATCCATGTTTTAATTTAGCTGCTTCATTCGATGCACGTCAGTCCTGAAAGGGTCTATTGCTTTTTGATCTGAAATATTTTTTTAAATGTTGCAGATGATACGTGATAATATCTTCAGCCGAGCATGCATGCTCTGTTAAGCAGGGAATGTGTCTAAGTAACAAAGTGCGGGTTGGAGGAGTGTGTACCTCGTATCACACGTCGTTTGTTTTTACGGCCCTGTTTTGTCCACAGTGTTTGGGTTTGGGAGGAGGCTGTGAGGAGGAGGAGGCAGAGGGGGAGTCTGAGAGGGTGACCCAGGGCAGGTTTCATGCTTTGGCCCAGACACCTTGAAGTCCTTCATTAAACGGTTTTAAAAGTTTTATGTCATGAAAGGTAAGCATGGTTTTAAATCTTCTACATTCCTTAGAGAGCTCACACATTGAAAGTGTGGGAGATAGAACAATGGACGGAAATAAATACTCAAAGAAATTCAGGGCGTTATGTATCTATGTTAAAATATGATTATGTTACAAATATTATCATTATTTCAACAATAATAGGATAGTATTATAATAATATTATTACTGGGTATATGCATGATTATTATTTAATAAAGTGCATTGATCATCAACTAGGATTAAAATTGTAGTCACTAGAGTCAAGATGTTTGCTTAGCCTATTTAATTGGCCTATTGTTTTAATCTTCTAGAAGTTCCTTGCAGATAGGCCTACTCTGTGTTCATGGGCCTGCTCTCTGAATCCACTGCGTGCTGGGTCCACAGCAGGGTCCAGGCTCCACGCTCACCATAAACCCACTGCTCTTTGGAGGTTTGAGATGGACTGACAATTTTCCAGCAGAGAGCCTCCATTGCCTTGTATGAAAGTGGTGTGCGCATGAATGATTGGTGGCCCGAGGGGCTGATGGTGCAGATTGCCAGCCTCACTGCTGTCGGTCTGCCCCAGGGCAGCGGTGGCTACAGAAGTGGCTTGCCGCTAAGTGCGGTGTGAAAGATGACATGACAGCAGTGTTGTGCTTAGAGACACAACCCTTTTCACTATAAGACCCTTTCTTCAGGTGGTAAATGCTTTTATGTTGAAAGCCCCATGGAAAGCAATTTGTTGTTTATGAGGGAAGCTTGACATCACAAACTTTTGAAGAGTATTTTTCACAAGACAGGACTTTATAGTGCTACACGGACCACGATAAAACAAAGCAGAAAGAGACAGGAAGGATCGTGCACCAGGACAGATCGCCCCAGCAGAGGTCACTGCCTGGACTCCACCACCGGCCGTGCGCCACCTGCAGGCTGTACTCATGGCTCAGCAGTGCCCTGTATCTCTTACGCTCCGGCTCACACCCGGCACCGGCACACTGGGTCCACACTGACAGAGAAGAGATGAGCCGCCCCCCCCCCACACCGAGGGTCCTGTGGCATGTGTGGTGTACGGAGGAGAACATGTATGAGCGGAGATTAACGGAAATAATAATATCGAGATGAAGTAGAAATAATTAATCACAAGCATGAACATGTGCTACTGAACAGCGTGAGCGAGCTGCTGCTATAGTGACTCCAAACTCCACACAGCTCTATTAAACAAATCAACCCACCTTTTTTTTATTCTTTTAGTGTTGGTCATTATTTTTATAAAGCTTCTGTGAAAGAAAGCCGAACAAAGACATATGGGCAAATGCCACATGACGCGTCTCCGTTACTCCACGCTGCGCCACGCACAGTACAGCACAGAACTTACGCAGCCATCGAAATGAATGAAGCCCATTCCAAGCTCTCCGACAGAATTGTGGATTAAGTCTATTTTCTCCTGCGCCAGAGTCCGACCAGATTAAGCAGTTTAGATCGCACCAAACAGGAAAGAGAACATGAACTAATGGGTTTCCAAAACAAAAACTGTTTCAAGTAATTCCAGCTCCTCAGGACTTCACAGCCTTGTGCTGCACGGAGACAAACCGTGCAGCACAAGTCGGAGGCGGTCAGCGGCGTAGCGCAGCATGTGGAATCCCCAGGTTAGTTATTTTCACTGAGCCCTGGGTGCTATAACAGTTAAGTTTAGTTTTTCGTCACATGAAACAAAAACTAGCATCTTCTCTGTGAGCATAAATAAACAAAAGTTAAATATAACAGCCTCAGAAAATGGTGCAATTATTATTGTATTATTGTTTTAAATTCATTTGTTTGTTTTACTGTTTTTATATTCTGTTTTGCTATTTTTATCTTATTTTATTGTTGACTTAGTTGATTGTATTTCTCAATGTCCACTTTAGAAATTAAGTGGATTGAATTCAACTCCAACGACGTGACTGTCAAACAATGAGAGTAATATGATAAGTTTGTGGAGCCGATAATGATACATTTCAGTGTTCATCTCTCATTGAGTTATATAGGTCCCGCCCACCCTTGTCTTTTTCAGGTGAGGTGAGAGTGCCTGTAATCAATATATACCATAATTTATATCAGTCAAGGCAGTTTAAAGACAACTTTAGAACAATAAATAGGACGCAGGAAATCACATTGAGTTGTAAAAGGACTCTCTGCCTATGCCATCAATGCACACAATTCCATCCAAAGTGCAGCAACAAAATAAGTTGCCTATTGTGTTGATCAGACAAACTTTGATCAGTACTTGTTGTCAGTATTGTTGCTCGGTAACAGTTATGAAATGGCCTGTCACATCTGCTGCTCATTTCCAACAGGGAGTAAAATGATAAAATTATTAAATTCTTGTAGATGTTTTGGTGACTCTGTAGTTGAACATGTCAAAAGCACTTTCAACTTTCACTGTTCACAAAGAAACACCATCAAGTAACCTACAACAGCACTAATGTTCCAATGGTGATAATGACCTTTGACTTGTACTGTCAACTGAGCAGGAAGTGGGTGTCTTTTGACAGGAAGTATGTCTCTCCAAGCAGGAAGTGCCAAAAAGAGACTGGATTTATGGCGATGAGCAGTAGCTTTGTCTCATTATGGCGCTGGATTTATAGGAGCTGCTTCTAATTTCCCGAGAGAGAGCCGAGGCCCCCGGGACATCATTGACATTTGGCTCCCGTAGGAGAATCAAATTACCTCGGGTTTACACTTCCGTCACGGTTTTAACATTTTGGAAAGGTTTTAAAAAGAAAGAAAAGATGAAAGCTGGTGATGTTTTAGATCTCAAGTGAACACATTTTGGAAATGTCCACAGGTCGATAGATTGCCTTAACATTTTATGCTTATGATCATAATGAAAATGTATGACTTTATTTAAAGGTGGATTATAGATGCAGATAGCTTCTGATGGAATGCCCATTTATTTGATCCCCAAGGGGAAATCCTGGTGCAGCCAGTAGCTTAAACACAATTAAACATAACATCACACAAGGAAGAACATACAAATGAAGCGGTATGTGTGTACAGGTAAAGTGCAACAGTGACCAACCTAAAGAGTTGTTAACTAAAGAGCTGCATCTGGGCAGAGTAAAGCGCCTCCCAGAGGGCAGGGCCTTGATCTGCAGGTGCAGTAGGTGAGCGTCATCCACCAGAATTTCCCCAGTGGTTTTTCCACACTCTTTGACAATGTAGACGGCCACAATTTTTAAGGTTCAACAGGTAAAACCCAAAAAGGAATGAAAGTGTTAAGACCAAATCAACAAAATAACTGTAGAACATTTCCATGAAGACACAAGCAACATTAAAATCCTTAATCTTTCATGAGCCTTACTGTACACTGCGTCAACCTGGCATTCAGAAGTAAACTTATAATCAGTTTATTATCAGTTCTAACTCAAAATATACCCTGATAACTGTGAGCAAGATTGTCTCTCCACAGATCTAGGGCCTTAATAAGTGCACATATGTACAAGAACATACATACTTAAAAACTCATACATAGTTTACAATGTTTGAGATAATTGTGTGTGTGTGTGTGTGTGTGTGTGTGCGTACGTGTGTATTTGTGTGTGCGCGCGTGTGTATGTGTGTGTGGTTCTGCAACACAAACAGAGGAAAAATAAACATTAGAACATGAAACATTAAACTTCTCCAGACGCAAACGAGAATAGTCCGTCATTACTAATACTGTTAGCATTTAGCTCGAGGTATTTTTTTTGTGCTTAGCAAAAGGAAAGCTATGGTTCTATGGCCTTCAAATAACATTATTTAGCAAGTCTGAAACACTTCGAGATGCTGTTTGACAAATGTGCGACATGTGTGTGTCTTCATTTACTAATACTAAACAACTAACCTTAGCAGAAAAACGTAGTGCTGTCAATCAAACTTTACCTGCTGACTGGCTATTCTGCCTGTCAATCAAACACCTGACAGAAACGGAGCCTGTCCTTCATCACAACGTTTGGGATTTATTTAAAGACAACGTGACGTGGAAACGGGAGGTCCGGTCTGAAAGCGCCAAACTTTGCACATACAGGTTTTCAGAGATAGAGGTTTATGAAAGTATTTTTTGTGCCCATATGATGTACGCTTTTAGTGATTCTGTGTTAACTTTTATGAATGAGACCCATGACCTGTAAAGTGGCCTGATGTCCGACCTGATATGTTTAATGCCATCCTGTGGAACATTTCTAACAAACCCATGACATCCCTGTCGAAGCAAGCAGCCGACGATCACTCACCAGAAAAGAAGTAAACAGTGCACCGAAAACAAACTAGTAAAACAGATTCAGACTGTGGCACTTCAGTTGACCAATCGATATTTAGCTGAAACACTAAAAACTGCACCAACCTTAATCACACTTTTGTTAACTATTAAAGACTGAAGAAGTTGTGTCCTCTTTGAAACTTTTCCCATTACCCGGGCAAACGAGGAGCGCCCAGCATCTGATAGCAGCGACGCCTTCTTGTTTTTTTCCCGCGGCTCTCTCTCCCTCACAGCTATTGACTCGCCGCGCTTTATAATTGTGACCTCAACTTCTCTGTGTTCGCTCCGTGTTTCCTCTTCTGTGATGTGGCCTCAGCCTTGTAGTGTTGATTAAAGTGGTGCGGGGGAGGACGGAGCAGCGTTTACAGGCACTTTGAGGTGGGACAATGAAAGCGCGGTGCCCAGACATGAGTGCAGACCGTGGGCTAAGAGACGGAGCGGGGATGGGTCTGGGGAACATGAAACGGCAGATCAGTGAGACCACAGTTTGTTCCATCGTCGACAAGACACTCTCAAAGACTGCAGTCTGTCAGAGATGGATGGGGTGACTGACTTAAGCTGCTCCGGAATGAATTTGGGTGAGACCAGTAGCGGTGTGGGGATTACAGTTTTGGGTGGGCCGGAATTGTTTTCGAGCTACGAACTGGAGACTTGCACGGGACTGGTTTGTCGGTCCAATCCCCGTGAGTCCCATTAGGATACAGTCCCGATCAAAGGTGTAAGACCAGTGGAAGAAATGGCAAAAGTCATATTTTGCATGAATGGATCTTGACAAAGTTCCAAGTCAGTAAGTAACAAGAAATGGGAGTGAGACAAAAAAAAAAAAAAAGGTTTGAGTAAACATTTTATTGAAAACAACACTCATTCATTCATTTCCTACCACTTGTTCCCGGTTGGGGGTGACTGGAGCCTATCCCAGTGACTTTGGGCCTTAGGCGGGGTAGAGTTATCATTTAACCTGAACACATGCATGTCTTTGGACCAACGGTAACACGGAGAGGACATGGAAACTCCACCCAGAGAGATTGTGTGTGTTGGGGTGGTCCGGGATTTGAACCCACGATCTCCTTATTGGGAGGCAGAAGCTCTAGCCCAGGGGTGTCCAAACTTTTTCCATCGAGGGCCACATATTGAAATATGGACCAAGCGGTGGGCCGCAAATCAATCGCGAAACATTCAAAAAAGCTGCATTTATCTGATGTTTTAAGCACCACATCTACATTCAGTCTCAGTGCCTTATTATCAGGTCTGTATTGCAGCAAAATATTAATTATTTAGGTTAGAATGATAGAAAATCTTAAATTTGCTGTAAAAAGTACTTCTCAGGACAATGTGGGCCAATCCACCAGGAAGCCTAAGGGCTGAAAAAAATTGATCTGAGGGCCACATTTGGTCCCCGGGCATGCCTGCTCTAGCCGCTCTGCCACCGTGCATGTTTGCTCACACTTGTTGCTCTGACTAAACGCTGTATGTGTTTTAATGATTGTCCGATTATCCGTGCTTGAAAGGTTAAAGGAGGAGCAGAGGAGAGACAAGAGGAGGAGCAGAGGAGAGGAGCAGAAAAGGAGCAGACGGGAGACAAGAGGAGGAGCAAAGGAGAGACAAGAGGAGGAGTAGAGGAGACAAGAGGAGGAGCAGAGGGGAGACAAGAGGAGGAGCAGAGGAGACGCAAGAGGAGGAGCAGAGAAGACAAAAGGAGGAGCAAAAGAGAGACAAGAGAAAGACAAGAGGAGGAGCTGAAGAGAGACAAGAAGAGGAGCAGAAGGGAGCCAAGAGAGGGAGCAAAGGAGACAAGAGGAGGAGCACAAGGGAGACAAGAGGAGGAGCTGAGGAAAGACAAGAGGAGGAGCAGAGGGGAGACAAGAGGAGGAGCAGAAGGGAGCCAAAAGAGGGAGCAAAGGAGACAAGAGGAGGAGCAGAGGAGACAAGAGGAGGAGCAGAGGGGAGACAAGAGGAGGAGCAGAGGAGACAAGAGGAGGAGCAGAGGAGAGACAAGAGGAGGAGCAGAGGGGAGACAAGAGGAGGAGCAGAGGAGAGACAAGAGGAGGAGCAGAGGAGAGACAAGAGGAGGAGCAGAGGTGAGACAAGGAGGAGCAGAGGAGAGACAAGAGGAGGAGCAGAGGAGAGACAAGAGGAGGAGCAGAGGGGAGACAAGAGGAGGAGCAGAGGGGAGACAAGAGGAGGAGCAGAGGGGAGACAAGGAGGAGCAGAGGGGAGACAAGGAGGAGCAGAGGAGAGACAAGAGGAGGAGCAGAGGAGACAAGAGGAGGAGCAGAGGAGACAAGAGGAGGAGCAGAGGAGAGGAGCAGAAAAGGAGCAGACGGGAGACAAGAGGAGGAGCAAAGGAGAGACAAGAGGAGGAGTAGAGGAGACAAGAGGAGGAGCAGAGGGGAGACAAGAGGAGGAGCAGAGGGGAGACAAGAGGAGGAGCAGAGGAGACGCAAGAGGAGGAGCGGAGAAGACAAAAGGAGGAGCAAAAGAGAGACAAGAGAAAGACAAGAGGAGGGGCTGAAGAGAGACAAGAAGAGGAGCAGAAGGGAGCCAGGAGAGGGAGCAAAGGAGACAAGAGGAGGAGCTGAGGAAAGACAAGAGGTGGAGCAGAGGGGAGCCAAGAGGAGGAGCAGAGGGGAGACAAGAGGAGGAGCAGAGGGGAGACAAGGAGGAGCAGAGGGGAGACAAGGAGGAGCAGAGGAGAGACAAGAGGAGGAGCAGAGGAGAGACAAGAGGAGGAGCAGAGGTGAGACAAGGAGGAGCAGAGGAGAGACAAGAGGAGAGACAAGAGGAGGAGCAGAGGAGAGACAAGAGGAGGAGCAGAGGGGAGACAAGAGGAGGAGCAGAGGGGAGACAAGAGGAGGAGCAGAGGGGAGACAAGGAGGAGCAGAGGGGAGACAAGGAGGGAGCAGAGGAGAGACAAGAGGAGGAGCAGAGGAGAGGAGCAGAAAAGGAGCAGACGGGAGACAAGAGGAGGAGCAAAGGAGAGACAAGAGGAGGAGTAGAGGAGACAAGAGGAGGATCAGAGGGGAGACAAGAGGAGGAGCAGAGGGGAGGCAAGAGGAGGAGCAGAGGAGAGACAAGAGGAGGAGCAGAGGGGAGACAAGGAGGAGCAGAGGAGAGACAAGAGGAGGAGCAGAGGAGAGACAAGAGGAGGAGCAGAGGGGAGACAAGAGGAGGAGCAGAGGGGAGACAAGGAGGAGCAGAGGAGAGACAAGAGGAGGAGCAGAGGAGAGGAGCAGAAAAGGAGCAGACGGGAGACAAGAGGAGGAGCAAAGGAGAGACAAGAGGAGGAGTAGAGGAGACAAGAGGAGGAGCAGAGGGGAGACAAGAGGAGGAGCAGAGGAGACGCAAGAGGAGGAGCGGAGAAGACAAAAGGAGGAGCAAAAGAGAGACAAGAGAAAGACAAGAGGAGGGGCTGAAGAGAGACAAGAAGAGGAGCAGAAGGGAGCCAGGAGAGGGAGCAAAGGAGACAAGAGGAGGAGCACAAGGGAGACAAGAGGAGGAGCACAAGGGAGACAAGAGGAGGAGCTGAGGAAAGACAAGAGGAGGAGCAGAGGGGAGCCAAGAGGAGGAGCAGAAGGGAGCCAAAAGAGGGAGCAAAGGAGACAAGAGGAGGAGCAGAGGAGACAAGAGGAGGAGCAGAGGAGACAAGAGGAGGAGCAGAGGAGACAAGAGGAGGAGCAGAGGAGAGACAAGAGGAGGAGCAGAGGAGACAAGAGGAGGAGCAGAGGAGAGACAAGAGGAGGAACAGAGGAGACAAGAGGAGGAGCAGAGGAGAGACAAGAGGAGGAGCAGAGGAGAGACAAGATGAGGAACAGAGGAGACAAGAGGAGGAGCAGAGGAGACAAGAGGAGGAGCAGAGGAGAGACAAGAGGAGGAACAGAGGAGACAAGATGAGGAGCAGAGGAGAGACAAGAGGAGGAGCAGAGGAGAGACAAGAGGGGAGCAGAGGGGAGACAAGGAGGAGCAGAGGTGAGACAAGAGGAGGAGCAGAGGTGAGACAAGAGGTGGCAGGAGAATGAAAATGATGGAAGACAGAAATGTCCAGATGAGTCGTGAGCACAGAGTCCCATGAGACAGAGGACAGACATGTCCCAGTCCAGTGAGCCTGAGCCGGCCCACAGGAGCAGCCCCCCTCTGTCTGCAGGACACCCCTCACCGTCACAACAGACTCCATATAGCTGTTTACCCCGCGTTTTTTTCTCCTGCTTTAGTCCTGGTTTACTCCTGGCTTAGAACTGGTTTAGTCCAGTTTTAGACCTGGGTTAGTCCTGAATTAGACTTGGTTCGGTCTTGATTTAGTCCTGGTTTCGGAATGGTTTAGACCTGGTTAAGTCCTGGTTTGGTACTGGTTTAGACCTGGCTAAATCCTGGATTAGCCCTGGTTTAGACCTGGTTCAGTCCTGTTTTAGACCTGGTTCAGTCCTGTTTTAGACCTGGTTCAGTCCTGTTTTAGACCTGGTTTAGTCCTGTTTTAGATCTGGTTCAGTCTTGTTTTAGACCTGGTTTAGTCCTGTTTTAGATCTGGTTTAGTCCTGTTTTAGACCTGGTTCAGTCCTGTTTTAGACCTGGTTCAGTCCTGGTTTAGACCTGGTTCAGTCCTGTTTTAGACCTGGTTCAGTCCTGTTTTAGACCTGGTTTAGTCCTGTTTTAGATCTGGTTCAGTCCTGTTTTAGATCTGGTTTAGTCCTGTTTTAGACCTGGTTCAGTCCTGTTTTAGACCTGGTTCAGTCCTGTTTTAGACCTGGTTCAGTCCTGTTTTAGACCTGGTTCAGTCCTGTTTTAGACCTGGTTCAGTCCTGTTTTAGACCTGGTTCAGTCCTGTTTTAGACCTGGTTCAGTCCTGTTTTAGATCTGGTTCAGTCCTGTTTTAGACCTGGTTCAGTCCTGTTTTAGACCTGGTTCAGTCCTGTTTTAGACCTGGTTCAGTCCTGTTTTAGACCTGGTTCAGTCCTGTTTTAGATCTGGTTCAGTCCTGTTTTAGACCTGGTTCAGTCCTGTTTTAGATCTGGTTTAGTCCTGTTTTAGACCTGGTTCAGTCCTGTTTTAGACCTGGTTCAGTCCTGTTTTAGACCTGGTTCAGTCCTGTTTTAGACCTGGTTCAGTCCTGTTTTAGACCTGGTTCAGTCCTGTTTTAGACCTGGTTCAATCCTGTTTTAGACCTGGTTTGGTCCTGGTTCAGTTCTGCAGATGTTGTTAAAGCCTTTTGTATCAAATTTTTTCCGTATTTCAAAAGCGTTTGACACTTTTCTGGCCCCGAGGACAAAACCATCTGAAAAGTCTGGCCCTCGGTTAAATAAAGTTGAATAGTCCTGGCCTAAAGCGCGGAGCTCATTAAATGTGTTCTTCTTAATGTGCATTTTGAAGTATTACATAAGTAACAGGAGTGGGAAATGCCAAATATTGCATTTAGAATCTCTTAATTTGCGTAAACGTAAAATTATATGTTTTTTGCATTACAGTTAATGCAAATTTTGAAAGGTGGAAACGCATTTAGACATTTAAGGCAAGACACTATGGGCAGAACCAATTTTTTTTCTCTCAACCTATATGGTTTCATGTGAACAAACTTTGAACGAAATTTGAATTTTAGGTATATTTTCATTCAAATCTGGTTTACCCAAAAAGTAAGTAAGAAATCAAAAATCTCCTTCTGTAATTTTCACTAATATGTGTACAAAATTAGCCAAAAAATTTAAACTGGGTTCCATCCATTTTTCAGATTGAAATGTCCCAAATATGTGCAATTTTGGCCATTTTTACACATAAAATGCTTAATTTCTATAAACGTAACATAATGAACACCTTGTAATAAATGTTTTTCTTACATTGATGTGAGTAAACAACAGAAGTTTCAAATTGATATCTTTAAAATTTAGATTTGTTCCTATATTCACTTCAAGTGTCTAACCTTAAACTCATGAAGGGAAACTTTTGAGGTTTAAGAGATACCACAGCACAGCATTTACTACTACAACATTACCATTACCAAAAATGTCTGTGCCACTATCTGGTTCTTCAGATAGTAATGTTTTGTTTTGTTTTTGTTATGCAGAAGTTGCTCAGGACACTCCAAAAAGGTAAGGATTAGCCAACTTCTACTTCAAAAAACAAAAACAAAAAAAATCAAAAAAAGTCACCATAGCCAAATTTAATGGCAAGAACTATATTTGCAACAACGTATACCACTATTTTGACTTAAAAGGTGTGGTTTTTAAAGTACAGGCATTTTTGAATGTTCTGAAACATAAAAAACAAATGCCACGGAGACCAAAAGTGGGTTTACTATCCAGTAAATGAAAAAGAAAGCATAATATGTCCATGTCTGAGAAGTATTTGTACAGTTATTAGCCTTTGAACACGCTCCTGAGTACCTTATGTTTGGCATCTCATGTTTTAGAACTGGTTCCCAACCTTTTTCACCCAACAACCCCTACTTTACTCATGGATATGTTGATGACCCCAAAATGTTTTTCGTACCTTCGATGCTACTGCCTCATTGTAAAAGTATAATTATTTTGTGGTTAATAAAACATTTGCTGAAGAGTAGGAATTAAAAATACGAAGCAATTAACATGTCATCCCTTCATTAAATAATCTATTTTCTAAAAATCTTGGTGACCCCCTGAGACTCTTTAGTGACCCAAATTTGGGTCCCGACCCCAAGGATGGGAATGACTGAGCTATAAGACGGGCTAAAGAGTTTGGTAACCAATAGTAATCAACTTTCACTGTTCACAAAGAAACAGTGAAAGTTGTGATGCCATGGATCAGTTAAATTAACTGGATGAGACACGCCCCCTCTGTCCTCGAGCCAGATTGATTTGTGGCCGCAAAAACTTACAGGCTGCGTGATCGCTCCCGTCGCTCAAAGCATCATGGGGGATTGTCGTCACACAGTGCCCCTTAAGCAAAGATGGCAGCCTCTGTATCAGGAAGTAATGCAGACGAAAGAATCTTTTTTGGCTTCATGCCCCAGTGAGCACACGCCATAAGGATGAATATGGCGCCATTTTGAAATCATCTTCCAGGATTAATTATAGCTCTATGTGTGATGCAAGCAAATAAAAAAGATACATACAAAAAATACAACTGCAGTTGAATCAACATCTGTCATTGTTACAATCATGAAAGTGTTACATTAAAAAACAAACAGTTAAAGCACACTCAGACCAACATTAAAATAAAGGTAGAATTAAAAAACAAAAAACGTTTTTTTTTTTTTTTTTTTTAATTTAATTTTATTTAAGTTCCAATAGCAATTTGGAGGGATTGACAGAACATGGTTTGAGGTTACTCCAACAATGTTCACTGTGTCTTCTTTAGTTATATCCACACAAAGACAGGTCAATACCTTAGTGTGGATGTGGGGGTTGGGGTTGTGTCCAGATTTCAGATGGAGGATTCAAACTCAAATGTTTTCACCTCAGTTTATAAACCAAGGTTAAAACATCTGGATTTGTGGTGGGTTACCTGGACTGTGTTAATTTTGTGTCCAGATTCTGAAGCAGTTCAGTAATCTGTGACTCTTTCTTCCTCTCTCTTCCTTTGTGGATGCGCCCAGGTCCTGCAGCTCTTTTCTGGCCTTTTGAAGGTCTTTGGTCAGCGACTCGTTAATCAGTGTTTTTTCTTTAAGTTCTCGCTGGAGTTTGATGTTCTCAAGAGCTCTGTCGTCTTTCTCGTTTATGGCGGTCACAAGCTGCTCCCTCACAGACGTGTGTTTGATTTTTGTGTCCTCGAGCTCCCTCCAAGCAGCCTTGAGATAGTCTGCTTGCATTTTGTTGAGAAAGTCTTTTTTCTCGCTTTCATGCTCCAGTTTTCTGGCAAATTGTGCCATCTCCTCCGTCTCTTTTCTGGCGCTCTGAAGGTCGTCTGTCCTCTGCTGGAGTTCTTCCTGGAGTTGGTTCTCCTGGTCCTTCTGTTCTGCCAGACGCTGCATTAGTTTGCCGTTCTCCATGATCTTGTTGTCAATCTCCTTCAGGGCGTTTGTGAGCTGTTCCCTCAGAGACACATGTGCGTTTCTGGTCTCTGAGAGCTCCTCTCTTGTGGAGGTAAGGGAGGCGGCTAGAAGTCTATTTTCATGACTTTTGTCTTCTGTGCTTTTAGCGAGTCCAGTCATTTCCTCTAGCTCTCGCCTCGTCCTCTCCAGATCCTCTGTGAGAGATGCAATGCGCTTGGTTTTCTGCTCGCATTCTTTCAAGAGGTCGAGTTTGACTTTCTCCCGCTCTGACAATGACATTACCATCTGTACGGCATGTTTGCTGATGTACGCCTCCAGTACCGAAATCTTTATGTTCTTGGATTCAATTTGATCCGTCAGAACATTCATGGCTGTCTCTGCTTGGTAGAGACGAGAGTTCTTTTCTTTAAGTATTAGGGAGTATTTCTTCTCCATAGATTCAAGTTTGTTTTTTAGTTCTTGAATCTGCCTGTCTTTATCGGAGACACGGCACCTTGGGAAAAAGTTCCACATGGCTGCTTCTTAAAAGTGTTCCAATAACAGCCAAAACAGTGCTCACAAGGCGTCCTTAAAGGTTTGGCGATACAAGCTAAAACGAGATATCTGCTGCTGAGAAAGACGTGTGCTTCTCCTACTGAAGTCTGGATCAACTGTGAACTCAGGACTTGTGTTTTAGTACTAAGTAGAACACCTGTGACATCATCATCATGTGTCATAAAGCCAAAGAATGGAACTATGACAACGGAATACTGAGGTTTGGTTGTCATGGCAGCGGAATGCTGAGGTTGGTTGTCATGGCAACGCATTCCAACAAGTGCTGTCTAAAATTGCAATGAGTTATAACAGTGGTTCCCAACCTTTTTCACCCAGCTACGACCAATTTTACTCATGGATATGTTGACGACCCCAACATCCTTTTCCTACCTTTGATACTACTGCCTTATTGCAAAAACAGAATTATTTTGTGGTTGATAAAAATTGTTGCAAAGAGTAAGAATTAAAAATACTTTAAAGAAGCAATTAACATGTCATCCCTTCATCAAAATTCACAATTCTAGTTTGGACCTCTTTTCTAAAAAATGTTGGGGATCCCCTGAGAATCTTTAGTGCCCCAAATTTGAGTCCCAACCCCAAGGATGGGCGCCATCTACTGGTAGCTTAAACAGGCTTAAACAGCAGAAAAGTCTTGGATAAGTGATGTGAGATGAGTTCAGCAGGGAGTGTTTTTGACGGTAGAGAGAATTTTCTAACCAGTATTCCTCAAACTAGCGTGAATGAAGCTAAATGCAACTCCAAGTATGTTTTTGATGACAGAGCATTGTTAGAACATGATTAAAAGCTCAAAAAAAACACTGTAGCAGAATATGAGTCCTTTAACAAATATACATTTGTGAAGCTTCAAGACATCTCTAAAATATCTCCCCCGACAAGACTCTCAAAGCTTATTCTGAGATATTTTTTCACACCCACAGCCATCTTCCACCTTTTTTAAATTTTAGGCCTTGGAGTCATTGCCAAGAAGATCAAAAGTGTCTTGAAAAAGTCCTTGAAACAGATGAGACGACTCCAGTTGGTTCATTGTAGATTCGTCTGTCAGCCCGGGCGTTTCATCTCTATCACGACGCTGTTTGTGGTCTGCACACGTGCTCTCACATAACACATGCAGCAAGGCGCACCGGGCATTTAGCTCGAGATGGGAATTACCTGTTTACCTAATTAACAGCACTTGGCTGGAGGCTAACGATATGCAAACGAGGATGGTAAAAATAAACAATGCTAAAATCAAACGTTTCCTCTTCGTGACCCGCCTCCAGAGAACGTTTCCCTGTGACTGGATCAGCAGCAGATGGGGAGGAGAACACTCTAAAGCCTTTAAAGCAGTTTGTTTCAGGCGCTAATGTTGTTGTGTACACGCTAATACTGCACATGCTAGTGACAGGGGGATATATAAATCTAATGTAATTTGATTGAGATTGTTTGCCTTCTGGGAACAGTAGCTCCAGCAGAGAGTATTAAAAACCGCCAAGGTTTTGAAGGGGACATTATAAATATGCTACAGACGCCTTTGTGTTAGTAATTCCTATTTTAGCTTTGCTGGTGACTCTGGCGGTGAAACAGTCATTTAGTAACATCACAGTGCACATATTTGGAGAAGAACTGCTCAGAACAGGTCCAGTGATTCTTTGTTTATTGTGGACTTAAAATGCAAAATGAACCTTTAAGAGCTAAGGCCCTCCGATTTTCACCCATCCTCACCCAGTGTCTTTTAATTGTAATTTTCCAAATTAAAATAAGTATTTTAAGAATATACTTGCTCCAAAATACATGTCCTACACCAGTGGTCCCCAACCTTTTTATCACCGCGGACCGGTCAACGCTTGACAATTTTACTGCGGCCCGGTAGAGGAGGGGGCGTTTATCATAATAAACGTGAATCCACTGTGTACCTGTTTTTGGTTTTTTTTTTTTTTTTTTCAAAATAGTCCAGGGGCTTTTAATCCAGGGTGCCTGGTCTCTAAGTGGCAAAGCAGCTTTGAAGGCTTCATTGCCTCATTAGAGCCGTAGGATTCACGTAGGATTCACGTAGGATTCACGTAGGATTCCTGGTATTGTCTTGTTTCTGACTCATTTTGTTGCTTGAGGGTTAAATTTTAGCTCAAATGACCGAGATGTAACCATCAATCTGGTCCAAAAATTCAAGCCCGACCCGGCCGAGCCCGCACACGTACTGTCCGAGCCCGAGTCATTTGCTGCAAGATTCGACCCGAACCCGACCCGGGACCGCGCGGATACTGTCCGAACCCGACCCGGGTCCGCGCACGTGTAGAACCGGAGTTACGTAAACTGAGTTCCTGCAAAGTTTTATCGGCAGAATAAGCGCCTGACAGGGCTTCAAGTGTTTAGTGTTCTACCTGCACCAACGGGACGCCTCCTGTCCCAGACGGGCCTGTTCCTCCGCTGACACTGGCCCACATGATCTCTCTCCCTCGCTCCTTTCGTCTCTCTCTCTCTCCTCCGCTGCTCTTTCTCTCTTTTTCTCTCCTCCGCTCGTGTAGCAGCCGCGCTTTCATTAATGTCTTTTCTCACGTCACATATTTTAACCACTTTATTCGAGGATGAGGAGGAAAACATCACAGCACTGGCTGCTCACGCGCTCTTTCGCCGTGGAGCGCATGTTATGCACATGCGCGCCTCTGCCCCCTCAGCCGCCCGACTCAGCCCGACAGCAGAGCGGAAAACGTGTACCCGAACCCAGCCCGAATTGCGGGTCGGGTTCTGACCAAGAATCTAAGATCTTATGTATCTCAGAAATTCAAAATATATTCAAAATAAATGATCGCTCATACTCTGATAATAAATTAATTATTTGTTGTGCGGGCCGGTCCAAATTAATCCACGGACCGGTACCGGTCTGCAGCCCGGGGGTTGGGGACCACTGTCCTACACCATTCGGTTGGTTTCTGATATGCATGGAAGCAATGTATGTGCAGAGGAAAAGATACTGCACTGCACTTACATACATTTATTTGATATTTAAAGGAAAAATAATGCTTGATTTCAAATGGCTCTGCTTCATAGTAGACAATCCAAATTGACTACAGTTATTGTCCAACTATGTATATTGAAATGGTGCATATTATAATATTATTGTGCCAATAACCGTGTATAGCTCTATCCAGACGGATAGACCCCTCACTATTTGTAATGATTACGGAGGTAGTATAGAACGTCTGTAATTTGCAATATAATAATTCCCCCGCAAATGACCTCCTGTACCACCAGATTTCAAAGATAATAGTAGTCCCACGTGAACAGGCGTTTCTGTCATTTAGGTGTTATTTGGCCTGGATTTGGCGGGAGCGCATATCAATTTGGCGCGCAGCATATACACAGAGCGGTGTGAGTATGTGTGTGTGTGTGTGTGTGTGTGTGTGTGTGTCTGTGTCTGTGTGTCTGTAATTTTCTGTATGCGAATGTATGAATGCGTCTCATGAAACTCAGATGTAATAAGGTCATTTCTCAATCATAAGGTCCAGAGGTAAAGTCCAAAGTCCAAAGTGCAACTGAAATAAAGTAAATGTTTACACTTATTCTGCCTAAAAATGATGAAATAGTACTTGGTGACTTGTCACCTTATTCCCCCATTTCCCCTTCAGGTGCTTAATGTAATTAAGTCTAATCAGCATATAGATTAGCTGATCCATTGTGTACAGCTTCAATGGCGCCCCCTGGAGGTCTTTTGTGAAGCTTAGAGGGAGCACCATATGATTACACATCATTTTGTGCTAATTTTTTTGTTCACGTTTGTGTCCTGTGTCCCATAATGTCCTTGGCTTGAGTGTTCAGAAAATGTCAGCTCCCCCTTTACCCGCCCACTTTCCTGTACTAACTTGAGTTTATTCAAAGACCTCAGACATTTTAGACATTCAACAAAAAACACATCCACCCCTTTTTTCTTATATATAATAACAAGTAAATAAGCAGAATCATGCTGCTAACTGGATTTTATAGCAATGTAGGACCAAAATATTTACCAAACTGACTGACATGGAGTTATTGTGATAATGAAAAATCCTGATCAGAGCACCTCTAATGATGACCAAGAAATCCCACCTGATAAGTCAGTTAGCGGTCCCTTATCACAGAGTAAAATATGTTCCTCACCAATCTAAGGATACGTCCAACCATCAACCTGAAGCGTCTGATAACTAAACATGTCCACAGACTATGTTTAAGAGAACACAATGGATTACTCATAAACCCAATCTATAATTCTCCTAATTTTCTTAACCAGATGTCAATGGTCCCATCTCTGTTAATGTTGTTCTTTACAGTGAACAAAACATAGAATAATGATCTGTACTTGTACTTTAGAACCACTCAGAGGGAGGCCACCAATGTAAAGAGTATTACTCAGACCTTGTAAATAATTATATGCATAGAAAATGACATAGCTCATTGGTTGGGTTAAAGTACACAGATTTTGCTCCAGTGACTTTTCTGAGTTTTTAACCATGTTCTAACAATGGTCCGTCATCAAAAACGTACCCGAAGTTGCATTCAGTTACATTCACGCTGTTTTGAGGAATGTTCCTTAAAAAATCCTCCCCCCTCCGGGCATCATACACACTTACTGCTGAACTCCCTCGATCTGGGATGTATTTTCGGATTATCTACGTCACTTATCTGAGAATCTTCTGCTGTTTAAAGTCCTTAAACAATTGTCAGACTCGTTCTGAACATTTCTGCCATCTAAACATGGTAACTGCTACAGTAAATCCGCATCATAATGTCTTTTCAGTGCCAATTTCACTTGATTGTATATTGCTGGCGCCAACTGCTGGCTGGATGCACTCAGTAAGTGTCATTTCATACTGGCTGATAAAAAAAAAAGTAATTGGATGAATAAGTAACTTTCTCTTGTTATAAAACATGAGATGGCAAATTGAAGGTAATCAAGAGCATGTTTAAAAGCAGAAAAATGCGGAATATTTTTTTCTTTAAAGCCACAATTTGTGTTTTGTTTTTTCTGGTTTGAGCTTTACTAAACTGGCCAGGAAATCTACGCTATAATTAATGTATGTTTCTTGTGCCATTCCATCCACTTTGTTCACTTCACATTTTCTGACCTTACTCAAACAACTAAAAAATGTAGGTCTGGAGAGGAAAGAGTAACAGACAGTGACAGACGAGGACTGAGGACCTATTTATTGTCTTTCTGGTTGAATTTAGTCTCCAGCTTTATAAACCGGGACACTATTAGGCAAAGTTGGTCTCATATTGGCTCTGCTCCAGAGCGCACCCCTGAATGCGCCGTGACACAGGCTTAAGTCTAACCCACTAGCGCTGAACAATAGCCACTCCAGCCCTCTCGCTGCACATAAAGGGGATGTGAGTCTTAAACATGAGCATACGCTAAAGCTAAAACAAAAGAGGCCATCTGAACTTGTTGTGCTACAGATGCCATAATGTCCCGGTCCATTACCCGCGGACTCAACCCAAACATGTGCGCGTGGGCCGCCACTTTCACACACGAGCAGATTTCCGAGCGCCGAGCACATGCGCACGCTGAAGACAATGAGATGCAAGCTAACGCAGCCAAGAGGTAATGAATTTGTTAATCCCTGAATCATGAATACATTACGGTTTGCGAGGTTAGACTGTCAGTTTGTTCCTTCATCATGAGAGAAACGGGTGTTGTTCTAGTTTGACCAGTAAAAGACACATATTCTGCTTTATTTACATGGATCTACTAAATTAACTAGAGACACCTGTAAGTTGTGTTTTATTTCATTTCAGACGCTTTGACATTTGATCTAATATGAAGAATACAGTTACAATCACACAAGCGAACGCTGACACAAAAACTTGCAAGCTGCGTGGTCGCTCCCGTCGCTCAAAGCATCATGGGGGATTGTCATAACACGGCGCCCCTAAAGCAAAGATGGCAGCCTCCATATCAGGAACTAATGTGGACGAAAAAAACTTTTTGACTTCATGCACCAATGAGCACACGCCATAGGGATAAATACGGTGCCATTTTGAAATCATCTTCCAGGTTTAATTATAGTTCTATGATTATTTGTCTTGTTATTGGCCTTTAAACATGTTCTTGAGGATCTTTGGTAACTGTAGCTGTAGCTTTAGGACTCAAAATAATGTTCATGTAGACGTTAGGCAGAGTTAGGCGTTCCCCCGTCAGGATTTGGTGTTAGCGCGCTATCTACAAGCACGCGTTTGTAATGAGTGTGATTTGAGACAGAAATGTTCAGTTTGGCGGTGGACTTTAAAAACGGTACAAGTGACATCAAGATCTCTGCTTTTGAGGTCACAAATTGGGTAAAATTGAAACTAGGTGTTTTCTGAGTCTCTAAGGGACATGAGCGGGATTAATGAAGCGAAATACACTAGTGGGAAGTGCAAAAGTATAATTACTGTACTTAAATAACATTTTAGGTGTCTGTGCTTTGCTTTAAAATAATTTTCCGTGGATCTCTTTTTTTTTTTTTACTTTTACTTCACTGCCTTTGAGAGCAGATATCTGAACATTCTACTCCACTATATATGTTTTAACTGGACTGAGAAACAACTAAATAAACTCTTGTTTGACTTGATTAAACAGACAAATTAGATGAAACTCATGATTTATTCAGAATTCTAAGTCAGTGGTTCTCAAACTTTTCCCCCCATGTACCACCATAGAAAGGATTTGGCTTTACCACCAAATCTAAATATGTTCTATAACAGGACTATTTCAGGTCTAAATGAGAACGAAACCAGATCTGAAGTAGGAATACACCATTGCCACAGTAGTTTTAAGAGCAAAAAATTGGAATAAAATGTACTCTAAATTAAGAAAACATTTCACTCGAAGAGGTGTCCACGTACCACCAGAAGAAGTTTGCGTACCACCAGTGATACACATACCACAGTTTGAGGTTTTTTTTTTTTTTTTTTGCACGTTCTTGATGACACCCAGACTAAGGGTTTCGAGTTCAACCAAAACATATGAATGAATGACTTGATAAATAAGATTTGTGAAGAGTCCCTAATGTTCAAAATCAGCATTTAAATGACCAAATAGTGTCACTAAATATGTGGGAAATACATTTACTTTTAAACGTTGTAATGCTTTACTTAAGTAGATTTTCTACTTTTACTTGAGTAATGTTGCTGTTCCTTTTGTACTTTCACTTAAGCGACACATATTTAGTACTTCTTCCACCACTGGCTAAACATAGCTCCAGATATGTTTTTGATGAGAGATCAACATGGTTAAAAAAAAAAAAAAAAAAAAGTAAAATTTACCTAATATATTTTAAGGGACTCTACCATCTGTGCTGAAAGTAGTTACTGTGTAATCTGTGTATTTGATGAGATATAGTTACTTTTGCGGCTAGCACAGTCCATATTGATGAATAGTGTAAAAAGTAAAAGTGAAAATAAGCAACCTTGAGGTTGCCCTGTGTTTAAATGGTAATTATCTTTTAATTCGATTCAATTTCTAAAACACTTCCTTTCAAATTTAGTTAATTATTTGCTTCTCTGCAAACATTATTTATCCCAAGAGTAAGTAGAGATGTAGTCTGTGCAGCCGCTGTACCTGTAACTGCAAAAAGTAAAAACAAAGGGTTAAACAAATTGTTTAACAAAGACAGGACATGATCAGGGACTCCTCCCTGTGGGCGGGGCTTTCACAGATCAGAAGAGCATATAAGTCGGAGTTCTCAGATCAGTTCTACTGTTTGAGAAGGACTTTCAGATAGAAGTCGAAAGGTTTTGATTCTCAAAACAATGTCCAGATGACAACTTTTGAAATATTTTCTAAGATATTCATACTAATATATACATTTAACATAATTATAATTAACATTATTTTAATTTAACTTTAGGGCTGCAACAGTTATTTGGAATAATTCCTATTAAGATAATTGTTATTTTGTTTTGTAATCGTTAACTGGATTGTACAGACTGTTAAACACATGCATGAAGTCTTTTTTATAACAAAGATAGTGTCATTATTAAATCAAAATGTCAATTCAAAATCATCAATTTCTAATTTTCATCAACAGTACACTTTATTCACAATATTCTAAATCAAAAAGCCTTCAGTCACCATATTTGGATGAAAATGTATTTGAAAAATATCAGTGTACAAGAGAAATAATCGTTTGGCATATCGACTTATCAAACTTTTGTTTTTTAAATTGCAAACTTGTGTGATAAAATAAAAGTTGTGTGATAAAATAAAAGTTGTGTGATAAAATAAAAGTTAGTTGCAGTCGTTTTTTGCAGTGTATCCAAACCAGACAAACAGAGGACTCTCGCCTCTCTCTCTCCTGCAGCAGAAAGGACCCCACACTGACACTGTGCCCTGTGTGTGTGTGTGTGTGTGTGTGCGCGTGTGTGTGCTCTGTGTGTGTGTGTGTTCTCTGTGTGTGTGTGTTGTGTGTGCGTGTGCCCTGTGTGTGTGTGTGTGTGTATGTTGTGTGTGTGTTCTCTGTGTGTGTTGCGTGTGTGTTTGTGTGGTGTGCTGTGTGTGTGTTGTGTGTGTGTGCTGTGTGTGTGTTGTGTGTGAGTGTGTGTTGTGTGTGTGTTTGTGTGGTGTGCTGTGTGTGTGTGTGCTGTGTGTGTGTGCTGTGTGTGTGTGTGTTGTGTGTATGAACGCTCCTGTTGTCTTTCTCTGCCCCAAAGCGTAAAGATTCAAAGCCACATTCCGCCCTTGTGTGGGTCCATTGTGAGAGCGACGTGCACCAGTCCCTGATGAGCACCACTGCACTGGATCATCTCTCTTTCCAAGCGTTTTATTGTCACCTGCTGACTATTCAGTGTTTCATAAAAGAAAATCATGTGTCACTTTGTGAGCAACAGAGTGCAAGTTTTGAAAGGCCAGTTGTATCTGCAGAAATGGTTTGGTATTTAATCAACTACTCCACTGATTTTGTCTGGTATTTTAACACTGCTGTGAATCATTCCTCTCTTAAGCCTTTTTTATCAGCTTTAATATCTACAAATATGGTTTTGGTGTTGATGTTTATTTAATTTATTAATTTTAAAAGGGGACCATGTGCAATTAGAACATAAATGTTACCATTTGATGCATTGTACCAGAGTCATCCTTAGGCTAATTTACATCTGCAGTCCCCTGACAGGGAAAAGCACAACCCAAAACATTTAACAACTACACCAACAATGGGTTGAACACAAAACATACACTCAATTACATACACTCAAACACATAGACCATTTACTCATAAAATAAAATCTATGACATTGCATGTACTTTTCATTCTCAAACAATATAGTCCTACTGTCCCCAACCACTGTTTCGGGGCAAAAAGGAAAATATGATACATTTTCAAAGGAGACATTCATGCTTTTTCAGGTACTTGGTATTAAACTGGAACATAAGTAGACTATAATTTTACATTCTGTTCATTGTAAACGGCATTATTGATCTAAAACGGCTGTAATAGATACAGGTCCATTGACCTCCTGTTCAGAACTGGAGAACTGATAAGCTCCGCCTCTTCAAAGTGACAATTCATAGTAACAAGCAGCTGATTGTCATTTACATGGTTTTAAAAAAAAATTTAAGCGGGTACGAGACATTTTAGACCTCTACATTCACAGGAATTAAGCAAATAGATTGAAATTATCCTGAGGCAACAATCTGTCTTGTCTACAGCTTGTATATCATGTAACATGCACTGTCCGACCAAATAAATAAACCAACAAAGGAATAACAGTCCCAGAGCATCCCCTGTTCTTGACCCTCCTTCTCGGCAAGAAAAAAAATACAAAAAACCTAGTAAAAAGTAGAAACCTTGAGGAGAACCACAGTGGAAGAGAAATCCTACTCCCATAGACGGATAGACACTCGAGAGGGCTAGGGCCAGACCAGGGCGTCCAGCAGATCAGGGGCATTAGGTCCTGCCAGATAAGAAGCGTCCACCTGCGTCGACTGCAGATGAAAAGCAGCTAAATCTGGTGAAGATTATCTTTTCTTTTCCTAAGGTTAATGAAAACGTTCATGATCCCAGACAAATTAAGACAAAACTAAACTTAACACGCTGCAGATGACATCATAACCAGAAGAAGGTGTTGTTGTTGTGTCCTTGGACAAGACTCTTAACCCTCCCTGCTTATGTCTGTGTGTATGAGTCATGGTGTTTGTGGGAGACGTGCTGATTGGCAGATACAAGTCTCAAAAGAGTGCCATAAGTGTTTTAGTCCTAGATTAGTCCCGGTTTATTCTTAGTTCCTAGTGTACAAGGCTTGACAGTTTGGGTATTGCTGCTCATCATCTCTCTGTAGCCTTCTAATCTCCGGCTTTTAAATGCTTAATATCAGCCGACTGTGAGCTGTACTGTAAGATCTCGTCGTCTCCTGGCAACCGACTGCTCTTCTGTACAATTAATCCTCCGCGTCTTGGACATATGGTGCAAAAGTGGGTCTTCGTTACCGTCGTCAATATTTTAATGCAGTGTCACATCGAGGCCAATAAATAGCCCCAATTAGAACCAAAATCCCGAGCTCCTTGTTCTCATAAATGATGCATGAGACTTGGAAGCAACAAAAGCGTGCGTTGAAAGGCTGTTTAAGGAAATATCGGAAGTGGATAATCGTCTGGAAACTCACAGTGAAGAAGAGAAGAAGAACAGAGTGTGAGTCAACAAGAGAACGTTTGAGTTCAGGGTGAAAGAAAAGAAAACTCTGAGATAAAATACGAATTTTTGTAAATAGTTAATGTACGACATGTTTCACAGAATGTTAAAAGTGCACAGTGTAACTTATTTTTTCTCTCTCTCTCAAGCTTTTGCATTTAAAACACATAAGAGCAGACACTTTTTTTTTTTTTTTAATTAAGAAAAGATGCAACAGAAGAAGAAAAATTTGCAGCACGACCAAATTTAAATTTAAGTCCCATTTAATCCAAAGTCTCTCAAGTCATTCCTTTACATACTTTGAATTTCAGTCACAGTCCGGTCCTTGATTGTTGGTTCTTTTGGGATCATCCATGTCTTTGTGACGGCCTTCTTCGCCTAAGGTATCCATTTATTGTGTTCATGTCAGATATGTGGGTGTCAAGTATTACGATAACGATATTATCCCGATATGTTCCCCTCATTTACATATATTTTTAACATTTCTTTTCCAGGTATAAAGCATAACAATTAAGCACCCAGCTCTTACTTCAAATTATCGTAGCTTAGGTTCAAATATAAACACACTGGAGACATTTGGAGTGTTAAGACCTGGAGTTACTTCGTCCATTACTTTGCAAATCATAAAAATACATTACTCGGGCATTTTAAACACTTCAGACAGTTTATTCACCTCGAAATAGTGAACAAATTTATGAGGATTTTGAAGCAAGAGCTCAATCACAAAACACTTAAACATTCACTTGCCGTTTCTGTACTTTGCTAAATGGCGCTGAACATTTAAGGGTGCCTCTGATTGGTCAAAAGTAAAAACAAGCTTGGGCGCACAAGAAACGCAACATTAATGCATTTAACCGCCAGAAATGAACGCACGTCTTTGCGATACACATACAGCACTTGTTATTATTGCGATAACGATAACGATTTTTTATCAATGACGTCTTTTATCTAAGGTAAAGCCTTTTTTTAAATCGCACCGACCTTGAAAGGACTAGTCATGCTTTTATCAGCTCAAGAATAGACACTGTAATGCACTTTATGTCGGTGTCTCCCACTCTGCCCTCGGTCGACTCCAACTCGTGCAAAACGCTGCAGCTCGCTTTTTGACACACACGCCCAGACGTCACACATCGTCTAAGTTCTGTTCGCGCTTCATTGGCTCCCAGTTTGTTTTAGAATTGATTTTAAAATGTTGCTCTGTGTTTATAAAGCTCTTAATGGCCTTTCCCCTTCTTATTTGACTGAGCTCTTATCAGTTCGGAACCCAAGTCGGGATTTAAGGTCAACCAACCAACTTCTACTGGAAGTTGGCCCTAAACCCTGGAACAAACTGAAGTGAACCATCACAGACTTGAGCCTTTTTAAATTCAGGCTTAAAACTCACTTATTCAGACTTCTTTTAACACTCAGTAGTGCAGTGACACGTATCTTTATTTTTTGTACAGTGAATGTATTGTATTATGATTGTATGCATTTTTATTTCTATTTTTCTGTATTTTACTGGAAAACCCTTTGGTCACCTTCGAGTGTTGTAAAGGGCTCTATATATAAACCTTGATTGATTGATTTTTGCGATCTGTTCACAACTCTACTGCGTAACTTTAAAGTGTTTTGTTCATAATCACGGCTCAGTTTAATCAGCTTTATCCGCTTTCATTTAGTCATTTTGTGTCCAGTTGTTTTTCCAACGTTTGCAATGCATTGTGGTCTACATTCATGCCTCCTTTTTTCCGCCAAAACACCAGAGCCCTAAACTTAACCAAATTATCTGTTCCCCTCTCCCAGCGACCCAGCATATTACCCATCGATACGTTGGCGACCAGCTGTCTCATAAGGACATTTTATATTATTTCCAGGTTAATAAAGCTGTTATAGAATAGTAATGATTATAGAATATTTTATTAAAGCAGTTAACATGCCATCCCTGCCTTGAATCTACACAATCTGGTTTGGACCTCTCTCTAAGCACCCCCAGGGACCCATGACGATCGAGTAAGAATGCTTAAGTGTCTCATATTATGCTAAATGAACCGTGCTACAACATTGTTCCTCGTCAAAACCACACCTGGAGTTGTATTTAGCTTCGTTCATGCTTGTTTCATTAATCTTGTGTACAATGTCCTTTGCCTCTGAGCTTCAAAAAACATTTTCCAAGGATTGTTACATCATAGATAGAAACCATGTGCTGTTTTTAAATTCATAAATCACTGCCAGACTCGCTGCTACCAGATCTCGGCATGGGAAGATCTGCTCTGAAATGTACTGTGTTTAAGATCTCAAACTTGATGTCATAAAACAAAGGTACAAGAGCATGTTTAAAGGCCAATGTCAATTAAAACAATGTTATTTTAATGTGTCCTTCAAGGTGAGACACTGCAGGTGAATAGGAAAAAAATCTAAATTAAAAGATATTGCTCTATTAAAAGATCATTTGAAACTAGTAAACTGTAATTTACTCACATGACAGTAAGAAAAGATGTAGACGTTTTTCATTGTGTATCGTCTTTGTGTAGAAATAGTAGAAAGACATTTTATGTGTAAAGATGACCAAAAATACAAATATTTGGGACATTTCAATCTGAAAACTGGACAGAACTATCTGTACATGTCTTGGTTCATTTTGTACACATTAAAGGTGTATTAATACCTTGTAAGTATAAATTCTAGTTTTACACCAATCAGGTATCTGTGGAGAAATCTAAAAAATCAGTTTAGAATTACAGGAAGTAAACAAATTGATCACATCACACTAGGGAGACAAAGGTTATGCATAATAATAACAAAATAAACTACTTTTTTTTTTACCCTTTAATTATTGATTAACAAAATAAAGGTGTTTTCGTGTGAACTAATTATAACCAAAACTTGGCCTAAAATTCTAATTCCTAATTTAGAATTAGATATCAACAAATCCTTCTGTACGATCTGTCAGAAACATTAATTAATTAATCATTAAATACAAGATTGTACGGTTTGGTGTATGAACTACTTTAAGGCTGATCTTTATGTCTTTCTGGGAGAAAAATGCATTTTAAGAAAACGGCCTTTGAAGTTATAATGTCCCAGAGAAATCTACTGATGAAGTCAATGGAAGAGTAAAACATCTTTAGGAGCTGATTGTTCCGTTCATGTTTACACAAAATTGCCCCCAAAAAAAAAAAAAAAAACAAAAACAAAAACAAACATGCATTTTAACTGTGTTCATGTTCACTTTTCCACAGCTCTGACCTGTAAATTGGACATATGGCTCCTCCCACTCACCTCCACGGAGATAGTTAAGCATATTGCCATACTGCGAAACATCCCAGACAAGGCAATACCACCTGAAGCGGCGACAGACTCTGCGCCAGGAAAACGACAAGGTGCACCTTTAAGTAATGCCTTTCTAACCTGAAGTAAAAACTCAAAGGGAGAGAAAGTGCCCTGAACAGCTGTTATTTACGGCGCCGAACCTGGAGCAGAGATGTGTCAGTTTTGAGCGAGCGATATCGACGTGTCTGACTGAAGTGTAAATCAGTGACAGTACAAGGACACAGCCACCGGGGGCAGCAGACGATCGATACGGGAGCTCAAAGTGGCCGGGCGCGTCTCATGTGCGCTCTGTATTAGCATTCCCCGGCTCTGCGTGTGGCTCCGGCAGGTTTAAGGCGAGATGGTGGAAGGACGGAGCGTGCAGAGGGTTAAGCTCCGGGTGGAAGGTGAAGAATCTTTATTAAACACACATCTGCATTAGACCCATAAACCAATGGAGCGGGCGGTCACTTTCCAGCATCCAGACGCCAATCTCCAGAGCCATGTTTGTCGGCACACTGCAAAAATTCAATATCTTGTCTTGGTTAAAATGACCTGAATTCGGAATAATAATCTTAAATTGAATTGTTTTGTTCGTTCGTTTTTGAGTGATGTCGAATATTTCACTGAATTCAACATATTTTGGACTGTTTACAAGATAATTTTGCTTGGAATAAGAAGAAATACATTAAAAAAGCACCCTTAAATAACAACAGTATGGGTGACCTTTTAAAAAGCCCTTTAAAAATATGTCCATGATGATATTTTTCACAGTAAAAGTGTGAATTTCTTTGCTAAATAAGTTCTAGTAATCAATATTCTACATTTCTTTCTATCCAGAGGGAGGTTTGGCATGGTCTTTAACAACATTCAGCCTGTTGTTGCCCTTTTTGCCAAACCTATCTCTCCCAGGGATTTAATAGTTATTTAAACTTTATTTTATTATAAGCATTCGTTTGAGTGTATTGCAGTCTGTTTTTTGTTTTTAACCTTTTTACCCCCAAACTACTGGAATCAGAATGTTGAAGCACAGGCCCGCACTGGAGACGCATGTTAGAGAGAAAAACAAACTTTACCTGGAATTTATTTTGTTTATTTCAACATGAGATAGCTTATGCAAGGTACTAAAGGCTAATAACAATACAAATAATGCATAATATTTTTCCTGTAAGGATTTTGAACTGAGAAAAAGACACAAAAAACACTTCAACCTTTACGTAAACATGAGTAATATGGTTTTACATTGTGCTCTATGGAGAAAATGAATGTTTCTTTATTATTTTTTCACTTCAGTCACAATGGACTGGCCACTAGTCACAACAGATGTAAGCAATACTCTATCCAGTGTTTTATAGATCCGTGATGTAAACGTACTGATGTGAATTAGGACAACATAGCTGGAGGACTTTAGGTCTTTGGCCCAAATCAGGGCTGAAATAATAAAATGTTTGACGTCGCTCTTTACAAACTTACCTTGAAAACCTCGCTATGGGGTGAGTGTGCAAAGGTCTTTGTTACTGAGCCACAAAAAGACTCATTAAAGCACATTGCTCAGTTTTTCGCCTCTCTTTCTTTCACAGCGCTTTAAATTAATCCGATTCTTTAGCTTGTGTAACCCCGGTTTTGAATATGAGCTCCTGAGTAAACATACGGCCAATTTAAATTCCTCCTCAGAACATGATGTAACTGTGCCATTTTTGGACCAATCTTTCCCTGCTTGAACTCAAAATGCCTCGGAAATTTACCCAATAAAGGTAATCAACTAAACTGACCTAAAATCTCTTGCTAACTCGTTACTCGTCGTGCCGTTTAAATGCAGTTGTTTCCCTGCACCTGGTAAAACAGCTCAATATTGTCTGTGGTTTGTTGTCATCTGATGTAATAAATCAAATTGTTGCTCGGCTTGGCATGTCGGTGCGGCGCATGACAGATTCCATAAAAACTCAATTTCTACTCGATTTTCTCACCGCATGCAAAAGAGGCAACAAAAAAATCATTATAAAGAAGTGTTTTCCAATGCGCTGACGTGAAAATAGAGCTGTAGCGAAGGTTCAGACTGGGAGCATCGGTCTTGGGAGAGTCAGGAAAGGCAAAGCCAGACCTGATCTTATTGCTGAGTTTTTCCTCAATGTTGCTGTTCAGAATTGAAAGAGCTGTTGGGTTTCTGTGCGTACCTTCCCCATGTGGAGGTGATGATGGGTAACGAAAAGGTTCATATGGAAGCAGAGTGAGCCTTAAAGGTCAAACATTATGCATTATTTGTTTTGTTATTGGCCTTTAAACCTGCTCTTGGGTGTCTTTACTTTGACATATCATGTTTTAGAACTAAAAATAAAATGTTTTTTTTTTAACAAAGAACAATATAACTTTATCACTGCCTTGGGATTAATTCAGCTTTGGCTGTAGAGGCAATTACACATGTGGATATACACAATGGTTTGATATGCTGTTGGTGTGTTAAGCTATCACGCAGTAGCAGATATCGTGTTTGGACAGCAGAAAAGCTCAGAGCGAGCCTGGTGATGATTTAAGGACTTAAAACAGCCAAAGATTCTTGGATGAGTGATAAAAAAAACTCTGGGGAAAAAATTCATTGATTGGGGGAGTTCAGCAGGAAGTGTTTATGATGGTTGGAACGGATTTTCTTACCAACATTCCTCAAACTTCGTGAATGCAGCTAAATGCAACTCCAAGTATGTTTTTGATGATGGAACATTGTTAGAACATGGGTAAAAGCTCCAAAAAGTCTCTGGAAGCAGAATGTGTGTCCTTTAAAGAAAGAAAGAAAGATCTACAAAAAGCCTGGAGTGTTTGAGTGGAGGTCATTAAAGGCCCTGTACCTAATTTTTACAGTTTTGACGTCACATGTATCGCTCACTTTCCTAATGCAGTCCCAGCATCCTAAATAGTCACGTCGATGATTTTATAAGCACTTTCGACCCAGAGCACCACGTACCTTCATGGGTAAAACTAACAAACATTTGCATGCTAACGGCACACTTCCTGCTTTTCCTATGCTCTGTGAATAGATCCAGAGTAAAAGCTGTGGTCACATTGTCACCGGAATAAATGCTTTACAATACATCTGTGCTGGGGCAACACAGGTTTTACTTTATTACATGCAAAAAATCGGGAACATGGACTAGTTCTGTTTGTCCCGTTTCAAAACAGTAAAAATCAGGTACAGGCCCTTTAACTAACAGGAATGTTATGTCTGTTTTGCAAAAAGAGAGACAGCAGAGGTTCCCATTACTTTGCGATTAATCCAACTGTTGCTTTCACCTCTGTGTATGTTGGTAAAGAGAAAAAAAAATCATAATTTTCTTAGACTAGGACGCTAAGGGCTTGCGTGAGATCTGAGAAAAACAGGGAAGCACCAAGATGGATTATGTCAACACCGCAAACAAGGTCAAACACGTTTTTATGGAGTGTCAATTTATAAAACCCAGCATGCACAGCTATTACTGTTTTGCCAAGTTGTAACTTTGTGAGTCTCACAATTCTTCTGAACCCGTCTCATGGAAATGACCTTGCCAAAAGGACAGTAGACTTTCTTGCTGCAAGCAGGTTACAAATATGGACGTAATAGCGCTCGACAGAGGCACCTAGTCTGCTGGGGGACTTTAAGAAATCACCAAAATGATTGAAGACTTATTCTGCTTAATTTCATGTATTCAGTTTTTCAGTCAGTGTTATGTGCTCTTTCAGTGTGACTCCTGCAGGTCAGAGATGTGTCACTGCCTCAAGCGAAGGACTTTGCAGAAGACATTATTCTTTAATGCTCAGAGTCAGGACTAAACATGGGGAATTGGCTAAAACCTGAAGATTTTTTATTTATTTATCAGATATGGGAAAAGCAGTTACATTGGACGAACCAGATGCATTGTTTCAAGTGTTATAGCAAATTTTCTACACCTGAGGCTTTTAGAGAAATTCAATAAAAAAAATTAAAAAAAACATTACAAATTCACAAATGTAAGTAGACAATAGCAATAATGCTAACGAGAATTTTAGTCAAAAAATCATGTGTACAATTCCTGCCGTGATTTCAGTGACAGTTTCAGACGTTTGTTAAAGATGTTCAGCTCAGTTTGCAGATTTAGATCAGTGAAAAGAGAGTTCCACAGTCTGGCTCCACTGGAGGAAAAACTGGACCGTCCAAAAGATGTTCTAAACTTTGAAACTCCACAGTCTCCACTGACAGAGGCTCTGGTGTTTGGTCTGAGAGAGCCCCGACGCCTCACAGCCAGAGCAGAAAACAGTGGTGACACATGAGAAGTCAAACATTTAAAAACAGTTTCAATGTGCTAAAATTTACAAAATGTTCAAACGTGAAAAGATTCTGTGTTTGGATGATATATGTTTGAATGCCTTAACTGCTGCTTGCACAATGATACGACAGGCTAAAGTGTTGAGGGCGAGGTTTGAGACCATGAGATGAGACAGTAAGAGATGTGAGAAAGTCATAGCATGGAGATATAACAGAGCAGCTTGATGAGACAGCTCCCAAAGTTTGATTTAACCTTTGGATGTGAGACAGGCCTCTACTCTGACAATGTTTAAATATTTATATGACTGAAAGGATTACATAAGTTCTCTTTTGCAATTCCCACTCGATTGTCTCGTGGTTACCGTACCCATCCCAGCACTAACATTTGTCCCATTTCATCATATCTATTGCCTACTTTGGACGCACTAAGTTGGTGTTCTTCTAACAATTGCACATAAATCTTTCTTTTTCCTCTTTCCTTCTTGTCAAAGGCTTCCGGCGTCACTTTCTCTCCATCTGCTCGTGACAGTGTGGTGACCAATGGCCTCTGGTCCGCCTTATTTTTCAGATGTCATCTGCATAGCTCCAGAATCACTGAGGCATGTCTGAAAACTCTGGTCCAAGTGAAGAGCAGAGCTGTCAGGGGCCCCCGAGGAAGGCCCCGTCTTTCTCTTCTCCTTCACTGTCAGTCTACCACATATGGAGCAAATAGTTTCTCATCTCCCTAAAGGTGCGTCCATTCAGCGCGAGAAGGCTGGTCTTTGTAAAGAGGATAAATTTAATTAGACATGGCTGGCATATTGTTTTGAGAATGGAATGAAGAGACAATACCACCAAACCCTGGAGCAAACATGACTCAGTTAGCATTAGCTCTACTGGGGAAGGACTGTGTGCGCTAGCTCGCTCTTGAGTCTCCATAGAATCGGTGGAGTAAACAACATGGCCGCTCACACATTTTCATAACAAATGGTTGAAGCGACTCCGAAACATACCTAAAGCTTTCATTACGATTAGCCACTGGAAACTGCAATGATGGTTCTGGAAAATGAAAGCATAAACTATTTATGGCAATGTGTGGCGTTTACCTGAAAAGGCTCTCAGAGGGTACTGGCTCATTATAGAATGCAGACCGGTTTAGAGCAAGATGATCGGACAAGAGAGAACAAGACAGCACTCAGGGGATTATGAAATGGCAAATAAGTAGATATAAAGACTAATAAATAATCATTCCTCACCAAACGCTAGCTTGATCTTGTGAAAAACCGGCATATTTCTAGACACGATAACTTTGTTGAGCCGACAGAGTTAGCAAAACAAAGCTAGCACACTTTAGCATCAGCGGATGTTCACGATGCACGGCACTTAATTACTAAACGTATTTTTATGAATGGGGGAGATCGGCCGCATGAAGAAAAAGTGTAATTCAGGAACAATTTAGATTTTATTTATGAAGAAAACATTAGTCCTGTTTGGGTGACGTCATTTGCTCACGTAGTGGACCCCTGTGAGCTGGACCTCTGCACAGAAACACAGCCATTAACAGAAGTGGCCCGAGCCGGCCCCAAGTGAACCTGTCGGGGGGACCAGGTCTAGTCAAAACACGCCTATAGAGCCTTCTGTCTGTCCTCTGGATTGTTCTGACTGTCACTTGGGCTGTATACAGTTTGTATGCTTATACAGTAGATCAGTGTTCAGAGTCATGTCACACTTTTTCACCTGAAACAATTCTGCGACACACTACCTGCTAAAAATAATACCAAATTGCATAATGATACTAATATAGTTCATGCCACTAAATTTGGCAATAATGACTGTTTTGTTCTGTATTTTTGGATAAGAAGTTGGCCCAGGACTCTCCAAAATGGTTAATATTCAATTCCATCCATGTGTGAACCCGTTAACTCTAATTGGACATTTTCTCAAGGCACACCTAGCAATACCTCAAAGCATACTAGAGTTCCCTGGCACACTTGTTGAAAACCAATGCTGTAGATTATGGTGGTAGCACTGAAGCTGTACATGTGCTGGCCAAGGGGGGCAGTAGTGAACACAGTGCAGTCTCATTTTCTTGGTTCTTTTTCAACAAACACAAAAAAAAAAAAAAACACATCAAAAAAAATATCTGTCCCTGTCAAAATGCTCTTTCCCTCCATTATTTCAAAAGCATTATAACACATCCTTATAAACCCTAAAGGTGGGGACATAGTAAGAACTCGTTCAGCAGAAAAACAGCACAAGGTCGAGGGGATAAAGACACTCAGAAAGATTAGCCCAGAGGATGTAACTTTTAGACCAAGGTCTGTCTTAACACGTCAAGATTTGGCAAGAGACACAATGTCCACATTTATCTTGGACACACATAACACACACCATTAAACATAATACAATATATAGTTACATGACATTTTCTGACATTATTTGAAGTGAACGCAGACCTGACATTACGAATAGGTGGAAGTATGAATGTGTTGACAGCAGCTAAGTTTAGAACGCACGGATCTGTTCAAGTACAAAAAAATAGAGCAGAAATGAGCTTTAAAGTCTAGTTATTTATTATTGACCTTTATTTAACCAGGTAAGAACCTGTGGAGATCGACCCCAGGGTGACCTGGGGCAAAGTGAAAAACATAACAGCAACACAAAGTAAAAAAAGATAGATTTAAGAAATTAAGAACAAAGTGTACATTTAAAGGCACCGACTATTTCTATATGACAGGTTCTCGTGTTTTTTTTTTGGTGGGAGGGCACCTGTGGTAAATATATATAATAGTTTTACATCTGTGAAGTTGGAGTTTTTGAAGAAATTTTGAAAAATAAAAAGTCTAAAATGACAGGAAGTAGTGCTGAGATGCAATCCCTCTGTGATGTCATCAAAAAGCAACGTGCTGTTGAAAATAAAGACAGGTAATGCTCAACTGATACATTTTTTTGAAAAAAAAATTTAAAATATCACAACTATTATGTAATTTATACTGATCTTGGCCTTGTTTTTCATAATGGTGGCTATATTTGTTGTCCATGTTCAACCAGGAAGTACAATTATAAACACTGCAAATATGACATATGTAGAGGTAATTCCACACTACTAGTTGTAGAACTGCATCAGTCCAGCAGCAGAAGTAATAACAGCAACTATCAAGAAGGGAAGGTGACAATACAAGACAGCACCAAGTACCACTTAATATTTGGCTTTCCAAGTACCCCCAAATCTGAAATCTGAAATCTGACTTCAGCAGGTCCAAATTAGGGCTAAACACGAAACACTGAAAATCTCTCAGTAAGTTCTGCATTGAGACTAGACCATGTTTAAGCATTTAAAGGCATAAGCTGTTTCTGTTTGAAGCCAGTTTAATAGATTTAAATCTAAATAAATACTCAAACTGCAGAGTGCTCGTCGTACAAACAGAGCAATACCACAGTTTGAGAAACACTACAGTACAGTGTGCACAGATAAGGTCTTATTATTTGGTTGGACTGCCACCTACGTCCGCTTGATGCCAACCATAGACCGTACATATCACTGGACTGCCCTAGCCTGCTAGCCGCCGCGTTCCAAATGGGAAGTATCCATGGAGGCTGTACCGGCTCCATCAAGCTAAGCTGCCATTCACTTTCTATTGGGACACTGGTGCGCTTTACTCTGTAACTGTTTCGGTCACCATTCCAAGATGGAACTAAAATATCCCTTTTTACACTCTCTACATGATCCTGGTGTTTTTTTTTTCTCGTTTGGTTGTTCATAAATCAAGTTATTAGCAATAATAACTGACCAATCAGGTGCTTCCTTTTCCAGGGGCCGGTTTCGCTCGTGTTAGCAACAGGTTTGATTGACAGCTAGTGGTGTATGTTGCCGCCATGTCCTCCTGCTGATGGGCAGAAACCGTTAGCAACCTCGCTCCTGATTGGTCCGTGTGGTTGCCACGATACGCACTCGGATTTCCAAATATGGGGTCTGGCTCCACTTTAGCCGCTATAACTACTAGCCACGATTGGCTTCATTTGGCTGGAGCCAAACGCTATGGGTAACGTCTCATTCCCATAGTCCATCGATATGTACGGTCTGCCGACTCTTCATATACATGTAATCTACTGACTCTGTGGTAGTCGCTACATCTGGTTTACATAAAAAATTGTTTAATTTCAGCTGATCAAAGTTCTACTCTGAACAACTGCTACTTTTTTCAAAGGATTGGATGAACCTACAATCATTTAAACTCCCAGAGATCCCATTCCAAACTTGAACATGGTAGAACATATAATTATTACAGCCAACAGGACAAATGTCCATTTTGAGCAAGTGGCCATCCTCACTGAACAGTTGTACCTTCTCACGAGTGGGACTGAGGAGTGAGGAAGTAATGCAGTCAGCTCAGAGCTAAAGTCTTCCTGGTTGAATTCACACTGAAGGGTCACAAGAGTTTGTCACTGAAACAGACAGAATAAGACAGGGTTATTTAGAACAAAGACATGTCCTTTTCAGTCCAAATCCTTTGTCTTCTGCTGTTCACTTGATGCAGTTTTATTGTCTGCATCAAATAAGCGGCTTAGCATTATGTGTTATTGAGGAAAACATTGCATTAGCTAATTGCTTTTGTTGTTTTTAAGCATTTAAAGGCATAAGCTGTCTTTGTTTGAGGCCAGTGTAATCCTTAATAACAAATATTTACTGTTTAAAGAAAATGTGTAAGAGGATTAAACCACATCATAAATGCTGTTATTACTCTCAAAGATATTGCTCCTTCTACTTCACAGCATGGAGCATGTTCATCCAGTCTGAAGATGAGTTTCCTCCAGGTAAAAATCATTTCATTCATTCAATTTAAGGCGCAAATGACCAGACAGGGCTTCAGGAGCGCAATTTTGAAATGTAAAATAAGCGCCAGAAGGTTCAAAGTGGAACATATTGAAACCTATTTGAAGCAGAAGGCCACAGACGGGTCAATGCAGTGAGTCACTGTGGGTTGACTCTAACCCAGTTTTGGGTGCAATTTATTACAGCTTTAACTGAGCCATTTAAGACTTGGAATATTAATGTTCTATCTGAATCACAACATAGTGTTTGTTATTGAGGTGGAAGTATTACTGAAATTTACAGGAAAAAAGTTCTGCCTGTGATTATTTCAACTCAGCACGAGGCCTGAGGGCCAAAAAAAAAAAAAGAGTCTGAGAAAGGACCTCCTCCTGTCAGGCCCTGTCCACAGGCTCATGTCTGAGGAGGGAGAGCAGAGCTGACACTGTGTGCTCAAGTGTTCTGAAGAAACAACTGTCAGGGGCATGACCGCTTCTGTCCCCGAGTCCCTGAGACACCATGGAGTCAGCGCTAAAAGACCCCAGAACCATCAGACGGACAGCACATCAGCGCACACACATGTACACACACATGTACACACACACACACGTACGAGCACACGCACACACACACACACACACATACGTACGAGCACACATATGCACATATACACATACACACACACGTACACGCAAACGTACGAGCACACACACACATGTACACACACACATGCACATCTACGCACACGTACAAGCACACACACACGTACGTACACACACGCACATCTACCCACATACACACACGTATGAGCACACACACACGAACGTACACACATAGGAGAGCACACACACATATACGTACACACAAATGAGCACACACACACATGTACGTACACACGTATGAGAGCACACATACACGCACATGTACAAGTACACACACACACACACCTACGTACACACGAATGAGCACACACGCACATGTACGAGCACACACACACACACACACCTACGTACACACGAATGAGCACACACGCACATGTACGAGCACACACACACACACAAGTCAGCCTTGTGTGCCTTCTGGGGACAATAAGACTGAGGATCAAAATGACGTTTTGGGCAAAACTGAGTTTTATTGGGTTGTAAAAAAGACCAATTTGTGCCCAAGGATGAGCCTGCACCAGGCAGATATGTATGCTTTTAATTAGGGGAGTGTAATTAAAATCTCCGATAGTCAATTCAGAATAAAAAAAAGGATCTTGCTGTCACTCCCCATAAATGGTCAAGCAGTTCCCACATGAGTCTGTAAACATGCACACACACACACACACACACACACACACACACACACACACACACACACACACACACACACACGCACGCACGCACACACACACACACACACTCACACACGCACACACACGCACGCACACACACACACACGCACACAGACAAACACGCACACACACACACACAGACACGCACGCACGCGCACACAAACACACGCACAAACACACACACAGACATGCATGCACACAGACACACACACACACACACACACACACACAAACACACACACGCACACACACACACACACAATGGGTTTGTGGGCTTTTTGCTGTGGCAGTCCCTCATATTCCGGTCTGTCAGAGGAGCAGAGCGGTGACACTGGAGCGGACACACTGTCTGTCAGAGCCACTCACACAAACCTCCCACTTTACTCTGCAACACAACCTGACAGGGCCACAGCCAACCAGCCAAATGCAACTTCACTTCTATTCTGGTTAGTAACGGACAACACTTGACAGTTGCTGGTTTCCTTGTCCTACATTAATTGTCAATGATTTTACGGAAAACTTCACACTCAAGGACTCAGGTTTTCGACGTGGAGGTGAGGCTGAGCTGCATATGAGCTCTACCGCTGAGGCAGCAAGAGGCAGAGGAGCAGGAAATCTGGTCTCATACTTGATAGTGTTTCCTCTGTCTGAAAGTTCTTTTCTCCCTGGAGTAACAAATGTACCAACAACTCTCCAGTGATTATAGTGTACCACACAACGGAAATGTGTAACATTGAAGTATTTGTTCATATACAGTTTATTTTTCCACCGGACTACATACTATAATATGTAATTGTGAGCTATAGACTGATGCAATAAAAATGCAGTGATTATAAGCCGAAGCTAACTCATGGTTTTAATAAAACTTAATGTTGAATGATGATTGACATGTGTGGTCGTATTGATCATGTGTGATGTTACCAACCCTCAGGGCAGCAACTCAGTGTGCCACGCTCATTCGCACGTGTTGCCAATTTAGCCTTTAGCGCAGAGCTATTTAACTTGATTTTCTTTAGGGCCAGATTCTTAAAGGAACATGACCTCTGAGCCAAAGATGCACGACAACACGCCACCACTTTATCAATATTTAGGGTCAGACAAAATATCTAGATCTGTTTCAATAATTATAAAATAAATATATATGATAATATGAGATTTTTGTGAAAAAAAAAAAAAAAAAAATCCTTTTACAAATGTCTCAAAATATCAAATCCAGCAATGACCCAGAATTCTATAAACTAGATATCAAGGTCTGATCCAGGACTAAAGCAGAAGTAAATGAGGACAAAGGACCAGAAAAGTATTAGGATGTACCCAAAATTAAACCTGTAAAACAGGAGAAGAAAATGTATATATATATTTATATTTATTATATAAATATATATTTTTTATATATGGAAGATGGGTCATGGGCCGGATCAAATGGTTTGGGGGGCCTGATTTAGCCCCGGGCCTAAGGTTGAATAGGCCTGCTTTAGCAGGCAGCTACACACTCCCACGCGAGCTCGCACAGGAAACGCAAGAAGTCACACGTGGTCAGAGCCAGAGTTTCTAGACTGTAACTGTAACTGTAAGGTTTTGTAAAGAGAAAAAGAAAGAAAAATGATCTGGAAATAGATAAGAAACACCACACAATCCAACCTGTGTGAAAGCTGTAGGTGCCCTGTCCTGACAGGTGCCCTGTCCCTGTCAGTCCCTGTCAGCTGAACATCAGCAGTTTGTTTTTACATTGCACTCTATAGGGATAATGCTGTAGAAGATTTTTTTGTTATTTGCTGCAGTATCACAGACTGGCCACTAGGTAAACTCACAACAGGTTAAAGATGGCAATACCCTTTCCAGTACTAATAGATCCATGGATGTTGTGTGAGTGTGTTGTCGTGGGTCAGAGAGTGGACATTGTCAGCTGTTCATATTGTTGACTGGGTTTAATTGTAATGTATAATTTATTCTTGTAAATGAGGGACTGCAGAACATTTGTTTTTTATCAGCTTGATGTCTCCATTGCCCCTTCAAATAAAGACTAAACCAAACTGATAATGTCTTTCTACAACTTTCGACAAGAGCAGGCAGCGCAAGTAGCTCAACTGTGCAAAGAGACAAAAAAAAAATGTTTAAAAGCACAAGTTTGATCAAAATAAACAATAAAAATATATAAATAAACTTCAATCCTGAACACATCGTAAGCACACGTGGTCACATAAATGGACTAATTGGATAATTACAGCAGAAGAGTGTATATTATGTCTGATGACGTTATTCACACCTTATCTCCTGGGTGTGAACACATCATATATATAAAATAAATATATATAAAATAATAACCCAGAGCTTTACGTGGAACATGTGAGTTCCTCTGCTTTCCATGGATGACTGTACCGAGGCTGACCTGCATTCTGAGCTGGTGACTTGTCTCCCGCAGACATACAGTAGACACTTCACACTGAGTATGCGGAGGTCACCCATCAGTCACCCATCCAGAGGGGACCTTCCAGCCCAGCTCACCCGTCACTCAGTGTCCGGGGGAGGCTGAGCTGGCACCCTGCTTCCCTAGACGTCCCGCACTCTGACAGGCTTAAGTGGCACCATCACGAGAGGCGCCGAGTGTCAACAAGGAACAGAACAACAGCAGCGCAGCCACAGGGGCAAGCCAGGGTCAGCGGCAACCAAAACTGAGCGCACACTTTGGATTTAACCTCGGAGAAAAGTGAAAACAAGGGTGAAGTGTACCAGCTAAGGCGGCACAATGTTGGAAATGATTACGATTGAGGTCAGTAGCAGCAACATAAACAACAGACATAGAGAATGTATGTTTTATAAACCGTGTGCAGGTCGCTCAGGGTTAACACACTGCACAGTTAGTCCATATGGCTGTTAACACGTGTGCTCTAAATATAGTTGCAATATTTCTGTCAAAATAAAGACTCAACAGCAAGACTGAGGCTGAAAACCATGAATAAAATATACCCTTTTCAACATTTTCATTTTAGAAGCAGTACATTTCTGTCTGATGGAAAACCTTGGTGCTATTGCAATATATTTAGTGTGTTGTGATATGGATTATTGTGTTATAGAAGCAAGAAGTAGCAACATCCATACTTTTGAGATATAGTGTGTAGCCCAGTACCAACTTGACTTTACGTTCTCTCAAAACAGGGGAGTGAAAGACACAAAGACGCCTTGAAGAGGTTACAGTGTTCTCCCATTAAACCCAAGGGTCAGCGATGTGATCCAAGCATCCAATACTGTCCTGCTGTTGTGTCCTGGTGTGTGAGTGTGGTGTGTGAGGGACTGACGGTGCTGCGGTGTCTCACAGCACCACAGAGTAAAAATCTGACACCACAATAATCTCATCACTCAAATATCAGATCTGATTTCTGATGTGTGTTTACATGTACAAGAGGCAGGCGAGCGTCTAAAGCACCTGGTGACACGTGTCAGTAAATCTGTGGATTGTTATTGTTTTATTTGAAAGACAAAGTATAATTAGTTTGAAAATAACTCTTTCAAACTTTTTGTCTTTGCCACATTAGTTTGCCCTTTATTGCATCATTTTCCTTGACAAAACCTGCAGAGGAGTGAACAAGCAGAAGTAAATCATATTACTCACATCAGGGACCAGTGTTTCAAACATAATCCACCAGGATTCATTCAAGTGGATTGGATTTTTTTTTTCAAAATCTGAGCTGAAATTGGGCATATCAAAAGGGATTTGCAACACAAGATGCAAATCCAGATTTGCAAATCCAATCCTATATTTGATCCATTTGATAATTTTGATCCTGAATATCAGGATTATAGTGGTCCAACCTCAGAGGTGGATTTGAGGTGTACATTTTTCACAGTTTTTCAAGCATAAATATTTAATTTATGACACGTCACGTTCAAGTCAATTAATTCTTTAACCTCTCATTGTCCATGAGTCACCGTATAATAAGAAATGTAACGTAAATGTTCTCTTTTGTCCAATAATCTCACGTTAAAGTGAGCTAGCATCCTCTGGGAGCTGGTGCATCTCACGGTCCCCTTCAGACCCTTCAGACGGTTGCCTTATGACAGTGACACACACTCGGACCACCCCCATCCGCTCCGAAGCAAACCAGTCAAAACGTGAAATTTATCATGTCCCACTTTTACATTTGTAACCAATCTCCAGACAGGCACATGAACCGTGACACCTTTTATTTTAATTTTTTTTTAAACTAAACTCAAAACTGAATGTACTGGTTTATGATAGATCTATTTTCAGATATCTTCCTGTCTGTTGGAGTAAAAAAGTACAGCTTTATCCATTTACAGTAATATCCAAACAGATAGTCCAGTCGACAGTACATCTCACACAGGCCAAACTCTGGCACACACATTACCATCCGAGTGGACCCTGGAGGATCCTGCTTTGCATTGCACAAAGTGAGCAGCGCTGCAGGCCGGAGCGCAGCTTTGGAACGCCGGCTTTCAAGACGAGCAAACGCCGACGGCAAATCCATTCAAACCAGAGGCGAAGGAAACGTCTGCGAGAGGGATTCCACTCACGACGGGAAAGAACTGGCTGTAAGTTTCATTCATCTATTCTTTGCCATTTTAAATTATTAGCCTGGTTATGTTCAAAGAAAGACTGTAATGTTTTCATGTATTTTTGAATCAGTCCGTGTTCTGCGGGACTCTTTGATTCCCGGGTTCGTACTGTGTCAGACGCCGTGCGCAGACGTCCTGACAGATGAGGACTTTTCAGCGTGGCATTAGGCATTCCTTTTGATCGCCGCTGTTTACTAATCACTGCATGTGGAGGGAGGACGGAGAATGTGGTTGAAAATGCACGCTTTAGAAATCCACAGAGGACAGAGAGGATGAGCAGCGTTCCACCAGATATGAGAATAAAAAACTAAGGGTGTGGCTTGAATCCGAACGAAGCGGATTTTGCATGTTCAGTGTGATGCCGTGGTATGTGCCTAATCAACAACAAACTGGAGCACTGGCTTCATGATGGTTAACTACTGTAGGGTCAGTGGGGAAGTAACCAAAACTGAAAACACATTCAGAATACTAATTTAGTGCAACTGTACACTGGGATATTTATTCTTTCAGTTGGTATTCAGAATACAGTTACTTTATCAAATCAAAGGAATAAGTTGTGCTTCTTAATCATATAATTTTGGCTTCAAACTGTATTAGCACAAAAAAAGAGAAAAAGCAAATCTCGTGGTGCAAATGTGTCATTTTCTCTCAAATCAGTGATAAATAAATATATCCAATAGTTTAGTTTATTTGTGTATATATACATTATAATTATATTAAACAAATATACATTTCATAAATGTTAAACAGTCCATAATGAGTAGGCTGAAGCCATAGTTTACGGGTGCCTACCCCAGGCACTATAATTCCTGGATTGCTTTTTTTTTTTTTAAAGCAACTCAATGTGAAAGTAGAATAGAGTATGCCAAATGGACCATTTAACAGAATACATTACAAAATACAAAATCAAATTTCATGTAGTTATTCAGTATTTTGCAGTTGGGAAGTAACTAAAAAATGTTGTATTTCCTGTTAAATCAACAGTTTCCCCCGAGTCTCCCCCATGACAGACCACGCCCCCCAGTATGACACCCTGCTGAGTGTATCTATGCAGAATACTGATTCTGAGTAACTGGTACGGACTGAATTGGTCAGAAAAAGAGAAAATGCAGCTCTTGTGGTGAGTGCATGAGTGATTTTATCTTCTATAAATGGTTATAAAGGTTCTATAAATAAATGCATAACAAACAGTGAAAACGTGAAAAAAGTGAAGCTCTTTTAATCCTATGTCAAGTTTTCACACTATAATATAATGTATCTCAACACTTAAGTAATTTACAGTTCTCTAATTTGACCAAATAATGGAATATGTTACAAAATACATTTTAATGTATGTATTCAGTATTCTGCAACTAAACACATTTTTAAAGCAATCTTCTCAAAACTGGGTTTAGGTTGGAATTTTATTCCAGCTTTCGTAAAGATTTCCCATAAAGTGAATACATCGAATATTGTTTTTATAAAATAAAAACACTGATTAACATTGAAATATAAATAAAGAGTTTGACCTTTGTTCCAAGGTACTCCTCAAACTTGCCCATTGTTCAGGACTGAGAGACACAGCCAGGATCCAGCAGGTGCACTCAGACCCAAAAAAAAAACTTACTCCAGTCTCATTACTGTCCAGTCAAATAAACCCTACAGCTCAAAAATCCTTAAAAAGTATCAGCTTTGAAAGCAGAATGAGACTTTTGCCTTGGGTTGCCAGATCTGAGCTAAAACCAATTAAAATTTTTGTCCCCAATCCATTCTATGGAGACCTAGTACAGGGATGGTCCCATATGGATTTATTTATTTTTTGAGCCTGTTTTGGCCAATAACCAATATTTACACAAATGTATGTTATGGAATAGAAAAGCTTGTAGTTAAGCATTCCCTTTTTCGCTAACTAAATATATTGTGTTATAAAATCTTTTAGCCTGATCGTATATATTAACATATTTCTTGACTTAATGTCTCTCATTGTTCTGTTAAAAAAGACAAAATTGATACTTTAAAGGTCCCATATTCTGCTATTTTCCCCTTTACACAGTCTATTCTAAGGGCTTTGTTGATAAAATTTTGCGTTGTGCAATATCCATAACATAACAGTTTCCAAAAAACACCCATTTCTTGCACTGGCCCCCCTCCTTGCAAAAGCAAACGGCTCACTCTGAGATCTGACCCCCCCGAACAGAGAGCAGGCTGCCTCCCCCGCCCAACCCGCGCGCCTCCCCCTCCCAACTCGTGACGAAGCCTAGAGCGGAGATAGTGCGCATGCGCCGTGTGCTCCGGTAAACAGCGATACACAAACACGGGAATAAACCTTTTATCCGTCCTGACGGTGCGTCGTGCTGAGTCCTATGTCCTGGATCTGACCTGGAGTTTGACGATCATGCAGTACCTCGACGACGGACGTTGCCGTTTGGTAAATAACAAGCTAACTCTTCGATCTGTCGTATCCATCGTGTAATTACTGTGTAGCATTAGCATTAGCTGTTTTTATTCTGCGGCTGCGTGCTTCCCGGAGGCGTGGCTTAAACACCGCGTCATCCTTGGGAAGCGCATCATCCTTGTGAGGAGCCCCCGTCTGCCTGCTCAGTCGAGGGGGACGGAAAAGACAGTTCTCTAGCGAAAACATGCGGGAATCAATCAAAAAACCACTTTGGGCACACATACGAGGCCCAAATAGCACTGTAGGAAGGTTAAAACCTCTGAAAAGTCGATTTTGCATTATGGGACCTTTAAAGACAAACTGGACATGACACTCGAGCACATACACGGCAGAAAATATCTAGTATATTTTCAATATCAGACCGATACCGATAGCTGAAGAAAAAACCCTTCGATATCACCAATAACCCATCTCTAAACCAGTGTATAGTTTGTGATTATTGCATTTTTTTTTTGTCTGTCAAAGCTTGAAAATAAACTAAAAGAATCTGATCAAACCGCAGAGGAGTAGAAACAAACCAGCGCGCACTTTCACTCACGTTCCCGTTACGACGTAGAACAGCACGCCATCAAAACCGCTCCACTTTTTCATCTTGTCAAAGTAGGTAGCTTCTGTCCTGGAGCTAATTTTATGACTGAAGTGGTTTGTCGCTGGTTCTGTCACGCCACGAGCCCTGCAGCAAGCAAATCTGTCAGCGCTCATGAATCAGCCGGAAGAATGGCCGTGTTTCCAGGGGCCGTGATGGACAGGGCCCGCGCACCAGTCTTTTAGATTAGCATATTTGTCTGGCCAAGATTTTGAGACATCCGAGCGTAAAACATATCCGATAAAACAAAGCAGCGTCTAACCGTTAAGTCACTTCCAGTGTAACGCAAATGGCAAACGAGGGAAAAATCTTGCAGCTGAAATATCATATCAAGTAGATTGATTTATGTAAAATGTTTAAAGTACACATGCAACAAAAAGTCACAATACACCAATAAAAAAAATGGCGCCACGGAAACGTCCAGAATAAGGTGAATAGAAAGGTTGGCAAACAGCTTTTATTATTGTTCAGTTATTTGTTAGTCTCTTCACTCGTTGCTTTGGTCGTGTTCATTTCTGAATATAGTTTGCTAAAAGGTTTTGGATTTTCATAAGTTGTAGGAGCCTATCCCAGTAACTTCGGGCCTTATTTGGGCCCGCGACTCCGGGACGGGAATAAGCGGTAGAAAATAAATGAATAAGTTGTAGTTCAAGCGGTGGGAACCTTTATTTCTGTTGAGGAGTAACTTGTCCTTCATCTCTTTTCTCAAATATTTAAATTCTTTCTTGATTAAGGATGAATTATTGGTGGATTTATTACAAATCTGATCTTAACTGACAAAAAAAATCTGCATTATTCATCTGGTTATTGGCCTTTAAACATGCTCTTGTACCTTTACTTTTGCAAAGCAACTCATCAACATGTCACTTTGGTGTTTCCCATGCCAAGAAATTGATTTTAGACACCATCTACTGGCAGCAGGGGTAATTACATAGGTGAGATAAACAAATGCTAGCTTTCCTACCACTAAAACTTGGAAAGTACGTTGTAATGAGCGTGATTTGAGGCAGAAATGATCAGATCGAGTCATGATTATGGACTTGTTTACTGGCAGCACTTTCTCAGCAGAGCGTTATCTTATTCGCGAAGCAGGAAGTGCGCTGTTTGCATGCTAGTTGTTGTCGTTGGCTTTCCAGTGATGACAAAACTCTCTCTGGCCTCGCTGAGTCGTGAAAAGCACTTCTGAACTGATCGCGTTGAATAATTATGAATGCATGAGGTAAGTGAGCGATGCACGTGGGCTGCTGCGAAGAGTTTAAAATGAAATAGCTCAGTTTTTCTGCGTTTTCAGACAGATACAGCGCATTTAAAAACAGCACCGAAAATCTCAGAGCTTGACATATGACATCATGTCTCGGGGGAATTCAGAATGGAGTGTGTTTTGAGGCTCGGAAGGAGAGGACTTTCTGAACCTGATTAATGAAACAAGCGTGAATGAAGCTAAATACGATTCCAGGCGTGTCTTTGATGAATGAACAATGCTATACAAGAGTCAATTTTTGCATAATGTGTCCTTAAATAGAGAATAAATGTATGTTTTCCATTTGTTTAATTCATATCTTACACAGCTCCCTTTATTTCATCCCCTTCACCTTTTTTAATTGAATCTTTATCATTATTTTTATTTACTCATTATAAATTGCTGAGATATTCCCAGTTGTCTCTGCTTTGTACCTTCAGCTTGAGTGATATTAGTTTGAAGTAATGTGACTCTCATTTCAGCACATTTGTCGGCTCTTACTCCGGATCGTGCGCCGCCGTCTCAGATCGTTCCATAAAGTCACAAATGCTGGCGGCCTCATTACACAAACCAATACAGCAGTGTTTTGGATGATGGATGGAGGGAGGAATCGGGTTGGGTCTGCATCTCTGCGCCGCGTTATCTACTTCCTCCTTCAGATTTATCCCCAGATGGACTTCCTGTGTTGCCGTGGAGACCATTCATCACCGCAACAACCATGACCACCTCCAGCAGTTATTGCCCGGGTCTGTTATTAGAATGAGGAATGCTGCCGTGCGCGCAGAAGACCAGCAGGTTTTTCGCTGGAGAGAAATATTTTGAAAAGGAAATGTAGATGTGTAAAGGCGCACTATGTTACTTTTCTGGGGGAAAGTCCGACTACCTGCTTTTCTTCGTGGAAATCGTATTTCTCTTCCTGGAGTGTTCCATATTATTGCTTTAAATGTACTAATCTGTCAATTACTTCAGTACAGGTGTTTTTAATGCTGCACAATCTGCTCCAAAAAACTATGTTTTTGACACAGATCTGATCTGTAACATGACCTGGTTTACAAGTCCCATATTTTCACATATCTCCTGTTTCATAGTCTTCCTAAGGACAATTGTGATAACATCTTGCGTTGTGAAACAATCATCACATAACAGTAAACTCATTCTATCCTCAAAAGTAAACCACTGCAGTTAAACATTTTCTCAAATAGTACAACAACAACAGGGCGCACACAAGCAGAGAGGAAGTAGCCAGGTCTCATGGCTCCAGTGTGACAAGGCCCCGCCTGGGGGTCCCCTGACCCAAGGGTAGCAGGAGTGACTATCCAGGGTAGAAAGACCCTGGGTCACCCTCACTGGAGGGTTTTAAAAACCACCCATCTCTTGAATCCTTGCACTTATCCAGAATTTCGGCTTGCTGTCTCAACTTCTTGACTTCCGCCGCCGATACATGACTCATTTCTTCCTGCCATGGTTAAAAACATGCTCTTGTGATATCAGCAAGCTATGCTGGGAAAAACTTGTTCAAAGTGAAATGAAATGAATGATGAGCGATGTTGGCTGGTTCAGTGTTCCGCTCGACTTCCACCGGAGCGTCTCTCTTGTATTACATACATATTTTACAAAACTCTGGAGGGAGATGCAAGAACATTTAAAATGTAAATCTTAACTTGTGAATTTCTTGTAATAAGATTGATGTAAAAAGCAATGAGTTCATTTACAAAATTTTATGAGAGATTCACAGGACAGGAAGATTTTTCCAAATATGTGCATCATATTACTTTCAGAAGACTCCGTCCCCCGTTTTAAATATTTAAAGCAAATAAATGCACGGATGAAAGAAATAACCATTTAGGGGGTTGTCTTGAGGTACAAGTATCAGTTATAGAAGGTTAAAAGCTCACAAAAGTCAATTTTGCTTTGTATGGGACCTTTAATGTCATAAGCCACATTTCAACTGGTTCACCATGGAGTGCATTGATGCGGTCCGAAAGTGTCTCCACTTCATTAGGTGGACTGTACTGGTCCACTTTAGCGATCCAAAGTGGCCCGTGAGAGTTCTAACTTCCAAAGTGCTCTGGCTTGCTTTTGACTCCCGTTCTTTTGAGCAAGATGACTGGACAAGAGAGAACGTAGACTCGGGTGAAAACAAGACGGCAAAAAGCAAATTTACAGAGAAAAACAAATTCTAACTAAAAACTGACTTGATCTGGTGATAAACCACCGTATTTCCAGCGATGACGCGCACGTTAGCAACAGCTGTTTCCTGTTTATTGACGCCCAAAATATAACATTTTCAGGGTATAATTCATCTAACAAAATTCAAAGCAAATGAATAATGTAAATAGAGGTTAAAATGTGGTGTTGAGGCACAGAGAAGTACAAATACATGCAGAAAAAGCTCAGCATGAAGAAGTAAGTTTACTGTGCTGTTTACTCTGCCTTTAGCTCCGTCTCACAGCGCCACAAACTTGGAATTAGTAAATCTCACCTGAACACCAAGCTCATAACCAAGAAAACCATGCATTGGCACTGGCTTCTTTCACACATGACCCTATTATGGCAAAACACAAGTCAATTCCCGGGTCAGGCTGCAGGTGTGAGCGCGGTTTGGTCAAAGTAACGTCCCCACAAAGTATACTAAGCCTGCACGAGTCCGAAGCCGCTCCACAGAGTCCAGCGCTTTCCCGTCAGTCTCGTTCTGCTCATTAAAAGCGTCTCCACGGTGCTCGCAGCTGCCACTTCTGTCATGTTCATACAAAACCAGACAATTAGAGCGACGCCGTGTCACTAACGCTCCAGCCGTATGGAAAAATCATCGCTTAATTAAGACACGTGAGACAAAGCTGCTGCAAATGTTTTCTTTTTTTCTTTTTACATATACGATAAAAGGGACTAAACTATTAAAATAGTTGGGTGTGTTTTGGATTACAGTCAAATTGAAGCCTCCCCAAATGCTTCAAGTCTATCAGTCGCCGTGTTTTACGATTATTCACGGTGTGCACGGTTCAAACTGCAGATCTTGACGTTCAATTCAGATTCAAATCAGACTATTGCAAAGAAAGTGTGACTCAAATCAGTTTTTAAGTGTGAATCCAAACTGTCTGATGTGGAGAAGAAAACGGGACAAACAGGATCATATGAGACTGAATACAAGGAAACATTTGTCAATACAAGCGTAGTCATCTTTATCTTATGTCTTAAATGGGTAAAGGTTTGAAACATGACTTTTTTTGCACTTTCTAGCATCTCTGCTGTTGTCTGGAAGGTGTTTGAAGGCTTAATTCCTGTATTTTCCCGTGATAAAATGTGTCTCCTGTTTCATTTTATCGCAGAAGTCAGAGTAATGTGACCTGCCTGTTCAGACAAAAGATCAGATTCGAATCAGATCTGGTGCCACATATGAAAGTGGCCCGGGTGGCATTTGAAAAAATCAGATTTGGGCCGTTCACAACAGTATCATGAAAAAATCCGATTCGACCTGCCAGGAATAGTAGCGTGCCTTGAAAAAATGAGTTATGGAAATAATGATGATATAGTACTGCATTAATAATCTTATTGTTATACTTGAAGGTACTTTTTGACACGATCATTTCTGTTAAACTAAAACACTAAAACACAAAAACACTAGTGTGCCTTTACGTGTTGCCAGGTGTGCCTTAAAAAATATCCAATTTGGAGTTACAATAAATGTACCCTTCTGGAGTGACTGGAGCATATGTCTGCACCAATAAAGAAAGCAAAATAACCAGAAATCGTCAAATTTAAAGAACCAGGCATTAACGCAGAAATTATTCCCTGCATTATATACCACCTACTAAAAGGTGGTGTGCCGTGGTATCTTCAATCAAAAAAGTGTGCCACGACTCCAAAAAGGTTGAAAATCACTGCCTTACTGTATGTAAGTCAAAATAAAACCTTTGAGGAAAGCCAGCCTTTTTTAACGTTTTTGATGTTATTGCAACACTTACATTTTTGCAACACTGATTATTCTGTTAGCCAGCATTGTGTTATTGATACTTTTGCGATATACCGTGCAGCTTTACTTCTGAACTGTATCAAAAAAAGAAAGCTGAACATCACCATTGCAAAATTTAATAAACCAGACAGTGGCACAGACATTGTTTGCAGCATTTTATTTCACAAACTACAACCAACACGTCTAATTTGTTCATTTTGTTGAAGTTGGTGTGCCGTGGAGTCTTCTCAACCAAAAACGTTTGCCGCGACTCTAAAAAGGTTGAAAAACACTCCTATAGACTTGACAATTTGTTCCATTATACCATTTATAAGTGATTCAGGTCACTGCCACTGTAGATTAAACAGAGAACTTTTTTTTTTTGTCACTAAACTGTGTCTCCATCTTCCCAATTAGTTTACGAGCAAGATTTTTCTTAAAAGTTACTGTCTGTAAATTATTGTCAATTGTTTCATAATATTTATTACAAGAACATTTTATATTCAAATACTATTGAATCTCACCTTTTTAAAACCTGAAACCATTCCAAGTTTCCCCTGATAAGTGCTCGGGAAACACACATGAACATACTTTAAATATTATTTTGTTAATTCAAAAAAACAAAATAATTAAGCAGAAGCAAGGACACCAAACCCTCATTCCACACATGTAGAAAAATACAACCATTTTTTAAAGGTGCTGTACCTGTAGTTCATGCACCCAATTTTTTTTCCCATGCTATGAAGTACAACCTGTGTTGCCCCAGCACAGATATTGTAAAAGCATCTATTCGGGTGAAAATGAGACCACAGCGCTTTCTCTGCATCTATTTACAGAGGATTTTATTCTACGAGAAGCAGGAAGTGTGTTGTTAGCATGCTAATGTTTGTTAGCTTCACTTGGGACTCACTGTGGGCTCATAAACTCATGAAAAGTGCTTATAAACTCATAGTGGTGATTATTTAGGATGCTGGGACTGTAATAGGAAAGTGAGAGATACATGTGACTGATGTAAAGACTTTAACATCAACTAGTTCTGTTTTTGACGTTTCTAAACAATAAAAATCAGGTACAGCACCTTTAACCAAATCCCAGTGAGATTTGGAATGTTATTTTCAGGGGAGTCTTGGCCTCAGAAGGGACGAGCCGCTGCGACATGTTTTTAGAGGAAACTGGAGCTCGCAGAGGAGGCGCAGACTTAACCCGGCTCACACTAGACTGAAATGAGCATCACTCTACGCATTTGACCAAAGGAAAGGCTCTCTCTGAAAGCTATAGCAACGTTCAGCGGAATAGTTCAAGAATATTGGTCGAGGCGCCACAACAGCAGATCAGACAGACCTAGAGACACAGACATCTTTCCTGTCCACAAATGCACAAAGAGCTTCCTTCCGCATTAGCCCGTCTTTCCGATAAATAGGTTTTAACGTCCATCAACTTTCTGGTATAGATTTGACGTATTAAATTCACCGTCACAACTGAGAAATGATCATAAAACTAATAACTCATTTGACTAGATCCGTTTTGTGATTGATTGGAGTGATAATTGTAATCTTAATTAAAATGTGATTAGTTTCTCAGCCCTTGTGACAGCTTTAGTGACATGTTGTTAAAGAAAGTATATCTAATTAGAACTTTCTCTTTATTTAGTAACTTCCCAATGCATGGGGCTTTCATTATTTCATGGTGCGACAGAGAAAGAGATCATTAAAAAGACTCCAGTGGGAGTTAAACATAAAAGAGAAACGCAGGGTGACAAGTCTAATTAAGACTGTAGGAGCAGAGGAACCAGCGCAGAGCCGAGGTTCTGTGGAGCGAGATGGGGTCTTCAGAAGGACCTGAGCCCATGTGTGGAGGAAGTGCCAGTTTAATACTTATGTAAAAGTACAGCTACAGGAGCAAAACAAATACTCAAGTAAAAGTACAAGGATCTACATGAGTAAATGTCCTTTAAGAGTAAAAACTAACATTATTTTGCATTGATTATTGATAATTATTACAGAGTGGAATGTGGTGATCTTGAGTTAAAGAATTGTCCTGAGGTTTTAGTCAATTAATGTTAATAATGTTTATGTTTGTAGACTTTTAGATGTATATTTTTGTTTGCTCGAGCTGGGATTTGAACTCAAAACTTATAGGCAGAATGTCGCAACGAACATGCTAAAAAGTATTTATCATAGTTTTATATCAGTCAAATGGCAAAACAGTCAATTCGGACACAGATTCTTATGGACTAATTATAACCATAGACGATTTCCTCTGTTCTCGATCTTTTACAGCTCAAGCTACAGTAAGCAGCCAACTCTAGCTACTTCACACCATCTTTTAGCGCACTTATTCACAATCATGAGTCGACAGCGCTTTGTTAAAACACCTCTTCTATCTGCTTTCACAGTCGAGTCGTGTCCAGTTAAACCCTGCCGCTGTCTGCTGCTGTTCTTCTGATTAAAAAAAAAAAGAATAAAAACAATAAGATTCATGTTGCACTGTGATCAGCATCAGAAATTCCAAACTAAAAAATATCGTATTGAAGCCAAAAAAAAAAACAATGGTGTGAATCGTGATGCATCATGTTCCCAGGTTTGTTCAAATGGAATTGCGCCAAATGGTTGTGAGAGATGCATCTTAAAGTAGAACTAAGTAACATTTTAACTCATTAATTGTTTCTGTAAGTCGTTGTAACTGTATTTTCAGGCCGTTCGAAGCCACCGTAGTCGCCCCCTGCTGTCTCTGCGCGGTAAATCAGCCTTCCAGATTTCCTGACGCCGACCCAAAGACAACTCTCCTGAGAAACCCTGGCTCTCTTTTTATATCTGGAAACGTGAAATGTCTTTGTTTGTGATTGTACTTCCTTATTTCAATAAAAAGGAAGGGGGAAAAAAAGAAGAAAAAAAGCTTTTGGCGTCATTTTACTGGGAGTGTATGTTCACAAGAGACCTGCAGGGGGAGTTCTGTCGCTGAAGTTACTGAGTTCTGCTTTAAATGAATCAGATCACAGAAAGTGTCTCAAGGTGCACATCGTATCAGACAGAGATCTGAGGTTTCTAGTCTCTGCGTTTAAGACCAGGCTACACTGCCCTGGGAACAACCACGCTGGGGGAAGTATGGCAGCTTGAACATTATCCTCGCACTCTTCCTACCGACATATTCATTATTTTAGTTCACCTGTGGTCTGTTCATCGCTCTTCACAAGTTGTACCTTCCTCCCATCTGGGGGTTGCTCCTGGTTCAGACCCTGCTGCTGCTCCAGTGATGACTGAACCTCAGATGGTACTATCTAGACCTGTGAACCTGGACCTGTGAACCTTTTCCCCTCCATTTTGACGGTTGGAAAGCCCTCCGAGACAACTGCAGGTGTGACTTTGGGCTGTACAAAGATAACTTGATTTGTTCTGAACTAGTGGCATTGTGAAAACGACCTTAAACACTCCAGCAGTAAGAGCTTGTTCATTCAGAATCCCAGCGACAACCACATTAAGGTTTGGATGAACTGTCTCCGGATTTAAGAGAACAAGCCGAGGAACAAGAGATATAACATTTAAGTGTGGTGACTCCTTTTTTCACCATTTGAGTCGTGATGGTGAAGAACAAATGAATGCATACGTGAAATGAAAACAGTGTTTTCAATCTGGGCAAAATGTTGCGAGTTCCTTCAAAAATGTCAAAAGATTGATCATCATTAATACTACGATATAATCCTAAAGGCAGATGACAGGTTAGACTCCTCATCCCAGTGAATCATAGTTAAATTATGGTCCATTCCAACTGGTAACTGGGATATTTCCCACGTCTGACTGGAAAAAATGCCCTAGAACGCTGCTCGAACTGATAGATCCCGGTCGAGCGACTCCGACTTCACACAAGCTCAACAGTGACGTGTTACAACTATGATGAATGTCACAAAAAGTGGACCTGAGTGATTAACCACCACAGAAACCATGTAGACATTTGCCACTGGTTAAATACGAAAACAATCTATTAATAATTAGCATGTCTGAGATGTTAATTGACTCTGTGCATGACGTTCTACAGCCGCTCCTCTTACCAGTAAAGTCATGTCCGCTCCAGAATTCTGCTGCTCTTTTCACCAGAATACTTTACATTACCAGCTCTTGCTCTCGAGAAGTTACAAGAAAAATGTAAGTGTTAGTCGTGATAGTGAAAACGGGCTATTAATGAAGGTTAGATAGCTAGCGTTACATGTTTCCGCATCAGTAACACTAGTACTGCTCATTAGCATAGCCCGCTCACCCTCGTAGTTGTGGATGCAGCTGGAAACGTACAATTTAAATACCTTTCTTCGCTCACTCAAGGGAGCAGGAGAGAGGGATCCACAAGTCTATGGACCTCATTTATTATAATTTTTAGAAGGTCCCGGAGGCGTCTTGAAAAGCACAACATAGATGAGATTTTAAAGCCAAACGCAACACATCAGCGGGGCTACAAACTGGACCGGAAATGACTTTGCCGGTAGGAGGAGCAGCCAATGAATGTTATGCACAGAGTCAATGTTTCATAAAGAGACAAAGCAATGTTAAAGTTTATCTTACATTTAGCATAAGCCACATTGTTTACATACGAGTCAATTCAGCTGAAACGCTTCGAGGTCAGAACTTGTATCTTTCAAGTGGGAAATAACCAACTGCCTGGAATGCAGCAATAGATCTGGACCTGCCCAGTTTTTATAAAGAAGCCACCAAGTATCACAGATTATGAAAAACCAGGGCTGACTGAAACCCCTCAACCACACCAGAGTAACATCAGAGTAACACCGGACCAGAGTTAGAAAACATTACACCGTGTAGAAGTGTTTTGTGTAGATTGTTATCTTTAGCGATTAGCGAGAAATTCATTCTGGACAATAACTGTTGTGTTATAATAATGCACAAATACTACGATAATAAGTGAACTTTAGAAACTGGAGGTCAGTCAGGTTAGATATTGATTACTTGTTGGCAAATGTGATAAACATATACATTTATTATCCTGTTGTTGTGGGCCCTAGGACTTTTTCTTAATTTATGCTTTTTATCTACCATCTGATGAAAGAAAACAACCCAGCTGCAGGAAATGTTCAATATAAAAAGAGAGCTGTTTACATTCAAATCAACCATTTTGGGGTGACAGTCAGTTTGTTCTCCAAACCCACAAAAACAGAAGAAGAAAAAAAAAATTCAGAAAAATTGAATTGGATTTTTATGTGGATTCTGCCTGGACTTATGTTTACTTTATAATAAGTCATTAAAGGAAAATATTCTGCATTTTTCAATGGCAATAAACCGTTTCTGATTCTGAAAAAACAAAAAAACAATTAAAATGTTTCTCATTCATTCTATGACCTTGTATGAAATTACACTTACTGACTACATCCAGCCAGTAGATGACGCCAGCGCTATATTCAATATGGTGAAGTTAGCGCTGAAAAGACGTTATGATGCGGATTTGCTGCAGCTTTTATCGTGTTTAGAGGCGGAAATGCTCAGACAGAGTTTAGCGATGATTTAAGGACTAAAAACAACGTAAAATCGTAAGATAAGTGACGTAGATGATCCGAAAATACGTCCCAGATAGACAGAGTTCGGCAGGAAGTGTGTTTGACGCTTGGAGGGGAGAGGATTTTCTAATGAACATTCCTCTAAACAGCGTGAATGCAACTGAATGCTACTTCAGGTATGAATTTGATGACAGAACATTGTTGGAACATGCTAGAATATGTGTCCTTTAAATCAAATATTTAGTGAAATTAGCTTCAGCTTTGAAAGGAATTGTCAAAATCCAACAATTGCCCAAACTAGTATCAATTAGGCCCTGATCGAGAAAATCTAGACAGATTTGAACATTTTATATTCCTCTGAGCAGACCTTGTTTCCAAGTCCAATTAGAGTAAATTAGTCATTAGAGACTAAACTACAGAGTCTCAGCTTCACAAAGAGTCCAGCCGTTTGAAGTTTGAATTGGGGCTCATTTTAGTCCGGCGTTTTAGGAAAAATTGCCTGGAATTTGAAACAGAAAAATGTGTTCCTTGTGCGTAAATTATTTCTGCGTTGTGATAAAACGTTCCGTGTTGATGACGTAGATCAGATGTTCTCAAACCAGATCTAAACCAGGTCTTTAACAGGACAATTCCAGGTCTAAATAAGGGCTAAACCAGATCTATAATAGGACTACATCATTTCTAAAGTAGTTCTAACCAAGAATTACCCATAAGAGGAAACAAAACATGGATAAAACAGACTAAACTTACTAAAGTAAACTAAACAAAAAAAAACACAACAACTGAAGAGACGTCTGCATTTCACCAGAAGGAGCTTTTAGGCAAAACGAGTTTATCTGTAGAGCACAATTTGTAAACAAGACAATTCAAAGTGCTTCAAACAGAATACAATTTCATTTACATTTTTTTTTTTTTAATTCAGATTTCCTTCTTTATTTTAAAAAGCCTTTTTATTTCAGTTATTTGTCTTTTTGGACAAAGATATTTTTTCAGCATAATTTATTCTGTTTCTACAAATTACATTTTATTCATAAAAATCCTTTTGCAGGACGATCTTTACTCAACTGGGATCCCATTTTGATTTTCAGATATAACAATAATAATCGTACAGTAAAATGAATCATGATTTAAATAGACTTTTTTCAGAGTTTCAGAGTTTTCTATCCAGAAAAACCTTTTCACAGATTCATGAACTGGCTTATTTTAGAACTCCACCATATTTTCTTTTTAACTTTTTTCCACTGCCACTTGATTGATGCAAAACTCTTGTCATATGCTCTTTAACGTTTTGGAAACAACTACAAAAATACAAACAACAAAACATCGAATCAACTTAATTTAGTTGATACACTGTCAAAAATAAGGGAACGAATAGGGCACAAATATTGATTTTCAACCAGTGCCCCAGACACTAATGTGTCTTGAGGTTTTGCCAGGTGCGCCTTGAGAAAATGTCCAGTTTGAGTTCACAGATTCACAAATGTGGATTAATTAACTAATTTACCTTTTTGGAATGTCCTGAGCAACATTTTCACCAAAAAAGAAAGCAAAAACATCACTATTACCAAATTTAAAGAACTATACAGTGCCACAGACATTATTTGCCTCATTATATATAATATTTTTAACTAATTGGTCTGATTTGGTAATAATTAGTGGTAGGTGGCGTGCCGTGGTAGCTTTTAAACCCAAAGCGTGTGCCACAACTCAAAAAAGGTTGAAAAACACTGCTCTAAGGCCTTGATTTTTAACCAGTGTGCCGGGGAACTAGTGTGCCTTAAGGCTTTGCCTGGTGTGCCTTGTAAAATGTCCAATTTGAGTTAACAGATTCACAAATGCAGATGTAATTAACAAATTTACCATTTTGGAGTGTCCTGAGCAACTTCTGCACCAAAAAAAGAATATAAAACCAATCACTATTGCCAAATTTAAAGAGCCAGACAGTGGCGCAGACATTTTACAGAATATTTTTTTAACTAAATGATCTGATTTGGTCATGTTTTAGTAGTAAGTGCTGTGCCGTGGTAACATTTGAACATGAAAAGTGTGCCGCAACTCAAAAAAGGTACAATTTTGAAGAATGTAAGGTACTCATATGTCATATAGGACAACTATTTATATGACCAGTGAAATTTGGATGTAAAGAAATGAATAGACCTAACTTATCCACACTGCAAAAAGGGATTATCTAACTTAGTTAAATTTACTTGAATTAAGAAAATTAATCTTAAAAGTCCAATTTTAAGATTATTTCACTTGACAGGACTACATCAAATTGACATTATTTGACTGGTTTTAAGTAAACTTGATAAGTAAAATAATCTTATTCCACTGGCAGATAATTTCACTTAAATTAGGGTAAAAAGATCTTATTTTGAGTTTATTTTTCTTATTTTTTTGATAGGCCTTTTTTGCAGTGCAGTTTCATAGTCTTATTTGAACACAATTTTACATCTGCTTTTGAAAGGGAACGAAATGTAAGGGTACTAAATTGTACCCTATTATAGGGGTACAGTGTGTGTACCCTTGAGGGTACTGCCCCACCGACAAGCTGTTGTACTCTTTAAGGTACAAATTTGACACTTTATTTCTAACAGTGTACACAACTATCTGTCCTGTCCTTCTGTCAGTGCGTCCACTGCCCTTCAGACGCAGATCTGTGACAGGACATCACCAGAGACCCTCCTCGCTGTGGAGATAACGGCAGAGGACGGACATCACGGACAGTTTAAATCAAAGCTGCACAAATATCAGGCTAAATGTGACGGCTGAATCTAAGCACAGAGGCGAGCACAACACCAGCACTGCACAGCGATTATTTAAGTACTAGACTGGTCAGACTATTGTGTGTATTGTACAGTGAGATTCTTTAAAATCACAGTTTATTGTTTGTTTGTTTTTTTACTTTTTGATTCAATAATGCTGCTGTCTTTGTTTTAAAAGGTTTTTCTGTATTTGTTTTAGAGTCTGTATGATCCAGATGACAATTACCGTTATCACAAAACGAATACTATTATTTTTTATGGTCGACTAGTCACAATTGGTCAATTGCTACAGCCCTACACAACTCAAAACATCAAGTGTCAGAATATTGAGACAATTTGTAGTTTTGGTTTGGAAAAGTATGTAATTGTAATTTTGTTTTGCTTTGCCTGGAATGTTCCACAGTTCCACATTAAATCTTTTATTTATTCAGTTACAAGGTGCTTTATTACTAAAAATGTTTGTGTTTTCATGTACACCAAATTGAAATGCTATATAAACGGTTCCTTCTGATGTGAGTAGTCAGATTTCTTTCTAGTTGTTCACATAAAGTCATTTTTAATGTATTGTACTTTGTCTTCCAAATATAACAGTTACTCTAAACATCCACTGCAGAGCTGAGTCCACACTGTTGCCTACAGAGGGCACTATAGAGTGGTCACGCCATTTTTAGTTCTGTCCAAATGTCCAGCAGTGTAAAAATAGTGCTCTCAAAATTTCCCACAATGCATCTTGAAAAGTAGTGTCCAGTGCTTGAGAGTTGGAAAAAGAACAGGTCTTTAACTGGACACAACATTAACTTGTGTCCAACTTCAAAGCAGATAGAGTTGTTTGAATTATGAATAAAACACTTTAGCTTGAGCTGTGAATAAAACCCCATCTCAGGTAAAAAGTGGAATAATCCAGTCTGCATGATGATTAAAACTTGGATTTATTAGTCCACAAATATTTGTGTCAGGCAGATTTGACCTATAATCATTACAAAAAACATTTTTTGAGGACTTTTTTTCCTCCCAGACGCCAGAGTCACGTGACCTGCAGCGTGGAGAAGTAGTGCACTGAGCCCAGAATCGCTCAGTGATTATGAACTCTGAGTGCACTATAAAGTCTAACAGGGCAGGACTATGTAGTGTGAGGGGTTAGGGACAAGTGTGAACATCCGGACACAGCCCAGGGGTAATAGTGATCAGATTTCTCTTGTGCTCTAAACACACACCAAAAATCAGCTTTAACTATTCAGTTCTGATTGTTGTACAGTTATCTTTACATGGATTGTAAATGTATTTAGCATTTTCAAAAGCTGAATCTCTTTTAGCGCAATAAAAATATTCTTTCATCTCTTCCTGAGCAAATCCCCTCATCTCTGCTGCTGTTCTGTTCATCACAAAACTGAGATATGCTCCTCAGAGTGAAACTCGTCACCTGCTTGTCTCTGTGGAAAGAGATAAGTTTAATACTACCCACAATCCAGCCAAACAACAACACTCTCATAAATAAGATAAGCAGGTGGCAGACCCTTTCTTTAACTGAAAAGTTTCATAGTAGACCTTTAAACGCTGCACATATTCTTTTGTGCAGTGCATTTCATCTGAGTACTGACACTTCTTTGCATCACATTTAGAAATAAAACACGGTTCACGGTGCACTTAAATAATTCTTTCCCTTCGGCACAAACTTGGCACAACTTTAGTCATATATTCCATTTCATTGGACATGTTTCTCATAATTAAATCAATCTATGTTTGTACAGCACTGGTTTATGCTAGTTCTGTGTCTGTTTATACCATTTTTGATACCATTATGTCACGATCGGTCACGACTGCTCCACACAAGCAGCTGGTGCATGTAACAGTCGTGTGTCATCATGTAACACACCCCAGCAGACGCACACGTTCACGCTCAGGTTACCCAACGCAGAGAGGCCCGGGGCAGTTCACCCAGCGCTGAAATCTGGGGCGACAGTTGGTGGTTATCGTCTCAGATGCTGTTTTCATCCAAAAACGTGAAGATTACACAAGGCCCCGGTCAAATTGTCTCAGGCAGATCGCAGGAAGGGTTAGGGTAGGGAAGGTAGGGAAGGTAACATAAGTGTTTGTCGAATTCTTTCAATTTTTCCCATTTTGTTAATGTCCATTGTTAGTTGCATCCAGAGTTGGAGTCATCCATTTCTTAGTAATGACCTAATTTCCTCCTGCCAAGAGTACTGTCCTTAAAGTGCATATGAAGTTTGGATATTTTTCGAATTATGACTTAGTTTAGTGGGATAGAGCCTGTGGTAAATATTTATCATAGTTTTACATCAGTCAAGTGGCAGTTTGTGAAGAAAACAAAATGACAGGAAAAAGAGCTGAGTTCAAGAACAGAATCCTTCTATGATGTCATCAATAAGCGACATTCCGTCCAAAATGCAGTGACAATTTACACACAACTGACACATTTTTCTGAAAGTTTCAATGTGTTATTAGCTATTATTATTTGTGGAATCATAGCTGTTGTGTAATTTTTATGGATTTAACTATGGTTGCTAGGTAACAGGTGTGGAATTACCTCTACCTATGTCAAAGTTGCTGCCCATGTCCAACCAGGAAGTAACATTATAAACATCCCCAAAATGGTCAAACGGGGGGAAAAATGGGCAAATATTTTATTAAACTAAATGTTACTTCCTGGTTGGACATGAGCAGCAGATGTGACATAATTCCACAACAGTTACCTAGCAACCATATGTTAAACAAGGGCCAAAATCCATAGTTATTGTGTGACAAATAATACCTGATGACACCTTTATTTTGTTAAAGGTCCCATAACATGCAAAATCGACTTTTCAGAGGTTTTAACCTTCCTACAGGGCTATTTGGGCCTCGTATGTTGTGCCCAAAGTGGTTTTTTGATTGATTCCCGCATGTTTTCGCTAGAGAACTGTCTTTTCCGTCCCCCTCGGCTGAGCAGGCAGACGGGGACTCCTCACCAGGATGACGCGGCTTCACCAGGATGACGCGGCACTCAAGCCACGCCTCCAGGAAGCGCGCAGCCGCAAGAATAAAAACAGCTAATGCTAATGCTACACAGTAATTACACGATGGATACGACAGATAGAAGAGTTAACTTGTTATTTACCAAATGGCAACGTCCGTCGTCGAGGTACTGGAGCACGTCAAACTCCAGGTCAGATCCAGGACGTAGGACTCGGCACGACGCACCGTCAGGACGGATAAAATGTTTATTCCTGTGTTTGTGTATCGCTGTTTACCGGAGCACACGGCGCATGCGCACTATCTCCGCTCTAGGATTCGTCGCGAGTTGGGAGGGGGAGGCGCGCGGGTTGGGCGGGGGAGGCGCGTGGGTTGGGCGGGGGAGGCAGCCTGCTCTCTGTTCGGGGGGGTCAGAGTGAGCCGTTTGCTTTTACAAGGAGGGGGGCCAGTCCAAGAAATGGGTGTTTTTTGGAAACTGTTATGGACATTGCACAACGCAAAAATTTATCAACAAAGCCCTTAGAATAGACTGTGTAAAGGGGAAAATAGCAGAATATGGGACCTTTAACTGATTGTTTAAACTGTCAGAAAAATTTGCCAATTGTGTGTCAATTGCTTTGGATGGAATGTCGCTTATTGATGGCATCACAAACAGGAATTGTGTTAGATATCAGCTCTACGTATTTTTAACTTTATTATTTTTACTTTATTAACTATATTTTCCACTGTTTCTTCACAAACTGCACGCAATGATGTGTAGGAGAGAGAGAGAGAGAGGGAGAGAAAGGAATAACAATGATCTCAAGGGAAGTGCACGGCCTTAGCTCGACAAAGGAGTCTGTGGAGGAAGCAGGTCAAGACATAGTTATTTGTACATTTCTGAGAGAAGGAAATGAGAGATCTCGAGTCAAACAATCTGTCTTTGTGCGGTTCGTTCTGCAAGAGAAAGAGCAAAGCCGAGAAGAGTGAATTTCAGAGAAAATGGAACAGAAAGAGAGAAAGCACTTTTTTTTTTACAGGCACATACAAAGGTGGGTAAAGAGAGGGCACCATGACATAAGTAACAAAAAAGGCCGACTGGACAGTGAAGGGATGCACCTGTGGGGAATGTCGATTTTGGTGGAAAAGCACTGGCTGAAACTCGGACGTTAAATGTGTTTAAGAATGCGTTTTGCGATTACAACACCCATGATCCCAACTCTCAAGTAGCATAAAACATCCAATAAAATCAAGGTACATTTTGTCAAAACGGTCCTCCTTCAAATTAAGTCTATTGTAATATCAGTCCAGTCCTTGATTGTTGGGGCAGTTTGTGTCATCCATTTCTTTATGATGGCCTTCTTCCCCATCGCCAAAAGTATGTTCCAAAGATACCTATTTATTTTGTTTCGAGGCCCAAATACATACATCTGAAATCGAGTGGGATGACAATAACTGCGTTTCCACCACTTAGTAATGGGAAGTGGAAATGGCAAATATCGCATTTAGAACCCTTAATTTGCACAAAACTGTATACGTTTACTTCAGGTGGATTTTATTTTATGCGCATAACAAATTTTGAAAGGTGGAGATGCATTTAGTCGCTTAAACTCAAGTGTGAAGTACCCAGGTGACTGTCGGTGATGGACAAAGCCAAAAGATCCAAAATGATCCACATGATCCTATCAGGCTGGTTGTTTTCTCCAAATCCCACAGAAAGGCAGAGTTAAACAAACATTGCTGCACCGCACGAGGTTTAAAGCTCAGGCTAAAAACAAAACCTGTTGGCCAACTATTAACTTGCCCTTAAACACATACACGCTGTCTGATCTTCTATAAGTAATAATACTGTTTGTCCAACATTGTAGTGCTTGTTCTTTTTAACTTTTGTTTGGTTTGTAAAACATATCTGTAGTGTAAACAACCTGCTAAAATTTGGACCTGACGAAAATAATGCAGCTAACAGCTGAATCATACAGGAAGTGCGTTTGTAGAAAAGTCGAAACAGACCGTGCACAATGCGCCCTCTGCAGGAATAGCGGAGTCACGACACAGAACAGACGGGTATCCAGGTAACCAACACCCAGATCCGCACTTGAACACTTAGATCAGGGGTGTCCAAACTTTTTCCATCGAGGGCCAAATACTGAAATTTAGACCAAGCGGAGGGCCACAATTAAATTGTGAAAGTTGCATTAATCTGATTTTTAAAGTGCCACCACACCTAAATTCAGTCTCAATGCTTTAATATCAGGTCTGTATCGCACCAAAATGTTAGTTATTTAGGTTATAATAGTAGAAAATCTGAAATTTGCTGTAAAAACTATGTCTTAGGACAATGTGGGCCAATTCACCAGGAAGCTTGAGGGCCAAGAAAAATTGGTCTGCGGGCCGCTTTTGGCCCCCGGGCCTTAGTTTCGACATGCCTGACTTAGATGGTATCAGAACTAAATTTGCATTGGTTATTCACTTTACTTAAGTGAAATTTAGATAATCTCCACATTTTGTAAGGATGGAAATGCAGTTGCTTTGATAATCTCAGTCCAGTATTTCTGAGCAGTAGGACAGTCCCAAAATACATGGTAGTGATGGGCCACTTGGACACCACAGTTTCTTCAGTAGTAATTTGGTATGAATAGTGTTCACTTTGACATGGTGTTGTAAAAACGTGATAAAGTTTTCTAACAGAATTCCCTCCTAACATTGAACGTCTTCTGTTTCGGTGTTGGTTGGCTTGGTTGTGTTTTGAGCAGAACATTTGTTAAAAAGAACAATACTCTACCCTGAAGTTTTGATTCTGGAGCAGAGAGAGGCAACACAAGGATAAAAAGTAATGGCGGTCTTGCTTCGTTCTGATCTACTTTTTAAAAACTATTCACCAAAAGTTTCAGTATTGATTTGAATCTGGGTATTGAGTATACTGTAGGGCTACGACGGTGAAAGTGGACTAAAGATCACAAGACACGTTTTGACTGAGATTGATGGCAAAAGATGTCTGTAAGTTTATTGCATATGAATGAGACAAACAAATACAGCAACATGTCTGGGGGACATTGACAAAACTGAAAATCTCAGTATTTGTTTGTGATTATGTTGATATTCAGACACAATTCTGATTTGGCAATCCTGTAAATATAAATAGTTGAGGTTAAAGATTTGCCACAACAGTGCAGAAATGTTACTGTATACCTTTGCCTGTGTGTTTTATGTTTTGAAGCCTTTTTAAATGGCGTATTCTAACTTAAGAAACAATTATGATATTCCGATATTTCTCCCACCTCTACAGGAAAATTTGTGGAAGAGTTGGACCGTGTGACTAACCTGTTTTCGTGGCGGCACAAACACAGCTCCACATGGACTTGCAGCCAGTGGATATAACAGTTAGGTCATCCACATAGGCCCAGCAGACTCACACGCCCACGCTGAGGTTACCCAACGCAGAGTGGCCCAGGGCAGCTTACCCAACGCACAATCTGGTGTGACAGTTGGTGGTTGCCGTCTCACACACAGTTTTCACCCCAAAATGTGGAGGTTACAAAAGGCTCGAATGAAACGGTGTCAGAGAAAATCATCTATTCCACCTAATAATATAACATGACTAAAGCCTGGTGCACACTGCTAGATAATAAAGCAGAGTGTCAGGCCAGACGTGTGACGGACGCACAGAAGAGCAGAATACAAATATGGGGAATTAAAAAAAGACAAGACAAAACTAGGAATAGCGCCAAGTTCATAGTTTATACATTTTATTCAGTGTCATTCATTTCTACCTCTTGTTACTGTTAGTGGTTGCGGGTGACTGGAGCCTGTCCCAGTGACTTTGGGCCTTAGGCAGGGTACACCCTGGACAGGGGCCAGCTCGTTACAGGGCTAATTTGGAACATTTCCAAGGGCCTTGAAAATTGTGGTCATCAAGCATCTCCTAAAGAAGAGCAGTCTTGATGCCTCAGAACTGAAAAATTACTGGCCCATATCAATTTTGCCATTTTTAGGTAAAGTCCTTGAAAAGGTTGTTTACCAACAACTCACTGACTCTTAATAAACAACTCATTTGATGTTTTCCAGTCAGGTTTTAGACCTCATCACAGCACTGAGACTGCTCTTATCAAGGTGACAAATGACATCCGCCTGAACATTGACGCGGGCAAAGCCTCAGTCTTAATTCTGTTAGATCTGAGTGCTGCTTTTAACACTGTCGATCATGGGATCCTCCTACAGAGACTAGAGGACTGGGTGGGCATCACTGGCACTGCCCTAAATTGGTTGAACTTCTACCTTACTTTGTTGAGATTGGTAACTGTGTCTCAGAACACATGAGCTTGACCTGTGGGGTGCCCCAAGGGTCAATCCTGGGACCCCTTCTGTTCAACCTCTACATGCTGCTGTTGGGTCAGTTAATATGTAGCACTAATGTGTCTTATCACAGCTATGCAGACGACACTCAGATCAGTGTCTCACTGACGGCAGGTGAATATGGACCAGTGGATTCACTCTGCCACTGCATCCAACAGATCAACGTGTGGATGCAAAACAATTTTCTCCAAGTAAACTCATACAAGACTGAAATCATCGTCTTTGGGCCGCAGAAACAGAAAGAAAGTGTCAGCAGTCACCTCCAGTCTCTTTCACTAAAACCTAGAAATCAAGTTAGAAATCTGAGGGTAATAATGGACTGAGACTTGAACTTTAACAGCCACATCAAATCCATAACATCAACAGCCTTTTACCATCTAAAAAACATTGCCAAAATCAAAGGTACAGTTTCTAAACCAGACTTGGAGAGACTTATCCATGCATTTGTCTCCAGTTGGTTAGACTACTGTAATGGCTGCTCACTTGTCTCTCCAAACGAGCTGTAAAACGGCTGCAGTACATCCAGAATGCTGCTGCTCGAGTCCTGACTAGAACCAGGAAGTATGAGCACATTAGTCTGTGCTCAGGTCACTGCACTGGCTTCCTGTGGCTCAGTGTGCTTGTGTTCAAGTCTCTCCAAAGCACCGAAGTACATCACTGACATGTTAGAGCCACATGAAGCATCTCACACTCTGAGGACCTCAGAGACTGGCCTCCTGCTGGTGCCTAGAGTCAGGACTAAACACGGACCGGCCTCCTGCTGGTGCCAGAGTCAGGACTAAACACAGACCGTCCTCCTGCTGGTGCCAGAGTCAGGACTAAACATGGACCGGCCTCCTGCTGGTGCCAGAGTCAGGACTAAACATGGACCGGCCTCCTGCTGGTGCCAGAGTCAGGACTAAACATGGACCGGCCTCCTGCTGGTGCCAGAGTCAGGACTAAACATGGACCGGCCTCCTGCTGGTGCCAGAGTCAGGACTAAACATGGACCGGCCTCCTGCTGGTGCCAGATTCAGGACTAAACATGGACCGGCCTCCTGCTGGTGCCAGAGTCAGGACTAAACATGGACCGGCCTCCTGCTGGTGCCAGAGTCAGGACTAAACATGGACTGGTCTCCTGCTGGTGCCAGAGTCAGGACTAAACATGGACCGGCCTCCTGCTGGTGCCAGAGTCAGGACTAAACATGGACCAGCCTCCTGCTGGTGCCAGAGTCAGGACTAAACATGGGGAATCAGCATTTCAGTTTTATGCAGCTAAAATCTGGAACAGTCTTCTTGAAGATGTGAGACAGGCCTCCACTCTGACAATGTTTAAATCCAGGCTAAAAACAGTTCTGTTTGGATATGCATATGACTGAAAGATCTATCTGCACTCTTCTATTTTAAAGCATTTTATTTTAAAATGTGTCTTTTTGTGTTTTGTGATTTTAATGCAACTTTTCCTGTTATGTAAAGCACTATGAATTGTCTTGTGTATGAATTGTGCTCTGCAAATAAACTTGCCTTGGGTCGGGTGCATCATGTGATGTTGGTCTGGTCCAGGATTCACTCCTTATTGTGCACCCCTTTGTTCACTGTCAATGGCAAGAAAACCTTTCTGACACTGAAGTTAATCAGTAGCAGTCATCTACACCCTTTTATCATTTTCCCTGCTGCTGCTGGGAAAATCTGCTTTTTCCTACGCACCATGGTCTGGAAATTATTTACAAAAAGACCTAATGTTGTAATCTGAAGTGTCACTTGATAAATTCAGAATAGTTGTTTTAACATAATATTTTGTGATTTTATGTATTTATATATATAAAATTGAAAATTGATGACAACCAGACCACAACACAATGCTTAATCCCAGGAACAATAGCAGCTCAGGAGCTCATGGGGATCGTAATAAAATAAACTAAGCCATTAATTCAGTTTGAAGAGAGAAGGGAATAGAGAAAAAGGTGAATGATTGAACATAAATTAGGAATTCTACTGTGAAATGAACTTGTGGATGGTACCAAATCTAAACTCCTGGCTCAGTCTCTTTCCCTCCACTACTGGAGTCGGACTCATATCTTCTGACCACGCCCAATCAATTACTGTGTAGTCACCTCTGCAGTAGTGTGTGCCGGCTTAAACTAAAAAAGGAAATTATCTAAATCTCAACATCTTTATTCGAGAATATTAAATTGATGTAAAAGGACGAGCTGGAGAAAAAGGAGACGGTAAAGCGATGACATCAAGACTGGATCAAAACATCTCATGGGAAGTGCATGGCTTTGGCCCGGAATAGCAGGTCGAGACATTCACGATCCCAACTCTGACAAGTGAGAATGGAACAGGCGAGGCATTTTTGGAAAGACTTGTTTTTTAAAGGAAAAGCAATATGGATCATCGTTTAAACAGGCTCTTGAGTACCTTTAATTTGGCAAAACAAAAAAAGGTTTATTATGAAATAATTACATGCGTTGTCTGCAGTCTGGAAAGACACTTACTTAGTGCATCCAGCCAGTAGATGGCGCCAAACGCTTAGCTATATTATTTCTTGAAGCGAATGTGTTTCTTGTTATTATCAAACTAGTAGCAAAAGTTATCGTGTTTAGACGGCAGAAATGCTCAGAGCGAGTCTGACAATGATTTAAGGACTAAAAACAGCAAAAGATTCTCGAATAAGTGACGCATGAAATCTGAAAATACGTCCCAGAACCAGAAAGTGTTTTTGACGCTCAGAGAACATTCCTCAAATTAGCATGAATGCAACTGAATGTTACTTCAGGCATGTTTTTGATGATGGAACATTGTTAGAACATGGTTAAAAGCTCAAATAAGTCACTTGTTGGTCCTATCCAACAATAGTGCTCTCGACAGAAAAGTTTTAGTCGTGGAGCTGAGATGCCAGAGACGCACAGCTGGTCTTAGGGACATTTCCAGCAGGAGGTAATCAGTCTGCATCATCACTGATTAGAGATGGACAGCCCGGCTCTTTTCAAAGACTCACGCTGCGCATCAGTCGTCCTCAGAGGTCAGACCTGGAACCTCGGAGGAACGTTTTCCATGACTTTCTCTGTCCCTGTTGTCAAGTCAGAAAAACTTTGCAGTGTACTCTGTTATCTGTCAGACTACAATACCATACACATAATAATAATTCTGTTTACGAGCTCATCTTCTCTTCTCCTTCTCTGTGCCTCACAAAAGCACTTGGTTTCAAATTTATCAGAGTTTTTTACATCACTGGAAGAGCAAAAGATTTTAAAGGCTAATAACAATATACCTAATACATAGTATGTGTTCTTTAAAGTCGTTTAACCAAGTTTTTTTCCAAATGCAGGTCACAGCCATGTTGGATTTCTAACTCAGGGTATAGAAAAGCGCCCTAAGTTTTCAAGTCCAAGATGGAAATGTGTCCCAGTTTTGTTGTCTGAGGAAAACTGGAACGCAGCATCAGTTCTTCTGGATCGGCTCCAATAACAAACAAGCTCATGCAACGTCCAAACAGATCTCTATTTATGATAATTCACTGCATTTTACTTCTTCTGTGACCAATGTTCTTCTCGTATTTTGCCAACAGTATTCTATGTTTTGTTTCATTTTCAACTGACCTCACTTTTCAGAGCCCATGTTACTTGTATTATTTGTAATGATTTTTTAATTAGTTTGACCTCACGTGATTTACTTAAAAAACCCAGAGTGACGCAGTATCTCTCTGTGATTGACAGGTGGATCAGCCAATCAGGGACAGGCATGGTACAGGCATGTATCGAAACAAGGTAAGCTCACAAGGAAAAAATAACACAGGAGACTGAAAAACACAGATTTCTGCAGAGTGAACGGAGCACGAAACTCTTTTAATCTGAGGTCAGAGAAGTTTGATTTTGTTCCAAATGATAGATGACCTCGTTTGTTTCAGTCTTCGTAAAGAATTGAATTTCTCAGCCATTTCTTTTCAGTAGTGTTGTGGATTAGCAGATCTAAGGAGCATCTGAATGTTTGGTTCTTGTGTGATGGGAGTCGGCTCTTCGGATTCACGTCATACCACACTTGGAGCAGACTTTGGGACCGCAGGACTCATTCATCATTGATTAAAATCACTCATCAACAGACTCCCTGCCTCCCAACCAATCAGGCTCCAGACCATTTAACCTTATGTTTGTGTTACTGCGACATTGACATCTAAAGCTGAAAGAGAATATGTATTTTAGAGAGAGGACTTCTGGCTTCGATGTCTTTTCAAAGTGCACTATGCAACTTTTCTGGAGGTGCATCCACCGCCTGCCTCCAAAGAGATGATAATGTTTTGCCTAGAATGGTGCACAGTATGCTGATGGTCCATCGAACATTTAATTCTATAGCTTTCTTACTCCAACTTCTAATCAAACTCCCTTTCTCCCTCCGATCTTTGAACTTTGCAGATCCCTTTATAAAGCTTCTAAAGACTTATTTTTCTAAACAAGCTTTCTAGTTGTATTGAATTAGTAAAAGTCTATGACTACATGTCAGCAAATACAAATAATATATACAAATAAAGCTTTCTATTACTCTAATTGACATTAAATATGAGACAAAAGCTCACAGTTAGTTAAGTGGATTAGCAACTGCAGAGGTAATTACACAGAAACTGATTGGCTGTGGTCAGAAGATATGGGTTCAACTCTAGTCATGGAGGAAAAGACACTGAGGCAGGAGTTTAGATTTGATAGAACCATGTACTGAAAACTTTGACAAACGAATGGCCATTCACAAGTTAAGTTCGCAGTAGAATTCCTTTTATATTTGTGGCATGATGAACTGCTGGCCGCTCGTCTGTGCCTTTTTGTGTTTGTACAGAAAAAGGCATAGACGAGCGGACTTTTTCTGTACAATTGCATGTGGGGTTTTACACCACACGTGCGCGGCACTGTGGGGTATAAACGGTGTGCTTCACCTGCTATTCACCCTCTGACTGCGCTCACTCCACCTCCCCGGTGTCCCGCTCCTTCTGGGTCGAGTGCATGTGTGATGGCGCTGCAGGTAAGCGCCAGCTCCATTCCATTACGTGTGTCATGCTTTCAAAATGCTTACTATTGTATTTTTTCTAAGCTGTGGCGTGCACACACCTCCCGACAGGCGGCTGGTTTTGCTCCTCGGTGCCTCCGACGATGTGGTTTGGAGGTAGGGGCTGCTACTGGTTTAGTTGTGCTAGTTAGTGTAACAAATAGCCTGATATTGTCTGTCACAGTGAGTTGCACATTGTCTGCGCTGGACTAGTTCTGTTTTTCATGTTTCAAAACAATAAAAATCAGGTACAGGGCCTTTAACTTAAATATAAAGATGACAAACTTGATAAAAAAGTATGGCGACAGTGTTTTTTGTTTTTTTTTATTTATATAACAATGTTTTTTGCTTTTTGATTTATATAACAATACCGAACTAAAGCTACAATAATAAAATAATGAGAATGTGGTCGGGCTAACAGACTAGCACAATTGACGTAAATACGGTACATTGCTGAAATGGCTGAATGTCACGCCTCCTTCACTCCTCCTCCCTCTCCTCGTTTCTCCTTTGTGTGCCCGTACATTCCACACATAAAACGAGCTGTGGCCCATTATCCAGATGCCTGTTCATAAACTCTATTACCGCGTGCTTTTGGTAAGCGGCTCCTGATCCCTGTTTTTCTTCGCCAGTGCTTTGTGCATTTGTGTGTGTCTGTGCTCCATTAGTCAGGTCAACTCAGCGCTGTTACATATTCATGAAATCACCAAATTATGAAAATGGAACATGAGTCAGTGTCAGGATAGAAATAAGAGGCGTAAACTCTGGCGGTAGTACTCGGTAGGTTACATATTATTTGTAATAAACTTGAATAAAATTGTACTTCTATCATGGTACATTTACTCCTACTTTAGTAATACATTCTTTACTTTTTTAGTTTTGGTTGCTCTTCTCAATGTTCACAAAATGTTTACAATATTAAATTATTTGAACAGTTGTGTTTCTTGCATCGCTCCTTCAGATAAGATTTAGCTTTTTTTTGTGTCCATCCTTTAAATTTGTACTTTATGTAATTACATATTTCTTATACATTTTATTTTTTCAACTTTTATAAAATTGTAAATATCAACATGTATTTAAAACTGAGGCACTACATTTTTTTGTATATTTATAATTTTTTTTGTTTTCCACCAAAAAGTACATCGTAAAAACAACATTTCGTGACAAAAATGAGACCCCTGTGCTATGTCTGAATCTAATATTTAAGCGTTTTATGTCTCGTCAACCCAGAGGTAAGAGCTGAATGCAGCGCTCTGATTGGCTGTTCATAGGGCGGTAACGTGAGTTTCACTTTGCCGTCTGAAAAAAGCTGTTCTAAAGCTGAAAATGAATGCTTGTGAATATAATTAATGCACCAAAGAGTTGTGAGAGTGAGGAACTATAGAAACATTTAAATACCTACTTCTGTTTTTCTGCAGGACAATTAGGTACCCAGCTTTAATCATATTCTAATTACCTTTACATTTTAAAACAGATGTTACCTCAATTTGCTTTTACTTCGTTTCCTTAAAGTTATTTCTGGGACAACTATTACACGCTTCTACTGTAGTGATATTATTTTGAAGTCACAATACTCATCTCCAGCGCATGGTCTGCTGCAGTGACACAGTTTCAGGTAAAACCGAGACTGTTCCAATGGTCCCAAGAGAATCTCAAGTAAACATGTGGACAACAGATATTGAAAATTCTCTCTAAACCTGACACCTCAACTGAACTGCTTCATGTCGTCTGAATGATTGTGTTTATTAAGTGGAATGTAAAGCGTTGTTGTTTCGTGCCAGTTTCAGTCAAAAGCTGACCTGACCTGTCTGCCTAAAGCTGGGGAAAGTGTTCCAAACATTAATTCAAATTTTTCCAACCAAATTGACCGCTCTGCTACCTTCTCCTGATGTAGGGACCCAGACTCGCTCACTTATGGGGACATATTGTTTTCTTTGTGGGTTTAAAGACCCGGATCTTGCACGCTTTTGAGAAGGAGGATGAATTCAATGTACAGTATTTCATTGAACTTTTATTCTCACTCTCCATTTCAACAACACAAACACTAGAACAAATGTAAACTGTTACAGAGCTAGACAGCTTTACCAGTGTTTCCACCTTAGGGCTCCGGGAATCCGATATGATACACAATACACTCCTTACAATACGATATTATCACGATATTGCGATAAATACAATATAATATTCCAAATTATAGCCTATCACTACTTTTTTAAAGACAACCCGTGCACTGCAACATCTTTTCTTTGTTAAACCACGACTTGCAGAAACGTAAAATGATACACACGCGTTTTAATCACCAAAACAGTGAATATGTCAAATGTTTTGCACAAACTGTTTGCTTTCTGTAAACTCTAATCTAACGAGCAACAAAACTGCATCTCTGTCACAAAATAATTCCGTAAATTATACCAAAAGTTACCCGATATATCGATACAGCAGCCCACAACATCGATACTGTATCACCAAATTTAGTATCTCGAACCAAACTAAAAAAAAGGAAAAAAAGAAAAAGAAACCTTAATAATTATGAAAAAGAAAGTGTAAAGAGAAAGAATGAAGGTTAGAAGAGAGGACGAGAGAAGAGAAGGTGGTGACAGAGAGGCATTAGATATAGGTAAAGTATTACTAAAGTGCAAAGACGGGCAAGAAAAGTACTCTGCATACTTTCAGGTAACTGTTAGTCAGTCCAGCCCACCTTTGAGAATGGATCTGTATGCGTCATGTGAAGCAAATACCACCCTGCTCCACGCGCCTGAACGCCCATAAATCAAACGTGACACGCTTTAAATGGGGGAATTAATTATTTACACATGGAGCCAGAATACCTTGAAGAGGAAGTGAAAAAGTGGCGTATAATAAGTCATTTTCATGCCCTGGTCTTGGCCACTCTATTACAGCCGTCCAGATTTAGAAAGCCAGAGGAGTTTGACCTGCTTCCACCGTTCTTTTCTGCTCTTTTCTGGGACCGGCTAAAACAAATGGTGTCAGAAACGTGAAGCCGGTAAAATATGGCCCCGTGCTGCGTGTGCTCTCTCCAGAAGGACCATTTAACACGTTTCCTGCCAAAATTGCACTCTGAGACGTTTAGGCTGGTAAAAAAAAAGCAAAAAAAAAACATGTTACCAAGCAACTGACAAAGAAGGAGTCGACACAACACGTTATTTTTTACCAGCGAAGTCTTCGTTCAAGATCAGAATCAGAAATGGTACTTCTCTGAGTAGTTTTCAGTCACCACACTTTTTACCTCTGCATAACACAGTTTATTGTACAGTGTAAAAGTATCTTAAAACAGAACTAAGCAAAGCAAGTTTGTAATTTGTAGAGCACAATTCGTACACAAGGCAATTCAAAGCGCTTTACATAAACAGGAAAAGTTGCATTAAAATCACAAAACACATAAAGACACACAGAATCATTGTATAATAAAACGAAGAGATAGATCTTTCAGTTGTATTCACATCTAAACAAACTGTTTTGTTTTTAGCCTGGACTTAAACATTGTCAGAGTGGAGGCCTGTCTCACATCTCCAGATTTTAGCTGCAAAAAACTGAAATGCTGATTCCCCATGTTTAGTCCTGACTCTGGCACCAGCAGGAGACCAGTCCCTGAGGTCCTCAGATTGCAAGATGGTTCATATGGCTCTAACATGTCAGAGATGTACTTTGGTGCTTTGGAGAGACTTGAACACAAGCAGAGCTGCTTTAAAGTCAATTCTCTGAGCCACAGGGGGCAGAGCAGAGCCCTGAGCGCAGACTAATGTGGTCGTACTTCCTGGTTCTAGTCAGGACTCGAGCAGCAGCGTTCTGGATGTACTGCAGCTGTTTTACAGCTCGTTTGGAGAGGCCAGTGAACAGGCCGTTACAGTAGTCTAACCTACTGGAGACAAATGCATGGATAAGTCTCTCCAAGTCTGGTTTAGACACTATACCTTTTTGTCAATGTTTTTTTTTACCTAATTGATGTTTTTCAAGTCTGTAAGTTGGTTGTGCATGTATTTTCAGGACGTTTTAAGCTCCAGTCATCTCCCCCTGCTGTCTCTGGGCGGAAAAGCAGCCGACCTCGTCCTGAAGACAACTATCCAGAGAAACCTTGGCTCTTTTTTTTTATCTTTGGCATGTGAAATGTTTTTGTGTGTCATTGTACTTCCTTATTCCAAGACTTTTTACTAGCAGTGTATTTTCACAAGAGAGCAGCAGGGGGAGCTCTGTCACTGAACTTACTTAGTTCTGCTTTAAGTCTTCCTCACACCTCAGGATTTTGGCCCGATTTTAAGCCTGATTTGCCTCTCCACCTCTTTTGTGACCCTTTTGCGGCGGCTCTCCTCATGTCTGTGGGGCCAGACTCTGGTACCACTATTTGTCAAATTGTAAGGTTCCACTTCCAATATGTTAGGCCAAAGTGACAACTCTTAAAATGTTCATCAAACAAAACCAACACGGAGTTTGGTTTGTTACATTTTTCTTTTCATTACGGCTACAAAGAGTCAGTGTAACCAGCTCCACCTCCAGTGAACACGGCGCCCTCCTGTGGCCTTTACAAGCAGATTTAATCCACACACATTTCATTGTTTTTTTTAAATTTTCTCTTTATACACACGTTGTCTGTTATTGTTTACTGGCGGTGATTCCGCGCATGCGCTGTATGTTGGAGGGCAGGAAGATTATCTTCCGCGGCCCACGCAGCTTTAAATGCTGTTATTTTCGTCATATGCGTTGTCTCTTTGGACATATCTCATCGCGAAATGAAACCGAAAGAGATAAGTGCTACGAATTTAGATCACCTTTGAGCTGACGTTCGCGAAAGGTACGGCGCAAAACTGTTTGTATCTGGCAAAAAGCTTCCCGACCCGTTTCAAATTGCTGACGGTCTTTGGATTGACAGCCAATCAGCCAAGAGGTGGCCACCGGTGCAGTATGGAGATATCTAACTACTTGATTAACACACCAGGACTGTACACAGCTGAGGCGATGAAGGCTTACAAGTCTCTTGATGGCTAACATTTTTTTGTGTCTGGACACGTGGGACAGATTTTGTATCACTGCGATGAATACATGAAGACTGTGGTTTTTTTTTAAAGCGTGCAGTAATGCCATCCCAGAAGATAACCACCAAGAAAAATTAATTTTTTTAAGGTATTTAATCAGTTTTAGTGTTCCAACTGCACTACAGCTGTAGCTAAGCTAACTACAAAATGCATTAGCCTCATTAGCTTAGCACTATAGCAGTTAATCTAAAACTAAAATATTTACACATAGGTATCTGTGCTATATCTTCCGTTGCTTACCTCCAGTGAAGTGAACTGAACATATTCGGTCATGAGACTTTGGCTCCCAAGGTTTGGATGGGTCATCCAGACGCATTCTCCTCATTGCAGTTAGCCATTGCTTTCGCCTGAGTTCATCTGTTGGAAATCTATGAAATTTTACCTCACTGTACTTTTTTCGTCTGTTTGTACAGCCCACAGCGCTACATGTATTAACCATGTTGACCTGTTGATATTTCACGGATGTAATAAGAATTTTGCGCGGTCTATTGACAAGTTGACCGCTAATTGCTATAGTGGGCGGGTGCGTTACGCTTTCTTCTTGCCCTCCAGACAGCAACAGAGTTTATGATAACGTGCGCGTGACGTCACTTGTCAACGTGCGTATAGGAGCACAAGTAAAGACAGCTGACGCTCACCTCGTCTCCTCGTGTATTTGTTTTCATTACACCCAGTTTGATCATGTGATATTTGTGCTCTTGTAGAAACCCCCCGCTGAAATCACAAGTGATGGTGTCGCTGTCCTTCATGTGAGTGTGACATAAATAATCGTTCCAGTCTGTGGCTTTTACTTTTTTGACCTTTACTTGACTAAAAGTGCTTGTTCCTTCTTCCACTGTGAGTAAATCTAAGTGATAAAGAAATTATTTGAAAATGTTGTGTTGCTTGCACCGCTCCATCAGATGTGATGTAGCTTTCAAATATTCATGGTCTATGCTTTGATGCTACACAATGCTATGCTTTTTTGGGGGCTGGAGTCGACTAAAGAAATTCATGGTCGACTAAAGACCTCCCCTATCGACCAATTAGTCGACTAAAAGGAGTTGTGGCAAATTATATCAAGAAAAGTATAAAGTATTTCCATTTATATAAACCAAACTGCACTCAAAAGAACAACAACTGTAGAAGAGTTCATGCAAAAACAACTATGTATGTACTATATGTATCCAGGTCCATTTCTCTGTGTTAGCCCTGCGATGAGCTGGCCCCTGTCCAGGATGTACCCCGCCTAAGGCCCAAAGTCACTGGGATAAGCTCCAGTCAGCCGCGACCCCCTAACGGGAACAAATGGCAGAAAATGAATGAATCAACGTTCTGAAATGTCTGAGAGTTTTGGATTCGTTTCGCAGTTCAGAGTTCAGTCTTCATGCTTCTGGAGTTGTTGAAAATGGGAAGGAATTGTGCAAATCTAAAATCAAACCCAGGAGTTTCTTGCTGTGAGGTGAGTGCTGCACTTTACATTTGAGGTAACTGTAGAACAGGATATTATTAAGCTGTTCATTTACACAACTAACCACGAGCCTCACATGATGATTTCCCTGCAGCTTCAGCACGGCGGAGATTTACTTATCAGTGCGTCGAATGAGTCACTTGACCAAATGAACCGCAGCTCCGCGGGAAGAGAGCAGAAAGGCTAATCAACAGCTAGCATGACCGCAGCACATTAAGACATGTAATTATTTTCTGTTTGCTAAAAGATCAGTAATGGACAAGTGCGATACAAGGTGAAGGGCAAGCATGGAATTACCGTTCCTATGACAACACTCCATACTTCTCTGGTTAAGCATGAACCGCAGCGCAAAAGAAGCTTCCTGCTGCATATTACGATCAACAAGTTTGTTTATCATAGGTACTGCATTTGCTCAGTATGAATACAGATTGTTTTGCCCTCATGAAAGTTTCAGTTTGACAAATGATCAACTAAAAAGATGTTTCCGTGTGGATATAACGCTCATGTTCAAATTCATGTTTGAGTAACATGAAGTAACATTTTTACCTAAACGTCTTTGTAAGTCTGTGGTGGATGTAAATGTATTTTTGGTTGTTTGAAGTCCTCGTCGTCGCTCCTGCTGTCTCTGCGTGGAAAACCAGCCTTGCAACATTTCTTGACACTGACCCGAAGACAACTCTCCTGAGAAACCCTGGCTCTCTTTTTTTATATTTGGTGACATGAAATGTTTTAGCATGTGATTGTACTTCCTTATGTCAGTACAAAGGAAGGGAAAAAAGAAAACAAAAAGCTTTTGGCATCTTTTTTTTTTTTCTTTTCTTTTTTTTACTGGCAGGGCATTTCTGCCACTGAACACGATCTGCTAGCTTACTTTACACTATTTCACAAAGTCTCGAGTAGTAACATGTTTAGCTTATGTAAGCGCAATGCAGCCAGTAGATGGCGCCTAAACTCAGTAAGTGCCAGGGCAAACAGAAGCACATACAGATGTTCATTTTGTGTTTCATGTTTTTGTTAAAAAAAAATAATAATAATAATTTAAAAAAAATCTTAAACAGGAAATGCCAAACTTAAGGTACTCAAGCATGTCACAATTGTGTTTTCATTCCAAAAAGTTCATTGTTCTCTAGTGGTTCCCAAAGTGGCCTAGTGGTCGGGACCCCCCGGGGGTCGTGAGGGATGAGCTGGTGTCGCAAGATGATTTCAAGATCTAATTTGAATAAATATGACACTTGATGTTCTTTTTTTTTCTTTCTTATTAAAAACTATATCTTGTAGTGAAATAGGGTCTAATAAGACAATGAACTATTCAAATAACCAATATTAAACCTGATTTAACATGATTTGACAATTTTGACACAAATTATTTTTCATTTCACTTTGGGGGTCTTGAGTCGGTTGCATGGCTATTTTGGGGGTCCTGGCCAGAAAAGATAGGGAACCCCTGCTCTTCATGGCTTCATTCTCTCCCTCAGTCAGTCGATCCTTCTCCGTCCATGTACACACATGAGAACCATTCTCAACTCTCTCAAAATGTACCTATATTTTTTTCGAGCGTTCAATTAGCTTGAATATCACTTTCTGATTTTAATGTGTACAGTAAACCTCCCTCTCCCCTCGCTCATAAACACATCTCAGCGACAGAAGACAGTAATCTGTTTAGTATAGCAGGACTGTGATAACAAATCAGAGTGATACATGTAATAATCCACATATAAGTGATAAAATACGGAACTAAATTAGGTCTTGACCAGGTTGAAACAACTGTAATAACACATTTTATTTGGAAGCGCCTTTCAAAACATCCAAGGACACTGTACAGGACAACAGAATAAAACACACAATACAAAACTGGATGATGGCGTGAGAGTGACTGGGTAATGTGGTGTAGGATTGTCTGAACAGGTACGTTTTGAGTCTGTATTTGATGACTAGAAGGGAGTCTGTGGTGCGGAGGTCAGGAGGGAGAGAGCTCCAGAGCTGAGGAGCAGAGCGGCTGGAGAGAGGACGAGGATGAACCACGTTATCGATAGCTGTTTTATGGGGAACCAGTGATGTTGTTGGAGGATGGGGTGGATGTGATGGTGAGAGGGCGTCATGGCTGCAGAGCTTTGGAGAAATTGCAGTTTCTGGAGGGAGAGAACTGCAAAAGGAACCACTCAAGTACAGAAAATGAAGTAAAACTGCATTGAACCTAGTGCCTCTGGTCAAAAACAATTGATTTGTCCATGGAAGCTTTCTTGGGGTGTCCGACTGGGCTTCTGTTTCTTCCCGCAGGTTTCACAGGGCGTCCCTTCATCCGCCTCCTTTGTATGCTTTCAGAACAGAGGAGGACTCCCGTGGCCTCCCTCTTTTGGCACTCCAGTCCTCACAGGGTTCCTGGAGTGCCAGTTCATCAGATTGCTCCTTTGTTAACGGAGTAAATGACGCCATGTTGATGGGGTTCATACTCTTGTTGCTTCGAAGCAGAGCTGCGGGGGGCTGGCTGGAAGGCGTTGTCTGCCTCGTTCTGGTACACTTGTTTGGAAACGTCCTCCTGTGGCTCAGACGAGAGTGCAGTGGGCTTGTTGAAGTGTGCTGTCTGCGTCGTTCTGGTTCATTCCATAAGTGGATTCTTCTTGTTGGAGTGTTGTGTCGTGAGGCTGTGAGGAATCCACTTCATCCATATTTCCAGGGAGACACTTGCCAGATCTATTTCAGTAAATACTAACAATTGCCTCATAGGCCTCTTTTAGGAGACTTTGGAGATTTTCGCACAAAAAAACAACAACTATGGAATAATAATGTCTAACAGTCTTTGTCATGGTCTTTACTTGAGTTGTCATGCTTTTATTTCTGGTTTGCCACTCCTCCTTGGTCTTGAAGAAATCCTTCCTGGAGTCCACCAGTCGGGTTGGGCTCGGGCCTGTTCTGGGTCGAGGTTCCTCCACTGCCGCTCACGCTCCACGACTGACACAAGTCCCAGCGCCCAGAGCTGAGCACAGCTACCACAGTGTCCTTTTTAAGTAAACACAGCAGCAAATTCTGCACCGTCGAGTGGAAAAGACACGTGGATGAAAGTTATGCCTCGTTTAGATTAGTTTTCCAGAGTGTCTGTCCACCACAAACCAGGCTGCAGGCTCTGTCATCTAACACTGCCTTTGATTTACACCGGAGCAATGCACCGCACGCACAGAGACCACGAGCGACAGTCACGAGAAAAGATGAATATTTAGTGGCCGCATAGTCTTTAATACAGCGGGGGAACAGACGGCACACTTTCTGCTCGTGGATTCACACTGTAGGTCACATTTTATTAAGTGCTTTATTTGTATCATTTGATCAGCAATTAGGCCTGACAAACATCCAGCCCACAAATCCAGTGGTCTTTCAAAAGTTGCCCACCCCTGGTTTATATTTAGTACATAATGCATGTCCTAATTTTTACTTCTGTGTGTAATGATGATGAAAATATGATGATCAAATACACCAAAATGCTGTATGTTGTGTTTTAAAAAAAATACATATACAGTATTTATTTAATTGCCTTCAAACATAAGGTTAGACCAGTATCGAGTATCCGTATCCAAAACAGTACCCTCAAAGTTCATGGTATCGTGAGGTGAGTGAGGGGGAGGTGCTGGTGCAGTGGAAAAATAAAATCCCCTCCATTTTACACAATGGGGTAAAAACCGTGATGATTACTAAAACTGACAAATTTCACTTGTTTTCTCAAAAACCTGAAAATGTGATTATACTTCCATTCTTACAAACAGGTTAAAATATTAAGGTCATTTAGCAGAGTTTTTGCAAGGCCCCATTACAATGAATTTGAAGGACGTCTCCGGACTGATTGTGATCTGAAAAACTCTAAAGTTTTATAAGAACTCAATTTTCGAGGCAAAACACATTGAGAAATAAAATTGATTTTTTTTGTTAGAGCAGTAGAGATTGTTATCCTCAGATTTCATGACCTTTTTCTATTTAATCATTGTATTTCGATCCAAAGCAAATCATTTAAATGCTGTAATGATGTGTATAGATGGTAAAAGGTGACCAGCACAAGAGCCGCAGTTCTGTCCCCACATTTTAAATCTGAGACATGGATGCACGCAGGATAATACATGACTTTTTAGGATTGTGAAGAATGCTCTGAGCCGTTTCGCATTGATACAAAGTCTAATTGGATGATGTATCAGATTCATCATTGGGCTAAAAGGCTTTCTCCTGTCTGCACGGACACGGCCATCTATTATCCCCTGATCTATACGTCTGCAGAGGAAGAGCGGGGGGCACACACCGGCTCACGGATATTTACTCAAATCTCACTCATTACACCAATTAATGATTCAGGGACAATCGCGCAAAATGGAGATTAATTTCTGAGACGCGGCCATCATCTTCTGTATTTATCAATGTCAAACCAGTCTTTTATTAACAGGACGTAGATGTGTCGCCGCGGCTAATCAAGAGCTAATGCGGCTCATTTGTAAGGAGCGCATCTGAAGGAGAGGCTGGGCAGGCAGAACTCAATGGGAAAATTTTGCTCAAAGGTTCCATATTTTGCTGTGTAGTCGCAGTTATAAGTTTTGCATTCTCATTCTGACTTGCTAAGGTTAACTTCAACTTTAACATCTCTTTAGCACCTCTTTTGTTGGCTCCCAGTCGCGGTCACAAAGATAGAGAATGGGCATCTAATCCTTTTATGACGTCCTTTTACTCTGAAATCTGGCTTTAACTGGAAACACCATATCGATAGTCATACATGTCCTTGCTCTTGTTTCTCACTGATGTTTCATGTCGTCTCCTCATGATGTGATAACTATGTCTTGTGTATAAAAAGCATGTGTTCTGATTGTCATGCACCTCCGTCGACCAGGGAGAGGTCACTATGTCAAGGAAAGGCGACTATTCACTTTGGTACCAGTGAATAAATCAACTCATTGATCAGACTCATTCTCTCTGCATTTTTATTGTTTAACTTGTTTTAGAAATCCACAACAGAAATTCTCCCGTAACAGCTGCATTTTTGTTTTATAGTCTATAGGGATATTTATGATACTATTTTGTGCTGTGCAACATTCACCACACAATACACTGCCTATCCAAAAAAAGTGGAATCAACTTAGCAATAGAGCCTCCTGTGTAATAATTGCTGCAAGGGAGATTATCTTTCAGCGGCAACTCAGTACTTAAACCCAACGGATGCATTTCCGTAACATTAAAGACAAATCCTGTGGTTTTGGAGGAGATGTCAGTGTGTGTAGGAGCCATATGTGGGTTTTTGTAGTTTCTTCCTGTGTGCTAGTTTTATGGATGAATGTGCACGTGCCTATGGACATGCGGGTGTAGTGTAGTGTAGGGCAGTGTTTTTCAACCTTTTTTGAGTTGTGGCACACGTTTTGGGTTTAAAAGCTACCACGGCACGCAATCTACCACTAAAACATTACCAAAACAGACTATTAAATGAAAAAATATTGTATATAATGAGGCAAATGATGTCTGTGGCACTGTCTAGTTCTATAAATTTGGTAGTAGTGATGGTTTTATGTTCTTTTTTGGTGCAAATGTTGCTCAGGACACTCCAAAAGGTAAATTAGTTCATAAAATCCGCACATGTGAATCTGTGAACTCAAACTGGACATTTTCTCAAGGCACACCTGGCAAAACCTCAAGGCGCACTAGTGTTCCGCACAGGTTGAAAATCAAGGGTGTAGGGAGCGTGCTTGATCATGGCGGCAGGATGGAGAAACTTTCTGTTGATCGTCTCATCTGTCTCTATCGCTTTTGACCAGAACGATTTGCATGTGTGAGGTATCTTTAAGCATTTTCAATGAACGGATGTAAGTGCCTGTTTTCCTGTTTGTCATCCTGGAGTAATAAATGGCCTAACGTGCAATTATTGTGCGAGACGTGTCTTCAGTGTTTAAAGCCCCGTGTCTAAGCCTGCTGCTGCGTTTTGGATTCTTACGCCACAATAGTGTGTTTGAGAAGGGTCAAACCATTGACATCAAGCACAGAAAACATCCGAGGAGACGCACAAACCACTAATTAGCTTAAGAACTGCCCAACGCATTATTAAAAACTGGAAGGATAGCGAGGAATAAAAAGTCTCAAATGATTGTTATCGCTGCTATAAACGTTGGACACTGGAGACAGTAGGTGTTTATGATGATTATACATAATATCTTGAAGCCTTTTCCCAGTTTTACAATTTTGGTCAACTTTATGTTGTGTCTTCCTGGTTGTACGTAGGGAGAAGTAATTCTACAACTGTTACCCAGCAACCATACTACAAACAAATCCATATAAATTACACGATAATTGTGATCTGACAAATACCTGACACTTTTATTTTGATAATTGATGGTTTAAATTGTCAGAAGAATGTGTCAGTTGTCTGTAAATTGTCTCTGTGTTTACGACGGTAGGGATTCTGTTGTAGAACACTGCTCCATTTTCAACTTTTTTTTTTTTCTAGTTTTCTTGACAACGTGTAAAACTATGATAAATGTTGATTCTTATTCTTTGCGTTCAAATGAACAACTGTTGCTCTGTGTTTCATATGTCCGCACAGAACTGGGAAAAAGATCTCTTTCTCACGCTGCTCCCACTTCATGGAACACACTGCAAAAAAGCTGGAAGCTCCCTGAACTTATCTCTTTAAATTATTTTAAAGCCAGACTGAGAGCACTTGAGGTCAACTCATTTAATTATAACTGCTTTATATAATTGTATGTAATTTTATTTATTGTCTATGTCTGTAACTTTTTGCTGCCTCTTGGCCAGGACTCCCTTGTAAAAGAGGTATTTAATCTCAATGGGACTTTCCTGGTTAAATAAAGGTTAAATAAATAAATAAAATAAATATTTACCACAGGTTCTAGCCAACCAAAGCAATAAATAACTATAAAAACATGAGAACCTGCCATATGCACGTTTAGATCTTTTATATCTGCAAGAAATTAGGTTTAATCTGTGGACGATGTGTAACTTCTTTGCTTTTCTTACACCTTTTTATGATTAGGGTTAATTATTAGATAGTTATTATTCTTATTTCATTCTGAAAGTTTTGTTAATGTCTAATTCCTGGCATAATTTATTGGACCTTTAGCCCTTAAGTACAAAACAAAATTTGAATATTTGAAGTTACATTTTGAAGTTTTCTTACATTTTTTAACAACTCCTTTTCAAAAACATGTCTTCGTCTGCTTAATATTTTCCCATCAAACACTAAATGATGAAAATTCCATATTAATATTGTTTGTCCCTGCTTTAATTGAACAGATTATCATAACTGAGGAGACGGAGGGGAAGCGCCCGCTGCCTGATCCGTCACACAGTGTAATTCTAATCATCTGCAGCATCTGAGTCACACCCGGGTGACCTCACATGCAGGATTTATGATGCTAATGTGCTAATATGCTAATGCGCTAACGTGGGCTGAGAGTGCCCTGCGCCGCGGCATGTTTCCATGTCGACAAGCTCCAGCGCATGTCTGACATTCAAAGGCCAGAGGAAGAGGAAATGAGAGAGAGGAGAGAGTAGAGAGGACAGAGGGGGGAGACGGGACGAGTGATTTAGAGAGACACAGAGAGGGGGCAAAGAGAGAGAGAGAAACCAAAGAATTATGCTTTTTTTTTTCGCAATATTTACAAACTATGACACCCACAGATCTGTATTTTATATGTTGCAGAGCAGGTGTTGTATTACAATGTATAAAGCTTAATTTTAACTTTTAAATTAAAGGGCCTCTGACAGGTTGGACTACTCACGTAACTAAAATACGGCTGAGAGACATATATTTAAAGTTTAGTTTAAAAAAAGATCACATTTTGTCACGATTTAGCAATGATTCAGTTTTGTAATATCACTTCCTGGTCAGAAATGATGACATCACGCGAGCTAATGTCACATATTTTGTAATCTGACAAATCCAACACCTTTATTTTGTTTCATTAAAGTTATAAAGGTCAAAGAAGTTTATTTTGGGTAAATTATGCATAACCTTTGGATGGAATGAGTCTTCCAAGTGTGATGTCATCAGTTTTTTACTTCCTCTAATTTTCAACAGATTTTCTCCACAAACTGCTGCTTGATCGGTGCAAAACTAGATTTTTTTTTTCATGTACAATAGGTATTAACACACAAATAAAATCAAAATTAGAAAATCGTTAAAACCTTAAAACGCACTTTCAATGGGAAAAAAAAAAAACCACCACCAGGGTTTAACTTGGAAATTGAACTAAAATTAAAGGGACACACTATGCCATATACTTCAGAATTAGAATTGTTTTTTATTGCCATGGTCGATATAACAAGATATAACAATGAATAAAAATAATAGAAAGGTAAAAAATATAGATAGACTATGCTAAAATAAGATAAAAGTAGGACATGCAAAATAAATGTGTGTAGAAAAAAACTTAAATACTTTAATGAGCCTCTAATGTTGTTCGAACAGTGTTTGCTCATCATTCGTTTGCTTAAAGTTGCATTTCGATTGCTGCATGTTTGAGTTAATCCTGTATTGTCCTGTGCTCCGAAAATCCTGTTTTCACCTACCCCCTATCCCCATACTGCCCGTATTCCTGTACTTAGTGCGATTGTTTGAAAAATGAAAACTCAAGGGAGATACATGTTGGATTTTAAAATGTCATGTAGACACTATTCAAAAATAATTACAAGTCTGCCCCAGAGCAATAGTAGCTTATCACCAGTGAGTGTGGAGTGAATGAAGAAAGTAATGCCTGTAATGTCTGTAATATGATGCACTATTATTACAATTGTGACAGTAAAATGTCACTACAAAGAGGCGGGGTTTATCAGTTCTGCAGTTTTGAACAGGAAGTCAATGGTCCTTTCTATAACTAAGCTGTTCTTGAGCAGTTTTGCAGTTTACAATGAAAAAAATGGAATGCAACTGGAATTTTGGAGCACTCTTCCTTTGCAAACCTCTCCAGGTCTCATATTGGAAGGGCGCCTTTTCCCAACAGCTATTTTAAGCTCTCTCCACAGGTGTTCGATGGGATTGAGATTTGGACTCATTGTTGGTCACTTCAGAACTCTCCACTTTGTTGCCATCCATTTCTGAATGCTTTTATGTTCACAGTCACTGTCCTGCTGGAAGACCCATGATCTCGGACGCAAACCCAGCTTTCTGACGCTGAGCCCTACATTGTGACCCAAATCCTTTGGTGATCCTCAGATTTGATGATGCCTTGCACACAGTCAGTCACCCAGTGCCGGAGGCAGCAAAACAAGCCCAAACATCTTTGAACCTCTATATTTGACTGTAGGTACTGTGTTCTTTTCTTTGTAGGCCTCAATCCGTTTTCAGTAAACAGTAGAATGATGCTTTACCAAAAGCTCTGTCTTGGTCTCATCTGTCCATGGGACGTTTTTACAGAAAGATTGTGACTTACTCACATACATGCTGGCAAACTGCAGTCTTGCTTTTTTATGTCTGGTTGTCAGTAATGGGGTCGGCCTGGGTCTCCTGTCAAAGCGTTTCATTTCATTCAGATTTGGACAGATAGTTGGTGCTGACGCTGATGCACCCTGAGCCTGCAGGACAGCTTGAATTTCTTTGGAACTTGGCCCAGGTGGGTTTAAACGTGCATCACATGCTTGGAACAAAGCTTTTTATCCACAATTCTGAAAGAGTGCCAATAATTTTGTCTGGGAATTTTTGGAGTTTTGTGCAAAATTATGTCTTTTCTGTTTGTTTTTTGTAAATAAGCATGTGTATAGCAGAGCATGTAATTGCATTACTTTTCGGGGAGAAGTACTTTTGGCCATGACTATATATTTTGGACTTTTAAAATATTGATCTATACTGATCAGTATTCATTTAATAAAAGATACCAGTTCATTGATGTTTAGTTTGAAAACTGAAAAACATTTTCAGAGCAATGGCGTCCTGAATGCAAGATAATAAAGATTACTCAAACATACATGAATCACTCAAAATACAAGTTGCGGCGTTATTACTTCAATAGGAAAAAATACTAATGTTCCAATCACAATTTCAATACAATACTACTTGTTTTGTCATTTACTTTACTTTAATTTTACTTTGTGATTCTGACAAAGATCAAAAGAATTAAGAATTGTCTAATTTTTCCTACTTCATGTATTTTTTCTGCATCGAAACGTCTAACAATTACTAATTAGTATTTCTTTTCAATAGCTACATTATTGATTAATATCTAGGTTTCTTTTTAATTTATTTTTAGACAAACCTCAAGCATAATTTTAATTCAATAAGTTAACCAAGTAAAAGTAACTGAGCGACTGTTATAGCACCAGAGGATCATTTAAAAGACACATTCTCTGCTACAGTCACTTTTTGAGCTTTTAACCATGTTTTAACAATGTTCTGTCACCAAAAACACACAGAGCTGCATTCACTCTGTTTTGAGGAATGTTGGTTTGAAAATCCTCTCACTTCCTGCTGAACTCCCTTGACCCGTGATGTTTTTTCTGATTTTATTTGTCACTTATTTGAGAATCTCCGGCTGTGTTTAGTCCTTAAATCATCGCCAGACTCCTTCTGAGCATTTCTAACATCTAAACACAGCCACTGCATCTGTTAGCCGGACCATTGCGTCTCTTAAAGAGAGAACATAACTAAATTGTATATAGTGCTAGGCGCCATCTGCTGGCTGTATAAACTCAGTAAGTGTCAGGCCAGAATGCAGAGAAACTTGTTCATTTAGTGCATAATAACATTTTTATTTTTTGTTTCAACACATGAGATTTAAGACACTCAACAACATGTTTAATAACAATATGAAAAATGCTGAATATTTTTCCTTTAACAGGGCTGTCCCCTGGTTTTTCACAGATGGTCGCACGCTGAAACATTTACACCACAGACTACATGACAGTTGTTGTTGCAAACATTGTCCATGGACATGCACTGCAGATCTGATCACCACCAACAATGACCTCAGTCATTCAGAACACTGCATTTGACCCAGGTTTGATGAGCCACCACACCAGTAATAAGGCTTAGAACATTAATGTTTGTCTGTATCACATCAAAATGTTTGTTATTGTATTTATGATGGATTTCAAAATTTGCTATCTTTGATCATTTGGGCCAGTTCATAAAAAATTGGTCTGAGGGCTGCATTTAGCCTCCGGGCCATAGTTTGGACACTCTTGATTTAGCACTGTGAAGCGTCCAGGCACCCTGATTGAGAAACATCCATAACCTTGATGAATGACACCAAAGACGCAGTGCCATTACATGCTTATTGACTCCAAATCTGTAATTAACAGTCGTTTACCGTAATTATCCTCTGATGGCCGTCCAGACAGCACCGACACATCCGCACGCAGAGAGCGCCAAGGACAGTGCACACACTTATACCGTTTTTAAAGACGTTCGGCTGTTTTATTGTAATGAGCTCCTGTACTGTCGGGACGCAGAGTAGATCTGGTCAGGCTTACGGCTCTTTGTCATTTGTTACACAGCTGGGGTCATTAGAATGTGAGTCCTGTGCTACCTTTTCAAGGTGTCCCCACTGGAACTGTACAAACTTAAAGAGTACAAAAGAACATCGCAATGCACAAAGAACAAAGATGTGAGACAGGAAAAGTGGAGCTGCAAAATCAAACCTTTTATGGAGTGATTGACAACTTTTTCTTCAGAATACAGAAAGTTAGGATGGCTAGCCAGGCTACATTTTTCTGTCCCCATTTCCTAATGCAGTCCTAGCATCCTAAATTTTCACCTCCATGAGTTTAGGAGCACTTTTCACCAGTCCAGAGCGTCACGGACTTTCAGGAGAAAGGAATGAGGCTGGGGTAACAGTCCCAGGAGAAGGGGCTGATGCTGGGGTAACATTCCCAGGAGAAGAGGCTGATGCTGGGGTAACAGTCCCAGGAGAAGGGGCTGATGCTAGGGTAACACTCTCAGGAGGAGGGGCTGCTGCTGGGGTAACACTCCCAGGAGAAGGGGCTGATGCTGTTGTAACAGTCCCAGGAGAAGGGGCTGATGCTGGGGTAACACTCCCAGGAGAAGGGGCTGATGCTGGGGTAACACTCCCAGGAGAAGGGGCTGATGCTGTGGTAACAGTCCCAGGAGAAGGGGCTGATGCTGGGGTAACACTCCCAGGAGAAGGGGCTGATGCTGGGGTAACAGTCCCAGGAGAAGGGGCTGATGCTGGGGTAACACTCCCAGGAGAAGGGGCTGATGCTGGGGTAACACTCCCAGGAGACGGGGCTGATTATGGGGTAACACTCCCAGGAGAAGGGGCTGATGCTGGGGTAACACTCCCAGGAGACGGGGCTGATTATGGGGTAACAGTCCCAGGAGAAGGGGCTGATGCTGGGGTAACACTCCCAGGAGAAAGGGCTGATGCCGGGGTAACACTCTCAGGAGGAGGGGCTGCTGCTGGGGTAACACTCCCAGGAGAAGGGGCTGATGCTGTTGTAACAGTCCCAGGAGAAGGGGCTGATGCTGGGGTAACACTCCCAGGAGAAGGGGCTGATGCTGGGGTAACACTCCCCTGGAGAAGGGGCTGATGCTGTGGTAACAGTCCCAGGAGAAGGGGCTGATGCTGGGGTAACACTCCCAGGAGAAGGGGCTGATGCTGTGGTAACAGTCCCAGGAGAAGGGGCTGATGCTGGGGTAACACTCCCAGGAGAAGGGGCTGATGCTGGGGTAACACTCCCAGGAGACGGGGCTGATTATGGGGTAACACTCCCAGGAGAAGGGGCTGATGCTGGGGTAACACTCCCAGGAGACGGGGCTGATTATGGGGTAACAGTCCCAGGAGAAGGGGCTGATGCTGGGGTAACACTCCCAGGAGAAAGGGCTGATGCCGGGGTAACACTCTCAGGAGGAGGGGCTGATGCTGGGGTAACACTCCCAGGAGAAGGGGCTAATTATGGGGTAACAGTCCCAGGAGAAGGGGCTGATACTGGGGTAACACTCCCAGGAGAAAGGGCTGATGCTGGGGTAACACTCTCAGGAGGAGGGGCTGATGCTGGGGTAACACTCCCAGGAGAAGGGGCTGATGCTGGGGTAACACTCCCAGGAGAAGGGGCTGATGCTGGGGTAACAGTCCCAGGAGAAGGGGCTGATGCTGGGGTAACACTCCCAGGAGAAGGGGCTGATGCTGGGGTAACACTCCCAGGAGAAGGGGCTGATGCTGGGGTAACACTCCCAGGAGAAGGGGCTGATTCTGGGGTAACACTCCCAGGAGAAGGGGCTGATGCTGGAGTAACACTCCCAGGAGAAGGGGCTGATGCTGGGGTAACACTCCCAGGAGAAGAGGCTGATGCTGGGGTAACACTCCCAGGAGAAGGGGCTGATGCTGGGGTAACACTCCCAGGAGAAGGGGCTGATGCTGGGGTAACAGTCCCAGGAGAAGGGGCTGATGCTGGGGTAACAGTCCCAGGAGAAGGGGCTGATGCTGGGGTAACAGTCCCAGGAGAAGGGGCTGATGCTGGGGTAACACTCCCAGGAGAAGGGGCTGATGCTGGGGTCACAGTCCCAGGAGAAGAGGCTGATGCTGGGGTCACTGTCCCAGGAGAAGGGGCTGATGCTGGGGTAACAGTCCCCGGAGAAGGGGCTGATGCTGGGGTCACAGTCCCAGGAGAAGAGGCTGATGCTGGGGTCACTGTCCCAGGAGAAGGGGCTGATGCTGGGGTAACTTCCAGGAATGGGTTGAGGCTCTGAATGAACAGTGCAATGTAAAGATGTATAAATTAAATGCTTTGTTATTTGTTATTATTTATTTATTCATGATTACAGGGTGTTTAACACTAGGACAACCAGAATTCCGAAACTACTAGAAGTTCCTGATTCAGTTATTTTGACTGCTCCCATTCGCTCTGTGCATAACATTCGACGTGACCTAGCCGCTGCTCCTCCTACCAGCAAAGTCATTTCCGGTCCAGCGTGCTAGCTCTTGAGAAGTTATAAGAACAAAGTAAGTGTTAGTTGTGTTATTAATGTAGGTTTGCTGAGTTGTTTAAAAGCGTTACATGTGGATGTAGCTGGAAATGTACAATTTAAATCCATTCTCTCGCTTACTTCAGGGAGCAGGAAAGAGGGAATCCACAAATCTATTGACATCGTTTGTACTAATTTTTGACAACAACAAAAAAAGCCTGACATAGTTGAGATTTTGAAGCCAAGAGCAACGCAATAGCTGGACTACAAACTGGACCAGAAATGACTTTGAGGAGGAGCAGCCGTTAAACTTTATGTACAGAGTTAATTCAAAACAGCAGAGTTCTGACTGGAGTAACTGCCATAGAATGTTGGTTTCCTGCCAATAGAAAATAGTTACTTAAATACTAAATACTAAAATACTAATACTAAATACTAAAATTACATTGAAAGAAATGGGAGCCAAAGGAACAACTTCTAAAATCTCAAAAAAATGAGAGAAATTAAGTTGTAATGATTTCTTTACCCACCTCTGTCTATGGCTCGGACATCTTGGTATGACTTTGTAAATAGTAAATCTATGGAGGACAAGCCTTTTATTTTGCATGAGAGCGTTGCTTCTGCTGCTTAATAGGACGCACAGCAATAGCATTAGTCAATTCATTTTGATTGCTCTGCTTTAAACTTTTATGAAAATTCCCTTCAGAAGTATAAATGTTTTATGGAAGGTCAATTTTAACTGCGGGGCAAAAGCACTCACCCAATCGCCAGAGCAGGAAGCCGGACCGAGACGTGCGGTCGTTATGAACACAGAGACGAGGGGCATCTGTGGAACATCCTGGAAATAAAACGACGCACGAGGAGATCAGGGCCGAGTCAGGACAGCTGCAGGTCCAGAGCGCAGAGGAGGTGAGGTGATCAGATGAACAGTGTCAAACAGAAGTATGTGCTCGAGTTGAACAAAGTTTGGAATCTGACGTGTCGACGCAAACTTTACTTACAGTTCAAGAGAGTTTTGTGGGATAGTACATGGAAGTAAAAGGGCAGTTTGGAAAGAAAAGCTGAAAAACTACAGGAAGGGGAAAAGGGAGAAAGGATGGTTTGAAAGAGGGGTGCTTAGAAATCGTGGACTGAGATCCCACTGGACTTCAAAACTATGTATCTGGGCCTCAAAACTAATGCCATGCCTGTGGAGCCTACATCTGGCTGTATGGAAAAAGGCCATCGCAAAAAAAAAAAAAAGAAATGACGGCACAAACCAACCCTACAATCCAAGACTGGACTGACAAGAAATGGACATTAAAAATGGGAAAAAAGACATTTAGACTTAATTTGAAGATGAATCTTTTTGACAGACTTTGGACAAAATGTGCCACGATTTCACTGAATGTCTTGTGTTACTTGTGGGTTGTTGGTTTTTTTTTTACTCTCTGTGTTGTGTCCCATGTTTTATGAAAAAAAAAAGTACAATTAAAAATAGAAAAGAGGAGTAAAGGAAGCATTTTTGTTAAGAAAGAGTCCTAAGTACAACCTCCCCTCAGTCTCATGAGACCTGTGCAGAAATAAACCCAGTCAAATGCTGATGAAGTACTTGACACTGACAGCTCTGAGCGAGAGATAGCCGGACCTCAATAGGCATTACCGACACAAGATGTAAGTGAGAAGCTTTCGGACTCGTAAACAAGCCCAGAGCAAGTTTCAGTCATAAGAGCTCAGGAGAGAGTAAATACTGCTGCTCAAACCATTCCCATCAGATTGACCTTCAGACGTCATAAATAGAAACAATTTATGTACAAGGAACACATTTTTGCCAGTTTGAACGTTCCACTAAACAAAATGAAGATGTTTGTGCTGTGTTAACAATACGGTTTCAAGGGGACAGTTATTGAATTACCTCTACTAGTATCAAACCTGTAATCCACACACAACAGGACAGTCGCTTCAAGTGTAATTACTAGGATTGTAATTGAACAGAGAAGTTCTTGGTTGACTTACGGCATTCTCTGTGCAACGATTAGACGGCCAAAAGCTCTCGATTAGCTAAAGCTCTCTCTATGATCTATGACCTGCATATTTTTTGTAAATCTCCACCTAACTCACTTTTTAACTTCTACTTTCTGTTGTGGCCCATAATTAGGCCCGAGCCGAAGGACGAGAATCATCCCAGCGAGGGACTTATTGGAATTGTAAAGATACAATCAAACTTTACTTATAAAGCGCTTTTCATACAGAAATTGTAACACAAAGTGCTTTCCAATTTACATATTAAAAACAATCCTCCATGTTTTCATTTCATTTGTGTTAATATCATATTTTTAACTATAATAGAACCATCAACATCCAGTGGCCTCCAGAGGAAAAAAAAGACCAGGTCTCCCTTGTCATGTGAGTCCTTCATGCTAAAACAACACACCACAAAAATAGCTCATGTTTAACATTTCATTTCTTATTTTAATCCAGGCCTTTGAACTGCCTCCAGGCCCTTCTCCCTGTCCACTGGATACATGACCGGTAATGACAGAGGATTTGGTTTCACACGACAGTAAACATCAAGTGAGCGGAAATTTCAAAACAAAAACATTCGATCTCGTTTGACATTATTGAATTGTTCATATGGCATCAGGCAAGAATGAGCCACTTACAAAGGTTTATAAACACAACTAAATAGCATTACTGTACTAAAATTAAAATGATTATTACGTGCACACATTGGTGAGTTTTCTGAATTCTTCTGAAGTTATTGCTTATTGTTTGTTCTTTTAAAATGTTTTGTCTGCATAGGTCACACCCCCAAAAGGAAAAAGAGTAGAGCCAGAGCCAGAGGAGTGGAGCCAGAGCCCAACCCAGGAGTGTGGAGGGTCCAGAGTGACGTCCACTGCTTTGTGCTGCTCGGGAAGAAAGTCTGGACAAGACTTTGGAAATACTCTGAAGTTAAAAACTGTAACATTATTATTATCAAACTCTATTGTTATATTTTTTCAAATGTATATTATTTTCATTCACAACTATTTTATATATATTTTGGGGGGAAGTTACGTTTGTTCCATAATTACAATCTATACAATAAATGATTACTTTAAAGGATTGAATTGCATATTTTTGTTCTTGAATAGTACTCTACTACTACTGTGTTTTGTTTCCATTCCTTCACTTCATAATGCTGGTAATTTGGTCCCACATTATAAAACAGCCTGAAAATTTTAATTATATTATATATAATGTCTTATATTACACATCTATGTATTTCCAGCTAAGAAAAACATAAAATATTCCCTATACAAAAAGAAAAAACACACACTAGAGGGCTCTGCATGCTAATTATAAATATAAAGTGTACCATTGGTCATAGCAGAAAAAAAAAAAAGCTGCTGGGTGTCGGTAACCTGCAATGTAAACATCTAAATGTTATGATGAAGTAAAAATACGGTCAACTCCAATTGAAATCTTTAACAAATGAGGCCAGAAACCTCAGAAATCATTTATTAAGTGCCCGTAAATGGGCCACACTTCGGCCTGGAACCTACTGAAAATTCTTGTGTTGGAAACCAGTGAAGCAACAAAATTAACTTTCATTTATACTATTTACATTTGTGACAAAACTTAAATTTGCTGTGTTATGACTTGTTGACATATGATTGTCCTTAATGGACTCATGTAACTCTTCCTCTCTTGCAGCAGTGCATATTGTTTATTGTCCTTGAGAAAGACACTTCAGCCCATACAGTATTTCCCATCAATGACCTTTTGATATTAGCACTGAAACTACTGACACAGTTAAAGACTGAGGGCAGGAAGAAAGTGATGATCAGTTTCTTTGTGGTGATCATGCTTTCCTGGCTTTCTTTAGTGAAAAGCAAGCCATCGGGTTTGTTTTGGGAGCTGCCACAGACTATACTTTTATTCCCTGAATGGCCTTCAGGATAATGTCCAGACTGGAACTGGGAGAGGCACCTGATAGAGGAACCTGGCAGACTGACCTCATCGCGTCGCCCTAGTACGAAGGGGAGGTGTCCATATCTTCCACCTCGTCGTCAGCCGGCACGGCTCTGGAGGGCAGTGGGAGCTGATGCTGAGGTAAGGCTGTCCTCACTGCATCGCCCGTGTATGGAGGGGACGTATCCATATCTTCCACCTCGTCGTCAGCCGGCATGGGTCTGGGTACCAGTTGAAGCTGATACACTGGAAATGTTGTCCTCAACATGTGGCCAGTGTATGGACGTTTCGACTTTTATCCAAAAGTCATTGTCAATCGATTGACAATGACTTTTGGATAAAAGTCGAAACGTCTCGATCTTCAAGCAGCGTCCGGATGACAACCCCTGAAACCCTTTCTACGATACATGGGATTTGGTAAACAGACATTTTGAATGGGGTCACAACAATTTGTTTGTCAGAAAAATTGCTGATTTTATTTGACCCACAATTCAAGGTCGATGAAAAATTTGTTTTTTTAAAGTCCAAAAAAATTAAAGATGCAAAATGCCTCGCTAGCGCCATCTCAAAAATCATAATACATCATGGTAATAAGAGGCCAATTTTATCGTACACATATGAAATTTGGGACAAACGTAGGTCATGTCAAGACGAGTATAAAATTCCATTAAGACCCCGCCCTAAACCCTACAGGGCGTCGGCCATTGTGGGCGGAACTTGGTTTTTGAACAGTTTTACATGTCAGATTTTATTGTTTTGGGATTTTCATTCAGTGGGCTTGAAAATTAGCCATAATGACTTTATACATTTTTGATATATTGAAAAATGTGGGCGTGGCCATCCCGCAAATCAAAACAGCCATTTTTCAAAGTATTTAAAGTTGCGTATCTCTGGCCTGAAGTGTCCTATTTTCCGACGCAAATATAGGTTTTGTTCAGAATGACGAGCTGAATGTAACAGTATACAATATATCTAGCTATGTTGTCCAATTGCTCTACAGCGCCACCATGAACTTTTCACTTGGACCAAAAAATCAAGTTTGTCTGTGTGTCGTGTGAAACATGAACATTTCAACCAACATCCTTCTTGCCATCCTGAACAAAAATACAATGAGACCACACCTTCATCTGCAATCGTGTTACCATGGCAATGCATAATATGAACAATTGTAATACATGGGATTTAGTTAACAGACATTTTGAATGGGGTGAAAAAAATTAGTATGTCATAGAAAATTGAAATTTGGTACAAACATCCTTCGCTGTCCTGGCTAAAACTTTGAGCCAGAAGACAGTATCACTGGCTTCAGTTTATCTTTAAATGTGCTCATTCTGGTTACCCCATTTATTTGAAACAGTATCTTGTACCTTACAGCTCTGCATATAATTTACGACATACAGAGCATCTTTTCTTTACTGTTCCAAGAGTTAAAAAGGAACTTGGTAAATTTGCTTTTCAGTTCAAGGCCCCACACGACTGGAATAGCCTTCCTGCCTCTATCCGCTCAATAACCTCATTCCAGATCTATCGAAATGCACTCTTATGCCATTTGCAAAATGTTTGTTCTTGTTTTTGAATTCGTTATAAATCTGTTTGTTTGCTGGGTATTTTATTCTTTCCTGTCTATTAAGTTTTATTTGTACTATTGTAAATGAGTATTGTGAGGGGGTAATATGAGAGCTTGCATATGTGGTGTGAGTGTGAGTATTTGTGTAAGTTAGTTGATTAAGTATTGTTTATGATTATGTGGCTTTGTTATATGTTCTGCTATGGCACTGCTGTTTGCTGTTTAACTTGTTTAACCTGAGGACCCCCTCGAAAACGAGATGATTCATCTCAAGGGTTTTTTTCCTCTTGGAAATGTTAAATAGATATAGAGGTTGTTTATGTGGGAGGGGTGATGCAGGGGGGAAAAGCAGGAGGATGAGAGGCGGGCTCTTCGTGTTGGCATGAGGGGGGCGAGGGCCTTTAACGCCGCTTGCGACTTTAATTCCAATTAAAATGATTACTCGACCATAAAAATTTTGATTGATTAAGATGCCCTTAACCGACTGACATAAGACCTGAGCTGATCATTGACTATTACAAATAATTGAATCTCGATCTGATTAAACACAGGCCGACATCTGCCTTTCTTCCTTGCCAGCAGCTGTGACTCCCTTCACACTTGTCCTAATTTCAGCCCAGTTTTATCCTAATGTAGATATGGTTTGGTTTTATTAGTCTAAGTGTCTACGCACATCACAGCACAAAACAAACACGGTCTTAATAATCTGCCTACAAACCACACACTTTGTCCTAAAACGCTGACGATACATTCACAATACTTCAATTACATCCGCCCTCCTCACTGCGGTTCACAGGCACGAGTTATGACAACCAATATGCTGACGAGCCACAAGAAAGTTCCATCCTCTGCGCCCTCCGTCCTCCGCATTACGCCCGCCCTATAATTTACATGCTCTCATAGTTGTCCATTAACGACGGCGACCTTCTCCAGCCCAGCCTCGGCAGCACAAACGGAGGTTAGAGCGGAGCTTCGAGTGTCGGACGAGCCGTCGAGAAGGGCACCACGACATCAAGAGTACGAGGTTTTTTACGGCCCTGGCATTCAGTAAAGCCGTAAATCTGGGAGTTTACGGTGAAATGATGTCGGATAACGTAAGGAAAGGGCAGCGCGCAGTGTCCATAGAGGCGTAGATCACTGGGCAGATGGAGGTAGACGCGCAATGGAGAACTGCCCAGAGGAGCATCTGTTGAACGAGTGAAAGGTGGACTGTGAGACTTTTCTGGCAGAGGAGCAGCTGCTGTCTCCACAGAGATGTTATTGTTTTATGGAATCAGAATTGGTTTAATGCCATTGTCAGTGATCAAAATTCACAAACAACTTGCTTTGGCGTAAGGTGCAACATAAAAAAATTAATAAAATATTAGCAAAATATAAAAATGTAAAAAAAAAGAGCATGCATAAAATTAGAAGAATAAAATAAAATAATCACCTCAGCAGAGTGCACAATGCTGTGCTGTAGTCTGTGTTTGTCCCTGGCTGTAGCTCCTGTACCACACGGTGAAGGAGGAGGTGAGGATGGACCACACGGTGATGGAGGAGGTGAGGATGGACCACACGGTGATGGAGGAGGTGAGGATGTACCACACGGTGAAGGAGGAGGTGAGGATGGACCACACGGTGATGGAGGAGGTGAGGATGGACCACACGGTGATAGAGGAGGTGAGGATGGACCACGCGGTGAAGGAGGAGGTGAGGATGGACCACACGGTGATGGAGGAGGTGAGGATGGACCACACGGTGATGGAGGAGGTGAGGATGGACCACACGGTGATGGAGGAGGTGAGGATGGACCACACGGTGATGGAGGAGGTGAGGATGGACCACACGGTGATGGAGGAGGTGAGGATGGACCACACGGTGAAGGAGGAAGTGAGGATGGACTCGATGATGGCCGTGTAGAACTGCACCATCATCTGCGCTTGCAGCTTGGCTTTCCTCAGCTGCCGCAGGAAGTACATTCTCTGCTGGGCCTTCTTGATGATGGAGGTGATGGTCGGCTCCCACTTGAGGTCTTGAGTGATGGTGGTGCAGAGAAAGCGGAAAGAGTCCATGGTGGCGATGGGAGACTCTGTCAGGGCAAGGGGGGGCAGGGGGGTTGAGACTTTCCTGAAGTCCACGATCATCTCTACTGTCTTCTGTTGAGCTCCAGGTTGTTGTCGCTGCACCAGGACACCAGCCGGTCCACCTCCCTCCTGTAGACAGACTCATCGCTGTTCGAGATTAGTCCGATAAGGTGCTGCACAGTATGGCATTAAACATATTTTTACATGGGTAAATAAGTTTCAGGGCCATGGCCATGACAATTTAAGGTGAGACACTACTTTGGTCAGTTTGCACTCTCAACATATAGGCTTTCATTTAGAAACACACTGTTTTCTTAAAATGCATTTTTCTCCCAGAGACTGAGTTGGTGCTACAGTCATACAGTAGCACCAACACACATCAACAACTGTACAAACTGGGACTGAACAAGATTTTGATGGAACATAGAGCATTAATTATTAGCATTTTAAGTAAAAAAAAAAAAAAAAGGACAGAAAGATTTTAGTTCTACAGCCCTGCAGTGACTAAGGCACACGTTTTAGCAGATCAGTTTGGTCTGTACTCGCTCTTGCACTGCTCCGTGTGACAGAAGAGGTGCATTTGGATCCAATGGGGAGATTCAGGGTACGCACAGTGCATACAGGCGTACCCCGCAGGCAGTGGAGGAACAAGTACTCAGTTTTGTAGGTAAAGTAAAAGTACAGATATGTGTGCCAAAAACTATTAAACGTGCTGAAGAACCTGTTTGAAAATGTACTTTAAGAGTAAAAAGTGAAAGTACTACATGCAGATTATGAGATCAGTTTTACATATTAAATGTTGTAGTTTTGGTAAAGAATTGTGCTCAATTTTGGTAAACAAAGGTCTCTTCAAATTAATTTATTTCATTTTATCTGTATATTTTCCTTTGCTTTTTGTTGAGCTTGAACTCAAATCCCTCAGGCAGAACATCACCATCAACAAGAGAAGAAGAACCTTCAAACTAAATGAAAAGTACGTTCTACTTTTCAGTTCATTAAAAAAAATGTAGCGGAATAAGAAGTACAGATACTTGGTCTCAAATGTAGTGAAGTAATAGTAAAAAAGTATCCACTGTAGAAAAGACTTAAGTACAGTACACATACCTAGAAATGAACTTAAATACAATACTTTTACTTTTGTACTTAGTCACTTTCCACCACTGCCTGCAGGCACCACTGAGTAGCTCCTAGACACACCAAGCTATATTTATCTTTGATTTGTTTATGTTTTAAGTTTAGTGAAATTTGAATGTTTTGGCCAATTTTCAGTCAGATATAGTTCATTCAAAAACTAAATAAGAAATCCAAAATCCCCTTGGTACATTTTTTTGTAACTAATCTGTATACAAAATGAACCACAAAATGTAAACATGGTTCTGTCCATTTTGGCCACTTTCACAGACAGAATGCCTTATTTTCTTGTGTCAAATTGATATTTTTAAATTTAAGATTTTTCCCTACTCACCTGCAGCCTTAATAATTGTTCAATAAAGAGGCATTTGTGTCTGAAATAAGGTTTTCAAATGTGGGGGAAGTTAAAATATTTGTTGGTTCTTAATATCATCCAGGGTCTCCATTGATTTGGTTTGGATTATTTCCCATATAAGCAAAAAGTGTATCTTTTTTTAGTCACCACTCACTCAAATCCCTCGTTACATTGGTTTGGTCTTGTATCCGTATGCATTGTATCATTCTAAAAAGGCATTGTTACACCCCTAATATCCATGGAAACAAGCAGCTCTCACACCCATCACCAGAAAGGTTACGCAGAACGCTAAAATGACTTTATTTTTCAAACGTCGTTATCGTTGCAGCAGACAGGACAGACTTTCACGGCGGACATTGTACATCACTGCAGGAGCTCAGGCCACACTCTCACAGTCTTCTGACACGGGCTTTGATGTGGAGGAGATACAGACACACACACACACACACACACACACACATACACACGCACGCACACGAGATAATCACTGAGGAATTGGATGCTCGAGTGAAAGTGTTTGTTACATGTGCAGCGCCTGATAACACGACAGCCATGTTTCTAAAGCACCGACTGTCGTGGTTTGTTTCAGACTTTAATACGGATTAAAATACATTATTCATGTCTGTGAAGTAAGGTTTGCTACAGTCCAGTGTCTGTGAAATCTGCGCAATAAAAAGCTTGAATGATGCATCATGTGACTTTAAGATTGAACGCTGTGGCTCGTTATGATGTGACATTACAGTGATGGATTTGGATTGAGTTCCAAAGACTTAATCAGTTATCCAACCTCCCCATAGCAAAGTCTCATAACGCACATTAGTTTCCTTTATCCAATTGTGTGAGTTCAGCACCATGGACAGCGCAATGAGTAACAGGCACAAAAAGAGGGGATAAAGGTGTCCCAGAGAATAGCATAAATAATCATTCAATATTGATTATTTTTTATCATTATAAACTGGTGCTACACAAAAACTACAACCTTCTAATTACAGACAAACTTGAGCCTTCACAGGACACAAATTAAAATGTACCACGTCATCCCCTGACTTCAGTTTCATCAAAAATATCTACTTTCTTGTACCCATTTTTACAGCACATTGTAAATCTAAGTTTGCAAACTGACATTTAAAGTACCTTTGTTCCCCTCAAATGTCTGTGTTGACCCTCAGTCGTTCAGGAAGGTTCAATGTCAAAAGAAAAGGAAATTTTGTCAACTGTCAACTTTTTAATAAAAGTGTGAAGATGAACTGACATTGTTTATTTGGGCCGATTACGTTGAAAAATGCTTGTAAAAATGTGAATCTCCATTGTTTTTATAGTTGTTTTGTTGTTGGTAGACATTACATACATAGAATAAAGTGTGACACTTTCAAAGGGAATCCTGAGAGTTTAAAGGTGCGTAACCTTTCTGGTGCTGCTCATTCACGTTTCTACGGAGATCAACAGGACTGCTCCATCATGACGTATATGTTTAATGCCATATTGTGGAGCATTCCAGGCAAAAACATCTCCAGGGAAAAAATGAGGTCACACTTCATCAGAAAAGTTACATAGTGCTTAGTGAAAGGTCCCATATGGGCAAACGTTGCTAGATTTTAACCTGCTACTAGTGTTACTTGCAGTGCTGGGCTTAAATAAAGTAATTAGTAAGTTAGTAGCTGTTAGTTCTCCCCAAAAGAAATTGATTTAGTAACTGTGTTGAGTGGTGAAAGTAACTAATTACCAGGTTAAATAAGTATTCAACTACCAACAAAATTCTCCACATATGCTGATATCAACAAAACACACACATACACACTACATGCCAGCACTTACACAAACCAGAGCTGAACCGCAGCCAAATGGATAATAAAATAACTGCACTTACAAGAAATCAGACGGCTGTATCCACACTGACCTGACACGTGTTTTTAGCGATGTGTAAACTCCAAACACACGGAGAACTCCCACTGTTTTTCCCACATCGGGAAAGTGTCTCTCTGCCTCTCGCTGCTTCTGATTGGTTACTTTCACTGTCGATCTCTTTTTTAGGCACTAGTTCGTCTTGCTCCTGTTTACTTCCCAAAACAAACGAAAAACAATCCATCACAGCTGCTACGACTCACAGTAAAAGCCAGCCAGTAACTATAACGGGATTATGAGGAAGAATAATTAGCCTAGATTACTTGTAATGGATAAAAATAATGCTGTTATACTTAAACGCCGTTATACTTAAGTGCCTTTATTCCCAACACTGGTCACTTGTACCTCAAAGCAATTCCAAAGTAGTCATTTCTTTCATGCGTGCATTCATTGTCAGGGGTTTGACTTAGGACCCAAGAGCAGTACAACGGAGGCAGGTGAAACACAGTTTATTTACAACGACAGGTAAGTGGTTACAGGGCTGGGGGGTGTCCAGGGTAGGCAGAGGCAGGCAGGAACGGGCAGGCAGGCAGGCAGGCAGGCAGGCAGGCACACACACAGGAGCAAGCAGGTAGGAGTAGGCAGGCACACAGGAGCAGGCAGGTGGTTACCGGAGGGAGGCAGCAGGGACACCTGGACACAGGACAAGGTGAAGAACAATTCCAAAAATGCACAAAAGTGAGTTGAGTTTTCTGGAGCCAAAAACGCAGTACTAACTGTAGTAGTATATATGACGAACTGGCGATGAGTGAATGAAGGACCAGACTTCTTATGCTGCAGGTAATGATGTAAGTGGATGCAGGTGTGTTTGCTGCCAGACCCCGAAGGACACACCCAGGGAGGAGGAGAGACAGGAAACTCAGGAAGGAGGGGGCAGACAGGAGGGAGCACAATCTTGAGGATCCTGACAGAACCCCCCCCTCAACGGACGCCACCGGGCGGACAGCCAGGCTTGCCGGGATGGTCACGGTAGAAGTCCCGGACGAGACCGGGATCGAGGATGAGGGAGCGAGACACCCAGGACCGCTCCTCGGGACCATAGCCCTCCCAGTCGACCAGGAACTGGAACCCACGGCCACGGGGACGAACATCCAAGAGGCGCCGACAGTGAAGGCAGCAGGGTAGTCGTCGACAACCCGGGCGGGAGGAGGGGGATCGGCCGGAGGGCACAAAGGACTGGAGGACACCGGCTTCAACTGTGACACATGAAAACTTGGGTGGATCCGCAAAGAGGCCGGCAACTTCAATCGTACCACAGAGGGGTTGATTATTCGATCAATCTCGAAGGGTCCAATGTAGACCTGGGCGACAACTTCCTGGAATCAGTTTTCAACGGAATATCCTTTGAAGAAAGCCAGACTTTCTGACCTGGCATTTATTCCGGAGCAGGGACCCGATGCCGATCAGCGAACAGGCAGTTTCTCTCGGAGGTCCTCAGCAAGGCAGTCCGGGCGGTTGTCCACACGTCACAGCACCGCTGGAGATGTACTGCCACGGACGGAACCGCGATGCCCCTCTCCTGCACAGGAAACATAGGGGGCAGATACCCGAGGGCACATTCAAAAGGAGACATCCCAGTGGCCGACGATGAGAGGGAGTTGTGTGCGTACTCCACCCAGGCCAGGTATGTGCTCCAGCTTGACGGGTCCTTGGCAGCGATGCAACGCAGGGCAGCCTCCAGGTCCTGGTTGGCCCTCTCACACTGACCGTTGGTTTGGGGGTGAAAGCCAGATGAGAGGCTCACCTTGGCACCCAGGGCATCACAGAAGCTCTTCCAGACGCGGGACACGAATTGGGGGCCCCGATCAGAAACTATGTCCACTGGGATCCCATGTATCCGGAACACATGCTGGACCAGGAGGTTGGCCGTCTCTAAGGCTGTTGGCAGTTTGGGGAGAGCAACGAAATGGACCGACTTGGAGAAACGGTCAATGATGGTGAGGATAACAGTATTGCCTTGAGAAACGGGAAGCCCGGAGACAAAATCCAAGGCAATATGGGACCAGGGTCGACTTGGTACTGGTAGAGGGCGCAAGGCACCAGCTGGGGGTCGGTTAGACGCCTTACCTCTGGCACAAACAGTACACGCGCGGACGACTCCTTGGCGTCCTTCTCCATACCGGGCCACCAAAAATGTCTTCGGAGGAGAATGAGAGTCCTTCCGACGCCAGGGTGGCAAGCGGCGGGAAGCGTGCCCCATTGCAGCACCTGCGCACGGACAGACTGGGGTACAAACAAATGATTAGGTGGCCCGTTACCTGGGTCCGGTTCTGTTCTCTCGCGCGTCCCTCACCACTGACTCGATCTCCCAGGTTAGCGATGCGACGGCGCGGGATGATGGTAGGATGGACTCTGCCTGCGTCAGGGGTGTCTGTGGAAAGAAACTGTCGGGAGAGTGCATCCGGCTTAGTATTCACGGGACCCTGGTCGGTAGGTGAGTGTGAAATGGAAACGGTCAAAAAACAGGGTCCAACGAGCCTGTCGGGAATTTAAACGTTTGGCTGTCCTGATGTATGACAAGTTCTTATGGTCAGTCCAAACCACAAATGGATGCTCAGCTCCTTCCAGATAATGCCGCCATTCCTCCAAGGCCAGCTTAACAGCTAGGAGCTCCCGATCTCCAATTGAATAGTTGCGTTCGGCAGGGGACAGGCGACGTGAAAAAAAAAGCACAGGGATGGACCTTTTGGTCCACAGGTGAACGTTGGGAGAGCACCGCACCAACTCCGCTGTCGGAGGCATCCACCTCAACAATAAACTGGCGTGCCGGATCTGGGTGTGTGAGGATCGGGGCTGAGGTGAACCGCCTCTTCAAGTCCAGGAATGCTTTCTCTGCCTCTGCAGACCAAACAAAACAAGTCTTGGAAGACGTTAAACAAGTTAAAGGTGCTGCGACCTGACTGTAATTGCGAATAAAACGTCGGTAGAAATTAGCAAACCCCAGGAACCGTTGTAGCTCCTTAAGATTGGTTGGTTGGGGCCATTCTGTCACCGCTTGTATCTTAGCAGGGTCCGGCTTCACCTGCCCACTGCCAATGATGTACCCCAGAAAACTGACAGACTGCTGGTGAAAGTCACACTTCTCGGCCTTAACAAACAGTTTATTTTCGAGGAGCCTCTGAAGCACCTGTCTGACATGTTGTGTGTGTTCCTCAGGAGAGCGGGAAAAAATCAAAATGTCATCTATGTACACAAAAACAAATATATCCAGGAAATCTCTGAGTACATCATTAACAAGGGCCTGAAATACAGCGGGGGCATTAGTCAGGCCGAAGGGCATCACCAAGTACTCATAATGTCCAATAGGGGTGTTGAATGCAGTTTTCCATTCGTCCCCATCACGAATACGAACAAGGTGGTAAGCATTTCTCAGGTCTAGTTTGGTAAAAATGGTCGCCTGGTGTAATGGTTGGAATGCAGAGTCAATTAAGGGAAGTGGATATTTGTTTTTTATAGTGATATCATTCAACCCTCGAAAGTCAATACACGGACGGAGGGACTTGTCCTTCTTATCCACGAAAAAGAAGCCAGCACCGACAGGGGAAGATGACGGTCGAATAATACCTGCTGCCAATGACTCCTTGACGTAGCATTCCATGGCTGCTCGCTCTGGACGGGACAGATTGTACAGGCGACTGGACGGTAGTGTGGCACCTGGAAAGAGGTCTATGGCGCAGTCGTAAGGTCTGTGAGGGGGAAGGGACATGGCACGCTCCTTGCAGAAGACCTCCCATAAATCGTGGTAATCACAGGGGACCTCGGACAGATCTGGGGGCTCGGAGACGGAGGAGGGGGTCTCCGCAGGAGAGAGAGCAGACTGCAAACACAGAGAATGACATGATGAGCTCCAACTAGATATCTTCCCCCCTGCCCAATCGAACTGGGGATTATGGTGCCTTAGCCAGGGATATCCAAGAATCAGAGGAGACTGCGGCGAGGAAATAAGATTGAAACATATGGTCTCTTTATGATTTCCGGACAAAACTAGCGTAACGGGAACCGTGCGATCTGTAACCCTAGCTAGTAGCCGACCATCTAAAGCATTGGCCACAAGCGGGGTCTCCAGCGGCTCTGTTTTTATGTTTGCTTGACAGGCCAAATTATAGTCCAGGAAATTGTCATCTGCTCCGGAATCGATTAAAGCAGAGAGCGGTAGAGTCAGATTCTCGGAACAAAGAGTAGCAGGAACAAGCATTCTTTTTGTGGGGTTAGAGGACATAGCAGCATGGCTCACCAGCATCCCCATCACTGTTGGTGAGCCCCCCCTTTTGGCCGAATTGGGCAGGACGCTAAAAAATGTCCAACCTGGCCACAGTAAACACATTCCCCGGCCTGGAGCCTACGTGAGCGCTCCAAGGGGGTTAGTTTAGCGCGACCTAGTTGCATAGGTTCCTCAGAGGTTAGAGAAACCTGACCTGCTGAGGCGTTACTCTGGGAGGCATGCCCAGAGGGTTGTACAGGAACTCGGGTAAGGACAGGGTTTTGACGGGTGAGAAGGGTTGCAGGCCGGTTCTGTCTCTTCCTCTTCCGTTCTCTCAGTCTATTGTCTAAGCGGATGGCTGTCGTAATAAGTGAATCAAGATTCTCTGGATCTTCTCTTAGCGCCAACTCATCCTTTAATTGTTCTGACAACCCATTGAGGAATACGGTTTGGAGGGCAGGATCATCCCAACCTGCCTCAGCCGCTAAAGTTCTGAAGTCTACAGAGAAATCAGCCACACTACGTGTCCCCTGATGAATGGCTAGGAGACGCTTGGAAGCCTCTCTACCCTTGACAGGGTGATCAAAAACCTTTCTCAACTCCTCTTCAAACATGACAAAATTACTCCGCATTACTGGTTTGCTTTGCCACATAGCCGAGGCCCAGTCCAATGCTTTTCCATGCAAAAGTCCCATAACAAAAGCAATTTTAGCAGAGTCAGAAGCATAAGTATGGGGTTTCTGGCTAAACACCAAGGAACACTGAAGAAGAAAACCCCCGCACTTCCCCATATCACCTGAGTAACGGTCGGGATCAGGTACATGTGGCTCCCAGGGGGGATGGCTGTGGTCAACAGGAGCCGGTGTGGACAAGGCTTGGTGCTGGGAGGGTGCAGGATAGGCTGGAGAGGCTTGAAGAGAGAAGTTAGTGGTTAGGGCCTGGAGCATGGCGCCGAGCTGTGAAATTTGTTCGTTGGTGGTTTGCTGACCCTCCAAAAGGGTGTGAAGAGTCTGGTCATGATGTCCAATCTGCGCTCCCTGGATCTGGAGGGCACGAACCACAGGGTCTGGATCTGCTGGGTCCATCGTGGCCAGTTCGTACTGTCAGGGGTTTGACTTAGGACCCAAGAGCAGTACAACGGAGGCAGGTGAAACACAGTTTATTTACAACGACAGGTAAGTGGTTACAGGGCTGGGGGGTGTCCAGGGTAGGCAGAGGCAGGCAGGAACGGGCAGGCAGGCAGGCAGGCAGGCAGGCAGGCAGGCACACACACAGGAGCAAGCAGGTAGGAGTAGGCAGGCACACAGGAGCAGGCAGGTGGTTACCGGAGGGAGGCAGCAGGGACACCTGGACACAGGACAAGGTGAAGAACAATTCCAAAAATGCACAAAAGTGAGTTGAGTTTTCTGGAGCCAAAAACGCAGTACTAACTATAGTAGTATATATGACGAACTGGCGATGAGTGAATGAAGGACCAGACTTCTTATGCTGCAGGTAATGATGTAAGTGGATGCAGGTGTGTTTGCTGCCAGACCCCGAAGGACACACCCAGGGAGGAGGAGAGACAGGAAACTCAGGAAGGAGGGGGCAGACAGGAGGGAGCACAATCTTGAGGATCCTGACATTCATTGGCGTGAATCATATGAAACGGGGCCGGGGTTTTTCCTCTGTGTGACGATGTGCTATGGTGAAGTGTGCTCATCTCTACCCAGATCTTTTTATACTTCTACGGTCTGTACAAGCGAGATTTACATCAGAAATGTCTATTCAAGAGACACGCCTTGGTGGAAACGCGAAAAGCCGAACGGAACACTGTATCTACCGACACCACAGTCATTTCACTTTGCATTGCTTTGGAATCAGGTTATTTTTCTCCATTGCGTGCTGATGGCGGGGAAGAAACAAGTCACGAATCGGCGGGGGACTTGAGAGAGAAGCCGAGACAGCAAGCTGAAACGAGTCGTTGTCTGATTTCCGGGTGAACGCACAGCGCAAACTATTATCCTAAACGTCCTCGAGGTAGACTACGAAACAGGAAATGTAGGAAAATATGGGGAAACGATGCATGGATTTGTGTATAAGTTTGAAGTTGAGGATGCAAAATAAACCAAACACTTCTCTTTTTCCGCTCCAGTCGTGAACTTAAACCATCACTACATCCCTAAATGAAAGGACCACATGGCTGACCTTGTGCCCACCATTTCGAACATGTACCACTGATTTACCTCCTCAAAGCGCTCCACCGCAAACATGAGCGCAAATCTTTTCCGAATAATATTTACTGCACCTTTTACCATAAACCAGGCAGGGAGAGGTCAAGTGAAGCGTTTAGCCCCATATTCATAACTCAGTATTAACCGCCAGCATTAAGAGGAGGCTGTAAAACTTCTCTCATTAGTGATTCAGCGCTGTGTTATCATGTAGAACCAGGCAAGCTGTTGTTGACTCAGCCCGGGCCACATTTTCAAGTCAGAATTATCATTTTGATGGGAGCGATGCGGCGCGTGGAGGAGCTTGCTGATAAAAACCACACATTCTTTACATCTCCTGAGATCCGAGTGGGACGCTTTGATAAAACATGAAAAAGGTCCTCACTTTTTAGAAACTGGTTGATTTTTTATTTATTGGAAAACAGCAATTTGAAAAAGCAGATGGAATTATGGATCGGACTTTTGGAGCCAAATGTATTTTATAACAGAAAACTTCAGGTCTTCAAAAAACTTTTTATTAGATTGATTCGTGGCAGTCAGAATGTTCTTCTAACTTTGCTCATGACATGTTGACAAGACATATTATTTTTAATCATTTTAAACACTATTTGTTATTATTGTTCATTTGTTCATTAGATGTGTTTATTCAGTATTGAACTCATTTTTATTTTCTCTTGATAAATGTGTATAGAAAGTGTAAAAACACAGGAACACTTCATGCAAGTCAGGCTTGAGTCATCTGTTGTTGTGTCCTTAGGCAACACACTTTGCCTAGTATGAATCTGTGAGTGAAGGATTGGTGGTTGTCAGAGGGGCCAATGGCGCAGATTGGCTGCCTCGTTCCTGTCAGTCTGCCCCAGGGCAGACTTACATTAGTAGCTTATCACCAGTGAATGAACAATGCAATGTGAAGTGTCTTAAAGTATACAAAAATAAATAAATAAATAAATAAATATATATATATATATATATATATATATATATATATATATATATATATATATATATATATATATATATATATATGTATGTATGTATGTATCTATGTATGTATGTATATCGTAAGATTTATGATTGTGGCTCAAACTCGTGGCTCGTCACATGTAAACACAAGTGCACCGCAAAGTAACAGCAGGAGCTCGGCCTCAAACGGGACATTATCTTCTCATTTCTCTTCGCTTGCAACTTTTACAAACGCAAAGACATCTCCCATGTCGCACTAGCCTCCGCTAACAGGTACACCAGCGATGACTCTATCACATGGAGCTGTATTTGATTATTTGGTGTAAAGACTAGAGAGAGGACATGGACTTTGTGTTGTGACTGGTGTTTGACGTGGGACTTGAGGTTAAAGACCTTAGACATGAAAAACAAGGACTACTTGGTCCCTCCTCATGGCTCATGGCTGTTTTGAGCTTTCAAAAGGGCAACTGCCTAAATATAGAGAAAAAAATAAATACATTCTTTGAAAAACTACAAAAAACATTAACATATTTTGAAAATTCTATTCTATTTCACAATTTCAATTTCACTATTGTTTCTGTATATATAATTTCGGTCTTTGTTTAAATTGATTTTGTGATCCTCTCCCTGTTCTTGAGTCTAAGCACTGTGCTCTGTCCATGGTGCTGAACCTTTTCTCGATTAACACGAGAGAGGAACTAATGTTTGTTGTGCCATATATATATATATATATATATATATATATATATATATATATATATATATATATATATATATATATATATATATATATATATATATATAAATGCTATATTTTCCAGTCAACAAAATAGCATCTCCATGGAGATAAGCAGGTTGCAGAGTCCCACCAGAAAAATTGCATTGCACACTTTTAATATGCTGCAATATTGCAGTTATTGATACTTTCCCACAATCCAATGTGTATCAGTTTTGCACAAGAAGAAGAATCTTTGCTCTATAGAAGTTTCCAAAATGTACAATTCTCGGCGACCTGCGGATTAAACAAACAGTTTGAGTAAATACTGAGCTGCTCCCCTGGTCCACCATCCATCTTCTATGCTCCTGGCCTAAGCGTGTCTGAGCAGAGCTGTAATCGCTGTAATGATAGCTAATGTTTGACGAGCACTTTGGAGACGCCGCTGACATTTCACAAATCCGGGAAACTAATGGCCGATCATTTCCTCTAATAACGACCGAATGAAACACAATCGATCGGAGTCAAAACACAGACACTGCATTGATCTGGCATCTGCCGAGGGCGAGCATCCACACAGGAGTTTATGGTGTCGCTTCACCCACAAAAGTCCAGAGCAAGAGATGAGCTGAACTTTTACATTTCTGTTTGAGTGGTATTTAGCATGTGAGCTTCAACAGAGGCAGAGAAAGTGACTGTTCCCCATTTGTATGTGATATTTGTGTGGTTATTGTCCTTTAAACTTGCTCTTGGACCTTTTACTTTGGCAACTCCTATTTTGAGACTTACATTATATACTGTACATTAAAAACCACATCATTTTGTCTAAATCAGGCCTTCCCTCATTAGGATTTGGTGTTAGTACTCTGGCAGCAGAGGTAAGTACTGGAATAAACAAAAGCTAGCTTACCCTTGTTGTAATGAACGCGATTTGTAGGTAGGATCATGGTTTATGGACTTCCAGACTAAATTGAGTGTTTTCTGAGGCTCAGAACCAGAGGAGCTTGTAAACAGGATGGATGAAACAAGCTGTGATTAAGATGAATACAATTCCAGGTGTGTTTCTGATGAGAAAAAAAGACTTTCATATTATGTGTCTTTTAAGATAGTGAAAGATGAATGGACCCACTGCCACTTTTTTGTGGAGAGTCCATTCACTGCTTGTTTCCATGGAAATGTTTTGTTGGGGTTTTTTTTTTAGCTCAATGAAATAGACGCAAAAGTACTTCCCATTTACCTTCCGTGGCTTTGGCTAGAGAAATTGAGAAGACAAAAATACATTTTCTAATTTTCACTGTAAAAATCTTATTAGAAGTAACTTATTTATTTATCATTTATCCTAGTATGAAATGAATGATTGGTGGTAGGATAGGTCAGTTACACAGATCGGTTGTCTTGCGTCCGTCAGTCTGCCCCAAGGCAGCTGTGGCAGCAAAAGTTGCTTACCACCATCGAGTGTGGAGTGAATGACTAATGCAATGTGAAGTGTCTCTGAGTGTGAAGAAAAGCACTATTTAAGTAGTATGCATTATTATTATGATCATCATTTTGCTGGTAACGTCACATTAATATAATTGGCGGTGCTGGCATTCAGCTGTCTGTCAGTGCAGTCTGCACATGGTCCTGCGGTAAACAAGTGTGAGCACATAGAGATCTGAATTGCCCAGAGTGAAAAGATGTGAGTGGTTTTCTGTCATTCTGTGTCAAAGGAAGTCCTACCTTCAGTACATATTTATATATAACCCACTCATGTGCCGCGTGCAGGGGCCGATTTACCGGAGCACTTCTTCAGCCTGAACAGAAGGCTTGTCAAACGGAGACAGCTCTTGGCAGATGTCGGGCAAACAAGCTGCTGCCAAACCAAATCTAACTGTAATGCATTGCTTTTGGAAATAGAGTTATGGAGGACAGAACCACAAACTGTGTGGTTATGTGCATGCTAGGGAGTGCAAGTCATTCTCTGTATATTATATGAATCGCACTGGCTCATGGTCATTTTGCTGGGTTGGAGATGACATCACAGCATTCTATTATTATTATTATATTAAATGAGCCAGTAAATGATTTTTGTTAATATGTAAATGTTTGTTGTCATTTCAAATGCCTTTAACTAACTGAATCCGGTAATACAATTGTGGATTTGCCTTTTGGATATTTTTAATGAAAATATAAAATTATAGAGCTCAGGATCAAATGACAAAACGTTAACGTTATTGACAATATGTGCAAAAATATGTGCAAAACATCCGCAGAGATGCGATAGCCAAAACAATCTAACAAAGTAAAAGTAAACCTTTCTTTAAATACATATAAATAAATAAATAAATGGTGGAAAAGCGCTCTATAAATAAAAATTCTTCTTCTTCTTCTTCTACATATTAGACATATTCTGCAAAATAAACTTTAATAAGCCTTGAACCTTGTTACGACAGTGTTTCCTCATCATTAGTTTACTTAAAGTAGTATTTTGATTGATTTCTGCATGTTTGAGTAATCCAGTGTTGTTTTACAACTCATGCTCCAGTGCTTTGAAAATTCCTGTTTTAACCTATCCCCCTATCCCCGCCCATATCCATGTACTTGTACATGTAAGTTCAATACATTATTAGTATTAATGCCCTTCGTGCATAATTTAACATTTGCAGCACTCTCATTTCTCTTGAAGACTTTCTTTTTGTAATTAGGTTTGAATTGCTTTATATTTACACGGTCTTTTAATTCAACTCTTCAGTCCCATGGAGTCACATTATCCCAGCATGCATCACCAAACTCCACAGGGGCAGTGTGCCATTTGCCAAACACTGTTTGCATAATTGACTGTTTAATAAAATCACAAACTAAAGTTAAACCAATGACTCTCGGGTGTTTATTACATTGTCATGAGTGAACTGGCCTCTGTCACATACAAAAGTGTATCCTAGTTGTCCACACGCTCTTTCATTAAAAGTTCAGAAACATTTGCAGTGTGCTAGAACTTCTACTTCTAATAACTCTCCAAGCCAAACATCTAACTTTAGAACTTGACCTTGAATCTCAATATACCCTTCTTTCCATCTCCGCTGCACTTTCCAAACAGAACCCCATGATTTACACATGTGACACACACTTTCAAGGCGGTCGCTCTGGTTTCTCATATACGGCTGACGCCTGGAGGAGCTCATATCATTTTGGAGAGACTCAGGGCCACATTGCAAACACATACTACCTGCTTCAGTGCCAAACGCGTGTCTAAAAAGGCCCCGTTTCTCTCACCTGCTGGGTATGATTTCCATGTTTTTGTGCCTTGATATTGAAACCAAGCGAGCCTGGATGGCGATGGGTAATCTGCCTACGTATTTGGAAGCCTGGCGTTTCGTTCTCCCTCCCCCCAGGTGTCACGGAGTCATGATAAATGGGCTTGCACCGCTGAGACAAACCACAATACCCCCTAGCAATATATTTCCATAACTCCTCACTGCTTGGGAGGAATATATGCCATAGAGTGATAACATTTGGGCACCATTAGGAGACATCATGAGACAGGCCCGGGCTTCAGAAGTCTTTAAACGCAGTTAAAATGAGTTTAGATAGCTCTGAATGCAACTTTTGGAAAAGAGTTAAGTTACGACGTGAACATTTCCAGTTTCTCTATGCAATAAAGGCTGCCTTCACATGACATCATTACTGTCTAAACGTCCAAGTTTAAAATAGAGCTGGAGGGCAGGTTAGGTCATAAGATCTCGGTTATTATTTGTGCAATTACTGGGGCTTTCCATTATCACAGGATCTGATTTTCAAACCATGGAAGGAAGAAAAAGGTATGTATTCATTCATTAAAGTGGGGGTATTATGCCAAATAAACATTTTGGAGCTTCCTACCATGTTTAAAGTTATCCCCTCATCAAAAAGTGGTTTTAAATATAATTCATTCTAGTTTGAGTAATCTTGGATCTCTCCTGTGTACTATTCAAAAACTATTCAAATCTTCTTTATGGTTCCTACTCTGAGGCCACCGGACAGCCCACAAGCTTATGTAACCAGGAAGTGTGTTTTGTTTGTTTACACCATGTTACTGAGGACAAGAGCTTCTTCAGTAAAAGCTTGTTGGATGGTGATCTAATTAAAACATAGACTCTAAAGAAGGATGCCTGCCCAAAAAGAGAAGTCCAGTAAGCAACACGTCTTGGAGAACTGTCTTGACAGTGGGGAACTACCACACGCAAACACTGACTTTTAAAATGTTCTCGTTTGTGTTTATTAGTTATTATTTTACTGTTGATAGAGGAAGAGCCTGGCCTCTGAGCTTAATGTTTAGTCCTGACTCTGGCACCAGCAGGAGGCCCGTCCATGTTTAGTCCTGACTCTGGCACCAGCAGGAGGCTGGTCTATGTTTAGTCCTGACTCTGGGCACCAGCAGGAGGCCGGTCCATGTTTAGTCCTGACTCTGGGCACCAGCAGGAGGCCCGTCCATGTTTAGTCCTGACCCTGGGCACCAGCAGGAGGCTGGTCCTTGAGGCCCACATACTGCGAGATGGTTCATATGGCTCTAACATGTCCGAGATGTAATTTGGTGCTTTGGAGAGACTTGAACACAAGCAGAGCTGCTTTAAAGTCTATTCTCTGAGCCAAAGGAAGCCAGTGCACAGGACTAAATCAAATCAAATTGTTCTTCATGAGAATCTGGCAATTGACCCTCCTTCTCGACAAGTAAAAATTACAAAAACTCAGAGGGAAAAAGTCATCCAGTACAGAGAGAGTTCCTCTAGGCAAATGGGAACATACGGGTCAGGGTCATGAGAAGGGGGGGGTCATCACTGGAGCAGCCGCCACAGCGTCTGAAACAGTCTTCACTCCCCGAGGGAAGAGGAGAAAGAGAAAAAGCATGTGAACAGCAATGAACAGACAACATCTGAACTAGAATCTTAAATATTGTTGATGGAAAGTAGGAAGAACTAGAGGATAGTGTTCAAGCTGCCATACTTAGTTCCAGCATTGCTAAAACTGTAGGTTTTTATTTTCTTCCTAACTGGCCTGCCCATAAGCTATTTCAAACAGGAATGTCTTGCGTCTGGTCTTAAAATGTGAGTACAAACTGGTAAGTAAGGACTCAAGCAGCAGCGCTCGATGGACTGCAGCTGTTTTATAGCTCGAAGCCGGTGAGCAGGCTGTCACAGTAGTCTGGAGACAAATGCCAAAAAGTCTTTCCAAATCTGGTTTAGACACTAAGGGTTGTATTGCATGCACGTTAATGAGTTAATTTGATGATGTTATATGCCAGTGCAAACAGTGACGTCGTGGGGCGTGGAGCTCTAAACAAGAGGCGGGATCATGACAAAATATGAGGTGGAGTGAAGCAAATGTAGGGCGTGGTGTGGCGCTTTCTGTGAATGCCAGAATCGTAACAAATAAACTTCAAAACTAATGCAGTGTAAAACATAACATGGGAAAGATTTCCTGGAGTTGTATTACTATCGACTATTACTATGACAGTCCTAATAAAACAACCTTAATGGGCACAAATAACCAAAACAATACATTACAGATTAATGAATATAGTCCATTTGGCACAAAACTGTATCAAGCTGCTTCAGATATCGAAAAAACACAATTTTGCATAAAGGGTGTTACCATTAAATTTGTACTTGATCAGCGGTCAGACCAAAACACCTCGGTCCCGAGTCCAGCTCTGTGTCCTGTCAAAGCAGTGGTCCACACAGGTAGAGCGCAGCAGAAACAGCGGATACACAGAGCAGTGCACACCTCGTGTGAGTGTGTGCCTGCCATAAAGAACACAGCGGGTGGAGCCGCGAGGAGCAGAGCTCTGAGCGTCAGGTGGATGTATCACTGGACAGCACTTTGGACCCTGTGAGTAGAACAGAGCACACAGTGGTGAATAGATCGATGAACTAACTTGAACTGTGAATGAATGAGAGGTGAGTGTGACCGCGGTGTGTCCATGTGCCAGACGTTTGGTTTTGTACATTTGTTTGCGTCTGGGGCGTATATAAAAAAATTAAGAAAAAACTCCAGACCCATCGGGACCGACCAGCCTCCAGTGAACAAGTACAGCCTCTTTGATCCAGCGTTGACGACGTGAAGGTAGCAGAAGCCCGACCTGGAGCCGCCCCTAGCCAATGCGCTAATGCTAGGGGCAAAATACGTTCTTAAACCTTTAATCTTAAAGTTCAAGTCTAAGTCCATTATTTTCTCTAAATTTCTAACTTGGATTTGTAGGTTTTAGAACGAGAGACGAGAGGTGACTGCTGACATTTTCTCTTTGTTTCTGTGGGCCAAAGATTATGATTTCAGTCTTGTCAGAGGGTTCAGCAGGAGAAATTTGTTTTGCATCCACGCATTGATCTGTTGGATCCCGAGACAGAGAGAATCCTGGTCCATATTCTCCTGCCGTCCGTGAAACATAGATCATCACTTGACAATCTGAGCCACTGTTCAACCAAAACTTTTAATTTGTCTTTTACATCTTTCTAAGTTCATATAAAAGAGTTACGGTACAGAATCCTTCCAGCTCACACTCTCTGACCTCTGCTTTAAAATATTAAAGGTCGTTGTCTGCACCAAGAGCAGAGCAGTGAGAGTTAACCTTTCTCAGCCCTGGCTCTTTTTACAAATGCAGATTTTTCTTGGTAATGGTAATTTCTCAGCTCCGATGTATTGAACGTGTTGTGTACGTGTACGTGGCTGCACATGTCGTCCTCTGCTGTTTACATCTCAGGTCAGCCGCTGCAGTAATCATTAGCCTGCTGAGCCTGAGCTAGCGTTTAGTCATTTCACACGCTAATGTTCCGCTAATGATGAACAACAGTGCACTGTTAGCAAGGGCACCTTTATGAGTGGAAAAACGCCTTTGAAAAAAGCCCATACAAGTTGTTAAAGGATATTTAAAGCAATCGACAACTGGAAAATATGCATAAAATAAAGAGCCCATATATCAAAACAACTTAGCATACCATACCAACTTTATTTTTAAAGCGCTTTAAAATGTTACAGCTGATCAAAGTGTTGTACACGGAAAATAGAATAAAGAGCAATGACAATGAATATTTTATTAAAACATAGGAACAAAAAGACACAAGACATTATTAAAAGTAAGAAATCTAAAAGTCAGTGAGAAAAGGTACGTTTTTATTTATTTTTATTATAAACAAGCAGACTGAGCCGGTCTAATCTGAAGTGACAACTGATTCCACAGCCGGGGGCAGCCACAGACGGGCCCCATGAAACTTGTCTTGAGGACAGTAAGCTGAAGCTGATCTCCTAACCTAACAATTCAAGAGGGAGGATAAGGTTGGATCAGGCCAGAAAGGCAACGAGGAAGCTAGGCTGTTCATTTAAAAAGTAAATAAAATAATTTTAAAATCAACTCTAAAACACACTGGAAGCCAATGGGTGGAACCTAAAATTGATGAGATGCTGTCATGTTTGTGGGTTCCAGTTAAAAGTCGAGCTACCAGGTTATGGACTTGCTGCAAAAAATGCATTTTGTTGTGCAGTTGGTTGGCGTAAAGTAAAGTTTCAAAATGTACTACTGACATAACAGGCTTAATTTTGTCCAGTTGTTTAAGCTGGAAAAAACTAGACCTTACTATGACACTGATTTGCTGATCAACTCTGAGATTAGGGTCCATTTTAAGTTTGGCACAACTGGCTTCAAAATTGCTAAATTGCTCAGAAAACCCAGATCACAGGGATCACTTGAGAACTAGGGCCAAAAACCATAACCTCAGATTTTTCCTGGTTACATATTGAAAGCTGAGTGACATCTAAGATTCTATGTCACTGACACCCCAAGAGCGGTTTGACAGCTTGTGGATCATGTCTCTTTAACAGCAAGCAGATCTATGGAATGTGGACATGAAAGATTTTAAGATTTTAGTGTACTCTAAATATCAGTATAAAATCTCATAATAGGTCATAATAAGTACAAATATACATATAAATTCTAAGTTCTTAATTTAGAGCAGCAAATTAAGCTTACATATGCAGTCGTGCCTGTCATGCATCCACAATACACATGTAGAACACATGTCAACACTGTTTTACACACACTCACTGGAATGTCCTGTGTCTAAGTGCCAGGGCTTGTGTTCTGATTTAACAGTCTGAAAACAGATGGTATAAAAGACTGGTATAATTAACTTGTTTAGTTTAAGAATCCTATGGCTGATTCTGAGAGTTTTTCTGCATTAAATCTAGAATCTTAACAGCCAATATTATGGAAAAAGGCCAATGTTAACTGTGATTAAATGTCTGTCAGTCTTTGCCTGCTTAATCTTTTTTTTTAATCATATACAGGTAATGCTAGAACAGTGAAATTTTGTCAGAATTATTGTTTGATTAACATACAGTATGTTCTTGTGTAGGATTTTTTTGTAGAGAACCTTTTAAGCCCACACAAATATTGCGTTTTCAGAATTAAAAGGTTTTATCTGCAAATGACCACTGCCCATAACCCTCCACTTAAGAAATGTCACCATAATTCATTTTCTTTCAACTTCCCTGAGGGCGCCCTTTATTCCCACGTATTAAACAAACGTACCTCTTCTTTATTTTCGGTGTTCAAGTGCTCAAAACTTTAAATCTGAATATCTCCGAGCTGCCCTGAACGCAGACAGAACTCTATAATTCTAAGGGTACCAAGTGTCTTGCCCAAGGACACAATAACATTATCTTCCCATTATGGCGCGATCAATCTACCTCCCAGGCTCGCGTCGTCCACATAAAACTCAATATAACTCTTTTAACTGTAATCACCATCTTGATTAATTTCCATACAAGGCCGGTGCCAATACCTTTTTCTACTTAATCGCCTGGTAAAGAATCAATGGAGAGTCTGCTGCATATTAGATCCTGTTCCATCCATAACTGCCACACGGAGCGTTTTATTCTGCAGTAATAACCGAAGCCGCTGTATTAGTATCGAACCACATGATTCATCTGCCCGGACCCAGCTCCAAACGCCCGGTCGATACAGACTTCTTCTGGAGGAGTTATCATTACAGCCACTTAAGAGCGAACACATTAGAGATACATTTGTGTGCCTTTAGTTTAAGATGGATTGAAAAGTGCAGTAACGTCAAAGCAGGTTACAAGTTTGCGGTCAAAGAGACTGAAAGTGTCGAGGTCAACGTGGTGAGGCAGGTTTACGGTCTGAAAAAGGAGATTTAGCTCATTTCAAACTGTTTTTACACTAACCCTAACCCACAATATAACTGCACTGGGCAAGATTCATTTTACTCAAAGGTGCTGTACCTAATTGCTGTCTTAAATCAGTGCTAAACAGAATTCATTCGTTTTAAATTGTTTGCAGCAGTCCACATTAAGCCGTGGGCCAAAAGCCTTTTTCGTGCAGTTGATAGACCTCCACCGAGGGAGGAGTCTATTTTCTGCTGACATCGACTACATTTATCAAGGAATCTAAATGAATGTATCGCCACTCATATTTTTGCTAGTTTTTTTGTTGTTGTTGTTGATTATGTCTTTTGTTTGAGTCTTTTTAAGGCAAAAACGTGTGACATTCTGGTATTCTCTGTGTATGCAGTAAGTGGGGGGTTTGCCATTTGTGATATTCTTTACAACAGCTTAAAATTAAGCAGTTCAACTAAAATATTTTGGAAATAAAATAATGAACAATACTTTAAAAAAATACAAAAAAGAGGAGGGCTGATTTGTTTGCAGGATCATGTTAGGAAATCTTTCTGAACATACTGTATAACAGCTTTGGTGTTTGTAAAACATCTGGAAAGAAATATTAACCATTTTCTCACATTGGCATTATAGAACAGTGGTTCTCAAACTTTTTCAGTCGCGACCTCGAAAATAACAATAGTTCACATTCGCGACCCCCAAACACAAAAAATAGGTGACACGCAGAGTGATAGATTACCCTTATATCTAGAATATAGACCTACAAAAATGACTTTGATTGGCCAACAAATAGGAATCTATATTTACCACTGCATTTGAAGGGTGTCAAGTCTTGTTTAACACTATTGTATACATTTTTCTCCATCATCTGGGGACCCCTGGAAATCATTTCGCGACCCCCATTGGGGTCCCGACCCCTAGTTTGAGAACCACTGTTATAGAAGACACTCTGCTGCAGTGAGCTCAGGCTTTATTTATGTTGGGATTGATCAGCCGTGTGCTGCTGCTCTCTGATTGGTTCTCTGTCAAAATCTAAGGCGTACTATTGGTTCACGGCCGTGGCGTTTGCCTGAAAAGTTGAGGAAATGCTAAGCACAACTAGCATGCTATCGACACACTGCTTTGTGGAGAATAAAACGCTGTACAAATATATACCAACAGCACACAGTGATCTAATTTTGACCCAAATAACTGCTTGTGCAATATATCTGTGCCAAGGCAAGACATATTTGACTGTATTACATGAAAAAATCAACAACAGCCAAGGTTGTTATATATGAACCATTAAAGCCGTATATAACTGCTGAAACCGCTGATGACAATGTTAAGATAAAGTCACCTGTGTCCTTTTAACACTCGTTCTAGCCTGGATACACCTCTGTAACCCTAACTGAACACTGTATCAGGATGTTTTGTGTCTGGGTCAGGCTGGTGAGGGGTGTGGGGCTCTGTCCTCCTGGTCGTCCTCGTCATGCCTGGATCTGTGCGTCGTCTGCTCTGAAGTCACTGCACGACAGAAATGCAATCATGCCCCTGCACCAGCCTGCCACACAGCAAATGTGGTAGAGGAAGTAGGTTTTTTTTTTTTTTCAATTTTTGTAATATTCAACATGCAAGATTCAATGTACAGAATTGATTTATTTGGTTGGTAATAGGACAAATTTGCCTTGCCTAGTGACACATTAACAGTGTCTGTTTTTAAAGGAAAAAAGCACTAGAATATAATATAACATTTTACTTCAAGGCGCTGTATCTGTTTTGCCGTCCCGATTAAAGCTAATAAACATTAGCATGCTAACGGCACACTTCCTGCTTCTCGTAGAATAAAACACTCTACAAATAGATGCAGAGAAAGCGCTGTGGTGTCACCCGAAGAGATGCTTGTACAATGTGGAGCTCACCGGTTCTTGGGTGACCAGATGTCCCTATTTACCCGGGACGGTCCCAGTTTTGAACCCTGTGTCCCATGTCCCAGAAGATGTGCCCAAAACCATTTGTTTGTCCCAGTTTTACACAAGACATGTCCCAATTGTCCCTGTTTTTCGCCCATTTTAATTGCCAAAATAGAGAGAATTGTTCTTGAAAATGACCAGAACATGAAAAATTCAGAACACTGTAAATAGAAGTTTCTCATATTATACTGTTTACTGAAGTCATGATTGAGCCGTGAATGGATGAAGTGTATAATAATGTACTTAATTACCCGCTCTTTTTACAGTTTTACTGTTACTCCCCACTCCTGTCCCAGCTTTTAGTTAAGAAAATCTGGTCAACCTAACCCGCCCACATCTAAGCGCATCTATTCTGGAAGTAAATTTCTCATTCATTTTTTGCCACAGGGATTTTTAAAAATTCAAATATTACTAGTTAAACGGTATGACAGAGGTTAACCAGCTGTGTGGTAGCTAATGTCCATACCGCGGTTGTTTTTAGCACAAAGAACGTAAAACTGTAAAAAACAAAGAACGGTTTATAAAGTCTCACAAACAGATTTGAAATAAAATGATAGGTCTTATGTTCAAAACTCACCACAGAATTGATTGGCTCTGAGCAAGTTTTCAAACATTTTATATGCATTTTTTTCAGAATCCCTGTGAGAAAAATGTATGGAAAATTTACATCCAGAATCAAAGGGTGGGCTCCATATATTTGCTGGCACTTTTTACATGAAAAAAAATGTAAACATGAACTAGTTCTGTTTTTCACGTTTCAAAACAGTAAAACTCAGGTAGAGCTCCTTTAACAGTGCTCACTGGTGGTGTTAGCGGTTTAAGGCGTTGCACATATGTCATTGTTGCCGCCTCTGTGTCCTGCATGTCTTTACACTCACACATAAAATCATCGGGACAGAAGATAGAAAAAATAAAAATAAAAACACGAACAACATAAATGAGCTCCTCACTTTAGCCATCAGTTGGAAAGAAACCCACGTTACACAAATTACAGCGATTAATTATAACTAATGTCAGAAAAAGGTTACTCTCTACATCAAATTTTGAGTGTACAGAAAGACGAATGACCCTGTGAGGATAAAAAATATGTAGACAGCCGGAGAATGTGAGAAATAAAGGCAGATGCAAGAGTGAAACCGCATTGACTGCTCAGCGACGTGTCCTTGTGACAGACGTTCTTCCTCAGAATCAGGTTAAGGAGGTTACAGGCTGTTTGGTTTTACAAGACTCCAAATAAAACCACTGTGATTTCATCTGCCGACTCAGCGCCTGCACAACCTCCATTTGGACCTTTTAAAGCTGAAGATTAATGTGTTTTAATAATTCCAGACTGTTTTTAATAGTTGTCTTAAAGGACACATATTATGCTATAGTGACTTTGTTGAGCTTTTAATCATGTTCTAACAATATTCCGTCATCAAAAACATACCTGGGGTTGTATTTAGCGTCATTCACCTTTCACACAAGTTTGAGGAATGCTGGTTAGTCAAAAACAACAAAACACATAGAGTATTAATAGAGTAGTATTTAATAAAGTATTAAACCAAACCGGATGTGGAGCTAGTGTTTTATTACTTGATTTAATCCCCTTCATCTGTAGATTTCTCTGGAACATTGTAACTTCAACAGACGTGTTCTTAAAATGCATTTTTCTCATGTAGTGCCATAAAGATCAGCCTTAAAGGAAAAGTATTATGCATTTTTCATATTGTTATTAGCCTTTAAACATGCTCTTGAGTACCCTAAATTTTCTCATTGACAAAAAAATGTTTATCATTCATTTACTGCCAGGATTTATCAGCTTGTGTGCAATGACACTTACTGAGTTCAGTGCTTACACAATCTAGTGAAGTCAGTGCTGGACAGACGTTATGGTGCAGGTCAGCTGGAGCAGTTATCGTGTTTAGAGGCAGAAATGTTCAGAGCGAGTCTGGCGACGATTTAAGGACTTAAAACAGCAGAAAATTCTCAGATAAGTGAAATCTGAAATATGTCCTACAACCAGGAAGTTCAGCAGGAAGTGTTTTTGATGCTCGGAGGGGGAGGAATTTCTAAAGAACATTGCTCAAAACAGCGTGAATGCAACTGGATGCTACTTCAGGTGTGTTTTTGATGATGGAACATTGTTAGAACATGGTTTAAAGCTCAAAAAAGTCACAGAATACGTGTCCTTTAAAGCAGCTTCTACGTACACCAAACTGTACTATCTTATACCGGCGAACACAAATTTAACAGAGCGTACAGAAGGATTTGTTAATATCTAATTCTAAACAGGATTTATTAAATTAAACATTTTTGGGAGAATTTTCAGTCATATCTAAGAAATCCAACATCCCTTCTGTAAATCTAATATGTTACAAAATGACCAGAGAAATTTAAACCTGATTCTGTCCATTTTTTCAGATTTTAATGTCCCAAATATGTGCACTTTTGTCAGTTTTTTACTTGATTAAAAAAAACCTTGTAATGCATGTTTTTCTTACATTTTGTGAGTTAAATTTAAGATTTTTTTCCCAATTCCCCTGCAGCATCTCGTCTTAAGAATGCCGACTAAGCAACTGTGGAAAGGTGTATTTTACTCAAACACTTTGCCCTGAATGCGTCCAAAAGCTGGTTTGCGTGACTTCCACAACGACACCAAACACCCTTACATACACAAACAGCCTTATGGGCACGGGTGACTGCTGGACAGATGCACCCGCCTGTCCCCGCAGCTGCCCGAGCGTGTAGCGCCATCGTTCCTCTCATGCTTCGGAGCTCTTTAGTCGTGAATTTAGATAATCAGTTTGGCGGGAGTCCAGCCTGTCAAAAATGTACCTCCGAGCGCCGTGACTTATCCCGGGCCGTTCCTATTCATAAGCATTTTCTCTAAGTGCTTTCTGTTGTACGACAAGGTGAAGCTGGAGGCCGTTTTCACCCGGGGCCGAGGGGGACGAGGGGGGAGGCTGTTACTGGAATCAAAGCTCCATCACACTTGTCACATCGCCGTTTGACTTTGTTAGAGCGCGCCGAAAACGGAGAGAACAATCTGTGCGGCGTCGCTGGCAGAGCAGGACGGCTTGAATCAGCGAAATCATGTCAGGCGATGGAATTCTGGTGGTTTTGGAGGAGATAAAACACAGCTGGACTTATTTAATTTGGATTTTTTGAGATTCGTTTTCTGATTAGTCTACAAGTCAAACTATTATTTATTTTGTTCTATGGTACTTTTAACACATTGTCAGCCAAATAAAGGTGACTGAAGGCAAAAGTGTGTAATTAACAGTGCTGCACGATATTAGTTAAGTGTTAATTACTGCAATATCGATATTATTGCAAGCAAAGTTTATTTTTATAGGACCTTTTACAGACAAGAAGCTTCACAACAAAAGCAGGGTTTATGCAGGTTTCAGCATGTCAAATTGAATGATTTTTAATGCCGTATTTCAAGATTTTTAATGCCATAATCAATGTTAAAGACATTTACACTTTTATCATGTCAAAACTACTGGCTTGTGACCATTCCAGCGGGCAGCAGAACGACCAGAATATTATAACTGCTGTATAATATTCAAAAACCTAATTTAGATGGAATTAAAACCATGACAGTGTGCGTTTTGGACCTGTCTTTAACTTTTTAGATTATTTGATCAAAGACATTAACATAATACTGGTAAAATCGTGATGTTTCTTCTCGCAGTAATGGTGACACTAAATATTGACATCCCTACGTGTCCCACACTCAGAGCATGACAGACTGGGGGAGTGTGAGGGGGAAGTGTGTGCTGTGGAGCGTAGATTTTCATTGAAGCGCAAGAAGAAATCTAGATGTCACCAAACTGGTTCAGTACAAAAAACTGTCCATCTCTAAAAAAAATCTTCTAGCAACTGAAACATGGCATGGCTTTGTGGGTGTCTGGTATTAGCGCTGCATAAAATGTTTACACTTTAAGCTTCCAGTGGTTAGATTTCCAACTATCTGCCCATTGCAGTTAGATGTATCGTATTGTATTGTGCTGTCCATGTCTGCTCACTGTGACCTGAATCCTGATTCAAACATAGACTGAAAAATTGTAATTATACATTTCGTCTAGTCTTTTCTTGGTTAGTCTTGAGTTGTCAGACCTCCTCAAGTCGTTTTTTGGCCTCTAAATATAAAATAAAAAAAAGAGAGAGAGAATCTTTCTTTGTCCCAGCATTTCAGTTTCAGTTTTGCCCCACCAGTACAAAAACTGTAGTATGAGAAACATTTTCCTAGATGAAATCCAGTCCAAGTAGAATTACTGCAAATGTCTGTCCTGAACACATCTACAGCCTGTGCGTCCTGGTTTAGACCTGGTTCAGTCCTGGTTTAGACCTGGTTCAGTCCTGGTTCAGTCCTGGTTTAGACCTGGTTCAGTCCTGGTTCAGTCCTAGTTCAGTCCTGGCTCAGTCCTGGTTTAGACCTGGTTTAGTCCAAGTTCAGTCCTGGCTCAGTCCTGGTTCAGTCCTGGTTTTGACCTGGTTCAGTCCTGGTTCAGTCCTGGTTTAGACCTGGTTTAGTCCTGGTTCATTCCTGGTTCTGTCCTGGTTCACTCCTGGTTTAGACCTGGCTCAGTTCTGGTTCTGTCCTGGTTCAGTCCTGGTTTAGACCTGGCTCAGTTCTGGTTCTGTCCTGGTTCAGTCCTGGTTTAGACCTGGCTCAGTCCTGGTTCAGTCCATGAGATTGGAGCTCTCCTTCACTGTGGTTTTCCTCACAGGTTTGTTTGTAGTTTTTCTTCACAAAAAAACAGTCTAAAGGCAGGGAATGTTTGGTTTTTTTGGGAAATTTTGAAAGGATTCCTCTCTTTTTACAGAACATGAATTGCTGATTGGTCAGTATTGATCACATGGTCACACAGTGGGCGGGGCTAGCCTGGATCGAGGAAGTTTAACATATTTAACATACTGTAATGCTGCGTGGGGAAGCACCTTTACTTCTTATTTAACCATATTTTTATTCTAAAGAAAGCATTTGTCAGAATTGCCGCATATTCTGACCTGGACGCTGCTAGTGCACCTTTGTTCTTCAAACTGAAGCTCTTACATATTTTTGATATAAACATTCATTTGACCTGTACATTTGTCCTCAGGGCACTGCACCATTCTGATTGGCCTTTTTATATCAAGCCTGATTTTAATTACAATTATCTGTTCCACCGTTACGCCACCAGACAAGCACCAAAGCTGCACATACCTTTATAGAAGACAAGCCGAGAGCAGTTTTCAATTCGATAACATGGATAAAAATAATGGACCTCTCACACAGACCTGATAGAAACCACTACGTCACTATCAGAGTACAAATCTAGATTAAAAAATAAGCTGATATCTCAATATTTACTTTCACTTTTCGAACAGGTAAATGTAAGGTAAAACATGTTTATTGTATAACTTTGTAATATGTTGTTTTCTTTTTCTCTCTCTCTCTTTCAATTTCTTTCTCTCTTTCTCTTCCTTCATGGCTTCTACCACTCTCATGCACATTGTATACTACTGATATTAACACTTGCTAAATAAATGAATAAATAATTAAGTTATGCAAAAAAATATATATATATAGTGTCTGGCATCATTCACAGTGAGCACAGGCCTTTGAAAACAATACGCCTTCTTTAGTTCTTCTTCCAGATCTTATTATTCACCTTATTCCGGAAGTTTCCGTACGCGCCGCCGTCTTGTTTCCGTTGTATTAGTTCACACGGAGCAGACGAGCTCAACAGAAAATAAGTTCTACACGGACTAAAAAGCTGTTTTCAGACTGACCAGGAAATCGTTGCGTTGTTGACTTGTTGTTGCTCGTGTTCATTAAACATTTTACACAAATCAATCTACTTTATGTAACATTTTAGCGGCGAGACTTTTCCCTCGTTCGTCATTAGCTTTAACGGAGTTCTCGTCAAACGGAAGTGCGTTTACAACAAAAGTGCAAAAAACAGCAAAAGTGGGCGGGGCAGAATAAGGTGAATACAGTACCTTCATGTCCTTTTGCTTTTTTTCCTGTGAATGTTGATTCATTGGCATGTTTTTATTGACCTTTTTGACTTACTTTCTGCTGGTTAAATCAGCAACTATGTGAAGCTCTGCGAGGTGTCTGCGGTTGGGATTTTTTGCTGTAGAAAAGTACATTGAATTGAGTCAAGTGAACAGAAGTTATATAAATGCGAATCTATTAAGTTCAAGTAAAGCACAGCATGAACAGCATATTGTAGTAATAATAATCATCTCCGGAACAAACATTTCATTACAACAATAGCCACCAGCGTCACTTCTCTCGGTGCACAGTTACTAACATCGTACAACAGAAGGCTAACCATCTTTATAATGATCCCGTCTTTCAAAATCCACATGTAATTAGCTCAGAGCAGGAGAACGTCTGATTGGGCCAGCATATATCGCTCTCCCCAATGTGATTCTTCCTGGTTTTATCACACTATTATCAGGCGTACTTCTGTTCTAACCTGAATATACTTCATTATGCAGGCAGATCTGGCGGGTAAAAAGAGCACCGTGCTGATTGTGGCGCGACTATGAAAAGCTCCGTGTTTGCTGTAATTGAAACAGCAGAGAAACACTGAACGCTCGTCATCCTGAAGGTCGATTCTGCTCAACGCGGCGTAATTATCTTCATGCATAACGTGATGGAGCCGCGGACGAGTTTCATGAATTTGTTCAGTTTGGGTACAGGAATAATTTACCGTGGAAAATGCAGGATTCATATTTTACGGACAGGGAGACAGATTAAATATACAGGTTTACTCACACATGTATGGAACTAACACGACTGAAGAAGGAACGACGTTATAACGGTTGAAAGTTAAAAGCTTAATGCAAGTAAACAAGCTCTGTTTTGACAACTTTTAGTTTCACAGAAAATGTTTGCCTTCCACTAATCAAACACAAGTCACAACTGTGTGTGCAACGTCCGGTGGGAAACTTGTATTTAAGGTTGAAACTGTGGAACTGTCTTCTCTCTTCTGTTAAAAGTCTCAAATCGTTGCTAAAAACGAACTTTTTTGCACTGGCTTTTTAATTCACATTTATATGACACTTACATTGTGTTTGTAATGTTATTTTTCAGTATTAAATTGTCTTTTACTCCTGTCTTGTGTTACTGAACTTGTGCAGCACTTTGGGGCAGTGTATCTGTTTATAAATGTGCTACATAAATACATCTGACCCAGTGGGCGAGGCTATCGCCCTAAAATTGAGCCGTTCATTGGAAGCCGCCATGTTTGCAATCTGGTGCTGACCTCTAGGGGCTGGCTGCGGAAGTAGAATTATTCAATGCAAGTCAATGGCGAGTTAGACGTCTCAAAACCTACTTTAGAGCCTGGCTCAAAATACAGCTTTGGTCTCAAACGTTAGCTTACGGCTCTGTGACAACGCTGAGGGGGGTGAATTTTTTTGAACCAGGCTGGTTTAGCCGCTATGATTTTTTAAAGTTTTGCATATCTAATGAAGAAGGCGGTATTTCCGGGCGCCTGTTCTCGCAGTGCAGCTCATCGTGGCTACATGCTAATGTGGCTACTGCTGAGACTAATCTCGTTAGCCTCGTTAGCCTCATTAGCCGCGATAGCCACCTGTAGCTTCAGCTGCGTGAACTCCGCGAGAGCGAGCCCCAGCCGAGAGTTCACAGCCAAGACTCCGCCCCTCTCTCCTTTTTAGGAATATTTTCTGAGGGAGGGGTAAGCGGGGCGTAACCCGCGGCCATTTTAAATTCTCCATGACTGAGCCGCATTATCATGAATGGGGCGGAGTGACGACCGTCTGTCCATTATTTTTATGTCTATGATCTGACCTTTGACCTTCGACATGAAAGTGCCATCACTCCAGATAGTTTTAAAAGACTTGCATGTATTGTTATTGTCCTTTAAACGTGCTCTTGAATTTCATTTGATTTCATTTTTAGAACTTAAATAATGTATGTACTAAAAAATGAATTCGTGTTGGCACTCCAGCTACTGACAGCAGTCAGTAGCTGGAGTTTTTCTCGTTTTTCTAATTCTAGCTTAGTTTGGTGGGAGGGCATCTGTGGTAGTTTTATCTACCACAGATGCCAGATCATAGTTTTACATCCATGAAGTGGCAGTTTGTGAAGACATTTTGAAAAATAAAAATTTAAAACTACAGGAAGTAGCGCTGAGTTCTAAAATGGAAGCCCTCTGTGATGTCATCAAAAAGCGACGTACAGTTAACAATAAAGAGACAGTTCACAGTCAACTGATAGATGTCACCATACTATTCGTCCCGGAAATACGATTCGTCCGGAAGTGCCATTGCAAGCATGCGCAGTACGAAATAAAGTATAAAATATTTTTTTACGGTGGTGTTCTTTTTATATTATGTAAAGTTCCAATCTTTGTATTTATTCTATACAAGGAAATACCGTTTTATATTTATTTATCACTTTTGAAGTGTTAAACCGCAGGCGTTCACTACGCAGTCGTGTAGTGACGCATTCAAGGAAATGGAAAGATATACGAATATAATAAAATATTTTGATTGTTCAGATTTGTTTAGATATTTTAAGGAAAAATATTAGAAACATTTATTAAGATAAGGACCACGTTTTTCTGCTCAATTTATATGGAATAAGATTTATATAACGACCTGTAATGAAGAGCAGCAGCTCTGAGCATCGATGACGTCAAAGTCAGAGGGAGATTTAAATTTTAAATCGCCTCTGATTTTGTTTCGCACCGGCAAAATGGATCAGTACGTTGTGTATCAAGAACTTTTTGCTTTTTAAGTGGAAAAAGAATGTTCAAATTATTCAACAAGAAAAAAAGTTCATCGGATGGCACCTCAATATGTAATTAAAGGTAAAACAATTGCATTTTAAATAATTTATCTTCATAAATCTATTCTACTACTCTGATATTCACTATTTTTTTCATAGAACATTGTTGCAACTCAAATACATGTTTTATTTGTCTTAGGGTTATGTAATTCTTGCTTTGTCTGAATCATAAAACCCCTTCCCTCTGCACATGCATGTTTTGGAGTCTATGTCTAGATAACAATTATTCAATAACAGTAGTTTATTATTTAAAAAAACGTAGTTAAGAATAATCAGTAAACTTATTTTAGTCCTGTTTCATACACTAACAAAACACTTTTCTGTGTAACACTAGTGTACAGCTTATAGATAGGCTGCAGGCTTGTAAAATCTTTAGTTTGTGTATGTTCCCCCTCTTCACAGACAACCACCTCTTCTATGTTGGCCCAAACAAAAACTGGAAGAGGCTTGTGGTTATGTCTGAAAAGGAGAAGACCTGTATATTGACAGAGTGCCACAACAACCCAGGGACAGGCAATCACTGTGGAATGCAGGCCACACTCAACCGGGTCACTGCTGGGTATTATTGGTCAACAATTAAAAAGGATGTGATGAGCTTGCGAGTCAGTGCAACGTTTGAACAATAAACCAGATCAATTCTTGGAGAGTTCTTGTTTGTAGTCCATCTAGTATGTTGTTGAATAATGTTGTGGAAACTTTTTGCTTTTCCACTTAAAAAAGCAAAAAGTTCTTGATACACAACGTACTGATCCATTTTGCCGGTGCGAAACAAAATCAGAGGCGATTTAAAATGTAAATCTCCCTCTGACTTTGACGTCATCGATGCTCAGAGCTGCTGCTCTTCATTACAGGTCGTTATATAAATCTTATTCCATATAAATGGAGCAGAAAAACGTGGTCCTTATCTTAATAAATGTTTCTAATATTTTTCCTTAAAATATCTAAACAAATCTGAACAATCAAAATATTTCTTATATTCGTATATCTTTCCATTTCCTTGAATGCGTCACTACGACTGCGTAGCGAACGCCTGCGGTTTAACACTTCAAAAGTGATAAATAAATATAAAAACGGTATTTCCTTGTATAGAATAAATACAAAGATTGGAACTTTACATAATATAAAAAGAACACCACCGTAAAAAAATATTTTATACTTTATTTCGTACTGCGCATGCTTGCAATGGCACTTCCGGACGAATCGTATTTCCGGGACGAATAGTATGGTGACAATAGATCTTTGTGACAGTTTAAACAGTCATTCGACAAAATAAAGGTGTTATCAGGTATTATTTGTCAAATCATAGCTAGTGTGTAATTTATATAGATTTTGGTTGCTAGGTAACAGTTGTAGAATCACTTCTAACTGTCATATTTATATGTCCAACCAGGAAGTAACGTTATAAACTTTACGAAAACTGTCAAACTGAGTACAAACAGGCAAAAACATTCGTAAAATCTAAAATATAATCACTACGTTATAGTGTAATGCGGGCTCACTTTATGCCTGATTTGCCTTTTCGGGGAGGCGTGGCTTGAGCAGCAATTTCGGTAAGTGATTATTTGTTGTGACTCTCCTCGACTCGGTTACCATTATGTGTTAAATTGTGAGTTTCCAACATGTTACGCAAGGAACTTTACAACAGCCAATCAGAGCAGCCGTACAGCGACAGGCTCCTGGAAACAGCTCTTAAAATGTAGAATATATCTGACAAAACTTGGGCGACTGGACGTCCCTATTTACCTGGGACAGTCCCAGTGTTGAGCCCTGTGTCCCATGTCTCAGAAGACGTGTCCAAAACCCAGTCACGTCCCAGTTGTCCCTATTTTTGACCAATTTGATACCAACAAACAATAAAGAGAGAAAGAAACAGCTAAAATAAAGATAATGACCATAAATATATAAATAGAAGTTTCTCATATCATACAGTTGAATCCGTGAATGGACCAAATGTAATAATGTACTTAATTATCCGCTCTTTTTACAAATGAACTGTAATTCCCCACTCCAAATATGAAAACCTGGTCACCCGAGACAAAACCGACAAGGAGTTTGTGCTAACTTTTTCATTTCATCACGGCTACATTGAGTCAGTGAAACTAGCTCCACCTCCAGTGAATACAGCGCCCTTTTGTGGCCTTTACAGCAGATTTTGTCCACATGCGTTTCATCCTTTTGTTTTATTTTCGCTCTAAATGGGGGAACACAATATTTGTTTTCATTACACCTATCTGATCACATGACACAGCCGCTATTCTCCGCTTGTGGAAAATCCCCGTTGAAATCACAAGCGCGTGGCGTCGCTGTCCTTCATGCGAGTGTGAGATAAATAATTACTGCAAAATGTAATGCTGTCTGTGGCCTGCACTTTTTGATACATCCTCTAGAGCAGAGGTGTCCAAACTTTTTCCATCAAGGGCCGCATATTGAAATATAGACCAAGCGGAGGGCCACAAATCAATCGTGAAATGTTTAAAAAAGCTGCATTTATCTGATGTTTTAAGTGTCACCACATCTATATTCAGTCTCAATGTCTTAATATCAGGTCTGTATTGCACCAAAATGTTAGTTATTTAGGTTGGAATTGTAGAAAATCTGAAATGTGCTGTAAAAAGTACTCCTCAGTAGAGAGTGGGCCAATTCACCATGAGCTTAATGGCCAAGAAAAATTGGTCTGAGCGCCGCATTTGGCCCCCGGGCCTGAGTTTGGACATGCCTGCTCTAGAGTGCAGTTGGCTTAAAAGCTCAAAAAAGTCAATTTTGCGTAATACGTGTTCCTTAAATGTTAATAATTAGCTTTCTCCCAAAATCTGCCTCATTAATTTTGTCCCTTCTGAGGCGCAGCAAAGGATGTTGGATTCCACTCCTGCTGAGATGAAGTGCCCAGGGACACAACAACAGTACGAACCAATTCAAGCCATTCCACACACATTTTTCCGTCCGATATGTAAATGTAAGCGTTCCCGCTGCTCACACAGTGTGAAATGTAAGGGCTGCGAAGTGCCGGCGCTCTCTGGGCTCGGTCCTGTCTTATCGATCGCGCTCGTGCCCTTGAGTCGCGCTGGAGCCGAGTGTGAGGCCGCTCTGACTCATAAAGGCAGCGACAGGACGTCAATGAGCTGTAAACACCTCCATTAAAACTACCTGTCCCTCCGGCCGATCCAGTCTGCGCACGTCAACATCAACATCTCGCATCAGCGCCGGGGACAAAGCCCAAATCACAATCACAAAGATGCAACGGGCCACATGGGTGTTATTGGATTCCCAGATCATGTGGGGTCTTGGGGTTTGCATGTTCTCTCTGTGTCAGGGTGGTTTCCCATGGAGTTAATGGACAATAGGCTAATGCTCTAGCTTTGTACTGAAGATCCTGGCTTGAAAGTGGACATGTTCTGCTTTCTTGTGGCTTTAATTGGGTTTTAAACATGTTTTTGGTCACTTTGGGATTAGTATTTGACTTTTTCTAACTTAGAATACTGCCTACATTTGGAAAACACGTTGCAAACTACTACTCCGGCTCTAATGAAGTACTAATACAATACTAAAATTGATTTTGTTTGAAGTAATAGGCTTGATACTCAATACAGATTGCGATTCCACAAAATAATTTTTATTTTAATTTTAATTTTCACCACGAGTTACTTTATTAATCTTACCATGTGGCCTTATATCCATCATTATAAAGATCAAAATCATTGTAAAAGGTGATTTTTATTTTCCTTTTTTTGATATTTTATTTCGCTTTAGATATATCTGATTTTTGATGCTTCTGTCGACCGCACTCTACTGTCAGTAGTGGGAATGAACAATGAGAAAATAAATAAATGAAGTCCTAGGCAACGTGAATGCAATGCTCATAGAGCCATGTGCTTGCTTTGAACACTGTTCCTCAGAGCGAGCCCAGTGATGGTTCATGGACATAAAAACTGCAGAAAACAAAATGTATTTTTATAAAACTATTCAAACAAAGTCAATTGTGAGGCCCAGAGAAGATGAGCTTGTAAACAGGATTATTGAAACAAGCAAGAACGAAGAAAATATGACAACAATATTGATTAAAAGCTCAAAACAGAGACTGACAGTAAAAGTAACCAATCAGAAGCAGCCAGAGGCCAGTGTAGACACTTTCCTGACATTTCATTGGTTCAGCAGACACGCGCTCTGATCCTTAGTATTACAAAAACGAAATGTGTCTTAACAACTGGATCTTAAGAATAATATATTGTTATTTTGCGACTCTTTGTGATAGAAGTAAAAACTGTGTGTTTGGAGTACACATTGCTAAAACCATGCGCGCTAAACCAGTGTGGATACAGCCGTCTGATTTCTGGTAAGTGCAGTTATTTTAATATCTATTGTGCTGCGGTTCAGCTCTGGTTTTACAAGTGTAAGCGCTGTCATGTAGTGTGTTATGTTCTGATCACAGTGTGTGTTTGGTAAATGCACTGTTTGTGTTTGTGTCTGCTGCATAAAGGTGACAGTTCGTCCTGCTTGTTGTGACTGTACCACGTGTGTCTGTTCAGGCCTATAACTAACTGATGTGTATTTGACGATTTACAATTTGACGGGTAACTATAACTAATTACTCTTTTTAAAGGACTTGCCCAACACTGGTGATAATTCATCCTTGCGTGTGATCGATAGCCATCAAACCATATTTCTGCTCTGTCTGTTCCAGCAGACCTGAGCAGAGGCAGATGAGGATTCATCTCTCATTTAATGGGATTTGTCTCCTCCAATTCACCGCAAAGAATCTGCTCATTTGAGCCGAACAGACCCACGTCGTGTACTTGTGGTTGAGCCTTCGGACATCGGGTGCACGTTTGTGAAAAGCTGTTCTCAGTTCTCACATGCTCAGAAGCAGCTTTAGCCTTGCACTAAACAACTTACACTAGCAATATTTACGGCCATACAAGAAACTCTTTTGCACTTCTGAGCTGATGAAGTTGATGAGGTAGACATATTTTCTTTTACTGCAAATAAAATGTGCGATTGAATGTGCTTGTAAGCCTCAAGCATCTTTAACAGTCATGAATATTCACTCCACAGGTTGCAGCGCTATAACAGTGGAGTAATGTGGAAGTGTTTGGGTAAATAAGTGCCATCGCCATATGCTGCTTGGACTCGTGTTGCAGAGGCTGTAAACTGGCATATGCTAACACCCAAGAGCAGCCAAGAGCACTGGCAGAGTCTAAGCACCGAGGACAGAAATGATGGGAAGTTATAGAAATTTGCACAAAGTTTCAATGCATAATTCATGGAAATGTTATTAAGCCTTGATGCACACGCGGTGGCTCAAGTTTTAGCAAAGAAGTAAGTTATATCTCGGGCAAAATTGAGGTAATAATATTGAATGGATAGCACAGTTTTTAAGTTATTAATGATACGCTGTGTCTCAATCTAGATCTTTGAGTTCACAATAGGATGCACATTGTGTCTGGGTAAAATTGAATTGCTGTGTTCATGTTTTGCCTTTTTCATCTGTGAAAATGTGTCTTCTCGGAGATGGTATTGCCTGGAACGCATTAAACGTATCGACTTCAACGGAGATGTATCTGTGACGCTGCCAGGCCAAGTTACAGGTCAGATCAGCGGAGATTAAATATGCTCCTGGATTTTCTTAGCAGTACAAATACACGTAATTTAATAAATGCAGGGCAGATAGGTTTAATGCCGTACTATGGAAGATTCTGGGCAAAGCAATAGTATCTCCATGACGACAAGCAAGTGGTAGTTCCACTGGAAATGTTACACAGTTGTCTATTTGAATCCTGTCTGACTAAAGCTTTAAGATTTGCTTCGACACTCATCCAAGTAGCTTATTCAGTTCATCAGTTCACCTTTAAAGTACATCCAAACTGCTTTTTTGTCCATCCTGTAGAGTTACTACTACTGTTTTTAAACTTTAACAAACCTTGAAAAACATGCATCCTCACCATAGACTGTATATAGGAGTGGAGGGAAGAACAAACAGTTTTAGTGGCTAACAACCACAGGCCAATCAGGTGGTTGTACCACCGCTACTTTACACTGGGCAGACGTTTGGCAACGAGCTGTACAAGCTGTCACTCAACCTGTTGCTAACGGAGACAGATATCGAAGGAAGGCGGCACCTACTTGGTTAGTTATCATGTGCAGCTTTTTGAAAAAAACATTTTAAGACCAGAATGATGAGTTGGACACCAGCAGTTGAAGAGAAAGAGACACATGTTTCAGTAGAAAGTAAATGGCAGCCAAAGCTGAAGAAGCACAATCACGGCCGTAGTCACTTATTTGTCACGCTCCTATGTACAGTCTGTGATCCTTATATAGAGTGGGCTTTGCTTTCCACAGAGTTACCTCGTTGTTTCCATGGACATGTTCTAGCTTTACCTGGCATGTTCCACAGAATGGCATAAATCAATTCTATGTATTTCTGTAAAAAAATCTGCCAAAGTTTAGGTTTAACTTTCTATCTCATGCTGGCAGTGTTACCAACACCAGAAACTGTGGGTGGTTCTGCTTTAAATTCAACATAAGCTGAGCATATACTGTTCAATTTTGTACAATTTTAAGACATTTCAAATAATTCCCAAAGTCACACAGGAAATCTCATTTGAGGAGAGGCTGATTCCACAGGCTGTGCGCTCTGTGCCGACTGTGACCTGCTCACACTGTGCGAGAAACACGACCCAGAGGAGATGTATATCTTCTCATACAGTGTTTAAACAAAAACATGATACATGCTATGTTTGCAATGCTGAATTTGGAGTAAATCATTACCCGCATATAACAGGCCTACTTAAAACAGCCTAATTATCTCTTATAATATTGTAAATAATGTTTAAACTCCTCCCCGTCACAAAACTCTCAGTAAGAGACATTAGGTTTTAGTCGTTGCTTGAGGCCTGTAAAAAGACGAGAAACAAAAGTTGCATATCAGCCCTGCTCCGCTGTCGACTTGAAGTTTGGATTTAACTTTTTAGGCTCAGTGAAGACAACAAAGAGATAAAACAAATACCATGTATTCTGCCCTCACTAGACGCCTGAATAGCTTGGCAGATAGTGAACAGATCTACAGATTTCTCTTTTATTTTTATGTAAAACTGCAATAAAAAGATAGACAAAACAATCAGTCTCCATAATACACGCACAAACCCTACACAGCAAGCCACATACAAACCAACAAGCAACAAACATGAAAAAACTCTGCTAGCATAGCCAGCACATGAACAACTTCAAACCCGACACACACCAAGGCAGAACAAACAACAACAACTTACAGGCATATTCTCCCTTAAGCCGTGTAGAAAAAAATTTTGCACTTTAAACACGTGTTGCAGCCTCTACTCATGTTGGAACACAGAACAAAACATGGCTGCTGCCTCACTTCCTTTACAAAACAAAATTCAGTAAAAATGCGCCCACTAGACGGCAGCGTCTCACAATATTCGTATGGGACAGCACACTCCCCGCCTGGTATAATGGTTTTATACCACTATTACAACTTGTCACTACGAAACAACAGAATTACATCTGAAATTGGTCTCAAATAAACTTTAGTTGAACCCTTAACAGTAACCTTAACTTCAACTTTACGAACTTTATTGTCTTGACTGGGCAAAGTTTTTACTACAAGGGCGAGAGGCCAGTTCATTCTTTTGGCTTGTGGATCCTCAAGTAGGACAACATCCCCGACTTGTAGATTGTCTCTTTCGGTGTTCCATTTCCTTCTTGGCTGTAATGTTGATAGATAGTCCATTTTCCATCGCTTCCAGAATGCATCCGCACGTCCTTGAACTCTCTTCCAGTGTTTGTTGGACAGGTCATGCATGTCAAAGTCCCCAGCAGTTTGAGCAAGAGAGTCAGTTTTTTGTGTCAAGAGCATAGAGGGGGTGAGGACTGCAGGAGATTCTGGGTCTGAAGATATTGGCACTAGTGGTCTTGAGTTCATAATAGCAGTAACTTCTGCCATTAGAGTGGTAAGCATTTCATGCGTTAAAGAAGTCATGCCTGTTTTAAGCAGAAGAGCATCTAATATACGCCTTGCGATGCCTATCATCCTCTCCCACACTCCACCCATATGCGAAGAGTGGGGAGGGTTAAATGTCCATGTACACTTGTTGTCTTGCAAGTACATTCTAAGATCAGGATCATCTGAGTTGAGTTTTAGCTCTTTGCATGCACCTATGAAATTTGTTCCCCTGTCTGATCTGAGCATTTTAACTGGCCCTCTTAGTGCAGTGAAACGTCTGAGTGCATTAATAAAGCTTGCTGTAGTCATGGATTCGATTATTTCAATATGTACTATGCTCTAGTGCTGAGACATGAAAAGATGAGAGCCCACCTCTTGCTTTCTGCAAGACCTCCTCTAGTTTTGCGTGAGGTCACAGCCCATGGGCCAAAAACATCTAACCCTACTCGAGTAAAAGGTGGTTCGGGGGTTAATCTGTCTGAGGGCAACTGGGACATTTGTTGGGTTTCTTGTTTGCCTCTTAACTTTTTACAAGTGACGCATTTGTGTAAGACACCAGACACAAGTCTTTTGCCTCCGACTAGCCATAGTCCTGCTGATCTAACTGCACCTTCAGAAAAATGGCGCCCCTGGTGGGCAACTTGTTCGTGGTAATGTCTTATTAACACAATGGCAACATGGCTCTTTGGAATAATGAGAGGGTGCTTTTCATCAAAACACAGTTCTGCTAAGGATGTGCGCCCACCTACTCTGATGAGTCCATCTTTGTCTAGAAATGGAGTCAACTTTTTGAGTGGACTTTGTTTTGGGAGTTGTTTCTTTTTTGAGAGACACTGTAGCTCTTTTGCAAAACAGTCCAGTTGTACAGCTTTTAGGATCACTGTTGTTGCTTGTACACTGACATCCCTGTCGTTTGTGTCACTTTGTGCATTCTTTGACATGTTTTTAGCTTTTATGATCAGACTTGAAACAGATCGGACAGCAGATTTCCATGTGGAAAATCTCTCAAATCTGTGAGCTCCGAGTTTGTCTTTTGTGACGTTTGTACTCAAAGTGGTGACTACAGGACGGATCTCCTGATCTGTGTCAGGTTGCACCAATTCAAAACTTGCCTGCATGAGGTGACTGTGGTGCGGCTTTACCAGAAATGCAGGACCGGAAAACCAGTTTGTGTCTTTGAGCGCAGTGGCAGTGAGTGGGCGGGTCACATGGTCCGCAGGGTTTTCTTCAGTACAAATGAAGTACCACTGGTTTGGGTGAGAAGACTTTCTAATTCTTGTGATCCTGTTAGATACATAAACATAGAAACGACGTGAAGTGTTATGAATATACCCTAACACAATTCTGCTATCAGTATGGAATGTCACATTGTCAATGTCAGTGTCAATTTCATCTTTAATGAAGTCAGCCATTTCAACTGCTAACACTGCAGCACACAGTTCGAGACGGGGAATAGTGTGTGCTGGGCGTGGGGCGAGCTTGGATTTGCCCATGATGAAGCCTACATGACAGTCTCCAGAAATTGACACAATTTTCAAGTAAGCTACTGCTGCGATAGCAGTGTTTGACGCATCTGAAAAGACGCATAGTTCTCTGTATTGCATTTGACTGGACAGCGAAACAGGGACATATGATCTGGGTATTTGTAATTGTTCCAAGTCTTTGATAGAGTCTCTCCACATTTTCCATTGCTCTTGTTTTTCAGCTGGAAGCTCTGCATCCCATTCATACTGCTCAGTTGATAGTTCTCGCATAATGTGTTTTCCTCCAAGTGTAACTGGTGCAGCGAATCCAAGAGGGTCAAACAGACTGTTAACTGTAGAGAGTATACCTCTTTTTGTCACTGGTTTCTCTTCTTGAGAGACGCGAAATGTGAAACAGTCTGACTCTAAGTTCCACGAGAGGCCTAGACTTCTTTGAAGAGGCAACGGATCAGCATTGAAGTCCAAATCATTCAAATCTTTGGCTCTGTCTGATGGTGGGAAAGCTTGCATGACATCATTACTATTTGATGCCACCTTGTGTAGCCTGATGTTAGATTCGGCCAGCATTTCTTGTGATGTTTCCAGGATTTCTATAGCTGTTTCTGCAGTGGGGAAAGATGCAAGCCCATCGTCAACATAGAAGTTGCGGAGGATAAACTCTTTTGCCGTTGGAGAGGAGTTTACAGCGTCGAGGGCGGCACATCGGAGACAGTATATGGCTATGGCTGGCGAGGGACTGTTCCCAAACACATGCACTGCCATCCTAAAGTCCCTGATGGGTTTTTGCAGGTCATTATCCTCAAACCACAAAAAACGCAAGAAGTCACGGTGTTTCTCACTGACTGTAAAACAGTAAAACATCTGTTGAACATCGGCTGTGACAGCGATTGGTTCTTTACGGAAGCGCGTCAGGACTCCCAGTAAAGTATTGTTCATGTCAGGTCCGCTGAGAAGTGTATCATTTAGCGAGACACCTTCATATTTGCAGCTGGAGTCAAACACTACTCTGATCTGATCCAACTTTTGTGGATGATACACACCAAACATGGGTAAGTACCAGCACTCTTGGTTTTCTTTGAGGGGAGGGGCTGGCTCAGCTTGTCCTGCATCAAACATCTTTTGCATAAAATCGATGAAATGTTTCTTCATTGTTGGTTTTTTGTTCAGTGTATATTGTAATGACTGAAGTCTTTTCAGAGCCTGTGGTTTGTTATTTGGGAGGCGGCACCTTGGTGATCGAAAAGGTAAAGGGGCAACCCATGTATTGGTACTGTCTTTGTACACATGCTGGTCTAATGTCTCTAAGAAACTTTTGTCTTCTATTGAGAGTGCAGGTTTGTCGTCATGCTGTGTTCTCTGAAATACCTCGCTACCAATTATGTCGGCTTCTGGCTCATAACAGTGCACAGAGGCATTATGGTTTGCAGAAGAACTTGTGTAGCTTAGACCCTGTTTTACCTGAATGACGTTTTCACATGGGCTGAAAAGGGAAGCACGTCCACTTTGTAGAATGTTTGTTCTGTACACATTGATGTTTTTTGTTTTGTGCTTTTTGTCAAGACAAACTTCTCCCACAATGACCCATCCGAGGTCGAGACATTGAGCATATGGTTCATTGCGTAGTCCATTGTGCTGCTCGCGAACTTTGTGCACTTGAAGAATGTCTCTGCCAAGGAGGAGGAGGATGTCTGCATTTTTGTCAACAGCAGGTATTTTATCTGAAACTGCTTTCAGATGGGGATAGTGAATGGCTACCTCTGGAGATGGGATTTCTGATCTGTCATCAGGTATCATGTCACATTCTAAGAGGGCAGGAAGAGGGACTTGTACTGAACAGTCCAGAGATTCAATAACAAAGTTGTTAGCTAGCCTTCCTGTGACTTCCATAACACCTGCACAAGTCTTTAGTGTGTATGGCTCTAAAAGTCCATTGATATTGAATATGTTGAAGAATTCAGTTTTTGCTAATGAGCGGTTGCTTTGCTCATCAAGGACTGCATACATTTTGACTGCTCTGTTTGGCTGGCCAACAGGGAACACTTTTGCTAAGCAGATTTTAGAGCATGATCTTGGGTTGAATGAATTTCCACATACCTCAGTACATTTAGAAGTCACATCAATAGCACCTGTTTCCTTTTGCTCCCCGCCATGGTCTTCAGTAGCAGCAGGGCTCTCTGATTTTAGTGGAATGGGTTCTGGATGCAGGGCAGTGGGATGACTTTCACTACCACATTCTACACCTTTTTAATGACTTAGTGCAAGCTTTGGCCATGTGATAAACTGAGGCACAACACTTAAAACAAATGTTATTGTCTTTTATGATGTTTTTTCTTTCTGCTAAAGACTTGCTTCTGAAAAGCCTACATTTTCTTAGCGGATGAGGCTTGTGGTGGAAAGGACACTCTTTCTCTGGATCAGTGCTTTCTTTGTCGGTTGCTTTTTGGTTTGTTCCTGCTGCATGTGACACATCAGTTTTTCTTACTGAGACGGGGGTTTGGTATTTTGGTTTAAATGTCTTTTCTGTTTTGATATTCATTGTATTGAAGCCTGTAACACAGGCAAAGCTAGGGTCGTTGCGGGTTTTAGCTTCTTCATTGATAAAGTGAACGAAGAAGGAGAAAGGAGGATATGGGACTAATCTATCTTTTTTGTACTTAGAAGCAACTGTGACCCACCTTTCCTGAAGATGATACGGCAGTTTGGTAAGAATGGGGTTAACACCATGTGCTGTGTCCAAATGGGAGAGCCCAGGGAGGAAACCATTTAACTTGGCACCTTCAAGTTCTGTCAAGATGTCTCCCAGCTCTCTCAAGCGTTTGTTTTCCCTGCTTGACATTTTTGGGAAATCTTCAATTTTCTTTAGTAGGGCATGTTCTATGATTTCTGGTGCCCCAAAACAATCTTCTAACCTCTGCCATACCATGTCAAGACCTGTTCTTGGGTTGGCTATGTAAGCGGCCCTGATGCGTTGAGCTTGTGTAGCCGACTGAGGGCCAAGCCATTTGGCAAGCAGGTCTAGCTTTTCTTGAGGCGACAAGTTCAGTTCCTGCACTGCATTCTGAAAAGAGGATTTCCAAACACAGTAATTTTCTGGTTGGTCATCAAATTTGAGTAGACCTGAGCTGACCATTTCTCTTCTCATGAGATACTTAGCTAGCCCTGTATTGTCAGTGGGACTATAATCAGGTCTGGGCACATTGGGCAGAGAGTAGTGAGTTTGATTACCACTGATTGGCTGGGCTGGGGAAGGATGAAAGTGTCTGTTGTACTGTAACAAGCTGGTACCTACTTGAGGCAGTGGCTGAAATCTATGGCTTAATGAGTGATCACACAACTCACTATAGTCATTCGTTTCATTGTTCTTTCTGTTGGGTGGCGGCAGAGATTCCGATTTGACTGGAACAGATGTGACAGGTGGTTCCACCTCTTTATGTATTTCTGCTTGTTGTTGCACATAGTCGTGTGTCCTCTGCTCCGGGTTGAAGGGTGGCATAGTGCCTAGTTGGGGCCGTTGTTGGTCTACGTCTTCCTGGACAGACGATTCCCACGCTTGAGCCTCAGCTACGGCTGCTGCAACCTCTTTCTGTGACTTGAGTAGGTGTGAGCTCAGCCTTCTTCTTAAGCTGTTCTGCTTGCTCTTTTAAGATTTCAGCTTCTTTTTGAGCGTATAACAATTGCGCCTTAGCAGCTTCTGCTTTTGCCCGTGCCCTGGCAGCGGCGACAGATGAACTGGTGAGCTGGCTGGTTCTGGTCCATCTTGACCGAATCTCCAGAGCTTCGTCTGATGCCTGGTCTTGAGGTGTTGCCATGGTAGATGCTGTGATGTCTTCGTGATGGAACTTGTTAGGATGAATGCCTTTTTACTATTCTGCCCTCACTAGACGCCTGAATAGCTTGGCAGATAGTGAACAGATCTACAGATTTCTCTTTTATTTGTAAAACTGCAATAAAAAGATAGACAAAACAATCAGTCTCCATAATACACGCACAAACCCTACACAGCAAGCCACATACAAACCAACAAGCAACAAACATGAAAAAACTCTGCTAGCATAGCCAGCACATGAACAACTTCAAACCCGACACACACCAAGGCAGAACAAACAACAACAACTTACAGGCATATTCTCCCTTAAGCCGTGTAGAAAACATTTTTGCACTTTAAACACGTTTTGCAGCCTCTACTCATGTTGGAACACAGAACAAAACATGGCTGCTGCCTCACTTCCTTTACAACAAAGGACAACAACAAAATTCAGTAAAAATGCGCCCACTAGACGGCAGCGTCTCACAATATTCGTATGGGACAGCACACCATGTCTGTAATAATGTTTTTAGCTGCGTACAGCCTCCTCCGTGAGCATTTCAGTCCGTGTTTCAGCTGCTCTGGGATTTAGCCACTGCATTAGAGGCGTCAGTTTTGGATTAATTTAGATTAACTGTGACACCAATAGAAAGTCCGATGCAGCCTTCTTTTGATATATCACTGCATGCCAGGGCATCGTGCAAATTGGTTAATCTTCCCATCACCAGTGGATATGGCTATGATTGTTACAGTGCAGCATATGTATAAATAAATAACCCGTAAAGTCACCTCAGTATGGACTACACCAGGGATTATGACATTATGTTTATAACAGATGAATGACACATGTCCTGCTGCAGTCAGACTGTACTGTTCATTGTACAGTCTGACTGCAGCAGGAAGGAAAGACCTGCGAAACCTCTTCACACAGTGAGGGTCTATCACTGCAGCTGCTCTCCAGAGCATACAGTGCGTCCTTCAGGGGGTGAGACTCATGGTCCAGCACAGATGTGGGTTTAGCCAGGACCCTTCTGTCCCCCACCTCCTGCATTGAGTCCAGAACACAGCCCAGGATGGAGCTGAACTTTTTGATGACCTTGTCCAGCTTCTTCTACTCCCTCTCTGTGATGCTGCTGCTCCAGCAGACCACACCGTACCGGAGGCCGATGACACTACAGAGTCATAGAAGGTCCTTAGGAGTGGCCCTCTCACTCCAAAAGACCTGAGTCTTCTCAGGAGGTAGAGCTGACTCTGGCCATTCCTGTAAAGTGCGTCTGTTGTGAGAACACACTACTACTTGTCCACTCTCTCAATGTCCCTTCCCTAGATGTTCACTGGTGAGGGGGGAGTAGAGTTGCGCCTGTGGAAGTCACCACCATCACCATCTCCTTGTTGTCCATGATGGCAGAGTCAGAGAACTTCTGTAGGACGGCTCCAAGTTAAAAGAGGGTCATACGTGCAGTGATTTGTTCAGAAGATGTGTCAGAGGCATGCTTCTTGCCCAAGTTTGCTCTCCTGTGTGTCTCCGAATCTCCCAGATCTGTGTTTACTGCTGTCTACAGTTGTATTTTACAGTGTACATACCACTCTCACTCGTGTGCTCATCGTGAGCAGATGATTGCAGCTCTTAACCCCCACTGCACCACACAGAAGAGCCAAACTTCCTCCTGATTTTAAAATTGCTGTGCGTCTAAAATTCCTTTCAAAATCGTCTCCAAAGCTGCACAGTGTAAGCCCAGCTTTAGGCCTGTTATAATGTCTCAAAGATACAAACGGCGATGCTCTCCCGTTCAGCCCTGTGTGTCTCCACGGGGGGAGAGAGGACACAGAAGCCCCAGCAGAAGGTGTCCCGGCGGGGGGAGCCTCCTGGCTCTGTCCACCTCCAGATGTGGTCCTCCACTCCCCTCTGTGTGCACCGGCCTCGCATTGAATTCAATTTCCCTTTGGGAATAAATCAGAGCTAATCGCATTCTGAGTGTAATATTGCTGTGGACAAAAGCTGAACCAAAATGTATCATTCTTCTTGAGGACTATGATAAAAAAAAAATGCACAGTGGCAGAGCTTCCCAATAAACCTTATTAAACATATTTGTAAGTTGTAAGTTTGATTCTGGCAATTTGCTGAATGTCCTTCCTTCTCTCATTTCACATTACACTGCGCTGTCCAATACAGCCTGTGGACCAAATTAATTCTTAAAAAAGTAAATTATATTCAGGTGCTGATTTCTTCTTGCTCCTTTATGGTACATCATAGCTTATTCATTTTAGACTCTGCAGCAGTCACATGTACCGCTTACTTATTTAATTCTAAATATTCACCGCAATGAATTTCATATTTCATAAGCACGTTTCAAAACTCTCAGAGCCCAGAGCAAGTTTTGCAGTCTCTGTAAAGCTAACAAACATTAGAATACTAACAGCAAACTCCCTGCTTCGCGGAGAATACAACGATATATAAATAGATGCGGCACGCAGTTGACTCATTTTCACCAGAATACTTTTACAATAAATGTGGACTGAGCAAAAACAGATTTTACTTCATGCTTAACCGATTAACAGTCAGAAAATGCTCAAGAATGAAAACATTTTGCCCAGTGAACTATAACGTTTAATTTGCCTTGATTAATGTTTATACCTTGCTCCACCAGAGGGCGCCCTAGTGTCCTTTTTCCACTGTGACATCTCTGAGTGAAAATAAAAGTTTGCAGAAACTCCAAAATATTGGGTTTATCTTATAAAGACTGCGCAAACCTGAGACTCTGCAGTGTTTCTGGACTAATGTTGATCCCACATGGTTTATTTAACTTGGATTTCATGAAGAAAACAAACTGGATTTTTCAGCGTTTTGCCTCAGATGTAAAACTATGGAACTTTTAACTTCAAGGTAAGGTAAGCTGCCAGCGTTAGCAGCTTTACACCGTCTTTATTTAAGAGTGTTTTATTCATAATCAGAACTGAACAGTGTTTTAAAGCAGAACTAGACGTTTTTGTAAGTCTGTGTGGTGGTTGTAAATGTATTTTCAGGGCGTTTAAAGCCCCCGCCATCGCCCCCTGCTGTCTCTGCACGGAAAACTTCTTTATTTCAATAAAAAGGATCTGCATCTTTTTAATGGCAGTGTATTTTCACAGGAGAGCTGCAGGGGGAGCTCTGTCGCTGAAGTTACGTAGTTCTGTTTTAAAAGGAAAATATTATGCATTTTTTGCATTGTTTTTAGCCTTTAAACCTGCTCTTGAGTGTCTTCAGTTTGATATCTCATGTTTTAGAGCTAAAAGTGCTTTTACATAAAAATACATGACTTTATCACAGTGTTGGGAGATGCCATTTTGACTTAGCTGTGACTCCACCTACTGGCTGTAGAAGCAGTTACACACATGTAAATATATACCCATAATGCATTGCAGTAAAGAGCGAATCTGACAAAGTTGTAGTCGTGGGAGAGGATTTTCAGTCAAGCATCATCGAACAAACGTGAATCAAACTAAATGCTACTCCAGGTATGTTTTTTCATGATGGAACAACAAAACGGTTAAAAGCTCAACAAAGTCAATTTTGTATAATATTTGTCCTTTCATTCAGCTGCATTTTGCACAGTTTAAAACAGACCTATCGCCGTCTCGCTAATTATGACTTTCGATAATAAAACAACAAAAACAGTGCATTCACGTAATCGGTTAAATGACTATTGACTGAGAAGGGCTCCAACTATCGGTTAAAGAAGAAGATTTAAAACGTGCAAAAAAATGCGGGTACAGCCCCTTTATGGAAAAATGAAGTGGGCATGTCTTGGGGGAGGGTCGGTGAAAAGTGGGATTTTCCATTCATGGACGTCTTGATTGCAGAAGAATAAAGAATACTCGAACATGCATGAATCAGTCCGAATTCAGCTTAAATGAGAAGCAAAAACAATTATTACATGCTTTGAAGCTCTTAAAAGTCGATTTTGCATAACATGACCTCATTAAAACTTGTTTCCACAGTTTGCCTGACGCCCTCAGCACTTGCACAGGAGCAGAACGATGAACTGTTTATCTCATATTCTGATGTCACAGGAGAGCTGGTCCCTGCCACTCCGGTGACGGGATGTTAACTGCCTAATTACACCGCGCTGTGCACCTGTTCTCAAGCATCTGCATCCATTTCATTTATTTAGTTTATTCATTTTCACAGTCAGACCAGAACATTTCCGAGATCGCGTTTGATGAATGAATCACAGCAACCTTCACGACGTTTTCAATGACAACAGCAAGGCCCACCTCGCTCTAATTAAGATGATTAATTAAGATGTTCGTCACAACGGGACCAAAGACAATAGATCAAAACAAGACGAGACCCCGCCCCCAGATATGACTGCTGTGGAAATGTGGAGGTGTAATCTAATGGAAGAATGGGCTCTTGATTTCTCGATGAGGTGAATAAAACTGGATGAGAGCTGGTTTGAGAGATGGGTGATTTAAAGGTCTTATATTATCCCTAACTGAATTTAGTAGCGTTTAATAATGTTATTTAATAAAAAAAATAAAATAAAAAAAAAACAGAAAGGAGATGTGTTTATTTTGCCATTTAACTCAAAAGCTCTACATTTTTGGTCCTACTGCATGACATCATTAGGTGATGGTCGCAAATTGCTTCGCTGCTAAACAAAAACAATATCAGCAGCTACTTTTTTGCCCGATTTGATGCTTCAATCGTCAGTGCACCTGGAGTTGTTTACCTGGTTTATGGTGAAAATGGTAAATACATGGCCAATCTACATAAAACAAAAAATGTATAGTCTGTCCTGTAGGTCCACGTTTTCTAGAACACAAATACAGGATTCAACATAAGGCAAAAGGAAAGGCAAGGTAGTTCTTGTTTTGTTCCTGTCCCGATCCCTGCTGGCTACATGCAAAGAAAGTTTAGGTTACGTTCTGACATTAATAACTAAGACGACAGACCACAGCTTTGATCTACTCCCTCGAACTGTAGCGCCATCGATCAGCAAACCAATACTGGCACAGTTGGTCGCTGTCCAAACCCCACCTGGACTTAACCTGAATGCACATCAAGGGGCAGGGATGATAACTGCGCCGAGCAGGAGGCTGGTCCCTTAGCTCCATGTTTAGTCCTGACTCTGGGGCCTGCAGAGCTGCTTTACAGTAAATCCCTTGAGCCACTTGAAGCCAGTGCAGAGACCTGAGCACAGGTCCAGCATGTGAGTACAAACTGGTTCAGAACAACACGTGCACAGACACTTAACAGAGAGCTCCGACGCTCTTTGAGAACAGTGTTTGAAATGGTCTCCAAATTACAATAATTTCTTAAAATCATGCGCCGCACCATACGTCGCATTTAAGCAGAGGATGGTGCACAGAAAGCGACTGGAAGGCAAAAGTTTGTGGCTCTGTGGCCGAATTACAAGGATGGTTGAAATGTTACAGCCTTGTGTCGCTTCTGGCTATCACGCTAACTCCAACCTGCCACAAATAAGATTCATGTGGAATGTTTGTGGAGCCAACCTCAAACAAATAATGATTCAGTTTAACATCTGAGGATCGTAAATTTGAGTTTCTCTTTCAAAAACAGTTAATCACCCAAAGAGTTAATATAGGTTTCTTGCCTTGGATCCAGAATACACTTCTTAAAATCTGTACAAAGAGTCTGCTCACCATGCCCTCCGTCACACCTCAAGTTCATTGTTCATCTATCATTTGCTTTGCTTGTTTCGATACAGACGGACAATGCGTGTTCCTGATTGGCTAATCCTCCTGTCAATCACACCCATCTGAACTCACGGTTGAGATGAACACAGTGGCCACACATGTTACTGTTGACACTACGAGATATCGCTCTAGATTTTCCAGGCAAATAGGCCCCTGTTCTCCGTCTGAAACGATCACTCCATCAAATTCCAGAATGTGAGGGATAAATATTGCATATAATTACCTCTTAGAAAATTCTATCCAAACATCTCATATGCAACAGAACACCATGCACAAGCTGTTCTTCTGCACCAATAAGAATTATTTCTGTCCATAAACAAGATGCTGAGCCAACACCAGATCCACAGACCTCTGACGCAACCTCAGACGTGGAGTAATGCAACAGCTGCTGAAACGTCCAGGGCCAGTTTGTAAAGTGATGACGAGGATATAATTATACTGTACACTGCAAAGACTCAATATCTAAGACTTTAAATGAGATCTGATTAGATTAGGTGTAGATTTAGTGTCATTGTCAAAAGGAAACGAAATAGAGTTTGGAATTGCATGGATCAAACAGCATTAACAAGAGGAGATTCAAGCACTCGGTCCAGTCGCACTGCCATCATTAGGTCCAGAATATGTAGATTTGTCATTTTGAAAAAGAAACTGTTTCAAGCAAAATGATCCATCACGTAGAAGATAATATCGTAAAAGCATCATGTTTTGACCAACTCTGGACTGCATCTAATTCGAGAGCATTTTATCAATCTCAAACCCAGAGTAAAAAGCTGTTCAAAAGCTGTGCACGTGACTAACAATACGTGCATGTAAGTACAAGCTATGTTCTGAAGGGTTTGTGAGAGCTAGGAACAAGTACACTTGACTTAAATACCTACTTCCTCCTTTTGCGTTTGGAGAATGACGGACCACTGACATTCTTTATTTAAAATAGAATAACTTCAGTGAAACCTTCAAGAAATACCTCAAAACCCTCAACAAATCCCTTAAAACTGTCAAAACATTCCTCAAACATTCAAAAACTTAATATTTTTAGATTAGAAAACCTGATTAAGATAAAAGCATGCATTTTTTAAAGCTATTATTCTACTGAAAAACTGAAAACATGCATTCTTACTGTTAGGTGGCTTGCTTCTCCACAAACCTGACTCATACTTGGACTGGAATCGCCTCCGTTTGCTTGTTTCCATGGAAATTCTGTTCCTTTGGCTATAATATTCAACAGTACGACATAAAACGTATCTATCTCCGTGGAGAAAGTTATGGTTTTCTTTCTGTTTCACACCTCCAAAAAGTTTCGCGGTCAGCCTCCTTTTCACAATATAAAAAAACAAATGTGTAAAAAGTGTAAATACAGAACGGTTTAAATCAAATGGATATTCTGTATATTTCTATATTAAACTGCAAAGCCAGGACCGTTTGCCGGACTTAAAGCTAAGGTTAATAAAAGTGTACAAAACTAGCCAGTGGGCATAATACACTCTTTTCCATTTCGCTGTGCTGATGTAACACTGAGCTTTTAATCATTTCCAAACTGAATCCAACAGCAGAGGTGACTCAAAGTAAATGGGGAATATATTATTTCTCTGTTTGTCCAATATGCAGAAATATATATAATATGCATAAGAGGATTTACAGAACAGGACCTGGACATATGGCTTGTCAGGCTGTAATTCTGCAAAATCCCGCAACATTTTTGCATCCGGGCTTGTTTCTAAGAAGTTGCTTGTCATAACGGAGAGGATTTTAAACTGTTCGTCAATTTTACTTTAGACAGATCCTGGAAATCTCGTAAAAAATCTTGCAACACCGGACACGCACAGAAAGCAGCGCCTGTTCTTTGTTTCAGAGGGAGAGCATTATGTGAGCCGACGTCTATAGGGGCTCATAACGTTACGTGTGGTTAGCTGAATGAAAAGGTTAGCGTTTCAATATGTCACCTGCTAATGTAATCCCGAAGCAGTGCACAGGGGTAATCTGGAGTCGTCAAGAGTGTGTGCGTGTTCCACTCAGGCAACAGAGACCAGGGCGGTCACGGTAATGAAGTGAATAAGTGATAATGCATTGCCACGTACGCTCCAATTTGCGTCCAGTCCTGTACTTTTGTTCTAAAGCAGGTTGTCTTGAGAAGAAGGTCCAGATGCGGGGCAAGATGGTTAGGCTAGTGCAGGCTGGAGATAGTGGAAAACCAAATAATGGGCAATTGGCAGCTGGATGGGGTTCTAGTTGTTGTAAGAGTGAACTTTTTCATTTCATTTGTATTTATTTATTGGAGCAACATGCAAGTTTTGTTAAATTTTGCTGCAGAGGTGTGTTTAAGCTCAAAAAGGAGTAGAAAGAAGTGTACATTTATTAACTCTTACCCACTTATTCCGTTTTAAGTGTTCACAGCATCACTGATACAACGACTGATGATATGTTCGTCATCTTTACTGTGCAACATTACATGGTGATATGACAGTTTGTGCTTCAACTATTTTCTTGATAAGTTTCAAAAACCATCATATCATTAGATAATTCCATAAAAGTAGATATATCACTAGTTTGGTTTGACTTGACGGTAGGATATGTTTCTTTTACAAATTATAAATCACAATATTGATAATCAATTCCTTCACAGTAACTACATCAAGTTTATGTGGACTATTTGCTTTTGAATTTACTCATCCTTGTGCATAATTTTTAAATGTTATTTTTGTATTGTTTTTTGAGGCAGTATATATTTGAACAGCTCTTTGGGGCAAAACAGATTTTATTAACTAGTCCTGTAAAAAATCAGGTGCAGTGTCTTTATGTGTGAGTGTCCGGACCACTGGGAATATATCAAAAGTGAGTAAAAAGAGGGGTTTTTCAGGGCCATAGCGTCTTGACTTTAGTCGATTTTGCTTAATATGTCTCCTTTACCATTCCTTTTTCTTGCCAGGCATCATTTCATTGTCATTCTCCTGTAACAGCTCCTCTCTCTCGTCGCTGTTAGCTCCTCATGATCTCTCACTAATGCCTGGATGCTGTCTGCATAGCTCACTCTTTTCATTCTGTTAGCATATGGCGCGTTCGCGATAGCCGAGCGCGCTCATCAGCATGGGCAGTGTGCGGTGGGTCCTTTAGCACGGTGCAGATGGTCGCTGTGGAAACGCTGATCAAGCACTTCTGAGCTAAAGATACAGGGCATTTAGCATCACGGAGTCTGCTGTTATCCTCAGCGCGAAGACAATCACATTCAGTACACTTTACATTTTACAAGCACATTTTACAAACAAACAGAACATGTTTTAATATTGTTGATCAGTAACGTTTTGTGATTTATGTTTTAAAGCTCCTGCAGACTAGACGAGAGGTTTTGCTCCAGGTTTAAAGGAAACATATAATGTATTTTTGTACTGTTATTAGCCTTTAAACATGCTTTTGAGTGTCTTAAGTTTAGCGTCTCATGTTTTAGAGTTAAAAAAAATTGTTTGTAAAAACAAAGTGAACATCTGTGACTCTGTGTTTCCCACGGCACGAGTTTAGGCGCCATCTACTGGATACATAGTTCTTACACCAGCTAAGCATGTTTCTCTAGCCTTTGTGAAATGCAAGTTAGCCCAGTTTGTAGTGATCGTGTTTAGACCACAGAAATTCTCAGAACGAGTCTGGTGATGATTTACGGACTTAAAACAGCAGAAGATTCTCGGTTAAGTGTTGTCAGAATTTGAAGGAATTCAGCAGGCAGTGTTTTTGACGGTTGGAGGGGAGAGGATTTACCTTACCTGTTCAAGTTGTCATATGTTGAGTCAGAACCCCGCTTCCTTCACTGACGACAGGGAGAGTTGCGTGAAGTGTAGCGTAGTGGTAGCTTTGGAAGCCAGGGTTACAGAGTTAGAAGCGCGGATCCGCATTGTGGAGGAGCTAAAGTCTAGCTATAGCCAGGTCGTAGCATCAGGTTTACCGGACTGCCCAGGTAGCAGTGTTAGCATGGTTAGCAGTGTTAGCGGTAAGGGCTAAGCCTCAGGATAAGACCAACCCCCAGCGCCTCCAGCGCAGCCGGGACCAGACCAGGAACAAGACAGGGATAGATTTGTGACAGTTCGGAGGATCGATGCGCTAAACGCCAGCCTTGAGTGCACCAGAAGCTTCCCGTCTGCAATAGGTTTGCCCCACTCGGCGATCACACGCCCGCCGAACGTGACACTCTGGTGATTGGAAGTTCCATAGTCAGAGACGTGAAGCTGCCAGCAGCCTCAGTTAGGTGTTATCCGGGGGCCAGAATGGGTGACATCGAAGGAAACCTTAGGCTTTTAAAACAGAGTTGTCAGAGGTTCCGCTGTATCGTGATTCACGGAGGTGGTAATGACACCCGCGGAGACAATCAGAAGTGCTCAAATTGCAGGTTGGAGCGGTGTGTGAATTGGCGAAGTCGATGTCAGACACCGTAATATTTTCTGGTCCCTCCCCAATCGGGTCAATGCTGAAATGTACAGCCGCTTTTTCAGCATTCAACTGCTGGTTGTCTAGTTGGTGCCCCCAAAACAACGTAGTCTTTGTTGACAATTGGAGTGCGTTCTGGGAAAGCCGGGCTCATACGCAGGGATGGCATCCATCCGACTTCGGAGGGTACATCACTTTTAGTTGAATTTGGCCGATAGCCTTAGTCGCCTAAAGTGACGCTCTAAATATGAGTCCCGGTGCAGAGTCTCTTCTCTGTCGCTAAGCTCTCGCCGCGCTGTCACAGATCAAGTGTTCAGAGTCAAAGCAAATAGAGACTGTGCGTGTCCCTCGTGTAAATAACGCCAATAAGTCAGATCCAAATACAGATAATTTAGGTGTCAGACCAAATAACTTAATACAAATAATCCCTACACATGATACAAATAAACTAATAAATAAGCATGTAAAATGTGGATTGCTAAACATTAGGTCAATTTCCTCCAAATCACTTTTAGTTAATGAATTAATTAACGATTATAATATTGATCTTTTAGCTTTAACTGAAACTTGGCTTCAACAAGATGATTATGTCAGATTAAATGAGGCCACCCCACAGAGTCATGTTAACTTTCAAGCTGCCAGGAGCTCAGGCCGGGGAGGTGGGGGTGGCAGTAATTTCACATTCTAGTTTACTCCTGAGTCCTAAAATTAACAAAATTAATAATGAGTCTTCCTCATTTGAAAGCCTTATCCTATCAATCAGCTGCGCAAAGTGGAGAGAAACCAAAAGCTGTTCTGTTCATAATAATCTATCGACCTCCTGGTCCTTATTCATTGTTCTTAACAGAATTCTTTGACTTCCTATCAAATTTAGTATTAGACTGGGAAAATATCGTGGTGGTTGGGGATTTCAACATTCATGTGAATGAAAATAATTGCCTCAGTAATGCCTTTAGCGCTTTATTAGACAGCATTGGTTTCACTCAAAATGTAAATGAACCAACCCACAGTCACCAGCACACTCTGGACCTGGTTCTAACTTATGGAATAGAGATTAGTGACCTAAATGTCTTCCCCCAAAACCCAATAATGTCAGATCACTTCCTAATTACCTTTCAGTTTATTCTTAAGGACTATCCAGCTCCTCAGACTAAAACTATAATGAAAAAGGACAATATCTGAAAAATCTATTTTAAAGTTCAGAGAAATAATAGAACCAATATTTAATATTACGTCATGTGATCCTGTCAGTTAACAGCGCCAGTCCCAGTGCTATTGATAACTCTGTTGACTCAATGGTCAACTCTCTAAAAGCTGCTCTTGATGTTGCAGCTCCACTTAAACAGAAAGTAATCAGGCCAAAACGAGCCTCCCCCTGGTACAATGAAGAACTACGTTCTCACAAACAAAGGGTAAGAAAACTAGAGAGATCCTTACGCGCTCCCACACAGAAGAATCCCTGAAAGAATGGAAAACTTGCCTTCTGTCTTATAAGCAGGCTCTGCGTAAGGCTCAAACCAGATATTATTCAAATTTAATAGAAGTAAATAAAAATAACTCTAGATTTCTCTTCAGCACTGTAGCCAGGCTGACAAACTGTCACAGCGCAGTAGAACCCTCAATACCAGTTACTCTAAGCTGCAATGACTTCCTTCTATTCTTTAACAGCAAAATCACAACTATTAGAGATAAACTAAATGCAATTACTCCCACTATCAGTACTGAGCAAGCCCAGACTGCAAAGCTAGTGTCCCATACAAATCCTTCAGTAATACTAGATAGGTTCACTGCTGTTGATCAGGCAGAGATAACTTCAGTCATTATGTCCTCCAAAACATCAACTTGTATTTTAAGACCCAATCCCAAGTAGACTCCTCAAAGAAATTCTCCCCCTAATTATAAATCCCATTCTTAATATAATAAATACTTCACTAGAAAGCGGTTATGTCCCTCAGTCCTTCAAATATGCAGTGGTTAAACCACTTTTGAAAAAACCAAATCTAGACCCCGACATACTGGCAAACTATAGACCTATTTCTAATCTGCCCTTTGTCTCTAAAATCCTTGAAAGAATTGTGATTAAACAGCTTTGTCGCCACCTGCAGGACAATAATTTATTTGAAGTTTTTCAGTCAGGGTTCCGTGCATACCACAGCACTGAAACTGCACTAGTTAAAGTCACAAATGATCTGTTATTAGCTGCTGATGATGGACAGGTCTCAATCCTGGTTCTGTTGGACCTCAGCGCAGCGCTTGATACCATCGACCACAACATTCTACTGCAGAGGTTAGAATGTGATGTAGGTGTCAGTGGAACCGCCCTTAGCTGGTTTAAATCCCATCTATCTGATAGGTACCAGTTTGTTAATGTAAACCAGAGATCTTCCCCATGTTCTAAAAGTAACCTACGATTGTGCACGAGGGTTCAGTACTGGTCCAGTTCTGTTCACTCTTTATATGCTGCCCTTAGGTATGATCATCAGAAAGCATGGCATTAACTTCCACTGCTATGCAGATGACACTCAGCTGTATTTATCAATGAAACCTGATCAGACGATCAACTAGACAGACTTAGTGCCTGCGTGAAAGACATAAAAACTTGGATGACTCTTAATTATCTGCTCCTTAACCCTGAAAAAACCGAGGTCATTCTGCTGGGCCCTAAGCACCTGCGAGACTCCTTATCTGACCAGATAGTTTCTCTGGACAATATCACTGTAGCTAGCCTCTACTGTAAGAAACCTTGGGGTCCTATTTGACCAAGATCTCTCGTTCAAAGCTCATATAAATCAAGCCTGTAAACAGCCTACTTTCATTTGCGTAACATAGCTAAAATTAGAAAAATCCTGCCCAGAGATGATGCCGAAAACTCATCCATGCATTTGTCACATCCAGATTAGACTATTGTAACGCTCTGCTTACAGCGTGTCCTAAAAGCTCTATAAGAAGCTTTCAACTGGTTCAAAATGCAGCAGCAAGATTATTAACAGGTACTAGAAAAAGAGATCATATTTCACCAGTGTTGGAGTCTCTTCATTGGCTTCCTGTTGAGTTTAGAATCAAATTTAAAATCCTCCTCCTGACTTATAAAGCTTTAAACAATATGGCCCCATCCTACCTCAAAAGATGCAATAGTAGCGTACCATCCAAACAGAGCTCTTCGTTCTCAAAATGCTGGACTATTGTTAGGTCCCCAGAGTCTCTAAAAGCACAGTAGGAGTCGAGCATTTAGCTACCAAGCTCCTATGTTATGGAACCAGCTCCCTGTTCATGTGTAAAAGAGGCCGACACAGTCTCTACATTTTAAGACCAGGCTCAAAAACGTTCCTCTTGAAATAGCTTATGGTCAGGCCAGTTAGGAACAGAAATAAAAACCTACAGTTTTAGCTACGCTGCCCTTGGAGCAATTCTGCTGGGGGAAGTATGGCAGCTTGAACACTATCCTCTGGTTCTTCCTACTTTATCTATCAACAATATTTAATATTACTTCAACTGTAGTCTGTTCATTGCTGTTCACATGTTTCTCTTTCTCTCCCACTTCGGGAGTGGAGACTGTTTCAGACACTGCGGCTGCTCCAGTGACGACCCCCCACCCCCACCTGTCTGGACGATCTATGCGCCCACCCGCCTGGACAGCTGGATTAGCCACACCTCGTCTGCCTGGACGAACTCCTTCTACTTTAGATGAACTGTTCCTCATCTCCTGCTGGAGGATCTCTCTACACTGGTGGACTGCTCCTCGTCCGCCTGGAGGAACTCTTTAAAGCCACCTCCCTCTTGAGTGGTTCTGGCTCCACAGTCCAAGTGGATGCGTCAGTCCTAGTTAATCTGCAGCCTGTCCGTCCGTGGGAGTAGGATCTCTCCTTCACTGTGGTTCTCCCCGAGGTTTCTACTTTTTCCCATGGGGTTTTTTGTAGTTTTCCTCGCCGCGAAGGAGGGTCAAAGGACAGGGGCATTCTGGGACAGTTATCTGAACTGCTTTTACCTGTGGCCCATCGAGGCAACTGTTGTTGTGATTTTGGGCATTATAAAAATAAATTGATTTGATTTGATTTGATTTGATTTTCTAACCAGGATTAAGGATTTCTAAGCATGAATTAAGCTAAAGGCAACTCCAGGTATGTTTTCATTGACGGAACAATGTTAGAACATGGTTAAAAGCTCAAAAAAGTAAATTTTGCATAATATTTTACCTTTAAAGAAACAAAAATGTTCCTCATCTCTTGCTGTACTCATGTAAAATGAAAACAAATATTATGAGCTTACCCTTTCTGAAAGACCACTAGCTGCTTACTGATGTTTCACAATGTTCCAGCCACTGCTTAGTTACACCTCCAGTTCATCATTGTTGACATTTCTTTACAAGCACTACATAATCCACACCAGTTTATTCTTTTTGTTTCATTTCCTTTGCAAACAAGAGCGCACATAAAGCTAGATGACGTAGTCCTTGTATCCTCGTGTAATTGTATTTGTTAACCACCTTCATAGGCAAATGTTTCCAGAAAATGTGAGGTGTGTGGTTGAAGAATCCTCTAGTGTGCAGCCAGCTTTACTTTTCATCTCTTTGACCATTACTTTTTGCCTTTTTCTACTTGAATGATATAATTTGGGTGCAATTTCTGGCTACTTACCCATATCTGATTAGCAGGCTGTGGTTGACAGAGAACAAGAGGTAGCAACAAGGTACAAAATACTGTCTTGGTTGAATTTATTTATCCATTTTCTGCCGTTAGCTTTCACACAAGATATGAAGCGGCGTTGTTTAGTCCTGTCAGTCCCATTGTACCTGAACAAAGCCCGCACCAGCGCCAGGGAGAACGAGTGTGGATGTGTGAGACAAAAGTTTGCTAGTTTCCGATAAAAACGTTATAGGAAATGGCAAGTAAAAATGAAAGAAAGACAGAACTATCTATCATAAATGCAGGTGAGATGAGCACAGTCAAAATATGAGATTATGAAAACCCACAGAGACCTCCTAACAGGATCTGTACGTGCAACCTCGGAGACATTATTAAAAATACTATGGAGCGAATTTGGAGAAAACGGTGTAGATTTAAGATTAGACCAAAGATTCTGAAACTCGTAACGCCTCCACCAGAACTAAAACAAGTCCATAAATAGAGCTACACCAAGGTTCATTTGAATTGCTCCTTGAGGATAAGTAACAATTTCTGGTTTAGAATCCAAATCGTAACTAAAATCAGCAAGTAACAGTGATTATTTAACAGAATAAAGATGTGGCATCAGAAGGAAGTGTAAAAGCAGCGTCGGTAACTATTTACGCACAACATTGGAGCTTAAATGAACCTCAGAAACTTCATAAATTCTATATGTACGAGTTCTCATCATGGCTGTCACTAGAATCTATTCCACCAAGACCCAGACTTCCCTTTCCTCACACACACTTCCTCTAGCTCTTTCACACACACTTCCTCCAGCTCTTCACACACTTCCTCCAGCTCTTCACACACACTTCCTCCAGCTCTTCACACACACTTCCTCCAGCTCTTCACACACACTTCCAGCTCTTCACACACTTCCTCCAGCTCTTCTCACACACTTCCTCCACCTCCTCACACACTTCCTCCAGCTCTTCACACACTTCCTCCAGCTCTTCTCACACACTTCCTCCAGCTCTTCACACACTTCCTCCAGCTCTTCACACACTTCCTCCAGCTCTTCACACACACTTCCTCCAGCTCTTCACACACACTTCCTCCAGCTCTTCACACACTTCCTCCAGCTCTTCTCACACACTTCCTCCACCTCCTCACACACTTCCTCCAGCTCTTCACACACTTCCTCCAGCTCTTCTCACACACTTCCTCCAGCTCTTCACACACTTCCTCCAGCTCTTCACACACTTCCTCCAGCTCTTCACACACACTTCCTCCAGCTCTTCACACACTTCCTCCAGCTCTTCACACACACTTCCTCCAGCTCTTCACACACTTCCTCCAGCTCTTCACACACTTCCTCCAGCTCTTCACACACACTTCCTCCAGCTCTTTCACACACACTTCCTCCAGCTCTTCATACATTTCCTCCAGCTCTTCACACACTTCCTCCAGCTCTTCACACACACTTCCTCCAGCTCTTCACACACACTTCTGCTCTTCACACACTTCCTCCAGCTCTTCACACACACTTCCTCCAGCTCCACACACACACTTCCTCCAGCTCTTCACACACACTTCCCCCAGCTCTTTACACACACTTCCTCCAGCTCCTCACACACACTTCCTCCAGCTCTTCACACACTTCCTCCAGCTCTTCACACACTTCCTCCAGCTCTTCACACACACTTCCTCCAGCTCTTCACACACTTCCTCCAGCTCTTCACACACTTCCTCCAGCTCTTCACACACTTCCTCCAGCTCTTCACACACTTCCTCCAGCTCTTTACACACACTTCCTCCAGCTCCTCACACACTTCCTCCAGCTCTTCACACACTTCCTCCAGCTCTTTACACACACTTCCTCCAGCTCCTCACACACTTCCTCCAGCTCTTCACACACTTCCTCCAGCTCTTCACACACACTTCCTCCAGCTCTTACACACACTTCCTCCAGCTCTTCACACACTTCCTCCAGCTCTTCACACACACTTCCTCCAGCTCTTCACACACACTTCCTCCAGCTCTTCACACACTTCCTCCAGCTCTTCACACACACTTCCTCCAGCTCTTCACACACTTCCTCCAGCTCTTCACACACACTTCCTCCAGCTCTTCACACACTTCCTCCAGCGCCTCACACACACTTCCTCCAGCTCTTCACACACACTTCCTCCAGCTCTTCACACACACTTCCTCCAGCTCTTCACACACACTTCCTCCAGCTCTTCACACACTTCCTCCAGCTCTTCACACACACTTCCTCCAGCTCTTCACACACTTCCTCCAGCTCTTCACACACTTCCTCCTGCTCTTCACACACACTTCCTCCAGCTCTTCACACACTTCCTCCAGCTCTTTCACATACTTCCTCCAGCTCTTCACACACTTCCTCCAGCTCTTCACACACACTTCCTCCAGCTCTTCACACACTTCCTCCAGCTCTTCACACACACTTCCTCCAGCTCTTCACACACTTCCTCCAGCTCTTCACACACTTCCTCCAGCTCTTTCACACACTTCCTCCAGCTCTTCACACACTTCCTCCAGCTCTTTCACACACACTTCCTCCAGCTCTTCACACACTTCCTCCAGCTCTTCACACACACTTCCTCCAGCTCTTCACACACACTTCTGCTCTTCACACACTTCCTCCAGCTCTTCACACACTTCCTCCAGCTCTTCACACACACTTCCTCCAGCTCTTCACACACACTTCTGCTCTTCACACACTTTCTCCAGCTCTTCACACACACTTCCTCCAGCTCTTCACACACACTTCCTCCAGCTCCTCACACACACTTCCTCCAGCTCTTTACACACTTCCTCCAGCTCTTCACACACTTCCTCCAGCTCTTCACACACACTTCCTCCAGCTCTTCACACACTTCCTCCAGCTCTTCACACACTTCCTCCAGCTCTTTCACACACTTCCTCCAGCTCTTCACACACTTCCTCCAGCTCTTTCACACACACTTCCTCCAGCTCTTCACACACACTTCCTCCAGCTCTTCACACACACTTCCGCTCTTCACACACTTTCTCCAGCTCTTCACACACACTTCCTCCAGCTCCTCACACACTTCCTCCAGCTCCTCACACACACTTCCTCCAGCTCTTCACACACTTCCTCCAGCTCTTCACACACTTCCTCCAGCTCTTCACACACACTTCCTCCAGCTCCTCACACACTTCCTCCAGCTCTTCACACACTTCCTCCAGCTCTTCACACACACTTCCTCCAGCTCTTCACACACACTTCCTCAGCTCTTCACACACTTCCTCCAGCTCTTCACACACACTTCCTCCAGCTCTTCACACACACTTCCTCCAGCTCTTCACACACTTCCTCCAGCTCTTCACACACACTTCCTCCAGCTCTTCACACACACTTCCTCCTGCTCTTCACACACTTCCTCCAGCTCTTTCACACACACTTCCTCCAGCTCTTCACACACTTTCTCCAGCTCTTCACACACACTTCCTCCAGCTCTTCACACACACTTCCTCCAGCTCCTCACACACACTTCCTCCAGCTCCTCACACACACTTCCTCCAGCTCTTTACACACTTCCTCCAGCTCTTCACACACTTCCTCCAGCTCTTCACACACACTTCCTCCAGCTCCTCACACACACTTCCTCCAGCTCCTCACACACACTTCCTCCAGCTCCTCACACACACTTCCTCCAGCTCTTTACACACTTCCTCCAGCTCTTCACACACTTCCTCCAGCTCTTCACACACTTCCTCCAGCTCTTCACACACTTCCTCCAGCGCCTCACACACACTTCCTCCAGCTCTTCACACACTTCCTCCAGCTCTTTCACACACACTTCCTCCAGCTCTTCACACACACTTCCTCCAGCTCTTCACACACACTTCCTCCAGCTCTTCACACACTTCCTCCAGCTCTTCACACACTTCCTCCAGCTCTTTCACACACACCTCCTCCAGCTCTTCACACACTTCCTCCAGCTCTTCGCACACACTTCCTCCAGCTCTTCACACACACTTCCTCCAGTTCCTCACACACACTTCCTCCAGCTCCTCACACACACTTCCTCCAGCTCCTCACACACACTTCCTCCAGCTCTTTACACACTTCCTCCAGCTCTTCACACACTTCCTCCAGCTCTTCACACACACTTCCTCCAGCTCCTCACACACTTCCTCCAGCTCTTCACACACTTCCTCCAGCTCTTCACACACTTCCTCCAGCTCTTCACACACACTTCCTCCAGCTCTTCACACACACTTCCTCAGCTCTTCACACACTTCCTCCAGCTCTTCACACACACTTCCTCCAGCTCTTCACACACACTTCCTCCAGCTCTTCACACACGCTTCCTCCAGCTCTTACACACACTTCCTCCAGCTCTTCACACACACTTCCTCCTGCTCTTCACACACTTCCTCCAGCTCTTCACACACACTTCCTCCAGCTCTTCACACACTTCCTCCAGTTCTTCACACACTTCCTCAGCTCTTCACACACACTTCCTCCAGCTCTTCACACACACTTCCTCCAGCTCTTCACACACTTGCTCCAGCTTTTCACACACACACATTCTCTAAAGCATTTAAAAGGCTCCAATTGAATGCGTTGGATTATATGATTTTTATGACCATATTGTACATTGTTAATAATTCAACTCAGTGAGCCGCAGAAACATTCTTTTAAGTTATACTAAAGAAAATACAAAGCTAAAGTGCCTCCTACACAAGGTTTAATACAAGGTCATTCACATTGTGCATTTGTACTTTAATTCTCATGCTGACGCTACAATATTCTTTCTGACAGTCAGTGTTTCTTTGATTGGAATCAGCCATATACCAGTGTGTTCCTCATAACTTTCACATATTTGTATTTTCATATTGAGTGTAATATTGCATTTGACAGCAGTCCATAGGTATGAGCTGTTTATTGGCTTGTGGATATGAAGTCTGTGAAATATCTGTTTGACGCTGAAGCAGAGATTTCAAAAAGCATTTCCTTTCCGATATCAAACCTTTTGTGAGTTCAGGTTTTGTGTATTTGAAGAAGAAAGCCGCCTCGGGCCTTGTTCAGATTTGCTCACACATTTTTCTCTGCATCTACAAAAGGCAGAGGCCGTAGTTCACACAGCGGTTTCAATCTACACAGTTAAACCAAACAAAGCCAACACTGAGTTGGTTCCCTCTGCTCAGCTGATTGAAACGGTGTCCATGACAGCATGTTTGAAAGACTAAAAAGACACTGAGCCGAGTCTGTGGTAGAGCTGTTTAGCCATCAGGTTACAGATTTGTTGACCTGGTTTGTGGTTCATATGTAAATAATGGGCCAATTCACATTTATCAAGCACAGGCACAAAGTTGAACGTCTTCTCTCTGTCACCTGTCAAAAATAGATTTTTTTTTTTCACAATGGCTTTAGAAAGAGGTTGAGTGGTTACTCAACACCAACATTTGTCAAAAATGGTCAGTTGAAAAGAGTGGAAAAATAAATAAATTTAAAAAAAATAAAATGTAAAGTAAACTTTGTGGAGTCAATTCCAAACAAATTATTTGATTGGGATAGGCTCAACTTTTGTGGATCATACATTTGGACATACATCTCTTACAAAAACAGTGACTCTCCCATGTAGAGTTATGTTCTCCCTCAAACTGAAAAGCTCAATCAGGGGAAAGGGGGAAGAATAACACAGGACTGAGAAAGAGCAGATGTCTGCAGAATTGACAGGTGAAGCACTAAAGTCTGTAGATGAGGTAACAGAAATGATATATACTGCCAGTCTGTAGCTACGATTTCCAACTGCAGACGATCAAGTGCATTTTGGTTTATTCCAATATAATGTGCACTGTAGTCGTCCAGACAGGACAAAATAAAAGCCTGCACACATTCACAAGTATTTCCTCTGGAAGGTCTTCTGCCACATTTGGTGTCAAAAGTCTGCAGCATTTCAAAGGTCCATGGCTTCTTTCACAGTCTCCATGGATCCAGGAAAAGCAAACAGCTCATTTAACCTTACAAGCACTTAGCTGGTAAAAATGTCAACATATTATGTTGACAAATTGAGCTTAAAAATGAATGTGAATCTTTGAAAAACTGCTCAGTTTGTATCCGACCACGACCATGGCATCCACATCATTTCCACATTTTGGCATTAAACTGTGAAGACAAAAAGACGACAACTCCAGCCAGGCCAAGATCCATGTCAGATCTGTGGAGAGGTGTAAGCATGTTTATAAAGATATTTCTAAGAAATACAAGACAACAGAAATTGTATAAATGCGAGAGAGATAAATTATTACTTAAAGAGAGAGATAACTAAATACTTATAATGCTATACTGTGGGACATTCCAGCCAGTGCAATACGGCAGGCCCCTCATCAGCAAAGTACAAGCACCTTTAAGAAAACATATTTGGAGTGTGAGAGTACAGTGCGATGATAAGGTCAGGGACATGCGTCACTGGTTCATAAATGCCACGCATGTTGGTCTGAGTGCTGTGCTGGAGTGTTTCTCAGTGAGGGCGTGTCCTCCGCTCTCACAGGCGCCGACGCTCTCAAGACCCTTCTCTGTCATTTTAGGGTTCTAACAACGATATGAGATAATAAAAACTTTATATTGTATACAACTGTATATTACTAATATTTACAGTTCCTCTTCCATCAATGAACAGCTGATAAAGAAGGGATGTTATGAATAAACTGTCATTACCATATTTATCTAATTGTCATTAAATATTAAATCACTCCCCTGTGTTTTTTCACCACCACGAGTGTAATTAAGCACTAAACTGTTGTGTAAACAAGTCCAATAAAGTTAACAGTCTGCTGAGACCAACTATCAAAACAAGAATGCATAAAACCATAAAGTAATGTGATAAAATGAAGTGCGTGAGGACAGTATTTGCACATTCTAATGTTGTTAACATTCTCTTTTCTGTTTGGTGTGTTCTAAACTGTGGAGCTTGATCTGGCTGGACACCGGCGGGAAGAAAATAGACTTGATCTGCAATTTAGTCAGAGGGCAGCGCAGCGGGGGAGCAGCAGCACATACAGGGGCCTTGTAACGTCTGTGTTAGTACGTCAGAGCTGTATGTGGTGGAATCAGCCTGTTAACAGCCCGCATTGATTTTTATCACTTTGGAATTCTTGAAATGGAACCGGCTATCCCCTGGTCAGTGGGCAGGCGCTCAACCCATCACATGTATTATTTCGTACAAATCATCTGTACACATCAGACAGTATGAAATGCCACAACATTCCACATTTTCTGTGAACACTTAAATGGATGCAGAGACGGGCGCTTGGTCTTTGTCAGGTTTGACTTTTCAGATTGGAGTGAATAGAGACGTGGTCCCTCTCCTCCTCTGCCTCCTTCCTCTGTGTAGATCACAATAACGTTAGCGCCGCCGCTGCCTCCACGACCATTCATCTGGAACTGAATTACATAAGGCGTTTACAGCAGTCTGCATGATAGATGGAGCCTGCAGCCGGAGCAGAGACGTACGGCGTTCACATTCACATCTGCTTTAATGACGCCATGTTAGTGACAGGGAAGCACAGAGATAGGATTCAGACAATATCTTTCACTGTCACCGAGGATTTAGGGGGCCACTGCTGCTGCCATTTTGCTCCAGGAAACAGAATCCATAAATCAATGTACAGCATTTACAAACGCTGTTTACGCTTTGAAATGAAATATTTTTTGAGCGGGGGTTATCTAAAATAACGGAAAATAATTCAAAAAGTTTGTGACTGACTAATTTAAGATGGTATTGTTGCCTGTACTAATGCTAAACTTATTTATGAAATCATGATATAATGTTTCTTTGTTACAGATTGGAGAAAAATTGGAGCTTGTCTGTCTGCATATTCCTGCTTCTCTGTGTACTTTTCTCCTCTCTGTTTTATAATCTGAAAACGTGCTTTGCTTTATTGCTGCTAGTGTGAAGAATCTCTGGAACAGTTCACTGAAATCATATATTTTACGGTGGCTCTGAAAGGAAAAACACCCAACACAAATCACGCACGCAGATTCAAAAACACGCACACAGATTCAAAAACACGCACACAGATTCAAAAACACGAACACAGATTCAAAAACATGCAAACACAAATTTAAACACACAACACGACTTTGAAACATGTAGACAACTTCGCAAACATGCACACAAATTTGAAAACACTCACACAAATTCTAAAACGCACACACAAACTTCAAAACACACCCAAAAAATCAAAAACACGCACTCAACTTTGACAACACATACACAACTTCAAAAACATGCACACAAACTTCAAAATACAAATTCGAAAACACACACAAACTAATAAAAAACATGCATACAAGTCTGAAAACATGTACAAACATTCAACAAACCAGCACAAATTCAAAAACCCGTGAAGACAGTCCATCTCACTACAGAAGTGGTAGGACCGATGTGATTTTCTGTGATTGGACAGATCAGCGGTTGTCCTTTTCCTGTTTTATTTTCAAATGTATGTGCATGGTTTCTAATTTGTGTAATGTTTTTGAATGTTTGTGCGTGTTTTCAACTTATGCCTTCCATATTTTCTGTCAGTTACAGAGAATTTTAACCTCTGCCTTGGAGCTGGGTAAGTTAAATGCCATACTGTGGAATGTTCTAGACAAAGCAATAACATCTCCATGGAAACAAACATGCGCTGTACCCTCCACCAGAAATGTTACACAGTGCACCTTTTAAAGGACACATGTTCTATTGCAGTGAATTTTTTGGAGCTTTTAACCATGTTCTAACAATGTTCCGTCATCAAAAACACACCTGGAGAAGTATTCAGCTGCATTCACGCTGTTTTCAATATTCATCAGAAAATCCTCTCCCTCTGAGTGCTAAACACACTTCCTGCTGAACTTCCTGGTTCTGGGAGGTATTTTCAGACGTCGTACATCACTTATCCAAGAATATTCTGCTTTTTTAAATCCTTAAATCATTGTCAGACTCGTTCTGCGCATTTCTGCCGTCTAAACACGATAACTACTGCAAACCGCATCACGGTGTCTGTTGACAGCTAACCTCACTAGATTGTATGTAGCGCTTAGTGCCATCTGCTAGCTGGATGTTCTCAGTAAGTCTCATTTCACACAGGCTGATAAAACATTTAATCAATAAAACAGTTTTTTTGTTTCAAAACATGAGATGGCAACTTGAAGGTACTTAAGAGCATGTTAAAGGCTAATAACAATATAAAAATGCAGAATATATTCCTTTAAGGTTTAAGGTTTAGACACTTGACAAAGTCTGGATGAAAAACTTTGAACACTTAGCCTTTCTGAAAAGCCTCTCTTCATGGAGTTTGCAGTGGTTTCATTAGTGCACCAGGCTTTCCTCGGGTTTCCTCAGGCGCTGCCCTCTGGCCTCCTGACCGCAGACACATCCAGTTCACTGCAGGATGTTCTTGGTGCTGTTCCACGTATCGACTGAAAAACAAACTCCTTGTATTCACTCTGTTGTACATGACCTTTTGGCAGCATCTGAATATTTTCTTCTTGGCTCTAACAGAACAAAACTGCAGTGAGTCACTCTGGGGAAAAACACATGAGCGGATGCTTTGATTTGTGCTGTTCAGAGATTAACATTGTTGGAGAAAGTGTCGTTTGTTCTTTTGATTACAATGATTATCTGTCAGAGTCTTTGGTGCAAAAAATAAAGGAATGCTCGGAGAAAAGTGTGTTGTCGTTTTAGTGTGCGTCTAACAAATTACATTTTAGTAACAGCCAAGTTAATTATAGAAGAAAAGTTGTTCTTTTTAGAGAATTAGTGATAATCTATCAGCAGGGGGAACGGAACTAATTAAAACACTTGTGTTATTGCAATTGAGTAGATTTTTTTGGGTTATTGTACATTTTTGAGTAGACTTGTGCTTGTAATCAGTATAAGTATAATTAGTTTAATTTAAAAATCATATGAGTATTAGAACAGTATGTTCCTTTCTACAGCGAAAACACTCAACACTCGATGTGGATTGTGGTTTAAAATAATATTTTAATTCATCAATGGAATTAGTTTTGTACAAATGACTGATCCAAAAGCCAAACTGTGTAAAAATGTTACTCTGAGTAGTATTTATCTTGCGTACTTTTACTTTAGTTGGAAGTTGAGAAGAATGATTCGTGCATATTTGAGCAATCTTCATTCTCTTGACAAAACTCCATTGGAGGTCTTCACTGCTCCCCGTGTAACCCACTGACATTTATACTTCGTTCAACTTTTTTTTTTTTTCTTACTATAACTATAACTATAATACGTGTAGGATTTGGCAGCATCGAGTAGCCATTTTGGCACAAAAAATTGTTGGTGTGAACTGCAGCTCTCCAAAGCCGTAACGTAAAGTGGTCGATGCAAATCAGTGCAGCAGTTTTCAACACGGAAATACGTGGATTTATTTTTTACACTTGTCACTTTAGATCGCCCAAAATCACAAGAATAGTTGCCTCGATGGGTCACTGGTAGAAAAGCAGTTTAAATAAATCATTTTCAAGATAAATAAATAGTTTTCAATATAATTTATCAAATGGATAACAGTCCCAGAACATCCCCTGTCCATGATCCTCCTTCAAAAAGAAACTGCAAAGCCCTGTGGGAAAAAGAAGAAACCTCGGGGAGAACCACAGTGAAGGACAGATCCTACTCCCACTGACGGACAGACTGTGGATGGACCAGGACTGACACATTCACTTGGAGCAGAACCACTCAAGAGGAAGGAAGGTGGATCATCTAATGTAGAGAGAGTTCCTCCAGGCAGATGAGGAACATCCAGGTCTCCAGGTCAGGGTCGTGGGATGATCACTTTAGCAGTCACAGGAGTGTCTGAAACAGTCGGAAGTGGAGAAAGAGAAAAATCATGTGAACAGCAATGAACAGACTACAAGTGAACTACATTCTTAAATATTGTTGATAGAGAAAGTAGAAGAACCAGAGGACAGTGTTCAAGCTGCCATACTTCCCCCAGCAGAGTTGCTCCTAGTGCAGCGGAGCTAAAACTGTAGATGTTTATGTCTGTTCCTAACTAGCCTGACCATAAACTATTTCAAAGAGGAATGTTTAGAGCCTGGTCTTAAATGCAGACACTGTGTGGGTCTCTTTAACATGAATAGGAGCTGGTTCATGTTAAAGGTTAGCTTGTTGGCTAAACGCTCTACCGCCTAATGTGCTTTTAGAGACTCTAAGGACCAACAATAGTCCAGCATTTTGAGAGTGAAGCGTTCTGTTTAGGCGGTACACTACTTTCACATCTTTGAGGTTGGATTGGACCATTTATGGTTTTATAAGTCAGGAGGAGAAATTTAAATTTGATTCTGAACTCAACGGGAAGCCAGTGAAGAGACTTCAACACTGGGGTAATATGCTCTCTTCTTCTGCTACCGTCATGACGGTCCCTGACCCTGTGTCTACGCTGCACAGACCCTGCAGCCCTGCTTTATAACAGGGGCATTTCACAGCAGCAAGCGGTGGATTTTTACATTCAATGGTTTATTTTAATTGTAAAAATGGCAACATGACATTGCTGAAATGTGCGCACATTACTCAGTTACTGAACTGTAGAGAGTACAAGGCTGAGGGCAGAGAAATGAACACTCAAGCCTCCGATGCAGGACAAGGAGCACTCAAACATGCGTGAAGCACTCAAAATACACCTCGAAGTTAACCAATGATGAGGGAACGCTGTTTCAAGGAGACATATTACACTTAGTATGACTGCATACTTTCTCAAACACTTAAACTCTGCTCACATCAGGCAGATGTGTTTTGTGTGTATTTTGTAAAATGTTAGTACATTTATTCATCATATTAAATGTCTAAAAATGTCTATTGTATTTCACTTTCCATTTGAGCTCTTGGGTTAGCTGTCAGATTGCCAGCCAAGAGTACACACTTCTCCAGTACTTAACATATTTATTTAACCAAAACCATAGCCACTTCTTGTACATGATACTATAATACACTTTACGTGCTGCACTGCACACAACAGTCAGAGACAAAGAGTTGTATTTTGTTTTGTTTTTTTGCTCTATTTGCACAGTGTGTCGGATTTAAGTCTATTTTTAAAAGTTATTTATCTTGTTTTTTTATTGCATGTGTCTATTCTGCTGTTCTTGAACTGGAATTTCCCCCATTGTTCGACAAATAAACTTTTCTTTTCTTAGAAGCGTAGTCTAGTCGAATATGGCTGCTTACAAGGAAAAAAAAGAAAGGAAACAAATATCCCAGGGGACTAAAAAACATCACGGATTTCTGCAGAATTAATGAGTGAAGTACACAATTTTTTAATCAGTGGTGTGGAGAGAAAAGTGGATCTAGCCCTAAATAATAGATGAGACCATTAGACCAATGAGCTTGTCTGCTTCACTGAAATAAACAAATCTGATTGGACAGCTTTGTCAGAGTTTGGCCTGAGACACAGAAGAGAGACCAGACTGCTGCTCCACTGTGCATTAACAAAGCTCGCACTATAGGGTGAATGTTTATCAGTCACGGTCGGTGTAACTCTGGAACAAAAAGCCGAGGCTGGAACCAGAGAGCGCTGCCGGGGACGAGAAGCCCGAGGCGCTTAAGGAGCTCTTAATTGTATTGTTTGTCTAATGAACTTTTGTCCAATTTGTCCCAAAGAGCTGTGTCTGATTCACCTCCAGACTGAAGAGGAGCTGAATACAGAAGAGCGTTTTGTCAGCAAGGACTTCCAGATGAATTCGTTTATTCATAATCGTGATGTTCAGGTCACAAAATGTAATCATAAGAACTAAAAAAAATGAAATAATTATGCCATTTCAGGTCAATCACAAAATATCACATTAGGTTTGTGTCCAGACAGTTCTGTGTCAAACTTTAGCCGTTCTAAATTGTTATTAAAGGTCCCATAACATGCAAAATCGACTTTTCAGAGGTTTTAACCTTCCTACAGTGCTATTTGGGCCTCGTATGTTGTGCCCAAAGTGGTTTTTTGATTTATTCCCGCATGTTTTCGCTAGAGAACTGTCTTTTCCGTCCCCCTCGGCTGAGCAGCAGACAGGGGCTCCTCACCAGGATGACGCGGCTTCACCAGGATGACGCGGCACTCAAGCCACGCCTCCAGGAAGCGCGCAGCCGCAGAATAAAAACAGCTAATGCTAATGCTACACAGTAATTACACGATGGATACGAGAGATAGAAGAGTTAGCTTGTTATTTACCAAACGGCAACGTCCGTCGTTGAGGTACTGGAGCACGTCAAACTCCAGGTCAGATCCAGGACGTAGGACTCAGCACGACGCACCGTCAGGACGGATAAAAGGTTTATTCAGTGTTTGTGTATCGCTGTTTACCGGAGCACACGGCGCATGCGCACCATCTCCACTCTAGGCTTCGTCGCGGGTTGGGCGGGGGAGGCGCGCGGGTTGGGCGGGGGAGGCAGCCTGCTCTCTGTTCGGGGGGGGTCAGATCTCAGAGTGAGCCGTTTGCTTTTGCAAGGAGGGGGGCCAGTCAAATGGGTGTTTTTTGGAAACTGTTATGTTATGGATATTGCACAACGCAAAATTTTATCAACAAAGTCCTTAGAATAGACTGTGTAAAGGGGAAAATAGCAGAATATGGGACCTTTAATGAGTTTAGAATATAGTCTTTGTGGCTCAACCAATCACAGCCCTTTTATTTTTAATCTTGTGCTTTTCCTATAATGCTTTTTGTGCTTTGTAATTGTATATTAATCTCCCTGTATGTGAAGCTCTTGGATCGGCTTAAGTTGTTTTAAATGTGCTATAGAAATAAACTTGAATTGGTGAATCCCTCATTATCATACAGGAAAAATGAAGCGGACACGCCCACTAACACGAGCCCACACTATTCCTCCCACTCGCTCAACAAAGTGCTGATCAGCTGCAAGAGCTCGCTCAGGAACAGACTGTTACTGCCGCTGCTCCAGTGAGAGACGCAGAAATCATTCTGTCGCCATCAAACTGTGACCCTCTGTCCTGAACTTCATAAGCCATTGTGCAACTGTCAGTTCACTTGTATTGTACAGTATCAAGTGCACTTGTATAAACTGTACAGGATCAGGCAAATGTGTAATTAGGTTGTGAGGGAGATTTTATTTATAAGTTAAGTACATGTAAGGTAAAGTGTAAATTGTGTGTTAATACTTAGTTGATAAAACAGATCTATTTTATTGTATCCTTTATTCAACTGAGATACTGATGTTTAAGTCTTATTTTTATCTTATTTTGAACCTCTATTTCCCCCTGCTGATCAGTTGCATATCTAACGTCCTGAACACACTGCTCACGTAAAACATTTTGAACGCATTTTTTTTTTTTTGCCGGAATAAAGGTCCCATATTCTGCTATTTTGCCCTTTACACAGTCTATTCTAAGGGCTTTGTTGATAAAATTTTGCGTTGTGCAATATCCATAACATAACAGTTTCCAAAAAACACCCATTTCTTGGACTGGCCCCCCTCCTTGCAAAAGCAAACGGCTCACTCTGAGATCTGACCCCCCCGAACAGAGAGCAGGCTGCCTCCCCCGCCCAACTCGCGCGCCTCCCCCGCCCAACTCGTGCCGACGCCTAGAGCGGAGATAGTGCGCATGCGCCATGTGCTCCGGTAAACAGCGATACACAAGCACGGGAATAAACATTTTATCGTCCTGACGGTGCGTCGTGCTGAGTCCTACGTCCTGGATCTGACCTGGAGTTTGACGTGCTCCAGTACCTCAACGACGGACGTTGCCGTTTGGTAAATAACAAGCTAACTCTTCTATCTGTTGTATCCATCGTGTAATTACTTTGTAGCATTAGCATTAGCTGTTTTTATTCTTGCGGCTGCGCGCTTCCTGGAGGTGTGGCTTAAACACTGCGTCATCCTTGGGAAGCGCGTCATCCTTGTGAGGAGGCCCCGTCTGCTGCTCAGCCGAGGGGGACGGAAAAGACAGTTCTCTAGCGAAAACATGCGGGAATCAATCAAAAAACCACTTTGGGCACAACATACGAGGCCCAAATAGCACTGTAGGAAGGTTAAAACCTCTGAAAAGTCGATTTTGCATGATATGGGACCTTTAATAATGAATGAGAAGGGCCACACTGTCCCCACATGACGTGCGTATGGAGCAGCACGTCCTGCACACGTGGATTTCAAAACATACAACCCAACCTACTTTTTGAGGCCTGACGTGAGCGTAGGCAGGTCTCAGTCTAAACACATGGAGAGGTTGTGTATGTTGTATGTCCTGTTTGTGGAATTACCATCAGCACAACACACTCAGGAGCAGTCGTGGATCGTATGAAGCAGCACAGCTTCAGAAAGACAATTTGGGCTTTCAAATTACTTTTGAAAACCTTGCATTTGCAGTGACCAGCTTGTCTATTCAGTGAGCTGTTTTCACTATAGAGCTGTTATAAGTGGATAAACGCACACAGACAAGGGTTGGGTCAGAACCAAACATAAAATATATGTCTTTCAGAGCACAATTATTATGAAGCATATTTATGTGTTGAATAGATACTGCCAAAAAAGAAAATGTAATGTAATTCACCCAAAATATATTTGTGAAAGGAAATTATGTATTTATCAAAGATTTTCCTTAATTTTACATAGTGCCCCATTAAATAGAAAATGTAAACAGTAGAATGGACTGAGTAACAGTGAACAATTAAGTGATTTGTCCAACAGCAGAGGGAAATAAACTGCTCTTATGGTGAAAGGATCTGGTCCAAATGGAAAGTAAACCTAAATGTAGTACGTCGTTATCTGGCTGTTTATGTCCGTGAACCAGTTTGTCCGGTGTTTATGAGCTCAGAACGGCCCTCCAAAACTAACTCTGCCAGCATTTACAAAAGGAGCTGATTCAATGAACACATGGCTCGATGTGTAAAAGAGAGGCCACTACGATATCAAACTATTGCTGATTTGTGAAAACTCATGGCGGTGTAAACTGCCCCTTAATCATTACCTCCTCTGGAACATTTGTTAACGATAATTCAAAAACCCAGATCCAGAACCAAGGTAATAGAACGACGCATTGCTGTAAATGCTGTTAATTTATGGAATGATCTTGACAAAGAAATCAAAGAATCAAAAACAATAATGGCAAGAAATACATAAAAGCTATCATAATAAGTGAGTAGTGTGTTGTGGTTAAATGGATGAATATATTTGTAATGTATTTGAGTGTGTTATTGAATGCAAATGCTGAGTGTAATGTGTTTTTAAACCATCAGTGCTAAGTGCAAATTGAAAAAGGGGCCAGATAAGATTGCTCTTCTTTCTGCTGCTTTTCATTCATTTTACTATGTTTAACACTTTGTCACTGATGATGCCTTTTTGTACAACATGAATAAATAAATAAGCTCCTTTTGTGGCCACAGCCTTAAAAAAGAAAGAGATGCCGAGCAGTGAGCCACAGATGCAGATCAAGCAGTGTTCATTTTATTGTAGGATAAATATTATGATTTTTTTGTTCTTTTAAAGCATTTTTTCCCATCAAAAACATACCTGGAGTTGTATTTAGCTTCATTTGTGCTTGTTTCATTAATCCTGTTTGTTTACAAGGTTGTCTTCTCTGCTCCTTCTCTAAGCCTCACACAAATGCACTGTCAAATTTCCTAGAGTTGTGATGTCAAGGGTAGAGATAGAGAGGTCTCCTGTGCTGTTTTTTTTTTTTTTTTGTTTCTTTGTTTTTTCATAATTTTATTTATGATTATCAAATTGTTAGATATTGTACATAATTACATTTATACCTTTTTTTCATAACAACAACTCAATACAATACAGACAGACGCAAATACCAATAATACTAACAATATAAAAATGATAAATAATTGTTTTAAAACAAACAAACAAACAAAAACAATAAGATCAACAACAACAGAAACACAGTGATTGCAACAGACAACACTTAAGACAGACAGTAATAGTACCTTGAAACTAGAAAGTGACAAAAATGTTAAATGTTCTCCCAGTTAGTAACCCAACCTGTGAATAGTTATATCATGGTATGTTATGTTGGACAATTTATATATTCTCATGTATCCCAGAAATGGCTGCCATATCTTATCAAATTTCACATTCAAGCCTGCAAGTGTACACCTCATCTTTTCAATATGAAAAAACTTCAGGAGGTCTGTAACCCAATGGTCATGTGTGGGGGGATCAAGCTGGATTTGATATGCCTCGGAGAGTATGTGGAATACTGAAGTCAATTTAGGGCATGTCCAAAATGTATGTATGAGTGAACCGGTGTCAGATTTACAGCGATTACACAGCGAATCAGATTTCCCTTGACATATGCAAACGATGAAGGACCTTAAATTGAAGTGCATAAATCCTCACCAGACTCGTTCTTAGCTTCAAGTCACGTCAAGTCAACTGGATGGTCGTATTGGCATATTGGGCAAGCTAACTTTTGTTTGTTTTCCCAACTAATCTTGATGACTGATGGAAACATGGCAACTGTACCAACAAATTTAAATACAACACTCAGCATTTATTTTAGTAAAATCCCTCCTCTTCCCAAACAATTTCAGTGGTAACCGTAGTTTCTCATTTGCGTTGCATTCGTTTCAGTCCAATTATCTTATCAATTAAAGTGCCTCTGACAGGTTGAACTGCTCCTTTAACTAAAATGCAGTTAAGATAGATTTATTTCAATTTCTGCTAGAAACTTCACAAATTTTACCCTTGTTTAGCTATTTTTTTAGGTTTTAATTTTACTTCCTGGTTGTAAAGTGTTACATCACACTAGGAAATTACCATAGCAACCATCCTGTACACTGCACCTAAACTCCTCTAATGTCACAGATTTTGTTCATTTTACAAAGAGAAATACACGTAACACCTTTTCTTTGTTGAATCAATGTTTAAAGGGTCAAAAAAGTAGTTTATTTTGTATAAATTATGCATAACCTTTGTCTTCCTAGTGTGATGTCATCAGTTCGTTTACTTCCTGTAATTTTCAACAGATATTTTTACTTTTCTCCGTAAACAGTGACCCGATTCGTATAAAACTACAATTTATATTTACATGAGGCATTAATACACTGAATAAAGTCAAAATTAGAAAATCTTAAAAACCTGTCATACGCACTTTAAGTCTTTAGCATTTACGGAAAACCAACGACTGCTTCGAGTTACATTCAGACCTCGTGCTCCAATCAAACGCTCACAGATCACTCAGACAAACGGCGGTTCACTTTGAGCCTCAAACGGAGCTGATGTGTTTATGAGGGAAGTGTCTGGGCCCGGTACCTGCCTGATCTGTTCCAAAATGTCCGCCTCCATACGCTCTTTTGTGTGTGTGTGTGTGTGCGTGCGTGCGTGTGTGTGTGTGCGTGTGTGTGTGTGTGTGTGTGCGTGCGTGCGTGTGTGTGTGCGTGTGTGTGTGTGAAGCCGGGGGACAGATTGACTGCATGTATGCCACTGATAGAATTTACAGCTGCCTGACAAATGATTTATAGGTGCAATTTTACCCAGCTGTCATTGGGCTTTATCCAGCCTGATGTGATGCGTGTACGTGTGTGTATGTCCAATATGTTAATGTGTGTGTGTGCGAGAGAGACCCGCATGAACGGAGGTGATATTTGGGAGACAGAAGTTGAGGTCCATTAGCTGAAGTGAGTTGAGGTCAAGTCATTATGTCATAGTCAGTTGTGGGTGTAATTGTTTCTGTTCATGAAAGTAAGACGAGCAGGGAGATTGTTGAAGGAGGCTGTTGCACACTGTTGCTGTTGTGAAATACTGTTGTTTTCAGCTGATCTTCCCGGGCTTGGCTGGTCTCAGACTGGCCTCGCTCCCTGTCGCCCTGTGCTCCCCGGGGAAGCTTGTCCCAGACGTGTGGGAGCACGAAAGCTCCGTGGTCTCTTTTCAGTTATTGTGCCGTATGTCCTGATTTCAAACGACTCCTGCATCCGGCGCCTGTACTTATGTCCTGTGGTGGCTCAGGCAAACCTCTGCTAAATGTTCCCATCTGAATGATTCACTTTATTGACCACCAGCTAATCTATCTGCTCTGTAGAAGTCTCAATGTGCAGCCTTCAATGGGTTAGGACGAAACCCCACCACCTCGCTCCTTAAGTTGAATGGCCGTGCTATACTGCCTACACTACGGGCCGAGCCGCCCCACTATTATCACATTTAAAATTAAATTATATTATTATATTATATTGTAGTTCTTACTCCTTCAAATTTAGGCCGTATAGATCTGTAAAAGTCGCCTGTTCCACCATGTGATGAGTGCCTGGTCTCATCCAACAGCTGCTTCCCAGTTCAGTCACTTTTTAACACAATCCAACAGAAACAGCTCTGCGTGTCTCTAATGTGGCTATTTCAGCTTCCTTTTCATGTCAAATTCACTTTAAAAACTAGAGGTCTCTCTCACAGCCGTTCCTTTTGTGAGTACACTCATCACAGGTCCAGCTCTTTGTTCGGTGCTGATCTAAAGTTTTGACTTTGATAAGAAATGTCTCAGCTCTTACAAAAACGTCAACCGTGCAGGCATTCTGTGTGAATCAAAGGCCTGTGTGTCATTTTGGAGGCGTTGTAAAGACATTTTTCTGTCTGAGTTCAGGAGGTTAACTGACTCTCTGAATTGGGAAAGTCATTCATTTCACTTAGATGTCCATGCCGTCTTATTACCCGACGGCGTTTCCTTTAGCACGGTGGAAATCTATAGTTAATTACATCAGGCTTTTACCTACAGATGCATGGAACACTTCAGGTTCAAAGCAGCGTCTTCTGAACTGAACTGAATCCAGGTTATATGTCAAATGAAGGCTTTCAGTGAGCTCTACACAGCACAAAAATAATACAGCAACAGATGGGTGAAAAGGTCCTATCTTTTGCGTAGAATTCGTCCAAGTCATAAATGCTGTATTGAGGGACCATAGTACAATTCAAAGTGTGTGGCGCAGAGGCTTCACACTAATGCAGAAATGTATGGGTTCAACTGCAGCGTGGGACCTTTCTGTGTAGTGTTTGCATGTTCTGCCTGTAACTGGATGGATTTCCTGCATTCCTGTTTCCCCATCAACATAAAACATGTCAAGTTGGCAAAATCGGTCACAATGAAATGAATGCCTGTGAACAGTTGTTTCTTATGACATACTTGAGGCTGCCTTACCCAAAAGAGAGAACACATTCCGCAGCCAGTTTTCAATGAGCCTAGCCTACGATAGCTCTGTTCCTATGAGCGCCATACCAATGCCTTACAAACCACAGAAGAACAACGCAGTGTTTCCTCAACAACAGCCTAGAAGGTCTATTCTGCATTCATTGAATTGTCAGTGCGCTTCAGTACTTTTATTTACTTACGTACTAGAAATTACATGGAGGGAAACAAACACTAGCTTGTCTTTGACATGCTGATGTGGCTCAGGAAAAATATTATGCATTTTTGCATTGATATTAGCCTTTAAACATGCTCTTGAGAACCTTTCATTTGCCATCTCATGTTTTGAAACAACAACAAAAACAGTTTATTATGAAATTATTACATTTTTTTTCATCAGTCTGGAAAACACTTACTTACTGCATCCATTTAGTAGATGGCGCCAAGTGCTTAGCTATATTCTCTTTAGCCGAATGTGCTACTTGTAATTATCAAGCTAGCAGTAGCAGTTATTGTGTTTAGGTGGAAGAAATACTCAGAACGATTCTGTCGAAGATTTAAGGACTTAAAACAGCAAAAGATTCTCGGATAAGTGACATAGATGATTTGAATATATGTCCCAGATCAAGGAGGTCAGCAGGAAGTGTTTTTGACGCACGGAGAGGATTTTTTTTTAATGAACATTCCTGAATGCAACTGAACTCCAGGTATGTTTTTGATGAAAAAGTCCCTGTAGCAGAATATGTGTCCTTGTCCTTGTGTGTGGTGGTTTCTCAGAGCTTGACCTTTGACACCACATATCTAGTGAATTCATGATTGTGAGTGTTTTGTGAGACACAGCGGTAGAGGACTTAATCTATTTCATCAAACTATGATGAATGAAGCTTAATAACACCAGGGAGGGAACAATGTAATAACCTGATTACATGTGCAAAAAAGTCATGTGTCCTTACCGTATTAATGTTTTAACAAGGCAGTAAGAAACTGTGCTCTAGGGCTTTAGTCGACTAAAGAAACTCTTGGTTGATTAAAGAAACGCTTGGTCGACTAAAGAAACTCTTGGTCGACTAGAGACATATCCTATTAGTCGACTAAAAGGGGTGTGGCAAAAGCTACCAAGTATTTCCATGTATCTGACCTAAATTGCACTCAAAAGACAAGATCGACTGAGAAAAATGGTTGACTAAAATACCATCGACCGTTTAATCGACTGAACGACCAAAGGACTACAGCCCTACTGTGCTCCTCTCCACAAACATCCACCAGCTCCAGATTTTGTCTGACCTGAGAGTTCTGTACGAGTGAACTGCTCGTACAGATCACTGTGACCCTCACATAACCAAGCTCAACTCAAGCTGGAGGTGGTCCCCAGGAGCTGCACTGCTCCAGAAGCTGCTCTGTTTGTTTTAGTCCATTAACATGACTGAACTGGCTTGATCTCATTCGCTACGACTTCATGGTGGATATGGTTCTTTCTCAATGCTACCAGAAGAAGTCGAAACAGACTATCAATTGATTTTAACTATGACAAACACATTTTTGCAACACTAAATCCACTTTAAGGGTGCTGTACCTGATTTTTACTGTCTTAAAGTGTCTTAAACCATCCACATGTGACGCTCACTTGCATTCGGAGCAGTTTATAAGCGCTTTTCACAACTTTCAGAGGCCAGAGTGAGTTTAGCTGTCATGATAAAGCAGGAGTCTCTAACCTTTTCCCTCAGAAAGCATTTTTTACTAAATGGAAATAGCAGAGAGCCACTTCGGTTTGTGGTCGCAAGAAATTGAGCCGCTAACAGTGACGGCAAGTGTTAGATGGGCTAAAATGACTTCTTTTGAACCAGGGCACACACCAGCCACCAAACATAATCAAACTACATCAATAAATAAAAAGACATGTAAATAATATTCTGTATGTGTCATTGTGTCTGGCTCTGGATTTTTTGTCTTGTCTGTCTTTTCTGGTTTACCGAATGACCAAATATTTCACAAAATTACTGTGTAAATCACAAATTTGACATTTTTTAAGGCACATCTGGCATTCCCTCACGGCACATTTGTGTTCCTTTTGTACAACAGTTGAAAATCAATGTATTGGTGCACAAAGTTAGCAGTGAAAGTATACATTAACAATGATTAAAGGCATGCGGTTTATCAAATTTTAATTATTCAACGTAACATGTATGATTCTTGAATTCTTTTGGGAGCTACTTGGAAGGGGTTAGAAAGCTACTGGTGGCTCCTGAGCTACAGACTGGAGACCCATGCGGTAAAGCTAACAAACATTAGCATGCTAACAGCAAACTTCCTACTTCGTGGAGAATAAAATGCTCTATAAATAGATGTAGAGAGCGTGCATTTTGACCCGAAGAGATGCTTTTACAACATATCTGTTCTGGGGAAAATTTATTATGTTATATTAAAGATTTGCACCTTACTTTACCTGAACACAATCAGGTACATCCCCTATAAACCTGCTCTGTGATGCCGTGTCTACACAGTTGTCACTCCGTGTTTCTTTGTTATGTTCAAACGCTCGTTCACTGTCACAAATGAAACTGCATTAGTTCTGGCCGCTCCTCCTCTTGGCCGCTGCATTCAGCTGCTCAGCCAACATCAACTGTTCGCTCATTTAGACTGTGGTACCTGGCACAGAACGGCTCCACTCAGTCCAAAGAGCTGCACTCAGCCCTGCACCTGACGAGCTCTGCTAACAATAAACCTGTTGATATTCAGCCGGAAAATGATGGAGGAAAAAACTAAACCAAATAATGCATATACCACATAATAGTTCATGACAATACCTCAGTTAAACAATAGATACTGATATATTTAGCTTAATCCTGGCGTATTAAACAGCTAAGCCTTGTGTTAATGTGTGGTTTATGACGCAATTGTGTAATGTATGCTGTATGAAAAAACTCTTCACATTCAATCCTGCTTTCTGTGCAAATGTAAAGAGAAAATGTAGTTATATTTGATGGTTCTATCTCACCCGGGCGCCTGCAGGTCAGCTGGTCTCTGGCTGCGTGCCGAGGGTCCACGCCGGTGTCCAGAGTGATAAATGTAAAGTTGACAAAGAGGCTCAGGGAAAGTAAGATCTGTGGAAGGAGAAAATTGGTGATGTTGTCTGGGACAGAATCTATCAGGTGCTCCATCCATCATCGAGAGAGAGAGGAATGGAGGGAGGAAGAGAGAGTGGCCGATGGAGAGGAGTGAGCTGCAAACACCCTTTGTATGAGGTATGTGTAGTCATGACGCTAAATGTCAAACTCTGTTTTCACACCAGCCAGAAAAGGTTCAATGCAGATGTAGCACCACAAGAAGTGCACATCCATCACCAGATGCACAGGACGATTAACAGCTCTTCAAGGTAAGGTATGGAGCTGTAGCTGTACCTGTTTCTGCAGATATGAGGTAAACATGCTCAAATATATAGCTGTTCCTGGTAACTATGTTGATTTATTCTTAGTTACAAAAACACATGAATGTATATTTGTATAATTATATTTAAATGCAATATAATGTCTATATAAAATAAGAGTTTTTATTTGGTTAAAAATCAAAACTTCTATGGAAACTTAGCCCTATTTACAGATTTAGTTTGAATCAATCCAGTCCATTTTGCACAAGTTTCAGTATTCATCGCTGAGTATATTAGAATAGTCTGGAAAAAATAACTAATCAGACAAAGTAATTAGATGTGATTTTTGTAATGTTTACAGCACAAGACCAATCTGATCAAAACCACCTTGAGACACATGTTAGATAATCAAAGGATGCATTTGCAGGAGTAATAACAGTGTTGCATTTGGAAGACAAAGGAAAAAAGGAAGAAAAAAGAAGATAACTCAGACGTCAATCTTTAAAGTGGGACTAAACACATCACATTTAATATAGAGCAGGTCAACAATGATCAATGACAGTTGAATTTTCAACAACACCTGCAATTAAGACAGACACTTTACAAGCCGACAAACGGCAGCGTCGACCTTAAATCATGCGCAGAGCTTTTAATAATGCCTCTCTAATAAACGTCTATAATAGACTTGCATGATCTGACATACGAGGCATTTGTCCAGATCTAAAGTAGATCGCTGCTTTGAGGAAACAGAAGGAGGAGGCGATGAAGCACGAGCACGTTTCTGATCACAGCAAAACTCAGATCAGTCACCTGTGCGTTCATTGCTGACAGGTTTGCTTTTTCACTTCATCCTCGGGGCCAAGCAGCCGCCGCTGTTGCTCAGGAGTTCATCAGGAACGTTCCACTGGTGACAGCAGAAGAAGTCACAGCAAAGCCGCAAACAAATCTAAACAGAGTGCACCGCGTTCAGATTAACGCATGACACTGATCATATCTGTGCAGGTCGAACTTAAACAGGTGTCTACACTTTAAGCTCCGCCCCTAAAGCCACATTTAAACATAGCCAGTGTTTGGGTATAATTTTATTTGACAAACCCCAAGGAGCCACCTGATGACATCATGCAGTGGCAGCATATGTTTAGTTGAATTTGCATAGTAAAACCTTGGAAAAGAACTCACTTTATTTGCACTTTTCTAGTGTCACTGCTGTTGCAAATAAAACAATTGCAAATAAAATGTGCCTTAAATCTGTTTTCATGTGTGAACCCAAACAGCCCTGAAGCGTCTGATGTGGAGAATAAACACGACAGAACGAGGAGTCAAGCATTATTGTCCTCTTATTCTTACAGTACAGTGTATCTTGTTTAATTCCTGTATTTTCCCATGTATAAAGAAAACTGGCACTTGTAGCATTTCAGCACAGAAGTCAGATTAATGTGGCCTGTGTGTTCAAACTGCACTCACTTTGCAAATGATCAGATTCAAATCAGATTTAGGACAGTTTACCATATGAAATTGGCCTGAGTATCATATGGGGAAAAAAAATTGAAGCTGTTCTCACTGTCATGAAAAAAATCAGACCAAGGTCACATTTTATGGGGTGCAAATCTAATTTTGCGTGCATAAATCCATAAATGCAAGTCAGGGATCTGGGAAAAATCTGGGATTTTGAATTAATCTTTCTTTTTGCGTCAATAAATTAATATGAAACAAATCTCACCCCATAACATTTGGGCAAAAATAAAATCAGATTCAACTGGTCATGTAGGAATGATCTTTCTATATATTCATACAGATCAATATCAGTCCAGTCACTCTGTAATCAAGTTCAGGTCAATTATCTGTATATCTCAGTGTTAAAGGAAAAATATTACATATTTTGAATATTAAACATTAGCCTTTAAACATGTTCTTGAGTACTTAAAGTTTGGCATCTCATGTTTTAGAACTAAAAAAACAAAACAAAAGTAACATCTGTGTCTGGTTTTGTTTGCCCTGGCACTTACTGAGTTTAGGTGCCATCTATTGCCTGCATAGCGTTTACACAAGCTTAATATATTATTCCTCGGGCTTTTGCGAAGTGCGTGAGTTAAGCTAGCAGCTACAGTGACCGTGTTTAGACATCAGAAATGCTCAGAAGGGATTTAAGGACTTAAAACAGCAGTAGATTCTCGGATAAGTGACGTCTGAAAAACATCATCGATGGAGGGAGTTCAACAGGAAGTGTTTTTGACGGTCGGAGGGAGAGGATTTTCAAACCAGCATTCCTAAAAATACCGTGAATGAAGCAAAATGCAACTCCAGGTATGATTTTGATGACGGAACACTGTTAGAACATGCTTTAAAGCTCAATAAAGTTACTACAGTATATAATATGTGCTCTTTAACAATGAATCCAGGGTGTCCCCAGTCTAAGGCCCAAAGTCAATGGGATAGGCTCCAGCCCCCCAGTAAGCAACAAGCAGTGGAAGATGAATGTATGACGTATGGCAGTGTGAACGTTGGTTTGACATATCCAGGATAACACATTTTGAAGTGTGATATTTTGTAAGAAAATATCACAATAAGCGATAATATTGAAACTACTTGATGCCACTGAAGCTGAATGTGTGAAACTTTCTTAAACATGAGAAACACCTTTTTAGTTTGTTGGTGCCAATAGTGAGTCATAAAAGTTACTTATTTCACTCTGTATGATTCTAAACTGCCCAAAGTGCATTCCAAACATCCACTTAATACATATTCAGCTCCATATGTAAGTTTTTTTCTGTCATATATTGAAAGATAAGTGGATATAGAAATTATTATGACAGGCCTACCATTTTCTATGATGCATTAACACCTTTTCCTTTCTATAAAACAAACCTGGAACAGTAAATTATTCATTGCACCATTTCTTTCCTGCTCAAAAATGTCAGTTACCAGTATGTAGAGATTGAAAATGCAGACTCAGTTCGCCTCTGCTAACTATTAATGTCCCCCTGCTCGAGTCCCATTTTGCCATGTGTCGACCACATGACACGGGCTGACTCACAAGCGCCCCCTGCCCCTCGCTCCTGGTGCGGGTGCTGTGCTCACACGCGGAGGGTTAATGTGGGTCAAAGGCTAAAAATACCTTGCGCCTTTGTAAGCAACACCGAAGTGCACTCCGATAGAAAGCCGTGTGTGTTTTACTCTGCGCATAAATGAATGGGAATGAGAGCCAGAACAAGACTAGAGCATTATCTGCAGGTTCAGCACCGCGGACAGCTCCTGCCTGTGTGACTACTGCTGTTCCATTCATATATTTATGATCACAAACTTAGAGTGCTGCTGCTGTAGATAAAGATCTTTCAAATGGAAGTCAAAGTAGTGAAAAGAATTACATTTATTGATTGATCATTTATTGATTGACCATTTTGAGGTATTGTAATTAAACAAAGGAAACATAAAACAATACACAAATTCAGGCTTTCATTAAAAATACATTAAACATCAAAAAGTACACTGAATCTGATGATGAATGTTCAAATCATTTACATTTTTCAACATAAAGCTTTTGTTCCAGATAATTTTGTTTAATTTGTCTCATTTGTGTATGTCCTTTTGTGCAGTATTTATATCTTTTCTCCTGTTGTTCTTCTAAAATCATAAATTTGATTTAAAATACATTTACAATTTACAATTACTCATTTCAGTGGTGGTTTATTTTACTTGATGTATAATTAGTGGTGGAAGAAGCATTCAGTTTTCTTACTGAAGTTAAAGAACAGATACAGGAGCAAAAATACAAGTAAAATAAATAAGTAATACGTAAGTAAATAAGTAGCACATATAAAAATCTACTTAAGTAAAAGTTTTGAAGTACTCATTTAAAAATGTACTTGTAAACAGTTTATTTCTCATTGATTTTGAGACTCAGAGTGTTAAAGTGGTGTCTTTGATTTGTGCTGATCTTTGGTCAACAGTTAACCTGGCCAGCCAGGTGAGTTCACAAACTCTTGAGAATCCATCTGCACGCTCTGGTGAGTCCCTCTGTGGCAAACCAGTCACAGCGCAACATTGTGGTTTGGGCGGAAGTCAATGGGATGAACCTAGAGAAACTTGGTGGGGACAACAGATGTACTTTGGTCTATTTTAGCAGATTTATTGACTATTGTTTTGAAAAACATGCACATAGAAACCTGAAGCCTGTACTTTACTCACAACTGAATTTCTCCACAGTTTGATTTCTCGGCTTGTTCTGCTGTTGTGGCAAATCAGCTTCAAATGTTCCTCATGATGTTTCACCTTTTCCCAGCAGCTTTTGGCTGTAGACTTTCCAGATTGATAAATGTACACAATTCAATTTCCTAACGTTTCTTGTGGATTGTATGTGTATATGTATGTTTGTATGGAAAATACTTCATAAGAAAAGTACACATAACTACTTTGTTTATTTCCACCACTGCTGATAATTTGGGTGACTACTTTTCACTTCTGGCTGAGTAAAAGTGACAGTAAATTGAATCTTGTTTTGCACATCTGCTGTGGCCTGGGAACAGATTGAGCACACTGGAGGAAGTGACTTTGGAGGGAGATGTCAACACTGTGGATAAAGCAGGACAAAATACTATGCTATGATCATATTACAAGAAGAAGGCAAATTCTCTTTTACATTATTATATTTTTGGTGCATTTCCCAACAGTCCACTTGAACGTGACTCATGCTAAAGCCTCATGTTCGTCGCTGATGGACTGAAGTGTAATCCAGCTCTGACTGCCGCAGACAGAAGCACGCACGCAGAACAGAAGAGCCCGATCAGCACCGCGTCCGCCATGACACCTCTTCACTGCGCTCTTCATTAGCTCACACTCAGACACATTTAGCGTTCCGCGTGGCAGCTGTTGCTAAGAGACGGAGCGCGTTAGCAGTGGTCCATATGTGGCTCCAGATGCCCGCCGTCCGCTGCCTCATTACCGGATCTGCGTCGCTGCTAGCAAACATGTGGCTATAACTCTGCCCATTTGTTTTACTGGCCACTTAGCTCGTTTTAGCTTGTGCGGTTTGATGATGGACAGAGCTGAGGTTTTCAGATGGAACACAGCTGCTTTACTAACAAACTTTTGCTGTTCTGTCATGCGTTTCCTTCAGAGAAATAAAATGTTATTAAATCAGAATTTAAATGATGGTTTAAATTAACAACAAAATTTGATAAACATTTTAACAATTGGTTTTATTGAAACCTCTTTAAAGAGGCACTATGTAGTTTACAGGTGGAGGGTATGAAACATTCTGTTTTCCTGGAGATGGAATAAAACCAAGCAATCTCCTGGAGACAAGCAGCAAACCAAGCACTTTTTGAGCAATAAAAACGTCTTAAACTGGATAAATAAAACATAGATGAGTTTATATCATAGAAGAAAATGTAACAAATCATTCAAGAAATCCTTTAACAAGAGGGTACTTTTTTTTTTCTTTGACAAATCTTTTCAGGAAAACATTTTGGAAACTCAGTTAGCTTCTGTTTTTGTATAATCCAATCTACTAGTCTATTTATTTTCTTTTTTACATGATTCAGGAGGACCAGAAGAGCCATAGAAAAGCTCATCAGAAAAGCGAATACAATGTGAAAAATGTTTCCAAAAACGTGTCAATGCATGGCCTCAAAACAGAAGTGGTTTAACCCAGAGGTCGGCCCATTATGTCCCAGTGAAAGACACGTCGACCACGTCATGTGTGCAGATGGTGTGTGCAGATGGCGCAGATTGGCAGTCTCGCCTCCGTTAGTCTTCCCCAGGGCAGCTGTGGCAAGTTCTTGATCTGTCTGCATTTTGTACTCACAGGCAAAACGTTTAGAAAAATTAAGTTCATTTCAAAAACATGCACAATAGAAGTAACGCAGAGACATTCTTTTATTCGAAAAATGCTCCTCAACATTAGTACCTGAGTGCCAGAATTATAGGCAGCACAAACTGACAAATGTCTTTCTTTAATTAACTTGTCTAATTTTTGTCCGTGGAGTTTTTGTTCTGCTCAAATTAACCTCATACGGTAAAATGTCAACTGAGTAGTTCTCGTTGTTGACTGTGCAGAGCTGAGCTAGCTTGTTTGCAAAGGGCAGTTGGAGATAAAGGACACTTCAACTGCCATAACAATTCATTTAATCAACACTTTGACTCAGAAACATGTTATTTAAGAAGATAAAGGTCATGAGGTCAAGTGTGTGTGATCCCTAAGTCTGTATCAGTGATAAAAGTGAGCGTAGCTGCTGTGTTCCTGTTGTTCATCTGGTTTTCTACAACTGTTTACTTGATTTCCTTTTTTTAGACGTCAGGCACAAACTAAATGTTTAACAGCATTGTAGAGTTTTATATTTGTTGTTCGACAGTAGCATATTTTTCACATTTTAGTTGCGTAATTGTCTTTTACAGAAGAAAATGTCACCAATCACCGTGTCATCTGCAAAACCTCTGGAGGTCATAAGCTGTGTCCGCCCTCCGCTCCTCCAACGGCCTTGAAAGATGGGTCAAATGCAGAGGACAGATACACAGAGACGATCAAGTCGCCATCCATTTCCGACGCGCAATAAAAAGCAAACTTCATAACAAAGACGAACTCCAGTGCACGGCAACCTCCGGAAACGGCTGAGGTCACACCGCAGCGAGATACAGGAGTCCAAAACAAAAGATAATAATTATGTTCCCTCGTCTTAAACAACAAAACAAAAGCGGCAGCATGCTTATAATTGATGACATTTGCGTTGAATACAGAGCGGCAAATGTTAGCCTGATTGGCCCGTTCTTCATCACGCCTCTATTCTTCTGCTGCTCTGATGAAGACCACGAGTGACCGATAACAGCGCCGCGCTCATAAACACGTCCTTTACACGTCTTTGAGGGGAATTAAAGGACACGTAATCATGCTTTATTTGTGCTTTTTGGTGATTTCAGATAGATTAGTAATTGTGTTTCTTGATTAATAATGTATGACTAAAGAAAAGGCGTACTTTAACTGTACCTTTGAGCTCTTGGTTTGTGTGTCTGACGGCCTGACATCGGGACTTCATGAGACGAGGTGTGAGCGAGTTTGAAAGGTTTGTGTAAGTTTGTGTTTTGTCCATACATACGCTTTTAGTCGGAATTCCACTTGGAGTTTTCTAAATGAGAGGCCAGATCTGTGGAGAGGCGACCCCACTCCACTCACAGAAAGAATCCATGTTTTTCACTGTATTTTATTTATTTATTTTTGCAATAAGAGAACCTGTGTCTGAACAAATGCATGCAAGTTTAATGTCATACTGCGGAACGTTTCAGGCAAGAAACAAACCCCTCATTAGAAAAGCTTAAAAGCAAAATTATCTGCGAGGAAAGAATGTAGGTAAATACTTTTGTAAATCAACAAAAGTCAGCAGTGTCCAAACCAAAATGAATATTCAAAATCAGGGGAGAGCAAGCTTTTTGGACTGAAACATTGACAGCAGAGGGAGCCTGATGGTCAGTACAGGGAGGGATCAGAAGGATGTCATTTAAACAGCTCTGGCAGAACCACAGCACCTTAAAACATTAAAAGGACATAGTAATACTGTATACATCGACAAGTAGTGAGGCAATCCCGCATCAAGATTAGTGTCAGCGCTCCACCTACTGACAGTGGAGGGAATTACTATAACCAAAGCTAGCTGGCCCCGACACATTACTGTAAGTACACAGATGAAATGATCGCGATGGCAGAAATGTTCCGAACAAGTGTGCAGATGATTTATGGACTTCTAACTTTGATGTCACAGATCTGTGAAATTTGAACCTGGGTGTTTTCTGAGGCTCAAAGAAGGAGCAGAGAAATTCATGAAACAAGCACGAATGAAGCTAAATACAACTCCAGGTATATTTATGATTACGGCACAATGAGCCTCATTCATGAGCCGTTCTTACAAACACATTTGGGCATTCACAATATGTGTTCTTTACTGAAAATGTTCTTCTGGAAGAACAAATCCTACAAACAGAGCATTGTTTTCACAGAAATTTAGCTGCTTTAGAATATCATCACTCTTATATTGCAACCAAAAATAATTCAAACATAGTTCTTAATTCTTAACAACCATGTTGTCCCAGCCCCAGAGTCTCTCATTTAAGAAAGAATTTGTCCTCTGAACAGTATGTTCTGAATCTCAGCATCTTCTTAAAGTGGAGGTTACAAACACTTGGTAAAAAAAAATCTGAAATGAAGCCCAATATTACAAGATGTTTACAAGCACAAAACATCGATGTTAACATAGTTTGATGAAAATGGAATTTGCTACCGCTTCAGAGCTACCATTTCGCGCAAGGGCACAAATACTAGCAATATGATTAAACATTTAACTGTTCACGACATTAAATTCAGGGAATGTCACGTCTTTGATTGCAATGCAACTGGTCAGACAGCAGCAGCACCAGAACCTCCTCCACAACTCCAGCGGGACGGGCTAATGCGTAACATGTGTTCTGTTCATGTTCTAGAATTTCAAGTTATGATAGACCAGGTCAGAACATTTGCATTAACAATCTCTTATCAGCAGCTAATTTTCACACATGGCCTACATTGGCTGTTTTAAGACACCAAGACACAGAATAGGACTTTCCTAAAGAAGAAACAGCAGTGTTGGAAAATGTAAAGCTTGGGTTAACACAAGATTTAGTTATGTACACACTATTCTATCCACATAATACACTGTGGATTTGTTGTAAGAAAGTGTAAGAAAAAAAAAGAAGAAATAAGAAAATGAATATGATTTCTTTTTTCATTGGACTTGAGCAGAAAATTCTTGAACGAGGTCAATGTTATAAGATGTTTACAAGCACAAAACGCCAATTTCAACATACTTTATCGAGTTCTTTGGGTTGGTGGAGTGGATTTCTGAGGTTGTTATCAATACCTGGTGTAAAATTGCGAATAGCATAATAGCATACATTTTTTACAACATGGGGACAGTTCCAATATCATTTGCAGTGGTACATCAGGATCATACCCTTTAATGATAATGAGATGATGGGGCACACATCCAAATATTATTATCACATCCTGCTGGTCTGCATAAAGAGCGTTCAGCCGGCAGAGTAATAGCCTCCGCGCAGAGCAGATACATTAACACCAACAGCAGATGATTTGAATCAGGCCGAGACGGAGAGATACGGCTTAGATCTGTCATTAAAGAGCGTTTTATCAGAGAGCAGAGCCGGCGCTGACCTGACACCACACAAAGACACAAACGAGTGTGCTGAAGACCATCCACATGCCAACAAACTTGTACAGGTACGTTTGAACTTTTCTTCATTTATGTCCTTTAGTCCAACATCTAATAAAAGAGAGTTATCAAGCTACTTTGCAGGTAAAATATTTTTGGAAAGCCACTTCTTTTCAACCATTCTGGAGAGACGCAGGGTCAGTTTCTACAACAAAACCACAAACAGTATTTATAACTTTAAACAGCCAACAATGAGTACAATCTGAATAAACCTTATGTAAGCATTCGGTCTGGAACTTTTACTTTCTTAACAATCCCTAAATCTCATTTTTGGCGATAATGGCTTAAGCTTTGACATGGGCATTGTCAAAACCCAGTGAATGTTCAATATACTGTCTGTCAATATCTCTCACAGCAGCTTTACTTCTCCTTATATTTTCCCAAATTAAGTCTAAGCAGGATTTGAAATCAGATGTTCCTCTGAGCAGAACTTCACTCTTCACACTTATAATGAGATTAGATTTTTTTAAAAGTCCAAAACTACAGAGTCTCAGCTAAACTGAGAGTCCAAAGGGTTCAGGAACAGCTTCAGTTTGAATTGGGGCTCATTTTAATCGTTTCAGGGAAAATTAACACTCCAAATGATTTTAGAAGACTGTGTTTTGTGGCTTTTGTACAGTTTGACAGCTCTTCTCCTTTTAATTTTATAGACCCAGCTATAGACTTTGTCATAGACTTTAAATGTGTCTTGCTCAATCATTCCCGCGGGGTGAGGGTTACACTCACCTCCCCGTGTGTTTCTGACTCAACTCGTCTGTTTACACATTCTACATTATTTGTACTTTAAACCTGCTTTTGTACCTTTACTTTGGCATTAAATGTTTTCAAACTTGAACTTTTTATCAGTCAGGTGTTCTCTCTTCAGAATTAGGTATTATCGCTATCTGCTATCTACTGGCAAAATAGGGATTTACCATGAGGAAATAAACAAAAGCTAGCTTGCAGTTGTAATGAACTAGATTTGATGACCAAAATGCTCAGAACGAGTCTTGTGATAATGAATAATAAGAATGAACGCCACAAAACTGGGAAAATTTGTTTTGTGAGGGTCAGAGAAGATGATCTCGTGAACAGTATTCATGAAACAAGCGCGAATTAAGTCAAATACAACTCCAGGTTTGTGAGTGAAAAGGCTGTTATTAGGTCCCATGGCAGCTGCGAAGTAACTCAAAACTAGACAATTACGATTATTCTTCTTACAGTAATTCTGCTGTTTCTGCTGCTGTGTCTGCAAAGAACTCAAAGAACTTAAATAAACATACTAATTGATGAAATGTGCTTTTATTCTAGTCTGTGCTGTGATGATTGTGAAAGAGCACGCCACATTCTACCATTATTACAATAAAGCCACTCTATTCTATAACTAATTGAAACATTTCCTACATCGTCTGGTTTGTTGAAAGTCATTTTGTTATCTCATATTGTATTTATTTGTTTATTTTTAATTTCACATCCTCATGAGTTCAGGTGTTTTTGTAATTTCACCCTCACGAACAAAGTCAAGTGTGTTGTGAAAATCCATTCATTGGACTTGAGCACGTCAGCTGCTCTTTTATTTACCTTTAGAGATGGAACAGGAGACAAGAGCCTCTTCACCTTGTGTTTACAATTAAGTTTGGCGCACCGCAATCACATGTAGACACATCAATGTAGAAAAATAACAATCTTAATATTCAAGATCCCTAGAGAAGTGCGCCTTTTATTCATCAGAATTTACATGTTTCTTTTTAAGAGAATAAATACTGAACTCTCATGACAAGAGGGGGTTGGGGGTCCTCCCTCAACATTTGAATAAATCTCATGTCATTTCCAGAGTTAGTATAAAATGTTGACACATTATTTGAAAAGGCTACTCTAAATATCATGGGCTAATTATTTATTCTACCGGGTCTTGTGGAGCAGACTTGTATATGGACAGATTTTGACTGTACATTTTAACTAGGGTTTATGTCGGGGATAAGTTTTAAGAGGCCCCCAACTCAAGACAGAGTTTATGTGCCAGTGTATATACAATACACACATACAGTACACACATAAAACACATACGAAAAGACCTTTTATAAGAGAGACAGTAGCATTATTAAATCAAAATGAGAACTATTTGTTAAAAATATACAGTATAAAAAACTCAATATACAAAATGTGTAGATTTTTAGATTATTAGATGAAGACAACTCTGTAGAAGTTTTTCACAAACTTCTGCTTACAACTGAATGACTGGGGAAGAGAACAACATTGACTAATTATGAGAAAAAAGTTGGGTACCCCGGCTTTAAAGGCATTGTACCTGATTTTTACTGGTTTAAAACATCAAAAACAGAACTAGTTCATGTGAAAATCAGACCACAACGCTTTCTCTGCATCTGTTTATGGAGCGTTTTATTCTACGAGAAGCAGGAAGTGGACCGTTAGCGTGCTAATGTTATTTAGCTAAACTGGCTCTGGGCTCAGACTGATGTGCTTACAAACTCAGAGCGGTGAATATTTAGGATGCTGGGACTGCATTAGGAAATGAGTGACACATGTGACTGATGTAAAGACTGAAAGAAGAACTGAAAGAAGAACAATAAAAAAACAGGTACAGGGCCTTTTAAGTAAAAGTACAGATCCAAAAGCAAAACAATACGAAACTGAAAGTATCACATTAAAAAACCTTCATAAGCAAAAGTGTTAAAGTGCACCCTTAAAAATATACTTGAGAGTAATAGACAAAATTCAGACAGAGTTTGGGATTGTAAAAGCCCAAAATGTTGCTGATTTTTGGTTTTCAGAAGCAATAAGATTTTATTGTTCCTCTACATGGTCTTTTTTTGTTTGCTCAAAAAGAATGTGTTTTGTATGCGTCCGTAAACATGGTAAAAATAATAATAATAAACTAAAATGTAGTGAAGTAAAAGTAAAATATATGTAGAGTACAGATACTCTACCTTCAAATGAAAATAAAAGGAATGATTGATAAAACCTTCAATCTCATCGCACACAAGTGACAATTCTTCAGTGACTGTTACCATTAGCACAAACGGTGAACTCATTAGAGCGTCACAAGCAAACCAACTTTGACAAAGTATTTTAATCTCTGTCAGTGTCGCCGCTGGTGTTGACTCACGAGGTCTATTCCCGGCTAATGTTTAAACACTGCTCGGCGGAGTTGGCTGCTAAACCTGGCACACACCCCCGACGCCACGCTGCCTCCAACCGCCAGAATCTGCTCGCGTTTGTTTGTCGTTTAGATTAAAGACGAAATGTTTGTCGGGCTTGTTGCCACGTGAACGCCTGGCCAGATCCACACATGTCGCTGCGACCTCCACCCCCACTACGGGAGGTGATAAAAGGACATTATCTCCCGCGCTCATGCCCCTGTCGGCCTGCGGGGGGTGTGGCGCTCCTCGAGGATGGCACTGGCCCTGACGCTCGGCTGAACCGGCGCCGGGGCTTTTCCCACGCGCTGAGGCAGACGGCTCAGGCTCGCACGGGACACTGGAGCAGGTTTCAAAGAAGAAGAGCGAGGGATGCAGAAGGGAAAAGAGGAGGGACTGAGAAGGAAAAGGTCACGTTCTGCAATTGGATCATGTCGTAATCTAATATAGATAGATAGAGTTTTGAACCTTATCATTATTTGTTTGGGATTGGTTCCATGTATTTATTTTAAAGGTGTTATATTTTTGAAACGTGAAAAAACGTTCCTGTGTCCAATTTTTTGCATGTAAAAAAATTCTATGGGAAACAGGAAGTGTGTCGCTTGCATGCTAATGTTTGTTAGCTTTACCTGGGCCACTCTGGGCTCAGTGACTTGTGAAAAGTGCTTACAAACTTATCGCAGTGAATATTTAGGATACTGGGACTACATTGGGTTAGTGAACGATTTGGGGACTGATGTAAAGAGTTGAAAATGCGCTAGCTCTGTTTTTACAATCTTGAACAAAGTGTGTGCAAACTACCAAATGCGGCCCTCAGACCAATTTTTTATGTCCCTTAGGCCAAGTGTTGAATTGGCCCAAATTATTGTAGGAAGTGCTTTTAACTGCACGTAATAAAGCTCAATAAGAGGACATTGCATTATTGTAGACCTAATCTTAAAGGAGACATATGTTTTCTTTTACTTAGTATTGAAACATGACATAAGTAAATCATCATTTTACATCTGGTTCATTGTAAAACGCAATATCAATCTAAAACAGGGTTAGTCACTCTTCTGCCCTCAGTTAAGTGTTTCTTTCCCAACTTAACCTAGGCAGCGAGCTAAACTAACAAGATGGCCCCAGGAACAACACGACACAGGACGTTTTGTCGAAAGACCATCTTATTTTTAGTAAAACTGCAACACACATACAAAAATACATACATTTACAGCTGACAAAGTACAAACAAGTTATAAGGCACTAGCAACTCACAGACTATGTCTTGTCGCGGGACACCAAGAAAGAGCGGAGCGAGGTGTGGCTGCACGAGAACACCTCCGTAGCTGTTACTATAATGGCGTGTGCAGCAATCTGCCTGCTGCTTACAGGTAGCGGTCACCAGATGGCGCCGCAGCGCACACAGTAAACAATGACGAAGAAGTAGCAGGAGTGAAGTAATAAAAATAACACTGACATCTTGTGACATAAAAGAGAATTACAACACTATTACAACTAAATGAACAAAGAACGGAGAAACCAAATTGAGGGACAGAATACTCCCCGCCTGACATCTGTAAGATGCCACCCATAAACTAACTTGTTAACAGCAAAACGTTGCAAAATAATGCACAATGCAATGAAAACACATTTTAAGTACTATTCTTTGACACCAACAAGACAACCTCACTAATAGGTCGCAGATAACATTTGAGTTCACCCTTACGGAAAATCTTGACCTCTATTTTCCGGACATGACCATCAGCACTAGGAAAAGTTTTTGTTATGAGTCCAAGCGGCCAGTCATTTCTGTGCTCCGGAGATTCCTTTAGTAGAACCACATCTCCAGGTTGAAGGTTAGGTTTCACTGCTTTCCATTTGCGGCGGTGCTGAAGTCCTGTAATGTATTCCTTTTGCCATCGGCTCCAGAAGACATTGGCTAGGTGTTGTACACGTCTCCACTGTGCCCTGAACAAGTCGCAGCTGTCGAACTGACCTGGTGGTACTAGTGGAGTGCCAACTTTTTGCGTGAGTAACATGGCAGGGGTAAGAATGACAGGGTTGTGAGGATCTGTGGAAACTGTAGTGAGTGGACGTGCATTTACAATTGCAGTCACTTCAGCCATTAACGTCACTAGTATTTCGTGAGTGAGTTTAGCATTCTTGTGTTCGAGGAGCATAGCGTCCAGGATTTTGCGCGTGACCCCTATCATACGCTCCCAAGACCCTGCCATATGAGATGCGTGTGGAGGGTTAAACTGCCACTTACAGCCAGTGTCATTGAGAAAGGAATCGATTTTGTTGTTGTGACAGCCCTGCTTGTCAATTTGCAGTTCTTTGCAGGCGCTCACAAAGTTGGTCCCACAATCTGATCTGAGAAGCTTGGCAGCACCCCTGATAGCAAAGAAACGACGCAGCGCATTGATGAATGAAGATGTATCCATTGATTCAATAACTTCAATGTGTATGGCACGAGTACTCATACATGTGAATATGACAGCCCACCTTTTGGCATCAGCTTGACCACCACGTGTTTTTCTGACTGTGACAGGCCAAGGGCCAAATACATCAAGGCCTACATGAGTGAAAGGAGGCTCAGTGGACAACCTGTCCTTTGGCAGGTTAGCCATGATTTGTTCTTGCTGTTTGCCTCTTAGTCTGCGGCATGTGACACAGTTGAATATTACACTGCTTATTGCTCTTTTGCCCCCAACAAGCCAAAAGCCTCCTGCCCTGACAGCCCCTTCAGTGAAATGTCTGCCTTGGTGATGCACCTTTTCATGAAAGTGTCTTATTATGAGCAGGGCCAGGTGGTGTTTACCGGGAATGAGAATGGGGTTTGTTTCATTTGACGTTAACAGGGCTCTTTTTAGCCGCCCACCAACTCTGAGGATGCCACTTGTGTCAATGACTGGGTTCAATTTGCTGAGTGAACATGAGCTTTTTACAGGTACACCCTGTTCTATTTGTTTTATTTCCTCCGCATAGAACTCTCTTTGGACAGTGCGAATGACTGTGGTTTTGGCTTGGTTGAGGTGGCTTTCGTTTAAATGTTCACTGCATTTGTGCCAGCCGTGACATGTGCTCTCTGAACTGTTTTTGAATGACTGGGCAGTGTGTTGGAGTTTGGCAATGGCTTTAAGTAACACACTCCAACTTGAAAATCTTTCAAATCTTGCACTGCCAAGTTTGCCTTTTGATAGGGTGGTGGCACAGGTAGTAATCTCAGGACGTAGCTCTATGTCAGTCTCTGGGTCTACAAGGTCAAATGTTTGTGTCTCTGTTTGACTTAGGTTTGAATCAGTGAGGAAAGCTGGCCCACTGAGCCAAGTGGAGTTAGAGAGCTGCTCAGCAGGTAACGCTCGTGTGGCATGATCAGCTGGATTAAGGTAAGTGGGCACATAATGCCACTTGTGCGCTTGTGTGAAACGTCTGATGCGCTCTACTCTATTGTGGACATAAACGTAATAGCGCCTTGTTTTGTTTGAAATGTAACCCAGCACTACTTTAGAGTCTGTGAAAAAGCTCACCTCATCAACTGTGGTGTCCAGCTCTTCCAGAACTTGCTCAGCGACCTCTACAGCCAGCACCGCTGCACAGAGTTCAAGCCTTGGTATGGTGATGTCAGGTTTAGGAGCAAGGCGTGCTTTGCCGAGAAGAAAGCCCACTTCACTGTGTCCTACATTTGTGAGCTTGAGGTAGGCAACAGCACCCACAGCTTTGATAGAGGCATCACAGAAGACAATGACCTCTTTTCTTTGAGCTGCAGACAGTGGTATTGAGGTGTACATTCTGGGGATTTCGAGCTGTTGCAGGTGTTTGAGCGAATCTTTCCATTGCTGCCACTGTGCTAGTTTGTCGGTAGGCAGTTCAGTGTCCCATTCATTAACGTTAATGGAAATGTCTCTTAGAATGACTCTGCCTTCTACAATGACTGGAATGGCAAAACCAAGGGGATCATACACGCTATTAATGACTGACAATACTCCCCGTTTGGTAAATGGCTTGTCATTGACTGTTAACTGGAACTTGAACAAGTCTGAGTTGACGTCCCAACCCAAGCCTAGGCTGCGCTGCATGGGTGGGGAGGTCTGACCGAGCTCAAGACCCTGCATGTCTGTAGCAAGGTCCTCACTCGGGAAAGAGCATGTGATGGCGGGACAGTTAGATGAGATTTTATGCAGGCGTATATTACACTGTGCCAACATTTTCTGAGCTCTACGAAGAACAGCAACAGCCTCATCTGCAGAAAGGAAAGATTTAAGTCCATCATCAACATAAAAGTGGCGTTCAATGAACTCCCTTGCATCACTGCCAAACTCTGCTTCCCCTTCCATGGCTGTTCTCTTAAGCCCATAGATAGCGACTGATGGAGATGGGCAGTTTCCGAAAACGTGGACTCGCATCCTGTACTCCACGACTTCGCCATCCAGATCATGGTTTTTGAACCACAGAAACCGCAGGTAGTTGCGGTGGTCCTCTCTGACCACAAAGTTGTAAAACATTTGCTCCACATCTGCCATGACTGCGCAAGGATCTGACCGGAAACGCAGTAGAACCCCCACCAAACTGTTGTTGAGATCTGGCCCTTTAAGCAACACATCGTTGAGAGAAACATTGTCACATTCCGCGCTTGAATCAAAGACCACCCTAATTTTACCTGGTTTTTGGGGGTGGTAAACACCGAAACTAGGGAGGTACCAACATTCTTGCTCGGGTGAGAGAGGAGGAGCAGGCTCGGCATGGCCCTTGCTAAAGATTTTCCCCATAAAGTCAACATAATGCTCCCTCATTTCAGGCTTCTTTTTCAGTGTTTTGCGGAGTGACATTAAACGAGTGAGGGCTTGTTCCCTATTGTTGGGCAGTCGCTGTCTAGGAGAGCGAAATGGGAGTGGGGCTACCCAGTTATTTGCCTCGTCTTTGGTGAGTTCCTTTTTCATAATGTCCAAGAATAAAGCATCCTCTGCAGAGAGCGCTACTTTGTCATCGTCTGCTGTTTGTTGGAAAAGGTGTTTGCCAAGTTCATTTTGAGTGCTGTCGAGAGTAGGACATGTTTCTGTGTACTTTTCTTTAATGTGGAATGTGCTCTGACAAGGAGTGAGGAAGCTGGGCCGACCATTATTCAGAATATTAGTCTTAAAAGTGTTCACAGAGGGTTTATGAGCACCTGAGAGGCAGACATCTCCTATGACTACCCACCCCAGATCCAGGCGTTGGGCGTGAGGCGCGTTGTTGGGGCCGTTTACCTGACTGCGGACTTTGTGGGCTTGGATGATGTCTCTTCCCAGGAGGAGAAGAATATCTGCTGCAGGATCCAGTGGAGGAATCTGCGATGCGATTGACTGCAGGTGAGGATGAGCTGCTGCCGCTTCAGGAGTGGGTATCTCGTTTCTGTTGTCTGGAATCTGATCACATTCTGTTAGTGTGGGCAGCAGCATAGAAACCTCTCCATTTATGTCCTCAATGACAAAGTCACTAGCTCTGCGCCCTCCTGTGTCCGATAAGCCAGCACATGTTTTCATAGTGTAAGGCAGAATGTTACTTTGTACATTAAACATGTCAAAAAAGGCAGATCTAGCTAGGGATGAATTGCTTTGATCATCCAACATAGCGTACATTCTTCTTTTCTTTGCAGGAGATGTGCAAGGATACACATTGACAAGGCATATCTTGGAGCACGATTTACCTTGTAGGCCTGGGCCGCATATTTCTGTGCAACTGGCTGTAGTGACAGGGCTTGGAGGGTTGGGCTCCCCGCCGTGGCTCTTTAGCGGAGGGTCAGAGTCTTTAGGAGTCCACGGCGGTGGACCCACATGCATAGCAGACACATGCTTATCACTGTTGCATTCTGCACACTGAATGATGGCTGTACAGTCTTTGGCTCTGTGATTTGTGGATGAGCAACACTTATAGCAAATTGAGTGCTCTTTGAGTAGACTCTTTCTTTCGTCCAATGTTTTCATTCTAAACCCCCTGCATTTAGTGAGTGCATGTGGCTTATGGTGGATGGGACATTGCTTGTCTGGGTTGAGAGTGGTCATTTTATTGGTGCAGTTATCTTGACCTATCTCAGTTTTATGGACTGCCACAGGAACGCTGTATTTAGTGTGTTTGACTGGAGTTTTGTCCATCTTAGGAGCTACTGTGTTAGAACTGTGTAACATAAAGCTTGGATCTGTTTTCATTTCAGCCTGGTCATTCACAAACTGCACAAAGAATGAAAACGGAGGATAGAATGCACCATTATCTTTTTTGTATTTTGTCCCATGTTTCACCCATGACTCTTGAAGGCCATATGGAAGCTTTTCTACTATTGGGTTTATCCCCCTTGGAGTGTCAAGAAAGCTGAGGCCTGGCAGATAACTTTCAGTCTGTGCATACTGTAACTCAAGCAGAAGATCTGCAAGCTCCTGCAATAGGTGAGTGTCTTTATTGGATATTTTAGGGAATGTTTGTAAACGTTGGAACAGTGACGCCTCGATTACCTCTGGAGAACCATAACTCTTGTCGAGACGTTGCCAAAGACGGTGGAGACCTGCCTCTGGGTTGTTCACGTGGACCGCCCTGATCCTTAGTGCGTGCTGAAGTGACTCACCGCCGAGCCATTTGGTGAGTAGGTCAAGCTCTTCACTAGCTTTGAGGTTGAGCCCTTCAGTAGCATTGCAGAACATGGACTTCCAAGATAGGTAGGACTCTGGTTTGTTGTCAAAAACCTTGAACCCTGCTGTCAGCAAATCACGGCGTGCTAGGTAGGCTGCTAGGTCTGACAGTTCAGTTTGTGGGGTTGGTGAAGGTCTGCGCTGGATGTCTGCTCTGGCGTGGTTAGACTTTGACTGGCTCTTGGCTGTGTAACACTCACGTGGAGATGCAGCAGTTGGTATGTAGCTGTGGTCCAGTTTGTGAGCGTTGTTTTGCTCGAACGGTTGACCCGTGTTGTTTTCTTCTTCTTTTACATTTACTAGATCATTGTCGAAGTGAGCGTTAACAAACTCTTGTGCTCGTCTGAGTGAAGGAGGTGTCTTTACAGGAATCCCAGTATCTGTAAGGTCGAGCACGCTGTGAAGTGCCTCCTCAACTGCTGCCTCCAGGACCTGTGCTGCTGCGAGCGCTGCTTCAGCCTCACCTTCTTGTTTTAGAGCATTTAGTGTTGCCTCAATGCGTGCCTTCTCGACCTCCATGTCTATTTGGCGTTTGGCGTACTGGGCTCTGGTGCGGGCTGCTACTGCGTCTGCTCGTGCTTTTGCTACAGCTTGACTGGTGGTTGACCGACATGAGTGGTGTGAAGTGCGGGACTGGCACTCCGACCGGACCTCGAGCTGGGAGATAGGTGGCGACTCCCGTGATTGAGACATCTTGGGTTGTTGACGTGTAGATAGTCTTTTTACTCTTCTGCCCTCAGTTAAGTGTTTCTTTCCCAACTTAACCTAGGCAGCGAGCTAAACTAACAAGATGGCCCCAGGAACAACACGACACAGGACGTTTTGTCGAAAGACCATCTTATTTTTAGTAAAACTGCAACACACATACAAAAATACATACATTTACAGCTGACAAAGTACAAACAAGTTATAAGGCACTAGCAACTCACAGACTATGTCTTGTCGCGGGACACCAAGAAAGAGCGGAGCGAGGTGTGGCTGCACGAGAACACCTCCGTAGCTGTTACTATAATGGCGTGTGCAGCAATCTGCCTGCTGCTTACAGGTAGCGGTCACCAGATGGCGCCGCAGCGCACACAGTAAACAATGACGAAGAAGTAGCAGGAGTGAAGTAATAAAAATAACACTGACATCTTGTGACATAAAAGAGAATTACAACACTATTACAACTAAATGAACAAAGAACGGAGAAACCAAATTGAGGGACAGAATAGTCACCATATATTTAATCTTTTATTAGTAAAAAATATACAGTATAAAAAAATCTATTTATAATGAAAAAATGTGTTTGGCTAGGAGACTGATGATTAAAAATAAAAAGCGTCATATTGAGGGGGCGTGGTCTGCTGTGGGTGAAACTCTCCATTGATTCAGTAGAAAATGTAACTTTTTCCCTCTCCTAATATGTTTTCTAGCGACTTATGTAAAAGCACAACTAATTCAAGCCGAGTCACAACTGAACCTTAACAGACATTGACCTGGCGTTTCCTCAGAAAATTAAACTGATTATTCTGTAGATGTTGAAATACAGCTGGCGGCGCTAGCATCACGCTAGCATTTAGTCCACAGCGGATTTGGATACGAATTTGTGCCGTTTGACCACTTTATTCTTCACCACGTCTTTGTGTTTGTATTTGGCACAACAGAGCCGCTCTGACACATTAAAATAAATGTATTTTTTCTCCCACTGAGGTTCGTCAGTGGGCGTTCCCTCGGATGCCAACTGTATCTAAATAGGTCCATTGATTTCCTGTGCAAAACCGATAAGCCCCGCCTCTTCATAGTGACATTTCAAACAGCAAATAGTCAGTTACCTGTTTTAGAACTCACTCAAATAAATAACAGTTACAAATAAAAATTACACCTAAGTACAGGGATGTGGGCGGAGATAGGGGGTAGGTGAAAACAGTAATTTTCTGAGCATTTGAGCCTCAGTTGCAGGATTACATACAGGATTAACTCAAACATGCAGGATAAATTAAAATACCATTCTAAGTAAGATAATGATAATGGAATATTGTACAACATAATTAAAGGTCATTAAAGTCTTTTACACAATACAGTATGTGTCCTTTAAGTGTGATAATGTGAAATGACCCATGAAAAAAGTATTGGACAAAATGAGTGTTGTAGAAAGACATGCAAGTCATAACTCCAACTGAAATCTGCATCGGTTACAGAATGATGTCTAAACTTGCGAATGTTCCACTGAGCACTTTTGAGGTTCTAATTCGGAAATGAAAGGAAAACCCTTTCCCTATAGTATGCGATCAGGTGCTCCCGGCAAGATTTACGACACTGCCCTTTCATTCTGTCATTCTTGAGACCCTTTCACAGACACACAATATTTCAGACGACATTAAAGCTGTCAAATCCAGTCTGGAGTTTGCGCGATATGCGACAAACCGTAATTCTAAAATCATTCCGTTGCCTTTGTGTATTTTGTTGCCATTTCCAAAAAAGAGGGAACATTCGCGCCAAACCTCAGATGTTCCTCCGTTTGGCCGTTGAAGAATATCACCTATGCACATGAAAGAGTCCGTTCCAAACAAGCCCACAGCCTTGACGCACATGTCTCTGCGGCCATTCAAAGTGTGTGAGCTGGAGGAGGCGGAGTGGGAGGTTATTATGAGTCACCGCACGGAATGGTTTCGCCGAATGCAGGGAATGATTTCAAGAATTTGCTGAAGTGTACTTACAGAGCTGGACGGCCAACGCGACGTACACCGCGCCAGAGGAGAAGCAACAAGTTTAAAAGGTGTTGTGCACAACTTTTTGACATCTTAGCTCTGGTGAAAGCTGGCGAAAATCAAAGGGTTGTTAAAAAAAGGTGTACTGTCTGTTTCCATAAAGATGTTTCAATTACAAAAAAAACTTCAGAATCAAGCATTGTTACCGTGAGTGAGTGAGCTTCTCCAGGTTCTTATTTGTAAAGCTTGCGTATGTACAAAAATGCTGCGTACGTGACTTCCAACGTTAAGTTCATGATCTTTCAAAAGACAACTTGACACATCCAAAAACTGAACTTTGTGCGTTGGGGCTTTCAGAGACGAAGGCGAAAACGATAAGAGCTCAGAGGGACAAGACATGAGCGTGTTAGAGGGCGCTTTTGGAAGTTTGTGTTTAGTCTTTACGTACTTTTTTACTTCCATGTTGAAAAACGTAGACCCGTTTAATTACCCTGTGGAGAGGTGCAGTTCACAATAGAACGGAGGATGTTTTGAAATGGTTACTGCTGCACGGAGTAAGTAAATCTCAGAGAGCGTAACACGGGAAGCGCTGAAGACCTGGACTGACAGAGCAATAAAGAGACCTCAAATATGCTTGAATCATTCTAAATACAACGTTGAGTGGTTTGATGACAAGCGAGGAATATGGTTAAAAGCTACTTAAAGGGGCTGAACTGGTGTGAAACAGGAAAAACCAATCCATGTTTCCGATTTTTTGCATGTAATAAAGTTAAATTAGTTTTGTCCCTGCACAGATATATTGTAAAAACATCTATTCCAATGTAAATGAGACCACAACGTTTTCTCTGCATCTGTTTATAGAGCGCTTTGTCCTATGACGCTTTGGGCTCAGAAAAAGTGCTCATAAATATTTAGGATGCTAGGATTATATTATTTAAGTGACTCGTGCCTGATATAAAGACTTTAAAATGCACTAGTTCTGTTTTTCACATTTCAAACCAGTAAAAACCAGGTACAAAGTCTTTAAAGTAAATTTTCTATAATAGGTCTCCTTTAACATAACAAGACCGGAGAGCGAAAAGACTCAAGCTAAAGTAAATAGCCATATTCAAAAGCCGTCCCATCCTGTGTTTGGTCAGTTTTGTTCATTTTCAAGTTCAAAGTAAAAATATATTTTTCCTCTCTGTAAATATCAAACGTTTTTTCAGTCCAGTCCTTGACAGTCGGCTCCATCCCATTAACCATTCTCTTGTTGCTTTTTTTTCCTGCGTCCAGAAGTACATTCCACTGGTATCCATCAGTTGTTTCTTTTGTTTTGTTTCATGTCCCAGAAGTCAAATGAAATGTTAATTTTGAAGACACTTAAATGGTATCGGATCGAAACAAAAAACACTGCTATCGTCCATTTGTAGTTGCAGGGACGCAGCACCAACTTCTGGGCCCCAGGTACAAACCTTCTCGTTGGGCCCCTGATAATTTTCTATAGGATTTATGTCTCCCAGCAACTTCAGTTAATATTGTTTTGGTTTTTTATTCCCCATTACCAATACACAGTAGTAATACACCCTATGATTTCTTAGCAATAACTAGTTAGCAATAACTCGCTAATATTCTTTAACTACAGGCCCATATTACGATACAGTTGTTTTCGGATCTCAAAACGTATTAATACTGTAAGAAAAAAGACAAATTGCAAATTATAATCACTATTTTTATTTGTAAACAACTTAATTAATGAGAGCAGGGATTATCCTCTTTTTTTAAAGTTTGATGGGGCCCCCTGATGTCATCCATAACTGAATTTAGTCTCTCAAAGACTTTACTCAACCAACAAAAATAGATTAAAGCATAGAAAAATGCAACTGAGAACAAAACCGTCACGTGCTTTTGAGGGCCCCTCTCTGCCCTGGGACCCGGGGAAACCAGTACCCTTTGCCCCCCCCCAGTCCGACGCCCCTGGGTAGTCGCCATGAAGGTAAACCAAAGTTAAAGCTAAAGTCGCCAGTCTCAACCTGCAGAGTTTGTGCTGAAGAAGTTGGCGTGAGAAGAGCATTCATCTACAGTGTGAGGTCAGACAAAGTGCCAATCGTGTTCCACCTTCCCTGTGTTGTTTGTGCTCTGGTCAATACAATTATCACCCGACTCCACGGGCCTCTTCCTCGCGGGGCACAGCTCTCTCTCGCTCGCGGAGCACAGGTGACAGGACGGGGCCGCGGTGCAGATCATTGATTGCAGCCTGGAGGATTGGACCTGTCCTTTCTCATTATTACTCTCTCCTCTGAGTGAGAAGCTGTGAACGAATGCTTAGCCACCAGCCATGAGTTGTGTGTGTGCGCATCGCCTCGTCATTTAGGAACCGAGAAGACAAGATAGATCGACTATGGCAAAGTGCGACGGAATATGCAATCCAATTTGACGATATGGCAGAGGGAACAATAAAGCAGGGACAGTTTTTGGTGACACTACACTGCCTTAACAAAGCATGAACAAAGACTTATTTTATAGTGAACAAATAGTTTATTAAGAATGATTCAGGCTTAGTTACTACTAATACTCTAACACTATCCATAACCGTAATTATGTACTTACTAAGCCTGAATTATGCTTAATAAACTCCATGTTCATTGTGAATTAAGGCTTTGTTCATGCTTTGTTAAGGCAAATTCAGTTATAGTTATTATAAAACGGTGCCCAGTTTTTATTTTTGTACAAAATTGGAGGTGAGCTGAATTTATTTCAGATAAGATACAACAATAGAACCCTAATTTGTCCCACAATGGAGAAATTGCAGTGTTGTGATGCAGAGTACTAGAACAGAAACTCATTTAATCTGAGGTTAGAGAAGATTTATTTTGTTCTAAATGATGGATGACCATCTATGCAATCCATCCAATGAGCTCCTTTCTTACATATGTGTCACCGAAATAAACAAATGTGATTGCACGGTTCTGTCAGAGTTTGACACAATGGAGGGTGGGCTGACCACACTCACTCTTCATAAATGTATTCTGGATCCCAGGCAACACTCTCAACAACAAGTTAAAACCCAAATACAAATAATAAACACAACACAGCCTCAGCCCTCCTTAAAACGTTATGTTCTTTAGCTTTACGGCCTGAGAATAAAAAGAGTTCTTAAAGCTGCATATTGGTTTTTAAACATTCTCGGTAATTGCACAGAAAAGTAACGCAGTTTAAAGTAATCTAAAACTTTACAGGTGAAATAAAAAGATAATGAGGAAACAAAATTTTAGCGCCTTTAAAGTCTCCAAGTGCAACAAAACCAGGCTTTGTGATTGACTTAACAAAAGTTTCATACTTGTTAGAAACATGATTTATGTCTGGGCTCGTCCTGTCGCAGAAGGTGCACGAGGTGGACTTCATCTACATCAGGTTTTATGGCTGTGACCTTTTCCCTCAGGTGCTCAAGTTCTGAGCGCATCTGCAAACTGCTGATGCTAGCAGCTAGCGCTCATTTGGATAATAGGCAAAATCTACTGCAGCACTTTTACTTCTTAAAGAGATATATGCTTCATATTGGCTTTTAGGAATACTTTTTAGAAACCTTGCAACATGTAGGAGTACTTAAAGAGCCTGTAAAAATCTGTGTTGTACACATGCAGTCCTGGTCAGAGCAGCTGAATAAATGTCAAAAGTCACATTTTGAATAGTAGTATCTTACCACAGGCCTGCAGGCCAGAGCAGATGTGGGGCCAGTGTGCCATTGAGTGCTTGTCTCATGTTTGCCAGGGCTGCAGAGGCAGCGTCTGTACTTCGAGTGTTCGAGACACTCTCTTGTTGGTTGTTGGTTTTGTCTCGTCTTTTTTTTTCTTGTTTTAGTTTTGTGTTGATTCTTTTAATTTACCCTTACACCCCAAAAGGTTTAAATAAAGGTGTAATTTAATTCATTAAATTACACCTTTATTTAAACCTTTTTACATCTTTGGTTGTTACTTCCCCTTGCCCCTAGCTGAGCTGGATTGTTACAGTGCTAAGAACGGGTCTGACGATGATTAAAGGATTTAAAACAGCCAAAGATTCTTGGATAAGTGACATAGAAAATCTGCAAAAACGTGAGCGATCGAGGGAGTAAAGCAGAGGGGAGGAGTGGAGGGGATTTTCTAACCAGGATTTATCAAACTAGCGTGAATGAAACGAAATGCAACTCCAGGTATGTTTTAGATGCCAGAACAATTTGTAAAGAACGTTACATAGGAGAAACCAAACAGCCATTGCACAAAAGGCTGTACCAACACAGAAGATCTGCCTCCACAGGACCGCAAAGTGCAGTCCATCTGCACCTAAAAGCTACAAATCACTCGTTTGAGGACAGTGAGGTGAAGATTTTGAGCAGAGAGAAGAACTGGTTTGAAAGAGGAGTAAAGGAGGCCATTTTTGTAAAAAGAGAAAATCCTTCTCTTAACAGGAATGGGGGCTTAAGATTTAATTTAGCCAAAATTTATGACAGCATACTAAAACCTTGGTCCAGATCAATAGACCAGTCAAATGCTAATGAGGTAATCAGCAGTGAGGAGGGAGCAACAGCCAGCTATCAATAGAACAATAGACTTTAGTCACAGGTGAAACTAGGTGAGGCCAACTATTAATCAAACAAGACAGACCAATTAATCAAGTCCCAGATGACAAACAAACAATTTTCTAACAAAGACAGGTATTCAGTGACTCCTCCCTGGGGGCAGGACTCCCACTACTTAGAGTAGCATATAAGCCCAAGTTCCCATACCAGCTCTCTGATTGACAATGACGTTTGGATAAAAGTCGAAACGTCTCGATCTTTAAACGGCGTCCAGATGACAACCTCTGAAACCCTTTCTACGATGCCAGAACAATGTTAGAATATGGTTAGAAGCTCAAAAAAGGAAATTTTGCATAATATTTGTAAGAATAACTCTCAGGACATAACATCTGATTTGTAAAATGAAGTAACTGGATGGACAAATGATTGAATAATGCACAATATCTGGTACTTTAAAATGATAGACACAGATATGAGACTGAACTAAATCATATCTGAAAGAGCAGTGCAAGAAACACAAATGTTCAAATTGTTTAATATTGTCAACATAAAGCTTTGTCATTAGTAAATTTACCCACAGCCAGAAAAGGAAGCAACACTTTTAGTCAAGTAAGAGACTGTTCAATCTTACAATAAGTTACTCAAGTAGACAAAATGGTATCGGGAAACTACTCCGAGAAGAACAGTTTTATAAAAAGTGAGATGTATGGTGTTCTACCTCCTTCAGTGGCTCGTTCGTCCGTGGGCAGTGAAAGTGTAAAGAGCGACATACTTCCTGGTGTTGACAGGAGCTGGGGAGAAGAGCAGGAATCACACGCCTGTCCAGCTCCATCTGCGTCACCCGCTGTCCCCTGGTCACCGTGTTAGCATGTTAGCACGTCGGCGCCTGTGCTGGCGTGTGCTGGCGTGTGCGTGACCCGGGGCAGCTCCACACATGAGCCGGCGCCAGCTCAGGGCAAGGACGAGGCCAGCGGGTCAGGTGAAGCGGTGACTGTGCAGAGAGCTGTGTGGGAGACCGGGCCGTTGAACGAGGCTGTGAACTAGCAAAAAATAGGTCCAGGTAGAGACGGAGATGTATCGAAAAATGGAAAATATCGCGATTGTTGTTTTGGAAATGTGCAAAATTAGAATTCAAATGACCTTACGATGAACCATCTAGTGTAATCTCAAAAAACAATAAAATTTTTTTTTTTTTTTAAATTGTGGTTAAAGGCACTATACCAGATTTTGACTGTGTTAAAAGAAAAATATTCTGCTTTTTTAAATAATTATTATTAGGCTTAAAACATGATCTTGATAACCTTAAATTTGCCATCTCATGTTTAAACAAAAACAAAAAAGTTTCTTATTGATTCTATGACAGGTGTTATGAGCCAGTATGAAGTTACACTTACAGTGCATCCAGCCAGCAGTTATATTTTATAAGCTATATTTATAGATTTGCAGTAGCTGTAATCGTGATTATAGGCAGAAATGCTCAGAACGAGTTTAGTGATAATTTAAGGATGAAAAACAGCAATAGATTCTCTGATAAGTGACATAAATGATCTAAAAATACGTCCAAAAATCCAGGAAGTTCAGCAGGAAGTGTGTTTAATGCTCGGAGGGGGTTGGATTTTCTAACAAAAAATCCTCAAAAAAGTCAGTGTAGCAGAATATGTTTATTAGTTAATTCTGTTAAGTTAAAGTTAAACTCTTTGCAGTGATCCAGTAACATGGCTCATGCCTGATTGATATGTATCGCACTCTGAATTAAGTTCTACACATTAACGGTGATTTTATATTCATGCACTCCACAGCAACCGCCTTAAAACCTCTGGACTTGTTTTTCATTCAGCGTTAAGATTCACTACAGCAGAAGGATACAGAACACGCCGCTGTCAGTTATATTCTAAAGTCGGATGGCAATAATTAGCTGCAAGAAGAGAAAACATTTGTGTTTGTATAAGGCACTCATTAGTATTTTGCTGGATTATTCAACATGTATTCTGAACTTCAAATCAAGTATTCACCGACTGAGTTCACAGGACATTTGTGTTTTAGAGTCACACAGAATCAGCACAGAACTGGGGAAAGGCCTTCAGACACTTTGCCCTCAGCCTGTGTAACAAAGCAAAATGTTCTTAAATGAAATCATTTTATCCCTTTAAATGAATTCAAAGCACTGGTCAGAGTTTGCCCGCTGTACCAGTGCTCTTGTTTTGCCTGATTTATTCCATATTGTTGGTGTGAGTGTTACTGATAGTATTGATTGTTTTCTATGTGTTTTGTTTGTTCCTTTTGTATATATGTATTTTAACAGGGTACTCGGCGGATGAAGTTAAATCAACACAAATGCACAAAGTGCCTCTGTGCACCATTTTGAAGAACAAATAGTCCATATTTCTACTAAAAAGTACTTAAATTGGATGGATTCTCGAAGTTTGTAAACTCTTTGCAGAATTCGTCTTGCTGGCACATGTATTACTCACTTAGCTATAATTCACTTAGCACTACTCATTTGCACATTGCACTATCTGCCAACTGTACATTCTGTATATAGTCTATCTTAGTCTATTTTATTCTTAATTTTATGCATGCCTTTTTATATATTTTTTATATTTTATCCTTTGCTTTATGTTGCACCTACGCCGAAGCAAGTTCCTACGTTTGTGAATTTCACTGACAATGGCAATAAACAATTTCTGATTCTGATTCTGATTCTGATTCATTCTGACTAACTCTGATCAATTTGGGGTTCTCCAATGTTTCTGAGCAGGCCCTGGTCCAGACCAAACTGACTGAGGGCACAGGGGGAGTTTCAATGGGCTCCAAATACAGTATTCTCCCATTAAGTGTCATTATTTTACATGCTTAAAATGAGACAGGGTGTGGTGACCCTTTTTGCACCCCTGTAGACCTGGGCCTGGGCACTGGGTATTATACTGTATATTGTTCTGCCTGATTTGGCAATGGCAAGTAACTAAAAACATGTACTAAAAATACATGTTCATCAAACTAATATATTCTGGTACATTTGCTCTTACATTTGGTGGCGTTCAGAATATAGAGACTTTCATGAACTCAGGAATACATGGTGCACTTTAGGCTTCAAACTGCACAGTATTAATGAGAAAAACAGAAAACACAGCTCTTGTGGTGGCTGTGTGTGATTACTCCTTCTCAAATCAGCGATGAAAAAAAAAGCTTCAGCAAACGGTGCAACAAAAATAGAGCTGTCTTTAATCCTGTGTTTGTGTTTTTTACCCTATATTAAAAATGTAACTCCACGTCTAAGTATTCAGAATATGTAACAGAACACAAAATACATTCAATGCAAGTATTCAGTACTCTGTTACTAAATACTAAATGTATTCTTTTAACAAACACTGAGTATGTATTTATACTGTGAATAAACGTGAGGTGAGAAAAAGGAGATTCAGATGTAAAAAGGCCAGGGTTGGGAAGAATACTTTAGAATACTGCATTAAACTGTATTTTGTATTGTATTCAGTCACATGGTCCAATTAGAGTACTGTGTTCTGAATACTTAGAATACTTTCACATTGAGTTGATTCATATTTTAGAGCAAAAACGGCAGAGGATTAAAACAGCTTTATGTTTGTTGCATTATTTGTTCTGCATTTATTAATCACTGATTGGAGAAATCACACACAAGAGCTGTGTTTTCTTCTTTTCTCACTAATATCCTATAGTTTGAAGCCTAAATGGTGTGATCAAATGCCACGATGTGCTCCTTTGTATGGAGAAGGAACTATATTCTGAACACCACCAAATGAAAGAGTGCAGTCCAGCAGAACGACACTGTAAAAGGGCAGTGGAAATCAGTGTTTTCAGCGGATGTCAGCGGACTTGTTTTTATTAAAGGTGCTGTACTTGATTTTTGAAAAACTCTTTACATCAGTGCACATGTATTGCTAACTTAATATGCATTCCCAGCATCCTAAGTATTCACTGCGATGAGTTTAGAAGCCCTTTTCACAAGTGTTTGAGCCCAGAGCGAGTTTTGCCGTCTCTGATGCGTCCTTTTTTTCTCCAACCCAGTTCTGCCGAGGCCCGGTTAGCTTTCCTGCCCCTAAGCCCTAAATTTAACCAAATAATCTGTTCCTAAACCTAACCCTAATTCAAACTAACTCACTAATTGTGAAAAAATATATTTAAAATATAAACTTTTGCTAGCATAGCCACAAATGCAAAGTGACGGTCTGTGGCATAAATGGGTTGGGAAAAAATGAAGCGTATCAGATAAACGTGACAAACATTAGCATGCTAACAATGCATTTCTATAAATTGACTCAGAGAAAGCGCTGTGGTCTCATTTTCACTTAAATAGATGCTTTTGAAAGATTTTTCTTTATTACATACAGTGTGTTTTTGTTGTTTTAGATAAATATAGCACTGCGCACTGTGTTTGTGTGTTTTGTTCAGACAGGTTCAAAAATTTGGGGTGGTTTTTTTCTTGTTTGTTGTTACAGTGCATTACTTTACTGTGAAATTGAGAGAAAAGCAACAGTTTCAGAGCACTGCATCTGTGATGGTCAGGGGGCACCTTATTGGGGGCCCCATCATCAGGTTGGGGGCCCAGGGCCACTGGTGCCTGATGGGAAGTGTGCCACTGTTCTTGCACCCTGAATGTTGGCACTACATTTCAAAGATGAGTGGTTCTGTCTCCCAGGGGCGTTCGTCCACAGCTCAGGCACCCTCCCCTCACATCGCGACATGTTCACGTTGGCTGTAATGGAAACAGCTTGAGTTCTGAGTCACTCACGTCTTTACGGACCATTAACTTTGCCTAATTCAAACGTGGAGCAGGATGTTGTTTAGTGTCGTCCTCCTGAGCCCTGGGGGACACCTCCACAGATCCTCCATCAGCTGCCTCTGCTGCTCAGGAAACACACGCTCACGTTTTTACACTAAACATATGTGCAAATAATGAATGGCAAAGGGGCACAGGCTAAAAGGGGCGGAGTTTTATGACTGAATATAATGTTGAAACATTTTATAATGATTAAAAAAAAAAATCTACAACTTGATATATTCTAGGTTTACTGTATTTGTTGCACTGCAGCACCAAGTCTTATAATTATTCGAAATTTAAAAAAAATATATTTTTAGAGCATTTTTATGGCATGAGTTAAACTTGTATCATCACTAGGGAAAAAAATATTTTTTTGGTCACAGTTTTTGTTTCTTTTTGTTTCTTTAGATTGAAAACAGAGAAAAAATATATTGAACCCAGTCAATATACCCAAATGGAACCGTTAATTACACAAAAAAGGAAAGTCACACTCACAAAAATGACGATGATGATGACTTTAAATAAACCTTTTCCCCATGCTTTAAGTTAAATTAATTTATATTGTAAATAGATGAGCTTTAAATCCAAAGTATTTGCTCGAATAAACATAAAAACAATGAAACAAAAAACGGTAATGCAATTCATTTGACTCCAACATTTCACTAAATTCAAAAAAACCTTTGCATTGCTGTTGAAATTCATTTTTACCAGTGCAATCTAACCACATCTCCAGAGTTTCCTGTGCGTTTGTGCCTTCCTTCCTTTATGATCAAATTGAGATTGTCCATAATCATCTTTTTAATGCAGCTCACAGCCAGCCCTCTGTCAGTAAAAGCAGAGGTCAGACTTTTACTTCTTTCTGTTAAATTCCATTGATAAAAGCAGTCATTTTCCTTCGCAACGTTCCACAGATTCCCAGCATTCACAAAGCCTTCATTGACAAAAGCTGCACATTGTTCATTGTTCTATTCTTTCCACTTTGATTCAACAATTTGTCAACAATGTCCCTGTTTCTCAGCAAACGAACAATGCAATCATCAGTTAGTCACTACTACTACCATTAACTGCTGCAGCCCTATGTTTATTGCTAAAGCGGAAGGCAATGAGACCGGTTTAGTAGTCCATTCATACTTAATGAGAAGCAAGGAGTTTGTTTTTGCAGCTATAACTGTAAGAACAAGAACAAACTACCATGAACACAAACAGTTGTTGCTATGTTATGGATTCATTTTAGAATAAACCTAATGAAAGTCCTGTATTTCAGTGACGATTCTTCATATTCTGTGAAGTTTTATTTGAGTGTGCGCTACTTTCATAACACTCTTGCGCCGGTTTGGCTGCTGAAACCTGGCAACCCCCTTGTGGTGCATCAAGAACAAGCTACAAGTGCTGCTGAACTGGAATCACAAGTCTATTAAGCGTATGGAGAACAAACTGCAGAAACGAGGACCGCATTCATTGCTTCTCGTAGTTCATAGTTTTAAAACAGCATTCGTTTTTAGGACAGCACTGGACAAAGGCCTACAGCGTGTCAGATTTTGAGAGCGCTTGTTGAAAATGAGGCAGGAACCCAAAACTAGACTTGATCGATCAATATGAAGGGGAAGAATGGTCATCCAATCGATTATTTTGCCATCTCGCCATCCAGATCTTGTTGGTCAGGAGAGGATTTTGTTTATCGAGTTCTTCGAGAACTTTTTTCCTCCGCATTGACAACCATAGTCTAGACCAGGCATGTCCAAACTCAGGCCCGGGAGCCAAATGCGGCCCTCAGACCAATTTTTCTTGGCCCTTTGACTTCCTGGTGAACTGGCCCACATTGTCCTGATAAGTACTATTTATAGCACATTTCTGATTTTCTACAATTTCAACCTAAATAACTAACATTTTGCAATACAGACCTGATATTAAGGCAGTGAGACAATGTGTAGATGTGGTGGCGCTTAAAACATCAGAGAAATGCAGCTTTTTTTAACGTTTTGCGATTGATTTGTGGCCCTCCGCTTGGTCTATATTTCAATATGTGGCCCTCGATGGAAAAAGTTTGGACACCCCTGTTCTAGATCCATCTATCGCCGCACACACAACCGCAGACACCAACATCATGACACAAGTTTGACTGTTGCCTTGGAAACAGAGGCCTTCCTTCAAAGTCGGCCCTCCACCACGCTCCTCTGCATGACGGATGTGTTCACTCTGTGCTTCGGTAGTTAGACTGATTCTTAGGAGTGTTTGTTAATGCGTTCAGCTCAATAAAACGAGCCCACTTTATATTTCATTTGGTGCACAGGTTCAATTACTTGCCACAAAAAGCAGCTTAACATAACAAACATGTGAAAGCTCGAGCGCGATGTAGTAAACTTTGTGTTTGTAGTTGCATATAGAAAGAACTTAATGTATTTTGGGGGACATTTTCTGACAAAACATACATCTTTGTTTATAGGTTCCTTTGTTGACAATCGCACATTATTCTAAGATGGAGTGTCGCGAGGTTTGGAGTTTGCTGTGGAGTAGAGGGCGTACATCGAACAATAAAAATGATCACTTGTTGACAAAGTACCAAGTGTAAAACTGTATGTATGATGCTACACATTCATTTAGCAAAAATATGTTGTTTTAGTATGATAGCATGTCAATAGTCTGCTGTGATTGGCTGAAACGGAGGGATTTTAACCGGTGCCATTCCAGATTGATGCCTTATTAGCGCTGTATTATCAAATGAGCTTTAATAGTGTCCCTCGTGTGGAATAAGCAGAATCTCGCTGCACAATAAATCAACATTTTGAAGATCATAATCAGTTGTAGATATTCAGCTAAATGAATGGTAAAGGAGTATGGACAACATGGAGCAGCTTAAAGTGCATGTGATGGGGTTTTTGTTATTTCCTAGTTTTGACTTTATTTACTTTTTTGTAAGTATCAGTGGTAGTTTTACACCAATCAAGTACTAGTTTGTGAAGAAAAGTAAAAAAAAAAAAATGTTGAAAATTACAGGAAGTAGACCTGAACTCTAAACCATGATGACATCACACTGGGAACACTCCATTTAAAACGTGCACGCACTTGAAACACATTTTTCTGATCCTTTCAACATTAATGCAACAGAACAAAGCTGCGTTCTGCGTTATGTATTTATATTTTTCAAATAATAATTTCTGTGGCATTTGAGGAGTTAGTTTTGGCCCAGTGTAAAACATGGTTGCTAGGTAACAGTTGCAGATTTCCTAGTGTGATGTGATGTTTTTCAACCAGGAAGATGAGATAACATTTTTTGCAAAAATCTTAAATATAATTAAAGCCGCAAGCGGTTTTAAAGGCCTTCACCCCCCCATGCCAACACGAAGAGCCCGCCTCTCACCCTCCCGCTTTTCCCCCCTGCATCACCCCTCCCACACAAACAACCTCTATATACTGCTGCTCCATTCATTGCAATGACTGAAGTTCAGACGTTGTCACGGCTGTACAGTTGGAGATAGAGGTAGGTCCTCATTAACTTTTTAGTTCATTGTGATGTGAAGAATGTTTGTACCAAATTTCAATTTTCTATGACATACTAATTTTTTTCACCCCATTCAAAATGTCTGTTAACTAAATCCCATGTGTTACAATGGTTCATATTTTGCATTGCCATGGTAACACGATCGCAGGTGAAGGTGTGGTCTCATTGCATTTTTGTTCAGGATGGCAAGAAGGATGTTGGTTGAAATGTTCATGTTTCACACGACACACACACAAACTTGATTTTTTTGGTCCAAGTGAAAAGTTCAAGGTGGCGCTGTAGAGCAATTGGACAACACAGGTAGATATATTGTAAATTGATCTTAACTGTATTTTAGTAAAATGAGTAGTTGAGCCTGTCACAGGCCCTTTAATGCTGACAGAGCTGAGGAAGTGGAGTTTTTGCATAAACATTTTTTGCATAAATAAAGTACAACTTTTTAACATGATCCATGTTTTGGATCATTTCTGAAACAGTATAAAATAGATCTTGTCATCTAAAGTAGAATAGTTTGGTTATTTCTTCTAAATTACAGTGTAAGAGATGATGTAATTCCTTTGACATGTTTTGACGGACACTTCTGACAAAGATGGACGTTTCTGTCAAAATACGTCATAGTAATTGACATAAATGAATGAATTAAAAGGTTCTTGTCCTATTTCAAAGTGTTTCAGTGTGTTATTTCCAAAAAAAAAGTCTGTTAAAATGATTGAATTTCTGAAATGCTTATCCCTTGCATGAGGTGGTTTAAATTTTACACCTGTCCATAGGTTCAAACTAGTTTGGTATTTAAATGTGAGATGTTTGGTTATTTTGGGGTTTCCGGTCTGAAAGTTTGGGAGCCGCTGGCCTGTCCATCACACAGCTCGGTTAAGGTGTACAGAGCCACTTTGCCCATTACTGTATTGTGATTTGACAGCAGCTGACGGGCCGCCCCTGCCCCCCTGACTGACAGGTGTCCCCAAACACTCAGCAGAGAACAGGCGTCTGCTGTGGACGCTCAAAGCACAGGGTGACGGCTCAGGCTGAGTGTGCAGGTCCTGGGACAGAGGAGCAGAGTGACACATCCATCATCTGTGCCCCCGATGTCCCCCCAACACACACACACACACAAACACACACACACAGACGCACACACGGACGCACACAGACACACACACATACACACACACACACAAAGACACACACACACACACACACACAGACATGCACCACACGGACGCACACAGACACACACGAACACAAACACACACAGACACGCACCCACATACACACACAAACACATACAGACGCACACACACACACACACACACACAAAGACACACATGGACGCACACAGACACACACACACACATACACGCACACACACACACAGACACACACGCACGCGCACACACACGCACACACACACGAGCACACACACACACTTGCGCACACACACACACACACACAGACACGAGCACACACACACACACACGAGCACACACACAGACACACACGTGCACACACACACACACACACACACACACACACACGGGCACACACACACACACACACACACACACACACAGAGCACACACACACACACACACACAGCACACACACACACACACACACACACGTGCACACACACACACACACACACGTGCACACACACACACACACACACACACACACACACACACACACACACACACACACACACACACACATCTCTGTTAGGTTCCCATGCTGTGTAGGTGCATTAACCTACATTCATTTTCTGGAGACTTATCCTAACCTTATCCTTTTCTTTGAGCTTTTAACCATGTTATAACACCATTCCCTCATCACAAACATACCTGGACTTGGAGACTCAAATGTGTTTACAAAAAGTATAGTATATGGCCCTGCCCAGACAGGACATTGGCTTTTTTGGTTAAAAAGAATTGTTTGTATTGTCATTACTCTTTAAACATACTCTTGCATGCACTTTGACATTTCATGTTTTAGGAACAAAAAAACAAAACAAAAACAAAAATAAACATCTGTATCTCAGCTGTTTCCCAACTGAGTTAACTGAGTTTTGGCACCATCTATTGGCTGAATAGGGCTTACACTACTTAAGAATAGCTTCTATTTCTCCACAAGCTCTTTTCTTAGTCTTGCAGTTGTAGTGATCATTATTATACAGCAGACATGCTCAGAAAGAGTAGTAGTAGTAAAATCAGTGCAGAAGATACTCGGAGGCATGACACTTATAAAAATGTTAGCCATCGAGGGAATTTACAAGAGAGTGTTTTTGGAGGTCGGACAGGAGAGGATTATCTAACCAGGCTTCATCAAATGTGAATGAAGCTAAATGCAACTTCAGGTATGTTTTTGATGATGGAACATGTTAGAACATGGTTAAAAGCTCAAAAAAGTCCCTATAGCATAATATGTGTCCTTTAAGACGTCCAAATTCTTGTCCCTGTACTTTACTGAGCTCGGGGTTTGGGTTTTCATCTTTTGCAAGGCAGCATCATCAGGATTTATGTGGAATCAAAAGTAGAAGTCAAAAGTGAGCTCTTGACAACACAGCCACCCATTTTTGAAAACATAAAAATCCTTGTAACTTACGCAAACGGGGTCTGAACTGAATGGACCTGATGTGGCATGTCTCTCCAGCGCCCCCTGCAAAGTTATAACGGTGGCCATTTTGAAACACATGTCAATCTATGCCCTGAAGTGTGCCCTTTATCGCTGCTTGCAGTTTTAATTTGTATCGCCATTGTGCTTTAACCCTGGTCTTGTACTGCTTTGGCTTCTAATGCTTTAGAACTTAATGTATGTACAGAAAACCACACGGCTTTCGCTCAGGTGTTCTTCGTTCGCTCCATCTACTGGCAGCAAAAGGAATAACACTGGAGAGATAAACAAACGCTAGCTTGCTTCGAAACGGTAATGTCAGACTGTGATTCGAGGCAGAAATGCTCTGAACGGATCTGGTGACAAATTATGGACTTAAAAACAGCTCAAGTGTGCCGCTCGGAGGTGGAGTGGATAGTAGGCCGAACTGTCATGAGCTCTGACAATTTGCTGCATGTTCTTCTCTGGTCTTATCCCCATTTCACGCTGCGCTCTCTAATAAAGCCTACAGATCTCTAACTTTGACGACCAAAATATGGAAAATTTGAAACTGAGGACCTCATAAACAGGCTCGTTGAAACACACGTTTGCGAAACAACTCCATACAACGGATGTGGGAACACTATTATTTAAAAAAAACTTCAATATTAGCACGTTATGTATCCTTTAAACCATGTCCTTGCTCATTTATTGAAGGCCTTACCACAGGGGCACCTGATTCTGACCCACACGACACAGGACGGTCCCATGAGGTGACAGTGATTTCAGTCCCCACAATGCGCTGAATACCACCCACAGCCCCCCGCTGTCTCTACCTGTCCCGGTCCTGTCATCCTCTCTGCGCCTGCCGGGGAGTAATCCATCAGTCAAGCTGCTCCAGACTGCACGGGCCGAGGGGAGGCGCGCGGGGGAGTCGAGATTAAAGGAGACGTACTGAGCATAATTGCGTCGCTTTGCTTTTGAACCCGAGGGTGTGTATCACCCTCTGCTGGAGAAAGTGCGGACTGAAACATTTTTGAACAGATAAATTAGCGGCAGGATGACTGTCAATATATGAGAGTCTTGTGAAGGGGAATGAAAACGCCGGTGTACTTTTGGATTGATGTTAACAGAGGTAGAAGCACAAAGAGCAGAGTGGCAGTTCATACAAAACAAGATAAACATAACACAAATATTGCACTATATGAAAGAGTAAAACCACTTTTAAACAGCTGCAATCATAAGAAGCTACATTATTTAAGGATGATTCGACGGCAACAGAATCAAAGTACGAAGTTTCCACGTTTTTTGCAGCTTCTTTCAGTCGTTGGTGGCAGTAAAATGGACTGAGTAGCCATACAAAAGTGCAGAATCTCAGAATAACCATTGCATCAAAGTCACTGGGATGAATGTTGCAAGCGTTGGATTTATTTATTTATTTATTTTTGGTCGGGACAGTGCATGTTAATGAACATACATGATATACATGCTGTAAACACACCAGATTGTAGCCTTGGGCTAATTTCCATCTGTTGTCCCGCATTCACTCTCATTCATTCACACACAGACAGACAAGGACATACAACCATTCACTCTCACATTCATCCACTACGGGCAATTTAGAGTTCTCAATTAACCTACACAGTCATGTCTTTGGACGGTGGGAGGAAGCCGGAGAACCCGGAGAGAACCCACGGTAACACGGGGAGGACATGCAGACTCCACCCAGAGAGATCGTGTGATGTTGGTCTGGTCCGGGATTCGAACCCACGATCTCCTTATTGGGAGGCAGAAGCTCTAACCGCTCTGCCACCGTGCACTTAATGAAATATTAAGGCGTGAACAAAGGTACTGAGTGGTTTTGTAAATTAAATTATCCCAATGTGACGATCTGCGAGAATGAAGTGATGAGTATTAAAGCGAGCGTGACAAAGTGGATACCATAGAACTATAATAAAACCTGGAAGATGAATCCAAAATGGCCGCCCTGTTTATCCTTATGGAGTGTGCTCATTGGCGCATGACCCCAAAAAAATGTCTTATTTCTGCATTTACTTCCTGATACAGAGGCTGACATCTTTGCTTTACTTCCTGATACGGAGGCTGACATCTTTGCTTTACTTCCTGATACGGAGGCTGACATCTTTGCTTTAGGGCGCCACGTGACGACAATCCCCCATGATGCTTTGAGCGACGTGAACGACCAGCAGCTGCAAGTTTTTGTGTTAACGTTAGCTTGTGTGATTGTAATTGTGTTCTTCATGTTAGACACACGTCAAAGTGTCTGAAATGAAATAAAATACAACTTACAGGTATCACTAGTCTAGCCTTGTCCACGTGCTTCTGTTTGTATCGTCCGACGCTCGTTCACGTGACTCGCACATGTTTGCGGTGACGTCACTTCATATAAAAACGGTAATTTCGGTGATTTTAGAAACGGTAGAAAAGAACATTTCCTTCTGTTTTATTTAAATACCGATAATAATTCAGTACTGTCTGCAATTATAATGTGCAATTTTAGAAAAAGGCTGGTTCCAAGAGGCTGCAGTGCCTCGCACGGCCACTAATCAATCTGGGACCACAGACAGAGGGGGTGTACCTTATCCAGTTCATTTAATACATCCATGGTGGATACAGGCGTGATAACATCAGGGTTGTGAAGGAGGGTTTTTGAAGTGGATCTGGAGATGAATTCGCCATAATCCAGAAAATGATGGTTTGTATTTTGATCTCTCAAGAGGGAGAAATAGTACACTGAAATTGTCAGATTTTCAAGGGGAATTGCACTTTGTAGTTGGCTCAAAATCGTGGCTTGCAGTGAGACAGGGACAACAATTCAACTTCGTACAACCAACGACAAGCCGCAATTTATATCAAAAGTCTCTGACATTTTGGTCGCAGAGTGAGCGCTCCTCTTAAGATCAATCTCTGTCAAACATGTAAACACAAGCGCTCCTCAAAATAACAGCAGAAGAATTCAGTCATGAACAAGATGGAGATAAGTCGTTATCTAAAGTTCGGGAGCAGGACCACACCTCATCCACGCCCCTTCCGGTGACTACTCTATTTAAACTTCCCGGTCACACACACCAGTGTTCGTTATTTCGTGCCCCTCCCTCCCACCCTCTTCTAATTGTTCTGTCTTATCCTTTAGTCGGGGGGTATCGAGGCCCGGGAGCCTGCTGCCCTCATCGCTAGAAGCCCCAAAACGGCATTGATCATCTACTCTCATGCATTTTATCGTTCTTGATCGCCAATAAACTTCTGCATCCAAGCTTGAGGTTGTGGTCCTTGCTAGTGAAACCTTATTTCTTTGTTTGGCTTTCAACTTTTACAAACACAAAAACACTGCTAGTATGTTCCGCTAGCCTCCGCTAACCAGTACAACTCCAGTAACTCCACCACACAGGGCCTTACCAGGTATTTCCTTAGACAAACTTCGTAGTCACAACTGATCATGTGAACTATCGCACATTGTGACTGCAGTTTTAAGTTTAATTTAAACTATGATTTCAAATTACCCTTGTCTTGAAGTTTGACATCCACAAGTCAAAAGTCTTGCAAAAAATCGTGCAGAGGCTTTAAAGTGCATATGACAGGTTTTCATGATTTTCTAATTTTGACTTTATTCAGTGTATTAATACCTGTTGTAAATATAAATTATAGTTTTACGCAAATCAAGCTACCATTTGTGGAGAAAAGTTGAAAAATCTGTTTAAAATTACAGGAAGTAAACAAATTGATGACATCACGCTAGGGAGAAAATTTACACAAAATAAATTACTTTTTTTAACCTTTATACATGAATTCAACAAAATAAAGGTGTTAACATGTATTTTTATTTGTAAAATGAACAAACCTGTGGCATCTGCGGAGTTTTCGCCCACTGTACAGGATGGTTGCTAGGTAATTTCCTGGTGTGATGTCATCATTTACAACCAGGAAGAAAGACAAAAAAACCTAAAAAATTGCTAAACTGCACTGAAATTTGTGAAGTTTTCTAACACAATTTGAAACATATTTATCTTAACTGCATTTTTGTCAGATGAGTCGTCCAACCTGTCAGAGGCCCTTTAAACTGAGCTGGAGACAGATCAGAATTGACTGTCAGAGTGCAGAGTTGTTGACCTGGTGTGCAGTTCATATCTGTGTAATTACTGGTACAATCTACACGAAACAGAAACTAGCACAAAGTTCAACATGTTCCAGTGTACATAAACAAACGAGAAATTAGTTTTTCACAAATAGCCTCAGAAAGTGGTGCCATTATTCATCACCAATGGTTGATAATTTTTTCATTTCTTTTCTTTGGCCGAGGCTTTATTGGACAAGAGAGAGTGCAGCTTGAAGTGGGAATGAGACCAGGGAAAGACATGCAGCAAACAGCTGGAGATAATGATAAGGTTCAGTGTTTAAGAATTTTTAAACAGTTCTATAAACAATTCTGTGGATATAATTGTGTCAATCAAGCTGGCTGTGTGTGTAAAAGTGTATGTGTGTGATAGTGTGACATATTGGGCACACTAAGTCCTGTCCGCTCCAGGGGCCGGGGGCCACTCATCTGTCTGAGCTGTCGTCCCCTCTGTGTGTCTACCAGGCTCCGCTGCTCTGCTCTGATTGGCTGGAGGCCTGGAGGAGGACACGCTTCATTGGTCCAGAGCAGATCTCAGAGGGAGCAGTGGTTTTCCTGACACTGTCACACTCCAGCCGCCTGTACAGGGCCAGTGTTCACCTGAGATGAATGGAGGGAAATGTATAACCCATAATTCTCTCACTGACATGTGGTGCTGTACTTCTACTACTACTTTACACCTACAGCCTCCCCTGCAGCACAAAGACACTTTCATAGACGTGGACACATCACAATACCAAGGACAAAGTCTACAACTGAGATGCTTTATTTGTCCTCAAAGTAGAAGACCTTGAAATGACATAATAATGAAATAATAATACAATAAGAATAACACCTGATGCGTTTACCTCTCACAATTTTGATAATTTCAACATTTCAAAACTTAATGAGTTGAATAAAAATTAATTTGTGCAATGCAAAACAAGTGTTTCGAGCAGGAGGAACTAGTGGCTCAAGTTGCAGAGTTTTGTTGACCATTGTGCTTGTGGGTCCTCACAAACATATTGGGCCTCTCCTATAAAAGGCCTCTAAAGGCTGCGCTTGTCCCTCTCATCTGAACTCCATCCTCTTAACGTCATGTGGGTTGTGCTTCTAACATCCAGGCCTCGCACTGGGTCATCCCCTGTGTGTTCAGGTGGTGTACTGCGGTGAAGTTACATTGGTGTACCCTTACTTACTTACTTATTTACTTACCGTATTGTGTTTGTATTGTACACTGAGGGCCTCATTTATCAAGCGATTTCTCACATGCAAAACAGTTAATTGCGCTAAAAAAAGAGCAAAAGCTCTTTTAATTTTAAAGGTGAGTCATGGAACATATTACAAATTAGAAACCATCTCTGGGGGCCAAAATAAATCATCTTGGGGGCCAGATTTGGCCCGGGGGGCGTGAGTTTGACATGTCTGTTCTTCAACATACAACACAAATGTCTGCAATAAATGTGTCTCATGTCAGTTTCAGTCTAAACACAATGTGTGCCTATAGCCTGGTGTCCTGGTGGGATCAGCCGGCATTGCTGAATATAATAATATAACTTATTAAAACTGTCTATTGCAAAATGATTCACCAAATTAGCCACTCCTCTCCCTTTGCTGAAACATACACATGACAGAGAAAATGTTATTGTTTTGGATATAAATGTGTCCAGAGGAATCGCCTTGAGATCATGTGATGAATTGATCCTTTAAAATTCTCTAAACAAAACGTGAAGTGGAGCATGATGAGATTTTCACCTAAAACTTAAGGTGGTTTTGTCGTATGAAAAACCACTCAGATCGAACTGCTTGACACTGGAGTGAATCAGGACGGTCTAAGAGTCTCACTGTCCAGAGTGAACCCTCCTGTTTGAGGGTCTGAAGGGGCTGTGGGAAGTACTCTCTCTATCTTTGTTGATGCAAAGACCAAAAATATAGTATTTGTGTAATGCACCTAACATTATGCAAATCCAAAGCCTTATATAAAGAGATGTGAAAAAAGTAGAGGCTTTGCAGAGAAGTGAAAGAAACGTAGAAAAAGTGGATGATAAACTGTAAGTTGTGTCTTGTTTACTCCAGCTTTAGACACGTCTCACAGCGGCACAGATTTGGAATTACTAAGTGTCTTTTTGTGAATTGCTGAGATTAAGAAGACAAAGAATCATTCATGCACAATTTAGATTTTATTCATCAAGAAAACGTGTCAGCTGCTCCGGTTGTGGACTTCTGCCTGGAAAAGCAGTCTGCCCTGAACAGAATCGGCCCAAGATGCTCCAAAGTGGACCCGGTCTGGGGGACCAGGGCCAGTCGAAACGGGGCTCATGAGTGAAATCAGAGCCTCGTTAAAAGAATATTGATTTTTCCATTATTTGTTCATCGAATAGGGGACTGTTACACACTGTTAGCTCTTTTGATTAAGACATTCTTTTACCTTTTAAGGGACAAATATTTTCATTTATTTATTTAATCTATTACATTTTGCCACTGTAGTGCATTTATGCTCAAAAAGGAGCAGTAAGAAGTAATACTTAACTCCACAATAGTTATTCAATTTATCTCCAGATACAATACATCTTTTACCACATACTATACATCTTGTGGAATTCATGGACCACTCTGAAGAACAAACTCTGGAAAAAATATCTCACTTTTTTTGTAAGTAAAAGTGTAAAATCCTTACCATTAAGGTTTGATGTCGGTTAATCTTTGAAAATTGTAATGGCAGTGTTTTTTTTTTTTTATCCCTTTTTGAGTCACGTTGAAAAGTATCATGGCACATTACCAAATCAGACCATTTAGTGTAAATAAAAATAAATGTGCTGTTCAGAGTTAGTGGTGATGGTTGCTATGCTTTGTTTTTTGGTGTTTAGACACTCCAAAATGGGAAATGATTCAATTAAATCTAATTTTGAATCTAAATTGGACATTTTCCAAGGCACACCTGGCAATACTTAAAGGTGCACTGACTGAAAAGTGTCCTAAAAATTCAAATTTTGCCTAATTTTTTTTACTTAAAACTTCAATAAATCAGTTTTAGAATCAGATATCAAAAAATCCTTCTGTATGTTTCATCAAAATCTTGTTGAGTCCATATTGTACAGTTTGGTGTTTGTAGGATCTACTTTAAGGCTGATCTTTAAGTCTCATTAAGTCTCATTGGAAGAATAAACATTTTTTAAGAGGAGATTGGACAAGTTTGTTGTTTCTACATGAAAGACGATATGATGAGAGAGCAAACTGACCAGTGTTCTGGCCTCCCTCCTGGAGCCTCCGGTCTCTGAGTTGGGACCATCCTGATGACACGGCGGTTTCGCAGCGCTGACATCGAGTGCCCGCATCGTACCCACATTTAACCCCGAGCTCCCGCCGTCCCCCATGACCCTCCAGCTGCTCCTGGCGTCCCCCATGACCCTCCAGCTGCTCCTGGCGTCCCCCATGACCCTCCGGCTGCTCCCGGCGCTCTGGATCTGCCTCTCTCTCCCGTCTGTGCTCAGCTCCATCGACCAAACGCTCTTGACATTTAGGAGGAGATGTAATCAGCGGCATTAGAAAGCAGCTGATTTCCCTCTTCACACACGCTCGCCGACACTCGCCCGCTCCCCTCCCTCCCGCCCTCGCGTCTCTTTTCCGACGTCCGTCCGCTCTTAAACACTCTTGGCGCTGTGTTTGCTCCGTCATGACTCGGCGCTCGCCTCCGGCCGGGTCTTTATCAGGCCTTTGTTGTAGATCTAAAACAGTCCTGTGATTTGGTTTAACGGCGCATCGTAATCAGAGCGCGGCACAGAACAGAGTTATTACAGACAATCATGCAAAACAGGAGAGGGAGGCGAGAGCAGGAGAACAAGGAGGAGCTGCTCCTCTCACCTCCCCAGAGAGAGGCGCCCACTGAATTATATTCATTCATTTTAATTTCACCTTGTGCTCCTCTCTGCTCCTCACACCTCCTCCTCCTCTCTGCTCCTCACTCCTCTCTGCTCCTCACACCTCCTCCTCCTCTCTGCTCCTCACTCCTCTCTGCTCCTCACACCTCCTCCACTCTGCTCCTCACACCTCCTCCTCCTCTCTGCTCCTCACTCCTCTCTGCTCCTCACACCTCCTCCTCCTCTCTGGTCCTCACACCTCCTCCTCTCTGCTCCTCACTCCTCCTCCTCTGTGCTCCTCACACCTCCTCCTCTCTGCTCCTCATACCTCCTCCTCCTCTCTGCTCCTCACACCTCCTCCTCCTCTCTGCTCCTCACACCTCCTCCTCCTCTGTGCTCCTCACACCTCCTCCTCTCTGCTCCTCACACCTCCTTCTCTCTGCTCCTCATACCTCCTCCTCTCTGCTCCTCACACCTCTTCCTTCTCTCTGCTCCTCATACCTCCTCCTCCTCTCTGCTCCTCACACCTCCTCTCTGCTCCTCATACCTCCTTCTCCTCTCTGCTCCTCACACCTCCTTCTCTCTGCTCCTCACACCTCCTTCTCCTCTCTGCTCCTCACACCTCCTCTCTGCTCCTCACACCTCCTTCTCTCTGCTCCTCACTCCTCCTCCTCCTCTGCTCCTCACACCTCCTCCTCCTCTCTGCTCCTCACACCTCCTTCCTCTCTGCTCCTCACACCTCCTTCTCCTTTTTGCTCCTCACACTTCCTACTCCTCTGCTCCTCACACCTCCTCCTCTCTGCTCCTCACACCTCCTTCTCTCTGCTCCTCACACCTCCTCTCTGCTCCTCACACCTCTTCCTTCTCTCTGCTCCTCATACCTCCTCCTCCTCTCTCTGCTCCTCACACCTCCTCTCTGCTCCTCACACCTCTTCCTCAACTCTGCTCCTCACACCTCCTTCTCCTCTGCTCCTCACACCTCCTCCTCTCTGCTCCTCACACCTCCTTCTCTCTGCTCCTCACTCCTCCTCCTCCTCTGCTCCTCACACCTCCTCCTCCTCTCTGCTCCTCACACCTCCCTCTCCTCTCTGCTCCTCACACCTCCTTCTCCTCTGTTCCTCACACTTCCTACTCCTCTGCTCCTCACACCTCCTCCTCTCTGCTCCTCACACCTCCTTCTCTCTGCTCCTCACACCTCCTCTCTGCTCCTCACACCTCCTCCTCCTCTCTGCTCCTCACACCTCCTCCTCCTCTCTGCTCCTCACACCTCCTTCTTCTCTGCTCCTCACACCTCCCTCTCTCCTCTCTGCTCCTCACACCTCCTTCTCTGCTCCTCACACCTCCCTCTCCTCTCTGCTCCTCACTCCTCCTCCTCCTCTCTGCTCCTCACACCTCCTTCTCTTCTGCTCCTCACACTTGGTCCTCAGTGTTGATGTGGTTCTCAAAGGTAAAAAAAAAAAAAGGAAAAGGCAGGGTGTATTTTTCCTGATTTCCAGTTAACCTGAAAAACTGTACAAACTATTAAAAGCATGTGGCCTCCTCGTGACACCGAGCGCCTCCTGAAGCCTCCTCCTGAGTCTGCACGGCGTGATCCTATCATTGTATTGCAAGAATAGACCTCTGATTTCATTGTTGTTGTTATTATCTGAGAAATTACAGGTATTGTGCAGTAACAATGTGCAATGTTCAAATTACCGTGCTATTCAAATTACCATTTCAGTTTTGTTGAGTTTTTTCATTATTTGAATTTTCTATGAGCAACACAAGAAAAAATACGCTTAAAGGAAAATTCCCCCTCTGTGTGTTTCTGCTCCTCAGATGTGATTTTGTGTCTCTACTTTTTGTGGCCTTTGAAAATACTAGATTGTGTGCATTATTTAAAGGATAAACGACTTTTATGAGCTTTTAATCATGTTATAATGGTGTTCTCTCACCAAAAATGGACTCAGAGTTGTATTTAGCTTCATTCACACTTCTGTTTATGAGGTTGTCTTCTCTGCTCCTTTTAAGCTCCAAACAACACAGTCTCAAATTTCCCAGATTCCCAGTTATGTGACATCAAAGGTACAGGTTTCCTTTGCAGTTTTTAAAGTCCATAGTCATCCCCAGATTTTCTACTTCAAATCAAGTTCATTACAACTTTGTGTTTACGTAAGCATATGAGGGCAAGCTAGCTATTGTTTATTTCCGCAAGGTATTTCCCTCTGCTGTCAGTACAATTCTAACACAAAATTTTGATGAGGGAACGACTGGCTGATAGAAAGTCTTTCAGTAAATACTTTATATAAGTTATATAGTTATATAAGTTCATGAGATGCCAAAGCAAAAGTACAAGATGACTTTACTAATAATGCAGAATATGTGTCCTTCAGTGTTCAGTCCTTCAAATTACATTCATCTCAAATCAGATATCAGACGTTATGTGCAGACACACACTATGAATAGTTTTGATAAATACTTTATAACTCTTAAGGTTAAGGTACACTTTATTGTCACTGCAGGGAAATATGTTTTTTGTTTTTGTTTGATTGATCGTGCCATTTACTTTCATTAGCACAAATACACAAAACAGACCGAGTAATACGAAAACAAAACAGTTCCAGCAAATTAATTATATGCATCATTGGCATGAGCAAGAGGAACAGGAAGAAGATGAATCTTCTAAACCCTGCACCTTTCTCGAATCGACTAAAATATCATTTAAATTATTCTCATTGTATCTCCTCCTCGACCAAGTCACCAACTGACCGTGTGAATTTTCTGCTACGGTTTACATTTCATTGACTTATTTACTTTTTTTATTTTCACAGTCTATCATTATTTTCTCCTTGTAATTTTTTTTGAATTTATAACTGTTAGTGTAATATTTAACACGTTCCAAAGCTTGACTCCATAAATCGAGACACTCTGTTGTTTCAATGTTGTTCTTGTGAAAACACTTCGGAAAAAATGTAGTGGTCTAGTGGTCTTTGTCCTCTGAAACAAAAGTTAAAAAGACTTTGCACAGCTTCTGGCACAGTTCTTTGTTTGGATGGCCACAAAACTAATACAATCTTAAAACCAACTAAACTTAAGCTGATTGGACTTAACAAATAGATTATTGGTATGTTCCCTGAATCCCTTTTTATTGCTTATTCGCATTGCTCTTTTTTGCAATAAAAATAAAGGTTTTGTGGTGCTTGGAACTTTGTTGCAGTGACTAAAATATGGGATAATAACTGTGCAATATAACATGAAGTGAAGTAAAATCGAACAGATCCTTTACTTTATATGATATAGCAACATTTTAACTTTTATCTCTTTTTATATAGTTTACATGAGCATTCAAGTTTAATTTTTCATCAAAAATTATTCCCAAAAATGATATATTTTGTTTTTTCACAATTCAAAAATAGCTTGTTTTCATTAAACCAATCTCTCGCTTTCATCATTTCTTCATTTATGCTCCCTGTAATATCTCTTGGTTACTTCAATAAAGAAAATATTACTGTCATCTGCGAATAACAAAAATTGCAGTCTGTACTCACACAGGTCATTAATAAACAAAATAAAAAATAACGGCCCTAGAACAGACCCTTGTGGAACTCCTCATTTTACCCTTTTACATTCTGAATCTTGTCCATTAAACTGTACCTATTGTTTTCTATTGATGCTGTAGCTGGTGAACCATTTGTGCGCCTGTCCCTGATTCCATGATTGTACCATTTTGATAATCAGAAGAAACTCTCTGAACCGATCTGTTTTTTGTTAGACAGTTTCACAGATTTTGCAGTATTGGCCCCCACATTAATAAAATAGGAGTTGAATTCATTAGCAATATCCTTTCCATTATTAAATACAAGGTTATTCTCTTAAAAATAATCTGGCAATTTGTTAAACTGTTTGTTAACCTTTTTTTCTTATAATAGTCCTTTTCAGCAAAAATGGTTGTTTGTTTGTTTTTATAGAAATTGAAATTAAAAAAGCCTGGTCTGAGTGGTTCACGTCGGCCTGGTCCACGTCAGACCAGTCTGGTCAGAACAGCTCAGTCCTACGGTCATTCAGTGTTTGCTCTGTTCTAAATCTAAAGTATCTGGGCTGTTTTGAACTCTGTGAATCACAAATGATAATACCTCAGGGCCGCAGAGAATGTTCAGGTTTTTAAGAGCAGGCTCAAGACCCACCTTTTTAGTTTAGCTTTTGACTAATATTTATTTATTTTATTATTTATTTATTTATTATTTACATCGGTATTTTAAATAATTTATTATTTTATATTATTTTATTTATAATTGAGGCTACTTTTGATGTATTTTACATTCAACCTTAGGTCCTAGTGTTTACTTTACTATATATTTTATCTTTATCCTCCTTTATCTGAATCCCTTTATTCATTTTAGACTCTCCAGTGTTTCCTCTGAGGGGCCCTCTGTACTGGGAGCGGTGGTCGTCTGTGGCCCCTGGGCACTGGCTCATTGGCCCCAGGGGGAGGTTTGGTCTGTGCCTGGTCTCTCCTCTGGGTTTTGAGTCTGTGTCCTCTGGCTGCAGGCGACTCTCTGCTCCTGGTGCAGACGGCTCCTCTGATGGTGCTCTCACAGCTGGTTCACCTGCATTCAGCCTCATGCCCATTATCTTATTGCATGTATGTGTGCGTGTGTGCGTGAATGTGTGTGCATGTGTGTGTGTGCGTATGTGTATGTGTTTGCATGGAAGTTTTAATATAGGGATGGTTGGGCCGGGGTGGGGGTGGGTTTGGGGAATATGTATATATGTGTATATGTATGTGAATAATATGTGAATTGGAAAGCACTTTGTGTTACAATTATTGTATGAAAAGCGCTTTATAAATAAAGTTTGATTTGATTTGATTTGATAAAAACAGGCAGGTGATCGCTGATGTCATTGATGAGACTGATTTGTACAATTGCTTCTAAATGGTTTGTGATAATAGTGTCTATGAGTGTTGCGTAAGAACTTGTGATTCTGCTTTGGTTGTAATATCGCAGGAAAGATGGCGCTTATGCTTAACGTATCTGGAACTGAGGTCACTTTTTTTTTTCTTTCTTTTTTTAAATTATCATCACATAACAAAAACAAATACTAAGACACAGACAAAGGTCCCACACAAGATGCCAAGACAGAATCCCCATCTAACACACAACAGAAAGAGAATTAAAAGCAAAAACAAACATTAAAAAAACAAACAAAAAAACTATTAATAACAAATAATTACAAAAAGCAACACCAGTCTTCCCAACATATGGCCTGGCTATATTACTAAATCATACTTAAAGTAAATAAGCATTGTGACCTATTTATTAATTAATTCATTTGCATGTCATTTAACATAAAGTTCGTTCATCCATTTTGTTTTATTTTTTCTGAGGTCACTTTACATTTGGATGGATTGAGAAAATCGATATTAAAATAAAACTTATTAAAACGTTTTTATGCTGGTTTTGTGTATCCAATACATGTTCAAGGCGATCAAGAGATACATCTACAGTCACCTTCAATAGCAACTGACATTTGTTCAACAATTTTGCACTTGAAGTTACTGTCATCATATAAAACAACCCCGCCTCCACGTTTCCAGGTGGATTTATCTGATACAGCTGGTAGTCTGCCATTTCAAAGCCGGCTTCTTTTTCACTATCAGGCCATGTTTGCGAGAGGGCTGTCACTTCAAACTGATACGCAGTTGTACCAAGATAATATTCCAATTTATTGAAATGAGCATAAACACTTATATTGAAATGAATGAATGACTCCTCTTCTGTGCAGTGTTTACACGTGTTCTAATATTATCAAACAAGTTAATGTCAGGGTCAAGGTGTGTTTCAAAATCATGCATCTTTCCTTCAGAGCAGACAGTTTTCCCCATAATTTGATATTATGAAGAGCTTGACTTTGATTCAAATAACAAAATCATGAGGAAATAGAAACCTGATGAATAGCATTATAATAGGACAGCTGTATTTCTATCACACACTCTGAAATGAAAACGCACAGAAACTCTTTTGTGACTCTCCAACCCTCCCCTTCTCACCCTGTTCCTCCCAATGCACACCACAACTCCTCCCCTTTTCCATTCATAATGTACAACTATATTACTCATGACGGAGTGTCTTTACACTCTACACTTTCCTCTCCCAAATATATCAAGTCGTGTTTCTCTGTGCTGCTTACAGTGATCAACAGTCAAAAAAAAAAACCAAAAACCTCGATAGTCATGTTGACAAGCACACACGAGAACCATGCAGGTGTCTTACCCGAGGCGCTTCACTTTTGCACAGCATGCCACTTGTCTGAGGTTGCGATGAACTTTTCTGCTTGGCTTGCCTCTTGAAATATATAGTTATTGTTTCTTTGGGTTAGCTTAACTGAAGCAGGGCACAAGAGGAAAGCCTGGAAGCCTTTCACGCGCACTTACATTACATACATCACTTTACAGCAAACTTTACGACGTTTTGCAGTGGCCTCGCTATAATCGGCCGCAAATTTGAGTTGTACCGTAGCCAAGTCAGGGGGCTTTTTCCTGGATTCTCGGAGAAGGCGCGCACTGTCAGTATTGATCTTATTCCCGCCCACTTTTGCAGTTTTTTGCACTTTTGTTGTAAACTCACTTCCATTTGACGAGAACTCCGTTAAAGCTAATGACGAACGAGGGAAAAGTCTTGCCGCTAAAATGTTACATAAAGTAGATTGATTTGTGTAGTCAAGTCAACAACGCACTGATTTCTTGGTCGGCCTGAAAACGGCTTTTTAGTCCATGTAGAACTTATTTTCTGTTGAGCTCGTCTGCCCCATGTAAACTAATACAACAGAAACAAGATGGCGGCGCGTACGGCAACTTCCGGAATAAGGTGAATACCGGAGGCAGATAACAATCACCAAACGCCGTGGCCTGCTGTCAGCGCGGGGCTCCGGTGTGTGTCCCAGCCGCGTACGCTCATCAGCTCTGGGCAGGTGTCGGCTAAGACTGGGAACCGCACGGGAAGCTGTTTTTTCAGGTATTCCAGTGCGTTTGAGTCTCCCTCTTTGAGACTGAATGCAAGAAAATTGTTCCTCCATTTCCGTAAGTTTTGTTTGTTACGCATCATTTAATAGGTTTTGCGCTGTGCTCATCATCTGCACGTATAGCTCGTTTATCATCCGTGTGTTCGGTTAAAGTCGGGTGCATGCTGTCGATACGCTTCTCCAGTCTGTTCACGCGTGCCTCCGCTTTTTCCTCGGCCTCTCTGAAATATTTTGCCATCAAGCCCTCCGTGGCTTGTACCAGGCCAGCATTGGAATCACCGACCTGTTTGCTCAAGTCGCTCGTCATGCGTTTTCTTGGCAGCCAACGCTTGCCTTGTTTCTCGCATTGACAAAAGAGTAAGAAGTTGTCCTTTGTATCTTTTAGCTGGAGGATTGGGTTGAAGGGGAAAACCAGAGGAAACCCAGAGACACAGGGAGATACATGCAAACTCCACACAGGAAGTCCTAAAAGTAGTACAGTTATGAAAAGTGACCGTGCTCTAACTTTGTGACAAGTCGAAGCCCCAAAGTTTTTACATTTAATCATCTTTTCATTGCTCCGGTCTTATCTGTATCTCTCCTCGCCGGCGCCCTATAAATCAATGTTTTCATTTGCATATTGCACATAAACGTTGCATTAATAGAATTGGAACAGCACAAACACAGGGTGATTATTGATCTATTCTTATTGATTCACTTAATGTGGTTCACTGTCGCTGGAAACACTGACCATCAGCATTTTCTGTTAAATATTATAAGTGTCTGGCTGAAGGTCACATTTTCTTATACACGTAATATAATATTCCATTACATGATCAAATAAGTTGTGTTTTTAGTGGACACTTCAGCTTGGGCTCCTCTTTATGCTGTCTCTAAGCTTTCTGTCAGCTTTTATACCTAGACTACACAGAAGTTTTAAATACAACAACCGGATATTTAGACAGACATGAAGGTGAATCTCCTTTAGTTTACTTCTAAGTGTATGGTTTTTGGGACATTTTATTAATTTAAATGTCACATAGCTTCTGTGGTGTCTTAAAAAGTCTTACATTTGCCATGGTAGGTCTTAAAAAATATTTGTGCAGGTCTTAAATTTCATTATAAAGCAATTTCTGTCAGATCTGTCGATTCCTGTTGGGGGGCACAAAGAGGTTGACTGGCTGAGAGAGTTGATTGACCGTAAACGTGATCAATCATAGGTAATAATAATAATAATAATGAAAAACTTGCCTACTTTTTTTTATTACATTTATGTGAGTAAACAACAAGAAACCTCCTGCAGTGTCTCACCTTAAAGGGCCTGTACCTGATTTTTAGTGTCGTGAAGCAGGAAAAACTGAACTGGTCCATGTTTCTGATTTTTTGCATGTTCATTCATTCATTTTCTACCGCTTATTCCCGTTAGGGGTCGCGGGTGACTGGAGCCTATCCCAGTGACTTTGGGCCTTAGGCGGGGTACACCCTGGACAGTGGCCAACTCGTCGCAGGGTTAACACAGAGAGACAGACAAGGACAGACAACCATTCACTCTCACATTCATTCACTAGGGACAATTTAGAGTTCTCAATTAACCTACACAGTCATGTCTTTGGACGGTGGGAGGAAGCCGGAAAACCCGGAGAGAACCCACGGTAACACGGGGAGGACATGCAGACTCCACCCAGAGAGATCGTGTGATGTTAGGGTGGTTCGGAATTCGAGACCACGATGTTGGGTGGTCTGGGATTCGAACCCCGATCTCCTTATTGAGAGGCAGAAGCTCTAGCCGCTCTGCCACCGTGCATTTTTTGCATGTAATAAAGTAAAATCAGTTTTGTCCCAGTACAAATATAATATAAAAGCATCTATTCAGGTGAAAATGAGACCACAACTTATACTATGTTTTGTCCAACAAGAGAAGCAGGAAGTGTGCCATTAGCATTCTAATGTTTGTTAACTTTACGCGTGAAGGTCAGTGACGCTCTGGGCTCAGAGGCTGGTGGAAAGTGCTTCTAGACTCATGGTGATGAATATTTAAAATGCTGGGACTGCATTAGGAAAGTGAGCGATACATGTGACTGATGTAAAGACTTTAACATCAACTAGTTCGGCTTTTCACGTTTCAAAACAGTAAACATCAGGTACAGGGCCTTTAAATGTTCGGGTTTCAGCATTTTTTCCTGGCTTGTTTATTGATTTGATTATATTTAAACCTAATAAATGATTAAATTATATCTTTTAAGAAGTCCTCTGAAAGATTATCAACATTGCAAAATACTATAGATTACTATGCTACAGGCTGAAGAAGTCTTAATTTTAATTTGTAGTGATCTTAATAAGATCTTAAATTTGACTTATCCACCCATACAGAACCAGATATATAATACAGAATGTTTTTAATGTATTTATCAGCAACAAAAACACCTGTAACTGAATAAATGTCAGATAAATAAGTTTAATGCCGAACTGTGGAACATTCCAGGCCCCGCAGTAACATCTGCAAAGTGAGAAGCGGGTGACAGACTCTCACCGTCTTCAGCTTCTGGTGATATAGCGATGCCACAGTGTCCCAGAGTATTAAAAACAGCCCAGTGTGCTCATGTGACCTTTCAAGTCTCTCTGATGTGAATGTGAATGATGACTGCATGTCTGCTGGACTTACTCCGCCCACACTTAAACACCAGATCACTTTTTATGACATAATCTTTTATCCTTGTCCTTTTCACACTGCGCCTCTCAGTCCCAACTCCTGACCTTTTCTCAGAGCATCGGCCTGACGTGAAAAGGCCCTGAACATGTCGACGTCACACGGCCCGTTATGGAAACTGTCACATCAAAACATTTTAATCAGGTAGAAGTTCACTCAATGCATGTCTCTCTCATTTATAGGTCTATTTGTGGTTGTGCGCCGTCCTATCCGTGCGCCCTTGTGCAGAGAGCTGAAGGTCACGCTTCTCTGCTGCTCCCACAGCTCGGAACTCTTACCAATCTGAAGTTCGTGTGAGTTGTTTCGAATTGTCCATGCTTTTAAAGGAAAAATATTATGCAAAATGTACTTATGCAAGCTTTTAACTCTGTTTTAACATGGTTTCATCACCTAAAAAATAGCTGTAGTTGCATTCAACTTTATGCAAACTAGTTTAATGAATCCTGGTATGAAAGTCCTCTCACCTTCAACCGTCATGTGTGAAGTGACTCGGGAATCTTCTTTTCTAGTTTTAAGTTCATAACTCATCGTCAAACTCGCTCTGAGCTTTTCATGATCATAGGAACTGCTAATCTAACTTGTTTGCTAACGATATTTGGAGATTTAGGGACATTTTACCTGCCGCGCAACAATGAATTTGTTCAACACTTGGACTCAGGATTTACTTATTTATCTAAACCAGAACTCAGTAACTTCAGTGACAGAGCTCCCTCTGCGGGTCTCTTGTGAACGTACACTCCCAGTAAAATGACACCAAAAGCTTTTTTTTTGCTTATTGTCACCTTCCTTTTTATTGAAATAGGGAAGTTAAATCACATATAAAAACATTTAAGGTCGCTAAATATAAAAAAGTCAGGAAAGTTGCAAAAGACGTCATAGTGCGGATTTACTGCAGCCGTTATCGTGTTTAGAGGCAGAAATGCTCAGAACAAATTTAGTGATGATTTAAGGCCTTAAAACAGAAGAAGATTCCCGGATAAGTAACGTAGGTGATCCAAAAATACGTCATAAAATCCCGGAAGTTCTGCAGGAAGTGTGTTTGACGGAGGGAGGGAGGAGGATTTTCTGATAAACATTCCTCAAAACAGTGCGAATGCAACTGAATGGTACTTCAGGTAGGTTTTGATGACGGAACATTGTTAGGACATGGTTAAAAGCTCAAAAAAGCAGAATATGTGTCCTTTAAGCTTTTACAGGAGAAAATGTCATCACTCACCATTGACTCTCGCGTTTCTTCCACTCACTGCAAACATTCCGAATGCTGCGATCACTTGCATTAACGTTGTCGACACTCTGTCCAAATCCACACAATCGCATCACGCCATAATTGGACAAATGCGATGCTACATTTACTCGTGACTCCTTGTGTATAAAAGACGTCTTGATTATCACGGATCCCACTTCCCACGTCACTTTGTTCATCCGAGCGGACACGTTGGATCCTTCACGTCGTTTCCCGTCTAAAAGCTTCTGCCTCGGTGAAAGAGGAGGAGGAGGAGGAGACGGGACGTACGGAGAGAGTGGAGCTGTCAGTGATTTGTGACAGATTTGTAAGAAGAACAAAAGAGTTAAGAAAGCAGCAGAACCTCCCGCGCCGCCTGGTACTTTAACACCACCGCTGGAACCAATTTATCACCATAATGCATTTACACAATTATACAGCGTCTGATCTGCTCGGCGCTAATTCAATCTAAATCCCCCGTGATTTATGATGGGGGGGTTGGGTGTAGTTAGGAGGAGATGGAGGAGCGGGGGAAAAGGATAAGGACTGAGATAAAAGTCAGATATGGTCACTAATTAAAGCAAGACAATACAAGTTTTCTACTGGAAGCAACTAAATTATCTAATCTACAGCTGAAGATATATTATATTTTCATTGAATCTATTGGCATCCATGGTATGTTGTAACGTTAACAGCAGTTTTCTGAAGTGCAGGTGCATTTATCCCACAGTTGGCTGGCTATAGATAGATCTTTTTTTATTGCAGACCCGTGGTCCATGGTAAAAAAAGACAAACAAACAGACAAACAATATAAAAACATAAAAAAGCAACAATATAAGGCCCCTAACCTCTCAGGGGCCACTATACCAGTGCTTCCACTGCAGCGGGTGACACTGTATTCAATTTTACACAATGATGAAATCAAAATATTTTATGAATTTCTCATACATTTATGCATCAGGTGTCCTAAAACAGCTTGCAGTGTATTGACTCTTAAAGACACAAACTGGTCCATCTGGGCTTTTTTAAACAAAAGTCTTAAAGCATCGTTGTAGGCCACTTCAGTCTCTCTAAACTGGATTATTCATAGTTCACCCACAGGTGTCCAGTGTAGAGCGAGGTGCAGTAGGCTCTAAACAAAGTCACTTCGACTCCAACAGAAGAGCAGCCAAACGTCCGGGACAGTGCATTGCCTTGTGCGTACAACATACAGCACTGACCAGACATGTCCTCATCATCTGAGACAGTCAGGATGTGCCCAAGATATTTACATCCAGTTTGATCCCAGACAATTTAAAGCCAGGCTACACCAGGGCCTTGTCCTCCTTTGTTCGACATATGATTATGACACTCTTTGCAGAACTGTATTTTCCATCATTTTGTTCTCCAAATCCAGAGCACACATTAAGCAGCTGCTGGAGACCAGCCGAGCCAGAGCTGCAGATCACCAGGTCATCAGCGCACATGAAAGGATTGACCACTGCACCTTCAGCCAAGCACCAGCTCTACACCTGTCCAGCTGTTTGCAGAGGGCATTCATCAAACAGTTAAATAAAATCTGAGACGACAAGTTCCCTTGTCTCACCCCATTGCTATAGCTTCCAGAGGCTCCAGGAACAGTTTATTGTGAGATGATTGGACAATTGACAATTTTCAGTCCAATCTCATTTACTCAAAAATTAAATAAGAAATCCAAATTCCTCTCTGTGCATTTTTTTTGTAACTAATATGTGTGCAAAATGAAAGATGAAGAAATTAAGAAATTTAAACCTGGTTCCCTGGTTCTGTCCATTTTTCAATTTTATATGTCCAAATTATGTGTAATTTTGGCCATTTTTACACATTAAATTCCTTATTTCTACATGAAAATGTGACATGATGAAAAACATGTAATATATGTTTATGTAACCGACAGGAGAAGTGTGTGCGTGTGCGTGCATGTGTGTGTGTTCTACTGTATTCTATGTGTGCAGTTTAACCACCATTAACCTTAGCATTAATACATCGAGATATAAGTTTAAGAGTAATCTAGATTCTTAAAATGTTTAACACGTTTCCCCAAACACTGAACATGCAAACCCATGATGTTTTATATTTACAAACTTTTGTTGATGTGCAATTCCAAGCTGGTTTCATTGACGTTTAACAAAAAATGGGATGAATTCAATTTGTATTCATTAATTTGAGTGTGCAAAGGAAAAACAAGCTGCAGCACATCGTGAACAAAGATCACAGGACGCCTCAGAGGCCTGGTTTTCATTTTCAGTTTTGATAGAGCGTAATGATTGGGTTTGGGATACACGCACGAGCAAAAATAAATGCAAAATAATGAAGTAAATAATATATAACCACATTCACATTATATTTAAGCATGCTCAACATCACTTACATACAACAACAGAAAAGAAAAAAAATCCATTGTTCCAATCTGTCATAACACACAGTAATCCTTGGCCTCGAGACAAACATTATTGATTTATCGACGAGTTAAAGTAATAGTATTCATGGTCATTCACCTTTAGACTCTTTAAATGGTACCGACTGAGCACATTTTGTGAAACTTCTCTTTGTCGTTCTTATTTGATTTGATTCGTTCTTATTTTTAAAGTCTTCTGAGAGTATAACTTCCTGATCTCTGGATGAAAAATCTTTGAATATCGTCTGGTTGTAAATTATTGTGTGCTTTGAACATAAATTAAATAAAGTCTGTAAATCAACAACCTTTGTGTGGCATCTACGAAGAGCTCATGAGGAAGACGGCAGTGAGCTGCACGGAGGGAATGTCAGCGAACAAACATATCTTTAAGATTTAAGGTGAGACACTACAGGTGAATAGGGAAAAATCTTAAATGTAAAAATATCAATTGTAAACTTCTCCTGTTCTCCTCACATAAATGCAAGAAGAAAAGTTTTTCATTATGTAATGTTTTCATGTAGAAATAAGGCATTTTATGTGTATAAATGGACCAAATTACACATATTTGGGACATTTAAATTAGAAAAATGGGCAGAACAGGGTTTTAGTTAGTACAGAGAGTATTTTGAATATCTTATTTAGTTTTCAAGTGAACTAGATCTAACTAAAATACAATTTTGTCCTAATTTTGTTTACTTAAAACTTTACTAAATCAGGCTCAGAATTAGATATCAACAAATCCTTTTGCACATCAAAATCTTGTTAAGTCCAAGTTTGTACAGTCTGGTGTGTGTGGGAGCTACTTTTAAATTGTGTGTGAAAGATATTTATCATTTTGTAATTTTGAATTTGTTTAGTGTATTAATACCTGTTCGTAAATATAAATTATACTTTTACACCAATCAAGTAGCCCGTTTGTGGAGATTTTTTTTTTTTTTTTATCTGTAGAAAGATATAGGAAGTATACAAATTGATGGTATCACACCAGGGAGACAAAGGTTATGCATATTTAACTCAAACTAAACTTTTTTGGACATTTTAAACAACGATCCAACAAATTAAAGGTTTTATTTTTCTTTGTCAAATAAAAAAATCTGTGACTTTGGATGAGTTTTTGCCCAGTGTACAGGATCGTCGCTTGGTCATTTCCTAGTGTGATGTCATCATTTACAAACAGGAAGTGAAATTAAAAACCTAAAAAATTGCGACTCAGATCTTAAAGGGGCGCTAGGTAGTTTGCTGGTGGAAGCTATGAAACGTTTTATGCTTCTGAAGAAGAACAAAACGACGCAATCATTAGGAGACAAGCAGCAAACCAAGTATATTTTGTGCAATAGAAGCTCCTATAAGTGGATACATGAAAGATAAGTGAGATCAAAATGTTGACCTTCCAGACAAAGAAAAATCAATTTTGTGAGAAAATCAGGCGATGGACCCCCAACTGGAAAACCTACATAATGCACCTTTAAATAAGATATCCCAAATTACCTCTTTTTAAAGGTTTTGTCTTTAAGATTACACTTTTTTATTTTTATTTTTTTTTTTATAGACATTCTACACTAAATCATCAACTACTTTTGACATCTATGCAAGAAAACCAGAGTAATACTACTGGCATTTATGGTGCATTAAATCAGTGTTTTTCAACCTTTTTTGAGTTGTGGCACACATTTTGGGTTTAAAAGCTACCACGGCACGCCACCTACCACTAAAACATTACCAAAACATACCATTTAGTTAAAAAAAATATTGTATATAATGAGGCAAATAATGTCTGTGGCACTGTCTAGTTCTTTAAATTTGGTAATGGTGATGGTTTTGCGTTCTTTTTTGGTGAAAATGTTGCTCAGGACACTCCAGAAAGGTAAATTGGTTCATTAAATGCGCATTTGTGAATCTGTGAACTCAAACTGGACATTTTCTTAAGGCGCACCTGGCAAAACCACAAGGCACACTAGTGTTCCCCGGTGCACTGGTTGAAAATCGAGGCATTAAAGGACATATTCTGACTTTTTTGACCTTTTAACCATGTTCTAATAATGTTCCGTCATCAAAAACATACCTGGAATTGCAACTGCATTCACACTGTTTTGAGGAAGTTTGAAAATCTTCAACTCTCTGGTCGTCAACAACACTTCCTGCTGAACTCCCTCGATCTGGGACGTTTGTTCAGCTCATATACGTCATTTATCCGAGAATCTTCTGCTGTTTTAAGTCCTTAAATCATCGCCGGGCTTGTTCTGAGCACTTCTGCCTCTGAACACGATCACTGCTCCTGACAGGCTGACCGTAGCGTCTCTTAAAAATGATAATATGAAAAATGCATCATATTTTTCCATTAAGGAGCCACGGGACACTGCCGAACTTTTGGAGGCGCTCTCAGTTTAATCTGGTTAACACACAAAATCAACAAGATCAGCATGAGTCGCCAATTAACCGGTCCAGCCCGAACTACAGAGGAGACGATAATGGAGTTAGCGCTCATCGTCGCACATTCTTGTCAAATAAAACATAACATCGACGCAACGTAAGAGCTCAATATGGATTTAAAATGAAAGTATAATGTCATAACAACGATAAATAAAGACAAAATAATGACAGAAGGACACTTAAAGCTGGGGTACCTGACTTTTTTTTGTGCATGATTAAAAAAATGTTGTTTCCCCCAAAAAGTATATTGTAAAAGCAAAACATTGTGACAGAAATTAGACCTCTGCACAATGTCTGCATCTGATAATTAAGTATTTTATGTCTTGTTAACCAGGAAGTAGGAGCAGGAAGCAGGGCTGTGATTGGCTGTGCTTGGGGAGGTAGCTTGAGTTTCACTTTATTGTCTGAGAAAAACTGTTCTAAAGATGAGCCTGCACCTGAAAATGAATGCCTGTAGATATTAACAGTGTGGCAAAGAGTTTATGAGCGCTAGAAACTAGTCAGACACCTGTGTAAATTTGGTACCCAAGCTTTAAAACAAAGGGTTACAAAAGATGACTGACCTCTTTCAAAAATGAGACTTGGAAAAAGAAGCCACGACCCCTGAATGTATACAAGTGCACCAACGATTTGACGGCGGTCTGGTGATGATTTACAGACTTAAAGGAAAAATATTAGGCTTTTAAAAATTTTTTATAGCCTTAAAACATGCTCATAAGTACCTTTAATTTGCTATCACATGTTTTGAAACAAACAAAAAGGTTTATTATTGTTTTCCTCCAGAGTCTGGAAAGGCACTTACTAAGTGCATCCAGCCAAGCTAAGCCAAGCGCTCAGCTAGATTAGCTCTATAAGCGAATGTGCTAAAGGCAATTATCAAGCTAGCACCAGCAGTTACCAGATCAGACAAAATGCTCAGAACGAGTCTGCTAATGGTTTAAGGAATTAAAACAGCAGAAGATTTTCAGATAAGTGATGTATGAAATCTGAAAATGCGTCTGAAAAAGGAAGTTCAGAAGAAAGTGTGTTTGACGCTCAGACGAGACTTTCTAATAACCATTCCTCTAAACTGAATGCTACTTCAGGTGTGTTTTTGATGATGGAACATTATTAGAACATGGTTAAAAGATCAAAAAAGTTACTGTAGCAGAATGTGTCCATTAAAAACAGTACAGGAGGTGCTGTGGGCAAGCTGCAGTGTTCTGAGTTCAAATCCAGTTCCAATCATTTGCTGAATGTCCTTTCCTTTCTCATCCCCATTTCACGCTGCACACAAAGACACACAAAGAAGAAACAAAATGCAGAAGAAGTGGCTGGAGGACCAAGACAGCACAGCAAATCAAACACCAGGTAAGCTCAACACAATAAGAAAACACACACACACACACACACACACACACACACACACACACACACACACACACACATATATATTGCTATAATATGTGATCCGGTTACATCTAAATGTTTTTCAAATTCACCAACAAGGCCTCGGCCAAAAGGTAGATTTTTGGAAACATTGACCTTTCATGTTCTATACATTTTCTACCTCTGTTTTTATATTGATGCACAGTAAGTTGTCTTTCCCGTTCAACCAGAACACTTGTTTTATACAAAAAGCCTGACACCCTCTATTGACTGTTGGGAGTGACGCAATTACAAAACTCAAATTAGCAGCAGTGCGAGATCGCGGTTTGGTAAGAATATCTTTTGAACACCAGATCTAAAAAAAAAAAAAAAGTGCCTCCAACGAGTGTATCAGTGCAGTCTGTGCATTTTAATGCATATTTTAACTCGCAAACGTTATAAATAAAATGAATGATTAATATTCCGCACCGTTGTATTTGGCGGCAAAAATAAAGCATCCGACCCGAGAAGCAGAGCACATGTATGTCTTTATCTCCCTCTGACATGTGACTTACAGCTGCTCAGGGCTGTACATGAGAGATGAGAGCCGAACAGCCCAAAGGTTCCCATCGGGCATCCATCACCTTTTACGAGCCCCCGCTGTTTGCATATTTGAGCCCCATAAGCCACATGAGTGATGGGCCGTGTAATGCACCATAATGGAGATTTATTCAGCGGCGGGCGGAGGGACTGCGTGTTCCCGGCCGCGATCCGGACGAGCCGCCAGTGAACACAACCTGATTTATTTCATTTAATTAGAGCAGCCATGTAAAGCAGCTCGCAGGGAAAGGTAAGTGTCCACACGGGCATAAATAACTGCTTTGTCTTTCACTGTTAAAGGGGAGATAGTATGTGAGGCTTTTATGAGCGTTTAGTCGTGTCATAATCTTGTTTCCTCATCTAAAATACACACTATTTTGTTTTGTTCACATGTGCTCAAGTGATGCACAATTACGGTGGCTGCACTATGGAGAGAAAATTGGTAACACTTTATAATATTATCACAGGATTTATGATCGTATAAATCATATGATCCTCAGGGAGCTGGAATTGCACCACCAACATCTGACCACTCAACCATCGATGTACATGTCGGATCAGAAGAAAACCACTCTGCCAACTGAGCCACTGATGCCTTTTTTTTTTTTTTTTTTTTTAGATAGTACTTGATAGAAAATGTGTACAGGAAGAGAAAGATAAAATAGTAAGGTTAGATCACGTTAATATTTTCAAGCAGAACTAAGTAAGTCCGTATGGTGGTTGCAGATGTATTTTCGGGCCGTTTGAAGCCCACCGTCGCCCCCTTCTGTCTCTACTCAACTTGTCCTGACGCCGACCTGAAGACAACTCTCCTGAGATACCTTGGCTCTCTTTTTTACATTTGGCGACATTAAATGTTTTTGTACGTGATTGTACTTCTTTATTTCAATAAAAAGGAAGGGAAAAACTGAAAAAATAAGATTTTTTTTTCACTTTTTACTGGTAGTGTATTTTAATTAGAGAGATGCAAGGGGAGCGTTGTTGAAATGACTTAATTCTGCTTTAAAGGACTAAATTGTAATTCTCATTACTTTGACGTTTTATGTTTAGAACGTGCTCGCATTTAAAACCACACAAGATTTTCCACATCATGTGTTCCCTCATCAGTATATGGTGGTAGCACTCCATCTACTGGCAGCAAAGGGACGCTAGCTTGCCAAGTGATCTGACGAGTCTGGTGGTGACTTGCAGACTTTAAAACAGCACAGGAGGTGCCGTGGGCAGGCTGCAGTGTTGTGAGTTCAAAAACCAGTTCCGACCATTTGCTGAATTTCCTTCCCTTTCTCATCCTCATTTCACACTTCAGTCCTCTCTTTTTTTTTTTAAGCACAAGAGACCTCCAGATCTATTCCTATCTCGTCGCAAATCTAGGAAATTTGAAACTGGGTATTTTGTGAGCTCATAAACATGATTCTTCAAACAAGTGAATGAAGCTAAAAATAACTAAAAATATGTTTTTGATGAGTTATAACATAGTTAAAAGCTAAAACAAAAAGAGTAAATTTGCTGTAGTGTGTGTTGGATAATTGGTCCTTTGTATTTGACCCTTCCTTCAGTGTCTATGGGGTTAAATCTGTTGAAAAGCAGAAGATGTTGCCGTACAGCGCCCAGGACTCATCTACGCATTTTGAGCTGGACATGGTCAGGATTTTCTCTATTTTACAGATTTTCTGATATAAACTGTTGTAGAAAAGCTTGTGTACAGTATATGCTGTATAAGCTTTGATGGTTGGAGTGGTGTCGCAGCATTTTTCTTTTTCTTCCCTAATCTTGAGATGTATTAAGATGGACCTTGAATGCAAAGATGTATCTTTGGGGCTCATTTTATGGTAGTCCTAATCCCTTCGACCTTGTGCTATTTTTATGCAAGTAGAACTGGTCCTGACTGGTTAAGCAGGTCCCCAACTTTAGAGCTTACAAGGATGTGTTATATAATTGTTCATTCTCTTTTTTTGCTTATTGGACTCATGAAGGAAAGATAATTTTTGGAGAGATCCTTTGACTTGAGCAGAGACAGAAACCATTTCAGTTCTTTATTTTTCACAGTTTGATAAGAAAATCCACAACAACACCAAGTTGGAAAAATCTTGGTTAGTAAATACTGTACATATGTACAGTATGCATTATTACACACATATTGGACGATAGTGATAGTCTTGTACTTGCCAGTGTAAGTTTTGATCTCTGGAGGTGGTTGGATAGGCAAAAACGTTAAAGCAAGCGCTACATAAACAAAACAACAGCAGGCATTCTTTTGATGTGGATAAAACACTTGTCAGCTTTAGAAATACAGGCACATTTTAAGCTAAACTCCCAACGCAATCACACAGAATTGTTCTCCTACACATTTGTGCTAGAAGGTTTGATTTGTGCGCTCCGGCGCCTCGTCCTAACCTGGCGCTGGGCTCCTGGCTGAATAATGATACGGGTAAACACCTCATTAGGCTAAAAGGCCCATAGGAACAATCAGAGCCAGGAGGAAGGCTGCACACTGCGTTTACACGATGGAGAAAAATGATGCGCTCCATATGCAGCGTTAGGAGCTGTCTGAATGTGAATATAAATAAAGATGTTAAAGGGCCACACAAGATTAACAGTCGGTTTTCATTTCATCGAAACAAGAAGTGCACGACGTTCAGAGCCCAGCGCACAAATCATCTTGGTCGGCCCGCACTGCGTACAATAATCTTCACATTACAGGCTTTTTGGGGGCCCTCACTGCAGCGCCCCCTTCTGTTTGTTACTATTTTGTTACCTGGCTTTTGATTTGCTGTGCTGCCACTTATTTTTATTTAATTTCTTCTTCGTGTGTCCCCCGTGCATATACACGACGCAGAAGTACAACGGTCTCACTGACACAAACGCAATGGCATCGTGATCGTAACTTAGCTAACTTTTATGTTTTGCCAATGTTATATTTATGTTCATGTGGTTTTGAGCGCCATATAAAGAGATTTTTACTGCTCAGTCCGGATCGTCCATTACACACGAACCAGTTCACGATGTGATTAAATGACAGCCTGTATTTCTAACTAGCATTTAAACGTTACAAACATGAACACTGCCTCTGCTGCAAACAATGACTTGTCGATTAAAGCTAGGTATTTGTGTTGTTACTGCCGCCATTGCTGTCTCTCCTGCTGAACATTCGCAGTTTTAACCCGGCGAACCGTTTGAAGCTCAGTCTTACCGGGATTTCTTTACGTTTTGCCAATATTATGTTGGTTTATGTAGTGTTTAGGGCTCTGGAGAGTGAGGTTTGACAGATACAAGCATATTCCTGATTAGATAAAATGCACATGAACACGGCACAAGTCTGAAAAACCAACTCGGCACAAGCTGCGACTGCCACAATTGACCTCACCTGCTTTGTGGATACGGAGGTAACGTCGGCTAGCTGAAGTAAAAATGGTAGGAGAAGGCTGACAAGAACAAATCTTACTAATATGTGTGACCAAACTCGCTGATTTTACTATGGTCGACATCAAAATCCCAGGCACTGAATGAAAAAAGTTGGAACGACTTCTTACCGCGGAAAACTGAGTCCTCGAGGACCACGCGGGTGCATGTCTTTACACAACAGCGAGCTCGAAACTACATTCCTTTTGAAAATGCCGGAAGAGGAAGTTACTTTGGGGACTGAAGGCCATTGTGAGTTCGTCGTTTACGTCTTAAAACAGATCAGACTGGGTGTAAATCCTGCGTTTTCATGACCGCCTTTGCCACGAACGCGGGACCATAAACACGTCGTAAGCGTCTTAAAAGTGCCACTGTCCTGACAAGAGAAAAACTACAGATCCACGGAGCAAACACATGTGGCAGGCAGTGGTGGAAGAGGAATTCAATTTTGTTCCTCAAGTAAAAGTACAGATATGAATACATAATATTACTCAAGTGAAAGTATCACATTTAAAAATCTACTTAAGTGCACGTGTTGAAGTACCTGTTTGAAAATGTACTTCAAGAGTGAAAAGTAAAAGTATTTCAAAGACCAGTTTTACACAATAAATGTTTTGGTTTTGGTAAAGAATTCTGCTTAATATTGGTCCACAAAGGTCTATTCAAAGTAATTTTCTTATTTTTGTAGAGAATATTATGTGTATTTCTTTGCTTGTTGTTGAGCTTGAACTCAAAATCTTCAGCCAGAAGAAGAGAAGAACCTTCAAACAAAATTAAAAGTACGCTCTACTTTTCAGTTCAGTTAAAAAATGCAGTAATGTAAAAAGTACAGATACTTGGTCTTAAATGTAGTGAAGTAAGAATAAAAAGTATCGTATCTACAGTAAAAATTAGTACAGATACCTAAAAATTTAACTTACGTACAGTACTTCTACTTTTGTACTTTGTTGCTTTCTACCACTGGAGGCAGGGCCGTGTTTCCTGACTTTTCATTGGTTAAACAGTGTCATGTGATTTCATACCAACCAAAACAGAAAGTTCTGGCAGTAACTTTGATGCTAACTCTCTCAGGATTTTTTTTTTTTCAAATAGACATTAAGTGGCGACAGGTGAAGAAGTTGGACATACTCCCTGTGGATTTTATCAGAGAAAACCTGTGTGATTTGGAACAATTGAGGATGTCAGACACCAGAGGAAAAGAGATGGAGGCTGATTAAGTGCGAGAGTGTGATGATTTATGTTCCATGAGCTTCAGCTTTAGTTATAAAGCAGAACTAAGTAGAGCTCCCCCTGCAGGTGGAGCTGTGAAAATACACTGTCAGTAAAAAGACGCTAAAGCTTCAGTTGTCTCCTGAAAGTTGCAAGGCTAGTTTACCGTGCAGAGACAGCAGGGGAATTCAAATGTCCTAAAAATACATTTCCAACCACCACACGGACTTACAAAGACGTTTAATAAGGTAAAACGTTACATAGTTCTGCTTTAAGAGTAAAAGTACAGTCGTGTTTGCATTTGTTGCATTATACATTTCATGTAACAGAAGTATCACCATGTGCAAATCTGTTGTGTTTGTTTGTGTGTGTCTCTCGTCGGAAAAGATGAAAACAGAAAGTTTTAAAAAGGCTTTGTGTGCGCGGAAGTGTGTAGTGTAAACAGCAAACTGTAACGGAGCATGGCCAAAGTCAGCTTTATATTTCAAACATGTCTGAATGGCTGCTACTGAGGTCTGGTCGTGTCTTTCCGTGGTCCACACTTTGTGATTCGGATATAAGTCCTGTCATAACAGCTCCGCACTACGAGACTGAAGCAGCACTGAATGTCTTCAACTAGAGATAACTGAGTGACCAGGCGCAACTGAAAAGCAGAGGAAAATCTGGCTAAAACTGTTACCTCAGCTCGAAATGAGAGAAACTGCTGTTTATTTGCCCCCAGTCTGTCAGCAAACACAAAGAATGGTACATAGGCTCTTTAATATTTAATGTCAAGCCAGTCACAACTTTTGCCTGCGATGTTTAATAAAAATGAGCTCAGGCACGCAACACAAACGATAAAAAGGCCTCAGCCGTTTGTTCTTATCTTACCCCGCACTGCTGTCTGCCTCTGAATACGTCTTGTTCCTCCTGACAAACACAATTTATACAGTAAAATATACATAACGGCGGCGTGTCAGAGGAGTAAAGCGCGTGTAAAATCATGAATGTTGAAAAGACGGGGCACTTGAAAGCTTGTGATGGATGTGGAGCCGAGCGGAGCGTATGTGCGAGCGATAAAACACGGGGACGTCTGTCATAAAGAACAGGCGGGAGAAGCGGAAAGGTTTTTGTCGGGCGCTGGTGGTGTGGTGGTAGGGGGCGCTGTGGTGGTGCTAAGGGCCCGCACTGTCAGATAAAGCACTTTTACTGCCGGTTACCTCCGCACGCCTGGATTTATGGCCCTCCGCTCGGATGTCGCTCCACATAAATCTGCCTCTGGACACACGCGCAGCCCTGGAGACACAAGCAGAGATGTCACTGAAGCCACGTGTGTTGTACGAGGAGGACGCTCTTATTGGATCGTGGTTAAAAGAGGCATTATGCTTTTGTTCTCTGATATTTAGTCATAAACACACACTTCCCCATAGTGGTTTTTCATTTAGGTGTTGTTGTTTTTTTTTGGTCAGTTTGTTCTCTCGAAATATAGGTTTTTATGTGGAGACAGCAAACAAATCTGCACCTGAAGATGTTTTATTACTTCATATAATCCACTATTACTATTATATCGGACTAGGGATGGGACAATACAATAACAATAATATCGTTTGTCGTGATAAAAAGGGAAGACAATAATCGTTTGTGCTGCATTTTGTATAATCGTGATTATCGCCAACAAAGATAATGGCCATTTTGTCACCAGATTGTGCAGAAAAAAAGCTACTTATACGCTATGTTCTCTTCTAGATAATTTTTGTTTTCACTTATAATAAAGTGCAAACATGTCAGAAGTTATTTATAATTTGAAAGTAATGTCCTTATATGTCGCATTTTCAAACTGTCAGCCATTTTAATAACTATCGTGATATTATCGTTAATCGCAATTATTTTGGCCATGATAATCGTGACATAAAATTTCAATATCGTCCCGTGCCTATATCGGACGTTGCAATTTCAAATGCAGTTTTTTTTAAAATGCCTTTTTCTCTCGTAGTGACATAAAGATCATCGCTTTAAGTTGCACCCACACACACCAAACTTTACAATCTTGGATGTAACAAGATTTTGATGAAATGGACGGAAGATTTTTTAAATTTTATTTTAATCCTAAATCTCCAGTCACCCGTGACCCCCAACGGCAACAAGCCATAGAAAATTAATAATTCTAAGCCTCATTTATTAATGTTTACAGTTCTTGTTTTTTGTTTTCTTATTAGCGCAATTTCAATTTTTAGGCCAGTTTTCAGTCAGAATTAGTATACTGAAAAACTAAATAAGACCTTAACCACTTAACCCCATAGTTTCTCCAGCAGTTTGTATTTCCATGTGAACAGTAAGCACTTTGACATGGTAATAAAAAACATGACACATTCTTCCAACAGAACTCCCTCCAAACGTACATATATTTTCCCATTCCTCATTAAAACAAAATTACCTTCTCTTTACCACTTGTAAAGTATTTGGTAGAATAGCGTTCAGATTATCGATGAAATTACATCATTTTGATATTATTCCAAAAGTTCAGATTTATAAGCTTTAATAAAAATACCATGGTCATCATTGCTTCGTTTAATTTCTTGGCTGTAATGACTTGTTATTTGTAACTATCTGTCAAAGGATTCCTTCAACATATCAAGCTTTTCATCTAATTTCCTTTTACGATCTGGTAGAACACTTTTATACTCGTTGTTATCCAGATCTTAAATCTCAGGTCGGGGCTGTTTAGTGTACAATTTTGACCATAAGCCAACCAGCTCAAGATTTTAACCTCTTTGTTTAGTTAGTATGTTTGATTAGTTCTTTTCATAAGCACAGTGACTTCCTCCAAATGACCCAGCCGTTTGTCATCTGCCACATTACTCTCTATATGTTTCCACCGAGCTTTCTAATTGTAATTCATTCACTATATTCCAACGCGTATCGTCTTCATTTGCGTCACTCCAGGTTGATGTGCGCTTCCTCTCTCACATTTCCCCCCTTCGGCCAAATGCATCCCGAGTCCTACTACGCAGCAACGAGAAGAGCCAACATGGAGCTAAACTCTAACAGTAACTGATCCAAACTATCTCCACAGCGTCCCAGCAGAGATGTCTTCAAAGTTGTGGATTTATTCAGAAAGTGCGATAAGCTTAGCACATGAAACAGATTGCAGGCAACCAGTTCCCTGATCACAAAAGTTACGAGAACAAAGTTTCATCAAATCAGAGTCACCACTATCCTGTTTTAATTTAGTGTTTGAGTGCAGTAAGCAAAAAGTGAATCTGCTGTGATTAATGAGCAAAGCTGTGCGTACCAGAAAACTACTAAATGAAATATGGTTTTACACTTTTACACACCTATTCTTTGTTTGTCAGCACAAATATACATTTATGCATATGAGACAATAATTCTTGGCCACAGCTGTTGAGGTTTAATACAGATACTGCTTGAGTCTCCTGTGTTTATGTAAGGGGCTTATCAGCAGAAAGCATCGATCCCGAGTCCCCTTTGGACGTACTTTCTGACGGAGGAACTTTCAACTTTCAACGTTCTTCATGAACCGTTAAATGCTGTGGTTGCATAAAGAGTTAATAATACATGTACAGCAGCCAACACACAAAAAACAATGGAAGCTGTCCACTGTTTTTGTCCTAAAAAGACTCGACAAAAAACACGTGCAACAAATACAAGTGGCAACAAATGTATTTCTATCATTTAGAAGTGTAGATGACGTCAGCTGAAAACATAGGACTGTGTTTCCGTGCACTGGTCCTGGCTCGTAGGGTCTGTTACGTGAGCAGCTGACGTCACTCAAACATAACTAATGTTTTCTTCATAAATAATATGTAAATTGCATCTGAATTATTCTTTTTATCCTTGTGGCAGATCGCAGTGATTCACAAAAAGATGTTTGCTAATTAAGTTTGTGTCACTGTGAGACCTGGCAAAAGCTAGCGTTATCAAAACACAACTTCTGGGTTATTGTCAGCTTTCTCTGGAAATTTTTATTCTCCTCTTTGCCCCTCCACACCACATTTTAGCATCTCTCAATGAAATACTTTTTGTTTATATAGTTAGATGCATTATGCACTGGAAATAAAATAATTACGGTCTTGTCCTTGTACTAGCTTTGTTTGGCTAAGTCTGTCGGCTCCACAAATACAATCATTGTCTTTGAAAATATGCTATTTTTTTCACAAGATCAAGTCAGCGTTTGGTAAGGAATGATTAGCTTGTCTTTATATTTGCTATTTTGTTCCCAGCTTAGTCTCTGTTCTCTCTTGTTCAATCATCTTGTGCTAAACATGACTGTGGGTCTAAAGCAGGTCAAAGCCCTCTGGAACCTGTACCTCTCATGGCCCCCTTCGGACCTCCAGTTCACTTTTGTGCAGTGGAAACACCAGGGATAACACCGCTCCGCAATATACCACTCCTACGGAAATGTGATTAAGGTCTACTACGAGAAGGCATGACCAGTGGGGCCACATGTTGTGATGCTTCATTATCTTTTTGTTTTTTTGGTCTGTAAGCTTTGAAGTTCATATGACAGGGCCTCATGATTTTTTAATTAGGACTTCATTTGGCGGGATAGAACCTGTGGTAAATATTTAGCAGTTTTTACATTTACATTTACAACGTTGTAGTTTGAGAAGAAATGTTTAAAAATGTATGTTTAAAATTACAGGAAGTAGTGCTGAGTTCTAAAATGGTATCCCTCTACCTATGTCATCAAAACCGACATTGAAATATGCAAGGACAATTTACACACTTTTGACAAATGTTTTTGAAAGTTTAAACGGTCATTCAACAAAATAAAGGTGTTATTAGGTATTATTAATTGTCAAATCATAACTTTTGTGTAATTTATATGGATTTTAGCCCTTGTTTTCAAAATGGTTGCCAGGTAACAGTTGTGGAATTACCTCTTAACACTGGAAACGAAAACTGTCAAACTGGGGACCAATGTGCAAAATGTTTATTAAAATCTTAAATACAATCATGTTTACTACGTTTTAGTGAAATGTGTAGTCTGACCTGTCATGTAGACTTTAACAGACAGGACAGTGCGGCGTGAAATGGTGATGAGAAAGGGGAAGGACACGCAGCAAAGAGTTGAACACATGACACTGCGGCCGGCTCACATGGAGTCTGGCATGTGTGCTTTCCACTCCACCACCGAGCGTCACGAATACCTCATTATCATAAAGGGGAGTGGCCTGGACGAACCCTGGAACTTAGAACACTAGCTACGTTTATATGGACACATGTAATCGGATTAAAAGCCTGATTGGAATAAAAATGATTGATGTAAACACGCCATTCGGAATATTCTGACCCGATTACACTCATTCGGATCAAAATTTCATTCCGATTGAGACGGGTGGGTTATGCCGATTGTTATTCCGATCGATGCGCATGTACACGCATGTCTGTTAGGTCAGCTAATGCGGAAGCGAGGGGAATGGCGAGCGTGAGGCAGAGCGTGAGGCACACAATACAGCTCCATATCAAAAGTAGTATTAAACAGCACGAACGGGAGGTGAAATCAACGAAGAAAAATGTTACGAGCAAGCCAAAACGTACGCAGCCATGTTTGTTTACAACGGAAGTTTGTTCTTCTTCTACTGTTTCCGGTATGTTAGCCAATTCTGCGCATGTCAAAATAATTTATTCCGATCAGATGTAAACGTGTGTCGTAATCAGATTATTTTTTTCAGGGTCCATGCACACAGTAAAATTCTAATCCGATTCATGATCAGATTAAAGACATTTTGCGCATGTAAACATGACTACTGTCCTCTCGGGATGACGGAGAAAGAAAAGTGTAAGAAAAATGTACCCGCTGGTGTTCAAAATTGGAATTTATTGGAAGTATTATTGTCTTGATTGTGTATATTCCATTTGTCTAACGTCTTACTCACTCACTCAAAACATTTATTATTACTTGTCATCTTCACAGTTACAATCGTTTCCACAGTATAGCATCAGGCATGAAAGTGCATGTTTCAACTGTCATAAATCTAAGGTCTTTGCTGCGGGTAACCACTTACAGATTTGAAAAGGGCTCATTTAAAAAGGTATTCTGTTCGAAGTCAGGGACAAAAAAGGCATGAGTAATTTCAAGCTATTATCTGGAGGTAGAGAGTTTTCTAACCTTTGTGTCTCTTTCAGAAGGATTAGAGCGTATCATTAGAAGACTATTTTAAAAAGCGACATGCTTTGGAGGCTCATCAAGCACTCGAACAGTAATATCCTTTTAATAGAGTTTGACTAACAGAGATTCATACCGAGGCCGAAGGTGCCCCGAAAGTGCTGAGTCAAAGGTCCAGTCATGAAAAGTACCAGACGCCATTGTAGCCTCTTCTGACAGAAATCCTGTGTCTACAAAAGAGGGAGAGAAATGAAGCATCAGCGCATTAAGTTTGAGAAATTTCGTTGCAAAAGTCACAAGTTGTTAAGCAGCTCTAATTAGTAAATTAACTGTGAAATTAACTGTGGGGATAATTTGGCGCATTAGGAATAAATAGGAAAATCACAAGCTTTTCAAAAATGTCTCAAGTAAAAAGGGCACAGCATGAAATCGGAGGTATTTGGGTTGAACGATTTGAGTAAAAAATATATTGGAGAAATGTTATAGTTGCAATTAGATTGGATTTTTTAAACCAGGATTCATTAACATTTTGCAGAAGACTGAAATATGAACCGCTAAACTAATCACATGCATTTCAGAACATGGTTGTACATGTATTATGCATTTTTCATATTATTAGCCTTTTAACATGCTCTTGAGTGCCTTAAATTTGTCATCTCATGTTTTGAAACCAAAAAATAGTTTATTATGGATTAAATGTGTGTGAAATGACACTGAGCATTCAGCCAGTATTTTATTGATGACAGAACATTGTTAAAACATGGTTAAAAGCTCAAAAAAGTCACTGTGTGTGTTTAAAGACAGCATATAGAGAGATAATTTTTATCAAGTACCAGTATGACATGTTCAAATGGCAACTTAAAGGGGCTGTACCTGATTTTTACTGTTTTAAAATGTGAAAAACAGAACTAGTTTATGTACCTAATTTTTTTGAGCGTTTTATATGACGATAGAAGCAGGAAGTGCACTGTTAGCATGCTAATGTTTGTTAGCTCTGCCTGTGAAGGTATGTGATGCTTTGGCCTCAGAGACTGGTCAAAAATGCTTATAAACTCACTGCATTATATATGTGAGTGATACATGTGACTGATGTAAAGCCTTCAAAGAATGTATCTACTGACAGCATCCATTATTTTATAGCTGTGAGGCATTCCTCATCAGGATTTGTGTTAGTGTGCCATCTACTAGAAACAGAGTACCATGGGGAAATAAACAAAAGCAAATTTGCACCAACATGCTAATGCATGTTGTAATGAATGTGTCTGGTGAGGATTTATGGACAACAGGAGACTTCCAAATCTACCTTCCGAAAGTTAGAACGGAGTGTTTTCTGGGGCTCAGAGGGAAAGGATTCACAAAACAAGACTCAATGAAACAAGCATGAGTGAATTCCAGGTATATTTTTGAAGGTACAATGTAATCACATGGCCTTTGACCCTGATGGAAGCCTAGCGGTGGCTGGAGCTATGGGTGGCCACAGTGTTGGGCGGGGCCTGGTTCAGGAGTGCAGTTCCAGGTCCAGGGACGAGGCAGGTGTCCAGGGGGTTGTGGGTGGGAGGACTGGTCGTTCCGGTGGTGGAGGTTTGGTTCCCGGGGGCCGTGCAGCTGTTCAGAGGGTTGTTGAGGGTGATGTTAAAGGTGCCCTTCAGGACAGTGTTGAGCAGACCCGGGCTCAGCTGTGGAGACACAAAATCTGGAGTCAAATGGAGCGTCAAACTCAAGCCATTCACATGTGTATTCCATTAAAGGTTTGGAGTACATTTATGTGTATTTGTGTATATTATTGGTTAGCTGATTAACTAACTAAACACTTAACAGAGTGATACATTGCCCGGTTAGCTGGCACGTATTATTTTTTGCCTTGTTTACTATGTATACACAACGGCGCAACCAGAATGCACCCAAGCGATCACCCTCGTGTAACTGTGATGTCTGAGTGAAAAAAGGTTTTCTGCAGTATTTATGACTCTTGCATGGTATATTTAACTTGGATTTCACGTTGGATAAAGCAGACAGCTTTTTGATTGAGATGGAAAACATATGGATCTTTTACTTTCTAAAGTAAGCAGCTAACGATAGCGACTTTACAAGGTGACTCTTGAAAAAAAGAGTGCTTTATTCATAATCTCCACAGCAGTGTGTATATAGGAGTTTTCATTCCACTGTGCTGTGCTCAATTCAAAGACCTATTGCTGTCGCTGCTCTGCATTCACTGACATAATGCACTGAGGTCTGTTATGACAAAAAAAGCATTGTGTTAACACAACCGGTTATTATTTCATCTGCGTTTGTTCATCTACGGGACAACCCTCCACCAGAATGTTACTTCATGCACCTTAACTTTCATCCATTCAAAGAAGTGATAAACACATGGATAAAGATTGGTCCTTGCACATCGGCTGCGCCCATTATCGAATATTAAATAAATGCAATCTTAGTCTGAAAATTGTTGATTGTTATCCGAAAAGACATTTTTAAACAAAGACAGCTGCATTATTAAATCAAAATGTAAAAAAAAAGAGAACACATTGACACTTGTAAACATTCTCTAATTTCAACCTTTATCTGGCATGTTTTAAAAATCTAAGGGCCTCATTTATCAAATGTTTGCACACAAGCAAATAAGTGTACAATAGAAAAACTGGTTTGACTCATCGACTAATGTAACTACACACTGATCCAGTGAAGCTTGATCTTTGATTAAGCACATGCAGATGGTTCAGGTGTGAGTTACTTTATGGAACGATTCAAATGTACGTGTCCTCTCCACTCTATAAACAATCAGGAGTGAGTAAATAAAGCCAGTGAACAAACACAGAGGGGCCGGTGTGAGCGCTGCAGACAGGTTACAGGTCACTGATCTCACCACTTTAAAACCAACAGTCTGTTATGCAAAGAGAAAGGCCTTTATTTGCTGCATGTTTTGGAGGTAGGGGACAGCGGTTATCTATTTATGGATCTTTGTTTCTCTTTGTGGTGATGCAACGTGGATTTAAAGTCTATAAACCGTCACAAAGGTGCATAAAGTCACTACAAAGAAAAAATAAATTCCATATTAAGCAAGAAATCCATTGTTTGAGAGCATAACACCTTTTTTCTGTTCTGCAGTGTGACAAACCTTTGTAGCTAAATGTTTAAAAAGCAAACATTTGTTTGTTTTTTTGTCTTTTAAAGCGCTTTATTTTAAAATGATTCTGTGTGTCTTTTTGTGTTTTGTGATTTTAATGCACCTTTTCCTGTTATGTAAAGCACTTTGAATTGCCCTGTGTACGAATTGTGCTCTACAAATAAACTTGCCTTGCCTTGCCTTGCCTTGCCTTGCCTATAATGTTAATGAATTATACATAATGGTCCCATTTTAGAGAAGATTTTTTTTTACATTCTGACATTTATTTTTCTGTATAACTGCAGCTGCTACACCGCAGGACATCAGACAGGTGCACATTGAGTGTTTTTCAGAAAAGTAAGATTTTTCTAAACTAAGAATAAGATAATTATTTCTTTTGACCTGGAGCTTAAAAGCCTGGACCCCAGAACTTGTCCTGGAGCAGACATGGCTCCAGGGTTTCAGGGACTGGTTTCAGTGTAAAAGAGTGTTTCACTGTTAAAATATGTGGTTTCCCATTTGTGTCACACAGAGGACACCTTTTGGATTATAGCATAAAACCTATTTTATTTGTAATTGTTGATTAAAGTGGGGGTAACGGGTGGCATTTCTCAACATGTTTATTCATCAATCAATCAAAATGTATCTGTAGAGCACAATTTTTATAAAAGGTAAGTGTTTTACACTCATAAAAACACATTAGAATCCCCATACACTCACAAGACAGAGATTACAGCATAAATAATTAAATTAAAATGTATGTAAAATAGCAAAATGCAGAAAATATTCCCTCAAGCTAAACAGAACCATTTTAAGCCTAGATTTAAATACTGTCTCTGACACTCATTCTAGAGAAGTTAGTCACACCACAGGACATACATACTGTTTTTGCTCAAACTACAAACAAATGAAACACAACATCAGGCTAAATCCATGTACAATATAATTATATATACAGTATATATGTTTGTATGTATCCATTAAACCAGCAAGGTTCCACTGAGATACACAGCAAGGTTCCACTGAGATACAATATCTCTTTTCAGGGAGTCCTGGTCAAGATGAGCAGCAGGATATAATACAAAGACAGACAGAAACATGAACGCCCATGCACACACATGCACAATGAATTATAACTGGAGCTATATTAAAAGCATTCACATGGTTCTACTCGGTGTGTTTTTTAAAAGATGTTTAAACGGACCAATAGTGGCCAACAGTAGTGAGGCTGTGAGGATTCCTGCAATAGATTCCACTCATGTGGTGCACTAAAAGCACAGAGCTCAGATCGAGCACTTGGCTCCTTCAAAAGAATCTTGTCTGAAGATCTTGTATTGTGCTAACAAATTATTATCAATATGAGACATTATAGTGCCGTGTTGAATTTAATTGGAAATGTAATTATATGTTGTTAAATTATATTCTTTAGCTGGTCATTTCAACTGAAAAAAGTCAATCTATGTATTTATTTATTTGGCATGAATGTGTACATGAGTGTACATGAATATGAATGAGCATTTCTGAAATGCCACAGCCACTTTTTAGTAGATAAAAGTGCCTTAGCCATGTAGGTTTACTCTATTTGCTCAGTGTTGTGATAGGTTTAAGGCCATTGTAATAGTTATTTATCTAAGGTTCTCTTATCTTATTGTATAAAACACTTCTCTGTAGATTAAACATGGAGACAGCATAAACTCCTCTTTTTGCCCCGTACTTCAGAGGTTGACCTTAACTTCACCTCAGACAAACGCCAGGAGCAGAGGCGCTGTATCCGACTCCTCTCCTCCAGATCACCCTGGTGTCGGCGCATCAGCATGCCACAGACGCACGCAGGATTTAGGCTCGTCGGCGGGGCACTCACATCTCCCTATTGATCCTAATGGGAACGGGGTTGGGGGTTCAACTCCGGGTCGGCGTCGGGGTTGCCCGTGAGGTCGGCGGGATGAGGAGGAACCCTTGGAAGTGGCGACGGCAGCGGAATGCCAACGATGGGGGAGATTATGGGATGTTCCCCCGGGTCGGCGAGGGCAGAGCGCAGGACGAGATAACAGGGTTTGTGTAAGACGTTAGCATAGAGATGTGTTAGCTTTAAGGCACGTTAGCTTTCCCACGGCACACACTTTATATGACATTTAAGAGAACTGCTAACAGACACATGGACTGATTGTTCTCTTAGAGCTTTACTGACTGGAAAGTAATGCTGTTATTTTATTTCCTGTATATATTTAAAGGACACATTATGCATTCATTGTATTGTTATTGATAAGCCTTTTTCGTGCAGTTGATAGATCTCCACAGGGGGAGGAGCCTATTTTCAGGTGACATCATATACATTTATCAGGGAATGTAAATACATTTGTCGACACTTGTACTCTTGCACATTTCTTGTTAATTATGTTTTTTGTCTCAGTCTTTTTTGAGGCGAAAACAGTGTGACGTGCTATCATCTTTTGCAACAATGACCAGAGATATAAATGGAGAGTTGCATTCATAAAAATATTTGCTTTTTATGTGATATTCTCAAAGATATTCTTCATGACAGCTTAAAACATAAACCGTTATTTTCAGGTAATTGCTAAATCAGGGCCCCTGTCTTATTAAAATTATTCAGGGTTCGTACACTTTTTCAAAGATCACATTCATGTAGTTTTCATGCACCTCAAGTCTTTTTCAGCAACTTTATATATTAACTCAGATCTAACGTGGCACCATTTATTTGCATTCAACTGTAGTATTACAGAGCAGTGATAATTTTGAAGGGTCACAGCTAATGTTATTACACCATCAAAATGCAAAGGATACAGATTGTCAACTTTCAAATTCAAGCATTTTCAAAGATTTCAAGCACGTGTAGATAGACTAAAGCAATAAAATCAGAGCAATTCACCTTGTCGTGGGCGCTGCCATCTTTTTTCCATTGTATTAGTTTACAAAGGGCAGACGAGGCCAACGGAAAATAAGTTACACGGACTAAAAAGCCGGCCGCCCAGGAAATCGGTGCATTGCTGATTTGGTGTTGCTTGTGTACATGAAACATTTTACTCAAATGAATCTACTTTATATAAAATTTCAGCGGTGAGACTTTTCCCCCGTTTAACACAGCTCTTGTCAAACGGAAGTGCGTTTACAACAGAAGTGTGTATCTGTGGCAAAAAGAGGCAAAAGTGGGCGGGGCGGAATAAGGTGAATAGGAATCAGTATAATAGGAATCAGTACAATATAAGGTATGTGCAATAGGATTCAGTGCAATATAGGGGTATTTGCATTATTAATCAGTGCAATATAGGGTATGTGCAATAGGATTCAGTGCAATATAGGGGTATTTGCATTATTAATCAGTGCAATATAGGGTATGTGCAATAGGATTCAGTGCAATATAGGGGTATGTGCAATAGGATTCAGTGCAATATAGGGGTATTTGCATTATTAATCAGTGCAATATAGGGTATGTGCAATAGGATTCAGTGCAAATAGGGTATGTGCAATAGGAATCAGTGCAAATAGGGTATGTGCAATAGGAATCAGTGCAAATAGGGGTATGTGCAATAGGAATCAGTGCAAATAGGGTATGTACAATAGGAATCAGTGCAATGTATGGTATGTGCAACAGGAATCAGTGTTATGTAGGAGTATGTGCAATAGGAATCAGTGCAAATAGGGGTATGTGCAATAGGAATCAGTGCAAATAGGGGTATTTGCAATAGGAATCTGTCAAATATAGGTTATGTGCAATAGAAATCAGTGCAATAAAGGGTATGTGCAATAGGAATCAGTGCAAATAGGGGTATGTGCAATAGGAATCAGTCCAATATAGGGTATGTGCAATAGGAATCAGTGCAATAAAGGGTATGTGCAATAGAAATCAGTGCAATATAGGGGTATGGGCAATAGAAATCAGTCCAATATAGGGTATGTGCAATAGAAATCAGTGCAATATAGGGTATGTGCAATAGGAATCAGTGCAACAGGACTTCCTGCTATGAGGGGTATGTGCAATGGGACTCATGAAAACAGATGAATTGGGTTCTAATAGTTTTCTGTCACTTTCTGTTTATTTATTGTTGAATGTTTGTGCTAACATAATACTGTCCTTGTTTGCCTGTTGTCCAGCTGTAGTCTGTGTAAATCTTCTGTGTTTTGTCTTTCAGTAACATCAACCTGCTGGGGGCTGCAGATGGGAAGGCAATACCGTGTCATATTTAAAATGTTCATCAATATGCATTGTCCCCCCTTTTCCTTCAAAAAACAAAACAAAACACTGGCAGATTAATTAACTAAACAACTAAAGGCGTTTAACTACACGACCAAAGGCCCTATACTCGATTCTCCAAATCAACAATTGCAATATTATGCAGCGTCTGATATCACTGAACTCTTTCCAGACAGACAAAACCCCAGATGAACAGAAGATACAGTCCACTGCTCTGTGTGTTGGATGTTAAGTTCATAAGTTCACATTTGTACTGAGCCCTGGTGAATGAAAGGTCCAGAAGTGTCCTGCACTGTCCCCGAGGCTAGACCTGGGGACTCTGCCGCTTTATGCTAATGCACTGAGCCACTGTGGAGCTGGAGCCAGGGATAAAGCTCTGCCCTAGGGACCTGCACCAACTCAATTTATCCCACTGCAATAAACTCAAACCAACTTCCACACATGAATATTATTAGAGGAAATATTCAACTTTTCTGTGGCTTTTTAAATTAGTTTTTGTCACCTTTGCATAAGGCAGCTTAGTTATGGAAAAAGTTATAATCAAAGAACTGAAATGATGATTATTTGTGAAAAGTTAACCTGCAGAAGAATAATAAGACTTGGCGAAATTGACAAAAATTGGTGTTTCAGCGTGACATAAAGAGCCATGACCAGAGCACAGTGGAGCTAAGTGACCTACAGGATGTTGATGTGAATTATAACGGGACACGTGAAGACCAGGGACGGAGACAGAGACAACAGAAAAGTCTTCCTGCCTCAGCATTAACCCTACACCTTTGAGTCCTGCTCGTGTTTACACAGTGTAACAAGCAAATTGAGAGATGTGTTTGGGCCTATCCCACTGAAATCAAATTCTGTTGTACATCACTTAAGATGTTTTACAATGTAGTTTTAGTCATAATGTAGCCAACCCTTTGGTGCAAATGTATTCAGATTAGATTAAATACCGGCTCATGCAAGTAAACCAAGCCAAAATAAGTCACAATATTGACAAAAATTAATGTCTTGATATCTTTTGGATATCTCAGCCCTGCGATGAGTTGGCCACTGTCCAGGGTGTACCCCGCCTAAGGCCCAAAGTCACTGGGATAGGCTCCAGTCACCCGCGACCCCTAACGGGAATAAGCGATAGAAAATGAATGAATGAATGAATGAATGAATGAATTAATGAATTAATGAATTAATTAATCTTTTGGAGTATTTTGATAACGATTTGCGAACGATATTATGTCAATCCAACAGAAATGTGTTAAACATGTCCTTAAACATATACGTTTGAGTTTATTTACAGACGAAGGTAAAATGTCTATCAGATGTATTACAAAATTGCAGAAATATCACCTATACCCTTAATTGAAAAGTTACAATATAACTATTTTTCATTTGTGTTTTTAATCAGCTCTTTTCGATGTATTGCCCAGTTTTAATCTCAATATTTTGACAACTATCCTGATGTCAATAACGAGATGGTATTATATCTGTAAATGCCTTAGTTCAGGTGTAATGTGGACTGTTAAAATAACCACAAAAATGCTGAAACATCACATTGTTTTCCTTTCCTTTCCTGTTAATTTGGCAGTTTTTATTCCAGACAAAACTTTAATTTGGGATATCTGTAAAGTAACAATTGTAATATCACACATTTTTCATAATATCTCCCACCTCCAAACATTATTAGTAATGTTTTGTGTCTCATGTGATAAAAGGTCAGGTCAGGTCAGACTGAACTCTCACATACTGTAGTTCATTCAGTGCAGAATTGCTTTTTCAATTGCACCTTTTTTGTAACTGATTGGAGCAATAATTGTAACCATGTTTTCAATCTGATTACTTGCACGGCCCTATTTACACACAATATTAATTATGAGATTATTAAATCTCGAGTAAACAAGTCAACCTGGCAAGTGAACAACCTTCAACATGTCTTCTGCTTCTCCGTGTGTGGGTAGAACCATAAACATTCATAGTTTACAGGAAAAATATTATGCATTTTTTACTTTATTAGCTTTAAACATACAACTGAGTATCTTAAGTTTGGCATCTCATGTTTTAGAACTAAAAAACGAAATGAACGTCTAAATCTCTGCTGTTTCCCGTGGCACTGAGCTATGGCACCATCTACTGGCTGCATAGAGCTTGCACAGGTGAAATACAAACTACTGGAGCGGTCATCGAGAAATGCTAATTAACCACGCAGTTTTAGTGATCGTTATTAGACGGCAGAAATGCGCAGAACAAGTCTGACAATTAAATATGGACTTTAAAACCAGTGCAGAAGATTCTCGGAGCCATGTCACTTATCAAAAATAAACGTCACTCGTCAAGAAACTTAAGAATGGAGTGTTTTTGACGGCCGGAGGGAGATGGTTTTCTAACCAGGATTCATCAAACTAGCATGAATGAAGCTAAATGCAACTCAAGGTATGTTTTGGATGACGGACAATGTTAAAACAGGGTTAACGCCTCAAGAAAGTCACTATAGCAGAATATGTGTCTTTTAAAACAAAATCTTCAAAAGTTTAGTGCTGATATTTGAGTGCGACTCCTCAGGACCGTTAAGAACACCCGGAGGGCTGGAGCTTATTGTTCTGGTGGCCTGTTAAGACTTTGTTTGCTGTCATCTTACTGGAGCTACACATCCTACATAACCCTTATTATGATATAACAACAAAACACTCAACAATAACTTCTAACTGTGGTTGAAACAAGTTCATCGATTCGTCACAACTAATCGATTATTGAGATAATCGCCAACTAATTTATCAATCGGATCTATACACAGACTCCAAAACATGCCATGAGCTGACAGAAGAGGTTTATGACTCAGACAATGTAAGAATTACTACATAAATTGATTAGTAAAATAGTAATTAATTGCAGCCCTACTTATACTGAGGCTTTGACCTGAATGTGTGCGATGGGTTGGTGCCGGCCCAAACCCTCTTGATTATTCATAACATTTTTGACGCGCTGTGTTCCTGGTCCTACGTCCAAAAGTCACCTCACGTCAAAGTGATGGACCACAAGTGCTGTGATGGCTTGATCCACACAGACTATATGGTAAACTTATTAAAACAACTTAGAACTGCAGAGCTTTGGGACAGAAATGTTTGCACAGGAGCCTTAATGTGATTTATTCAGTGTCTATGGGAAGAACATCAGTGTGCTTTGGCCCCAGAACGTTCAAACCCCAGAAGAGCTTGTGATGAGGGCTGTGACTGATCCAGAGAGAGGGGTTTCCTGTGTAGTTCTTGAAAGTAAAAGCTGCGTGTCCTTGTCAGAAAAAGTGTGATGTTACTGAAGTGAGAGCTGGTCCTGTCCCACTCACACGCAGGTCCCAAAGGAGAGGAGCGTGTCACATGTAAAGCACTCGTCATCACTGTATGCAATGCAGTCTACATCGCAGCATTTAATTAAAACAGGGTCATTAGTTTGATGTGCTTTCAGTCGCTATAATACAGTATGAAATATGTCCATTCTAATGCTTATGAATATCAAATAGGTAAAGCATATACAAATGTGCACTTCTGCACGTTTGTATAAACGACACAAGCGCTAAATGGATATTTTCAGTTACTCGCACTATAAACTGAAGGTGATGTGACGGAAAACTGGTATCACTGCAAACAAACATGTTCAGGTTTCAGTTTCCTCTTAATAGGTGCAATTTTGAGTACTGTTCACCATTCAAAAGATAGAATATTATGTGTTGAAATGCTAATTGCCACAACAACCAATGTTTTTCTCTGTGGTCATGTCAAGAAAGACTGTGTCACTTAGGTCCTCCGGTTTGCCGCTCAAAAAGCACTGATTTTTTACGGACTTAAAAACACAAACCTTTTGTAGCGGTCCACATGTATCGCTCATTTACTTCATTTACTTAATGCATTCTGAGCATCCTAAATATTCACAGTGATGAGTTTACACCTTGACATGACTTATATAACAGTTTCCTACCCTGGGGAAGCTCAGCTCGACAGTAAAAACAAACAGCACGTGTGTCAAGATCGCCGGGGCAGATCAACTTGATGGGTATGGCAACTGGACAGGACACCAGTATCCAACCAGGACAAGTCTGAACAAAGCCAATATGCACACATTCTTTCTGCTCCATCTCCACCGCAGCAGCAGAACCATCAGCCTCCTCAGCCAGTCAGAGCCATGTTCACATTCATTTAAGACAATTCTACAAACTATAACTATAATGTTTTCTGCTGTCATTTCTGCCCAGATTATAGTCTACAGGGCACATTTAGCTGAATGCAGACGTCTTATAGAATCAGAAAGATTCACTACCATTGTCAGTAAACACAATTTACCAACAATGCATGTGCAAAACATGAGGTCCCAAATTAAAAGTACTACAGAGCATGTTTAAGGCTGATAACAATACAAGAAAATGCATATCTGTCCTTTAAATCGATTTCATTTTCTACCGGTTTGGGGTCACAGTTGACTGGAGCCTATCCCAGTGACCTTGGGCCTTTGGACTTTGGGCACACACAAAGTAACTCGTTGCAGGGCTAATCACCTTTAAATTAATCTTAATCCTAAATTAAATATTGTTTGCTATATCACGTGCAGCAATTAATATTTAGATGAATAAATGGGACAGGAACGAGGTGTGAAGTGACCAGTTTGCATGCATAATTAATGTCCGTGCATTTACGCATAAAAAGGCATTGTACCATTGTGATTGCATTGCCTATTAAAATACAACAGAGAGCAAACTGGCAGAGATAAACATACCGTTTAGAACAATACTTTCAAACTTTTTATAGTTGTGGCACACTTTTTGGCTGAAAATATACCAAGACACACCACCAGCTAAAACATGACATCAGACCTTTTATGTAAAAAAGGAAAAAAAAAGTGGTATAATGTGGCGAATAATGTCGGTGCCGCTGTCTGGTTCTTTACATTTGGCAATTGTGATTGTTTTGCTTTCTTTTCAGTACATAAATATGTTCAAGACACACACCTGGTATTACCCCAAGGCAAGTTAAAATTCCTTGTTTCCCATTCTATTGGACTTAACCAGTGTCAGTCCTGACTTATTCTTGGCTTACAAGTTTTGTCCCAGTTGAAACCTGGTTTAGTTCTGATTTAATACCAGTTTGATGTTGTCTCTTAGTTCTCTTTGGACCTGGTTTAATAGTTGTATGCCTATAGTCCCAGGAGCTAAAGTTCTGTTTTCTATTTTTACAATTCATTCAAGTAAAAGGAAAAAGGTTCATAAATGAGCCTAGTATTTGTTTTGTCCTTCGAATCATAATGAAAAATCTGATGAGCTTCTCCTGTTTGAAAGACCACCAGCCGCCCTAACATGATTGTAGCCTAATAGACTGACTCCATTCTGCACTTTTCATGTCTGTCTGGTGCTGTGTTTAAAGAATCTGAGGAGTACATCAGTCCCACTTGTTCGTTGTACAGTCTAAGTGCTGCATTAGACCCGCCATCTCCGCTTGCGACCGCGGGCCCTAAGAACACATTAACGCTAGGAGTTTAACGATAGCCTCTTCACAGCCTCCACACGCTGCCGTATGCTCCTTTTGAAGTGTTTTATCCAGAGACGTTCCTTATGGCGTCTGGGTCCTGTTTTTCTGTTCAGAGTCACATATTGCCGGCTGCACTTCCACAGAGCTACTTGTATCATTAGCGGCCATATTCTGCAAAATGGACTGCACTTGTAATGTAATCAACATCTGAGATTGCTCCCAGGGTATAAATACAGTTATGTAACAATCTGCGCAGTTATTAATCTTTTTTTTTTTCTTGTTCTTTTTTTCTCTTCTTTTTACAATATTATTTCAGCCACATAAGCAACATGCATGCCTGATACATCTGAGGTGGTCTGTAACCATCTCCAGTTTATGCTCTATGGTCAATCTAAAGAAGAAGGAGGATCTTGGAGCAGGCTTTTTAATGCCACATTTGTAGATTTTAAATGCCATAATCAATGTCAAAACGAGACGATTTACACTTTTATCATGTCAAAACTACTGGCTTGTAACCATTCCATTGGGCAGCAGATTGAGCAGAATAAAATAAATTACCATGTAATATTCAAAAAGCTAATTTACATGAACGCTAAACGATGGAAATGTATGTTTATATTTTTTCTTCTGATAGACAAATAATTTGTTTTTTAGATGTAATGCCTGGAGATTGAATTGAATGATTTTTAATGCATTTTAAGGCCAAAATCCGTTTAATGACTTTTAATGATTTTTAACGCCTCATGGAAACCCTGTGGAAGCCTTTCTCCTCTTCCATTGTGGCCGTCTAAAAGTAAAACTGTGTCCACCTGTGTAAAGTGTGTTAAGAACAAGAAGGAAGGCACAAAGAGTCAGCACGTATGCAAGTGCGCTTGCTCACGGGCGCTGAAGTGAAGCGTGGTTGAGAAATTTCATGACTACTTCTACGCAGCCGGTATTACGGTTCTCACAGACAGTAACCAGTTGACGTTCATGATGTACATCATCACCTCTGCATGACTGCGTGCCACCAGCAGTTGTCCCACCTCTGTGCCTCCAGCCCATCACAGCTGTCTTTACTGACACCTGCAGCTGTATTTTACTGTGTACCCATTACTTTCAACTGGCTTCAGCAGTGCTCAGACCCTACGATTCACAACAAATATCAAACATGTCTGAAATCCTTGTTACTGTACCATCAGCCATCGTGTGCTCATCGTGAGCAGGTAATAGCCGCTCATAGCCCCCTGCACACAGCACCACACGCACCACACACAGAGCTGAACCTCCTCCTGATTTTAAAACTGTTGTGCGACTTAAATTTGTATCTAAATTGCACAGTGGCAAAGCGCTTCCTGTTCACTCTACAAAACATAAGAGGTCCTATTTCTGGCAGCTGAGAGAGCCTTTTCAGAGTCCGACAGCTTCAGAGCATCACTACTGTGCACACACAGCACGAGAAAGACTCGACTGGAGTGCTGAATACAGTACACTGCTCAAGTCTAGGCTCAAAATAGTTATTTTTAGCTGTTAATGACAGATTTTACCTGCACTCATCTCTTTTATTTACAATTTTACAACAATAATTCATGTTTATATTGTGATATGAATGCATTTTTTCCTGTTCTGTAAAGCACTTTGAATATTTTTGTGCACGTGTTCTCTACAAACATACTTTCTGATTTGATGATCCCCTATTAAGCTGCATTAATTTAAGCTTATCCTCCCTAGTCCCCTTTATATAATGTACAAGATACAACATACACAAATGAGGACGCTGTGAGTACTTTTGGAAGCCCCGGGCCTGGTCCCGGTTTAAATTCAGGTTTAGTCGGGTATTAGATTGGATACACACTTCTCCCATCTTTAGTCAAGCAGTCGTTCAATTCGAAACAAATTGAGCAGAGAAAGTGGCCTTGAGAGAGACACAGCGGCCCAGTCTCCAGTTACACCAGCAGAGAAAAAGTCCTTCTTGAAACTACAGCAGCGGAGCTCGGATTTTTCTCACAAATCAATGTTGTTCTGCACAGTTCAAGGTCAATGAGAGGAATCCAATAGGTTCACTGCACCAGATAATGGCTTCTCGCACAGACACAGACCTCATTCACACATGGAGTGAATGAGCCCTTACAGAGGCATTGTGGGTAAGTGGAAATGAAATATATACGTTCTAATATAATATATTTTTAAAAATCCATAATTTTCTTTCATAAACATTAATAAGACTTTAAACTGCAGGCATTTAATACAAGAATATGTCAAATTAGTGAAATCCACACACAAAAAAAATAGCTTTTGCTGACAGGACTGGCTGCAGACTGAAGTTGATAATTGACTATTTGAAATGATTGGATCCTGATTTGATTAAAATGTGATCGTGGTGAGATGGGGTTTACCTGGTAAGTGCCAGGGCCGGGCCCGGAGCTGAGAGGGACTTTGAAGCGCTCTTCTTTGGACACGGTGAGAGCCTTCTGAGGGAGCGGCTTCACTTGGGGGCTGTACTGGCCTGGACCTGGGGATGTCAGCACAACAAGTTTTATTACTGATCGTGAGGTTTCTCCTTGTTTTTCAGAATGATGATAAATCTGGCTTAACATTTAATTAAATCTGTTCAGTGGTCAAAAGTCAAACGAAATACTCGAATATTGTGCTAAATTAGGTTTCAACCATGTTATGTTTTGTCTTCATCTCAGCCTGAGCAATTTCACTGGGAGGGTGATTACAGCTCCAATCAATCTTAAAGAAAAAAAACAACAACAAATAATTTTATTTAAATTGTGAATAATTGAGCACTTGTTCCGCCTCACTAAACCTGAAGCAAAACCACTTGTCTAATCTACAGTGGCCCCACTAAGCAGAGTAGGACTTTGACGCTAAATGTTGAGGTGAACAGAGGGTATTCTTGGGGTGTGTGAGGTTGACTCTGCCCTGTCCCAGCTCAGGTCGACCCGAGGCAGAGCCGACAGGGCGATGCTTAATAAGGGAGAGCCTGTGCCGCTTGTGTGTAAGCTGCTTCTCAGAGAAACCAAGGAGCCAAAAAAAAAAGAAAAGACTGGATCTCAGCAGTGTTTGAAGTCCAGAAGATTCTGCTGTATGCAAGATTTTTCATATTTTCCATTTTATTCTATGAAGATAGACCTCATTTGAGTGGAGCTGGGGTTGTTATTGTTCCATTATAACTAAACTATTTAGCTAAAACAAAAACAAAAAACTCTTCATTATTTTACTCATTACAGTCAATAGAGTAAATTTGTCCTGAGTTCACTGTCTGGTGGAGTCCATTAACAATATAGTGTGACCTCTAAATACAGCTCCTACACAGACACTTTTCTTTCCAAGCTTCTTTCCATATTTTGAATTGAAAAAGTGTTGTAGAATATAAACTGAGCCTCAGGGATCGTCCTAGTCAATGCAACTTTCCAGGACTTAAAGCATTTATAGCAAACAGAGGCTTAAAGGACAGTGTGGATTCACTTAATATTGAAAAAATAAGTCAACACCGGTGCATCCGGCTGTGGCCACGGTGAATGTGACCTACAGCTCAATGCAGAATCACCCACGCACGTCTGAAAGAAAAAAAAAGATAATACATTGGTCTCACTGTGGTAAACGCAGTAAACTTTAAGTCATAGGAGGTCTACAGAGCTTTAAAGATCAGAAGACATTTTATACAACTCATCATTTATAGTTTTATGTTATGTTAAATGCTGTTTTGTTTGTTTTGTTTGTTTTGATTTGTAAAAACGATATACATTTACAGTAAGTACATTAGTTTGTAAATTCAATGTGATTGGTCAGAATTGGATGATCTTAATAATCAAAAGCAAACGTTCAAGCTATTTGAGAAATTGATCGGAAAGCAATCTAGATTTACATTTCAGCAAATTCGTTTGTTATTTGACACACAAACATTAAGTGTTCATTTAGATTTAATTTGGTCATGTTCTCTCTTTTTTTCGTACATAATTTAACCAGTAAATAAAGAGATTTGCATTTGTGTTGACCTAATTACAGTATGGCAGAAGTGTTTATTAAAATACCACCAAAATATTGCAATATTCAGAGACTTTATCAAAGATCACATTGTGGCTCACATCATGCAGCTCTAATGGACACTACACACAGACGATGAGTGAGACCAAACAGTCCAAATCTATTTATATGCAAATTGGATTTCGGAGCCTCCTGGGGTGAAGCCGAGGACGGACGGACCAGTCATAAATTATCCAAGTAAGTCATGAATCTATCAATTTTGAAACAACATTTTCAATGGGAGTGTAATTGAGGTAAATATTAGGTTAGGGGCCCGCCGAGACGCAGCTAATTGGCCGGCGCGGTGGCAGAGGGCCGGGCTGTTTTTCATTACGCCGCGGGCCAGAGCGCGGAGGCGACTGTGATACCTGGAGTGTCCGGGTCCGCGGGGAGGAAGAGGTTTTCCCGTGGGGCCGTGGACAGGAAGCTGTGCTGGCGTTTCCGGGCGTCTTCACTGCGAGGCTCCGAGAACGAGTGGGTCTTCTCCAAACTGCCGTAGGCGTTGGGAGACGGTGTGTCCTGCAATGAAGACACAAAGTAGTCAGTTCTTTATCAAACAGCTATTATTTATATTGTTGTAGACCTTTAAAGACAGGTTAGAATAGACAATTCACTAAAATGCAGTGAATAGGATTATGACATATTATGATTAAGATTTGACTAAACATTTTGCCTATTTGTCTCCAGTTTGACAATTTTAGTAAAGTGTATAATGTTAGGAAGTAACATACATTGGATACAGCAAATATGACATAGGTGGAGGTAATTCCACAACCATTACTTAGCAACCATTTTGAAAACAAGGCCTGAAATCCTTATAAGTTACACAATAATTATGATATGACAAATAATAATACCTGATAACACCTTTATTGTGTTGAATGTCAAATAAATGTGTCTTTAAATGGTTCCATTTTTACAACGGCATGTCGCTTTTTGATGACATCAAAGAGGGATTTTGTTTTAGAACTCAGCTCTACTTCCTGTAATTTTAAACTTTTATTTTTCAAAATTTCTTCACAAACTACAACCTCACAAATGTAAAACTAAGATAAATATTTACCACAGGTGCCCTTATACTAAACTATGTCAGAATTATAATATTAATGAGAATGTGTCATATAGACATTAAAACATGCTCTTGTACCTTTACTTTGGCAAGTCATGTTTTACAATTTAATGTGATGTTTGTAAATAAAACAACACATTATTTTCAAGCAGTATGGGGAATTACCATGGGGGAAATAAACAAAAGCTAGCTAGCCTCAACTTGCCAATGTTAGCATGCAGTTGTAATTAACGTAATTTGAGGTATGGATGGATGGATGCTTTATTGATCCCCGAGGGGGAAATTAAAATGCCATGGACTTACACACACACGTGTACACCACACAATGAAACACAATTAGACAATGTTATGGACTCTGCTACAGACCCTTGTAGCGTCAGTGTACAATAGGAGAGCATAAATAACAACAAAATGTATGCAAAGTGTTTGTTATAAAAACACACAGCTGCTGGTATAAAAGAGAGACGTTGAGTAGAACACCGGGGCATCGCCAGTTGTCCACTGAAGGAGCTTTTAAGTTCATTTAAAATGCTCCAGATGGGATGGTCTGCAAAAGAGACAACAGTTTGGAGTTTGGTCCTCGTTCTTTTGTCCATAATGATGTCCACACAGTCCAAACTCAGACCTATCACTGAACCAGCCTTTTTTATCAGCTTGTTCATTCTATTATAAATGTATAAATGCTCAGAAAGAGTCTGGTGATGCTTTATGAACTTCAAAAAACAACACAGGAGACGGCCAGTCACAAATCTAGGAAATCTGAAAAAGTGTTTTCTGAGGCTCAGAGAAGGAGCAGATTGAAGCTAAATACTCCAGGTATGTTTTTGATGAGGGAACAATGTTAGAACATGGTCAAAAAAGTCTATTTTGAATCATATTTTCCTTGTACTTCCTTCGAATAGTTTTGCATTGAAGACACAATACTATAAATTGAGTATCAATAAGGTGATAAGTTAAAAAAAACAACTCTTCGTGCTCCCAAGTTTGCATACTAGGGTTCTTCATGAGTTTATAAACGTCTATTCTCATCAAAAGGTTGCATTCACGTGACATCACAACATTCCATCAGCCAATAATATTTAATACAGATGGAGGGCAGCTAAAATTAATATAGTTAAAATGCAGACTTTTTATGTAATACAGTGAGTTCTTAGGTCTAGTCACTGAGAGAAATCATCAGGTTTAAGGTTTAAGGTTGTGAATTTACCTTTGAGTTATTTCATAGCAACGTCCAATGTAATCAATAGAGAAAAGTGGCTCCTGCCCTCCATCTGAGGTTATGACATTTAGTTTATGATATAAGATTAGGAACAAGACAACTTTTAACATGTAAGTCGCTATATTATTTATTTTCATGTATTTATTTTCAAAAGTGAACTGAATACAGCACAATGACATAACAAAGAAGATTTAAAGCCCTGAAGTGCAGCAGTTTGGTAGCAGGAATGTTATCGTGTGTCTAGTTAAAGTCTATTACTGAATGAGCTCATGCATTTGACCAGCACAATGTGGAGTAGGTGGAAGGAAATGTGATTTTGGACAAAAAAATTCCTAAATTATAGTCTAAAATCTATATGTCTTGATATCGAAATGATCCTTTTCTTGATGTTATTGTGTAAATTGAAAGGTAGTTCTCAACAGTTGATCTAATCACCACCAACACGTCGACCTGGTTAATAGATTTTGCTGTCACCTACAGAGCACAGTTCCATAGCTTTTATTACTCCTCCGCGCATGAAACTAATAACTGCAAGAACTAATAAGACTCTAATGTCATAACAGACGCACTTCGGACCATCTCCTCCCAGCCACAGGAAGGCGCCGCGCTTCACAGGTAATTTTAAGTCAATGACACAGCTCCCATTAGCCTCTCTGTCATCAAGGCTCGCCGATAATTAAGTCGTCAGCGCCTGATGAGCCTGAGCGAGTGCGCGCGGAGGTGTGGGCTCTGCTGGAGACGTCATGCAGTGTCACTCGGAACATGTTCACGGCTGAAAACCTAATGAGAGCTGAACATAGCCTATCGGCGCTCTTCATTTGCACCAAACACAGAACGGCTGCTCCGGCCCTCTCCTCGCAGGTGTCCGTCCAGCTGTAATCATGAAGAGCGCCGAGTCTTTAGCCTGTTATTTGTCCAACAGTGGGGAACGGAAAACGATTCATTTGAGGAGGGAAATGTCAGCTGGATCAAATTGCCCTGAATTGGTCTTGGTGGTGTACGTGGTGAGCATACGTTTATTTCAAGCATAACATTTGGTAGGTTTTTGATTGTATGTGATTTTGCTCCATAGACGAGGGCCAGCGGATGAAGGGAAGTACAGCCAGTCGTGTTCCTGTAATCATTATGGTATTTTCACAACCGATATCCAAAGGAAAACATAATTTATATATAAAATAAATACATAAGGTGCAGTTTAGTTCACAACAGGCTCTGTACGCAGCAGCAGTTTGCCAGCTAATTGTTTCTCATAGCTAATGGCAACTTTTTTTTTTTTTTAAACATTTACCATTAACAATTGAAGTAAAGACATTACTTATAGATTACTTCAGTTTGCAGTTTAAAATAGTTTTATTTTTACATTTATTATGCCTCAAAATTAGCTTTTGCATTGACCCACAAACATCGCTCTCTACAAACACAGAAGTGTGCACCGAGGAAGTATTCATCTCATTTGTCTTCATCATGTTGTCAGTGGCATCCACCTGCAGCTCACTGTCCACAGTGTGATCTTTAAGGATTTCTTCATTTTAGCGTGACAAAAACCCTACAGAGATGGAACTGGACAAGAGGTACTGGCGCAAACACTGAGCTAGCTGGGCGTTGTTGTGCACAGAGCCCATTTTGGACTCATAGTTTTTATTTACTTTATTCAGTATTTCTGCTGTCATAGTAGCAAAGCTTTTTGAAACAGCTTTTTGAAACAACAGCTTCTAAAATATAACTTTTTTCTCTTATGCATATTTTATTTTTAAGAATCATTCTTATTAACTGTTTTATGTTTCACCTTACCGCCAAAGCAAGTCCATAGTTTATGAATTATGTTCAGAGAATGGCAAACTTTTCTGCTTTTGATGTATTCATGGGTTTCAGATACGTTCAGTTACGCGAGGAACTTTACAACAGCCAGTCAGAGGCTGACAGGCTCCGTCGCCAAGTGACAACACTTAAAATGTAGACAATATCTAACCAAAGAAAACTCCACCTCCAGTGAATATGGCGCTCTCCTGTGGCCTTAAAAGCAGATTTCATCCATATTCGTTTCATCCTTTTGGTTTATTTTCTCTCCAAATAGGAGCACAAGTAAAGTTAGCCGACGCTCACCTTGTGTCCTTGTGTATTTGTTTTCATTACACCCGTCCGATCACTTCACCTCAGAAAATCCCCTCTGAAATCACAAGTGTGTGGTGTCGCTGTCCTTCATGTGAGTGAGAGACAAATAATGATTGCAAAATATCCTGTTACACAAATCTTCTAGTGCGCAGCCGGCTTTACATATTACATTCCTTAACATAAATGTCAACACTATCACAAATAAGAACACATAAAAGTAGAATTTTTTATGCCAAAACTCCACATTCTATACATGGAGCTGGAAATGGCACCTTTTGCTTCAATTTTTATACAAATATTTTGAGTACACCCAAACTCTACCACCCCCTCACCTGAAGACACATCTGTCACCAGTCTGTACAACAGTGTCAGGCCCTTCCCCCGCCCACGTGCACTCTGACACGTGCACTCCACACTCACGTAGCGCAGCCCAATAGGCCTATAATTACACATGGACGCCGTGGAGAGCTCTAGTGGCAGCACTCAGGTTGATTTTAATTACATGACACTTGGACAGCCCGTGTCATATGTGCGGACAGAGACGTGCAAGGAGCGGCATGTGTGATAGTGCACGAGGGAGAGTGCACGAGGGGAGTGCACGGAGGACAGGTAGGCAGCCGTCAGAAACTGTGCACAAATGGAATATTGATGGGATCCAGCGGCACACGCCATACTATCGACGCCTAACGAAGAGAATGCGGCCAATTACAGCTGAAAAGTGCCGTGGTTTAAGGTGATGTGTGAAAAATGTTGGTAGGATTTTGCAGTCAATATGTGACATGTGGAACCAGGAATACACTTATGATAAATGAGAGGAGCAAAGTCTGTCACGGCTCAGAACGGCATGTGAAAAGGAATCTATTTTATGAAGGGATGTACAAGACCATGAAAGCCTTACGCTCCAGCAAAAAATAAAGTGTTGTAGTTGTATAACTTATTATATATGTATATGTAATGTATAACTTCTTGTATCTTAATTAGGCCTGGGTATTGCTTAGTACTTCAGCGTATTTCTCACTTCTGGGGTCTAAGCTGCTGCTGCAATTTCACAGCTTGATTTTTGTGGGGGAAACACTGTTGTTATTGTAGTTGTTGTATAGTGGACGTTCCCCCGAATGCCGACTTTATCTGTTGCACAAGTGTTAAATGTCTACACCAACACAACACAAAAACAGGCCTCATCCAAAAAAACCTTACTAATTACTACATAAACCATTTCACTCAAAGGACAAATATTATGCATTATTTGTATTGTTTTTAGCCTTTAAACCTGCTCTTAAGTGTCTTCAATTTGACATGTCATGTGTTAAAACTAAAAATAAAATGTTTTTGCAAAGAAAAATATAACTTTATCACTGCGTTGGGAGATGCCATTTTGACTTAGCTGTAGCCCCCTCTACTGGCTGTAGAGGCAATTACACATATGTAAATATATACCCACAGAGCACTGCAGTAAAGAGTGGATCTGACAAAGTTATTGTTATCGTGATTGAATGATGGAAGAAATGTTCAGAGCGAGTCTGATGATGATTTAAGGACTTAAAACAGCAAAAGATTCTGGGATAAGTAACGTCAGCAATCATCTATGTCAGTGGGCCCCAACCCCCGGGCCGGGGACCGGTACCGGTCTGTGGATCAATCAAATAATTCATTATTTCCGTTTTATTTTTTATTTTTGTGAAGGGGAAAAGGCCCAGCAAAGAGACAGAACAAGAGCACACGACTTCCAAGAAAAAGAAAGCTTTTAACAGACAATACCAGGAGTCCTACTTGAAATATGGATTTATCGCGACAGGTGATTCCCACACACCAAGCCCGCTCTGCATACTATGGACCGGCTCTAATGAGGCAATGAAGCCTTCAAAGCTGCTTTACCACTTATTTTTCCAGGTGATTTTTAATATAGTTTATTTAGGAGGCAGAGAGGATGTTACCAGAGACTTTGATGTTATACTTGTGTTGTTGGCGCAATGTTACAAGGAAGCTGCTAATAAAGCTGCATATGAGTACAGAGTGTATTCGGGTTCATTATTCGAAACGCCCCCTCCCCTCCCAGGCCGTAATAAAATTGTCAAGTGTTGACCAGTCCGCTGTGATTAAAAAGGTTCAGGACCACTGATCTACGTCACACATCGAAGGAGTTTGGAACGCAATGTTAGAGATGAATTTACCTAGCACCTATACAGTAACAGTACAAATAGTACAACAACAAAAATCAAATTTACATAATAGTAAATATTTGACTATTAAAAATACAACACCTTTGTTTTGTTGTGAATTTTTAAACTGTCGGATAGAATGTTGTGTATTGATGACATAGATAGAGTGATTCCTTTTATTGAATTCGGTACCACTTTTAAAAAAAAACAAAACAAAAAAAAGACAATTGCCTGATGTAAATCTAATATGCATATTTATTACAGGCACAATCCAATCCAACAAAATAATAATTTCTAAACTTTCAGATCTATTTTAAGCTTTTGCAATGTCTAATAGTAGTTTTGCTTGTTTCTCTGTACAAAGGTGTTCCTCAAGGCTCTATTCTTGGTCCATTAATGTTTACCACAATGATATTTCCTTGTGCCAGATTTTCAGAACAGATTTACACAACATCAGTGTCCATTACGAGGACACACATTTGTACCACGCCTCACTGTCTCCTATTATACATTTTGGCACCAATTTACTGGACACAGTTGATGGTTGTCAGCACAGAGCCTGTTTGGAGCCAGTGACTAAATCATGTTGTGCTATAAATTAAACTGGACATTCTCACACTTCCAAAGCCACAAAGCCTTGATCAACCGTCCTTTTCATAATAGCTGAAATGAATATGCTTTGTTATTTTTTCACAGTGGCAGTAATAACCAATAGCATTCCAAACTGACCGGACTAACTGATCGCCTTGGCTTGTACTGTGACAGCTTTGACTAATGGCCTCTGGAACATGGAGCTGGAGAGTGACTGTTCATCTCCTCATTACTCAGAAACAGCCCGAACAGAAGGCTATTTTTACACACCTATATTTCCATATTTCACATTAGATGGACGTATTTACCTCATCAGAGAATGCGCTAACATCTCATTGGCAACGCCCACTGTACCTGCATGGTGGAATAATGATGTTGATGATCTTGCAATATGCTAGCGAGTTTACAGTTTACTTAGGGTCGTTACCTTGCTTCAACATGTATCCTTGTGTGAATCTAGTCAGAGAATGGTCATAAAGTACAACTGGAAAACTTGATTTAGTCTTGTGTTTGGACTTTGTTTGGTCCATTTCTCGTCCAGATTTAGTGATTGTACCAAAAAACAATAATAATGTTTATTTAGTCACGTTTCAGATTCCTGTTATAGGCAACATTTTAGGACTTTTCACCATTCAAAAGGTAGGATATTCTGTAATTCAGCAATGGTCCTAATTTTTCATTGTCCTGAAACCCATGGACAGAGCATGTTTAAAAATAAGATTTACAAAGTGCAGCATCATAGAAAAATGCAAATTGCATAGAAATAGTATACAATACAAACTGTTAAGGAAGGCCATTTTGATAAAAGTGAGTTTTTAGAAATGAGTTAAAAGACGATACAGATAGTGCAAGCCTTATTTTATGCCTCATGCCTTAGCAGGTTGTTCCAAAGCTGAGTCCTGATTACGATTTTGATAACATTTGGATTTTGTTGGGCTTCAGAAGAACAAAATGTGTGCTACTTTTTTCTGTTAATTTGCAAAATAAAACAGAATTTTTCAATAAATTACTATAAGGATTAATGTAGTCTATTGGTAGTTAAGTCAAGAGATGGTTGTTTATTTGGTTTAATTACTGGAGTTTAACTTTGAATTTTTAATAATAAATATAAAATGGCTGCATATCCTTTCCTGGTCTTATACCCATTTCATGCTGCACTGTCCAGTCCTATAAAGCCTATGAGACAAAAATTCCTTAAAAAATAAGAAAAAGAAAAGAAAAATAATAATTGTGTCTCATAAGGAACACACATATGTGTTAACCATATATGGTACTTATAGGCTATTACACATACAATCATTTTACTTAGCATTTTATTTATTTTGATCATACACTTTCACTCGGCCTAAACCTAGAACTAACGCACTGAAAAAAAAAAAAAAAAACATTTCTATACAGAGCCATTTCCTACTGGAATGTGCTGCCGCAAAAGCTGATTATAATAGAGAACCATCATGTTTTTAAAAGAAGCTTAAAGAAATCAATGTTGGAAAATGTAATCATGCTCAATGTTTAAGGCAAACTGCACCATCTTTGTGTTTTATCATAATACCTTATGTTTGAACTCAAATGTAGTGTTCTGTTTTGATTGTTAATGCTCGAATTTTGGTATGTGCTGTCTTGTAGTGTTTTGAATTGTGAAATTGGACCCCAGGAGGAATAGTCTCTGCTTCTGTGGAGACTAATGGGGATCCTTAAATAAACAATAAACAATATATTTGACTATAGGTCTGGGCTCGTCCTGACTCTCTCATGTGCTTCTCTGCCTTGTCTGCCCTTTGTCACAGATAAAAACACACACAGCTTTACTCTCCTCTATTGTACTGGTAAACAAATTATGCAAAGTTGTCTAAACAGGTTGTTTTCATAGGAAAAAAGTTGAAGATCATTTAAAAAAAGATTGTGTATTTTCGCAAGTTGAAACGTGTGTGAATTGAGTGCCTTTAATTAATGACACATAAAGTCAAAAGTGGCCTTAGAGTATTTAAAAGCCTAAAAAGCGATTCACGTACTGAGACTGTATCAAACCCAAAATGCAGGTCTGATCGAACTACCAGAATTGAACGATTCAACACTATTTTTAGAATCATCCCATTCCTAGAATGCCGCAAGATATAGAAAAGCATGTTGGCTTTTGGGATTTAAAAAGAAGAACAGAGAAGAGAAGAAAAGTATGTAAATGTAACTCCTGTCCTCCTCAGTACAGGAGTGCTGTTTAGGCCTACTTTTTTGTTTGAGATTTCCATCGTGTCCATCTCTTTGATCCCATCGTGCCTCGGTCAGACCCTCTGGTCTCAGGTGCACTTGTGTGTATTCATGGCCACACTACCTTCAACAGAGTTAAAAAAATGCTGTATATGTCTTCCTGACATGCAGGCTGCTCCTGCCTAATTGCATAACATCATCAAGCATGCTCTCGTTTTCACAAGGACAAGCAAGAAAGTTGTGCAAAAATGCAAGAGGCAGTGATCAAAGCATCCACATGCTATGGGTGGAGGTTAATTGGAAGTAGGAATTTCTCCAGCTTGAGGAAAGAATCCTGAAAGCATTCTCTATGACCATTCTTGGCCATAATAGCCGATAGTTGTAAATCCTCTTTTCATTTCCATGTCTTGGGAAGAGCTCATAATGTATGGCTTCAAAGGAAAGGCTGAATCACCCACCATCAAAAAAGGAACCAAGACGAGCAGCACCAGGCAGAGGAACACTAGGTGGAACATTCGGACTGCCCCTGTCCCTGACACGGGTGGTGCCTTAATGTGGACTTTTTTGCCATCGATGGCACCCAAGCAATTTGGATGATTCCACTTTTCCCACAAACCACATCTCTTGTGTGGGCCTTGGGGAGAAACTGGTCCATCATGAGCTTCTCGATAGCGCCACACATAATCTGCACAGACCTAGAGACGAGCAAAAGGTTGTGGTGAAAATGAAGAAAAATGTATCTTCAAACAGGCAACAAACAACTCAGGTTTTGAAAGTTTGGCGTTGCCCCGGATGCCCGAAGACGTTGCCAGAGACGCAGCTGGTAAAAACTGAAGTCAATTGGAGCATTTAAGCGGTCCAAATACAGCCTCAACAGGACTATGGTCTTTAAAAGTGTTTGCGAATGATAGATTTTTTATATTGAGTTATTGACTGTTGCTGAGCTTCTTCAGAAAAGCCTCGTCAACACAGCTTTCCCACAAGGGTCACCTGATTTTATATATTGTATGTCTTTACATTTCCTGCTGTGGGAATCGAAACACTAACCTTGAGGTGTTGGGGCAATTTTCTGCACAGCCACGGCTTCTGATGAGCTAAACACGGGATTACAATCCCATTTGCATTCAAAGGTGTCATGAGCATCCATCTTGTCGCTCCCGCAGGTTCCCTTTTGCAACGATTCAAAGGAGCGAGAAAGAAGTGTTGAATAAAGTGTTGTTTTGGCGTCAGTGCGTTTGTGAGCAGCTGCTGTCTCATCATGAACACTAAAAGCCATCTGTGGAGGTGCTCCGTGGTATAAAGGCCTAATGAGCTCCACTCAGAGAAACATCACTGCCATTCACTCTACATGAGCTGCACTTAGACCCACGTCTGACAATGTGCTGACAGGAGATGGACACATTTATCACTCTGTCGGCTGCAGATTTGAATTTCCTTGTCTAGCCGTGGTTTGTTTGGCTGGGTGTTTTTAAGAGTTTTTGTCATTCTGTTCATTTAAGGTGATCAGACATACTGTATATAACACAAACATTCAAAACCTTAAAATATTATGTTGTGATAATGTTGTGTGTCTCGAGGTGTTTATCGAATCATTTATAATTTTGGAGTGTCCTATTTAAATTTCTGATCCAAGAAAGAAGGAAAACTATTAGGGATGGGCGATATATCGGCGCACACATCGGTATCGGCCGATATTTGTCTTATTTTTATTTATCGGTATCGGTCCGATATGAAAAAATTCACCCGATATGCATCGCCGATAGATTATAAATGTCTTTGGCTAACGCTGACTACAGCACACGCTTGGCAGCGCCGGAGAAGCGCTGTCTTTCGCGCATGCGCACAAAAAACAAACACAAGCACGAGGGGGAGGGCACTGTTGTTGTCAGCATGTCTGCCGTGTGGAACTACTTCACGGTGTCCGCAGAAGATCCAAAAATTGCCATTTGCAACTCATGCAAAGCGGGAATATCGCGGGGAGGATCAGTCGCCAAATCTTTCAACACATCCAATTTAATATCCCACTTGAAAAAACACCCGGACAATTACAATGAATGTCAACAAAAAACTAGCGCTAGCAAGTGGCGACAAAGACGCGAGGAAGAGGGTGAGGCGCCAGGTAACGCTGCTTCCATTCAACAAGCGTTCGAAAAAGCTAAAAAATTTACTAAAGACTCGCCGAAAGCCCGATCAATTACCAAAAAAATCACCGAAATGATTGCACTGGATGACCAGCCGTTCTCTGTGGTCGAGGACCGGGGATTTCGACGGCTTATGGATCACATTGAACCCCGTTACAACATGCCAAGTCGGCACTATTTCTCTCACGTAGGACTCCCGGAGCTATACGAGAACATTGCCAAAGGCATTCGTGAACTTTTGGATAGCAGCAGCACAACTGATCTGAGCTTTACGACTGACATATGGAGTTCTACGGTTAGTCAAATAAGTATGCTGAGTCTTACAGCTCAGTGGATTGATGATAACTTTATGCTCCATAGAGCCGTGTTGCATGCTAAACAATTTTTCTGGCTCGCACACTGGCATTGCCATTGCCGCTACCATTGACAGTATGTTGACTCAGTGGAATATAACAAAGGACAGGGTACACGTAGTCCTGCGAGATAACGCAGCTAATATGCTAAAGGCACTTGAAGAGTGCGGCGTTAAAAGTCTCGGCTGCATGGCGCACAAACTGCAGCTGGCTGTACACGATGGACTTTTAAGCCAGCGTAGTGTATCTGACTGTGTGGCTAATGCAAGACGACTAGTGGGACACTTCAAGCACTCTCAACTAGCTGCTTCAAGACTGCGAGACATCCAAACAGAGTTGGGCTTGCCTATTAAGGTCATCCAACAAGACGTCACAACCCGTTGGAATAGTACATTATACATGATGAAAAGTTTACTGGAACAACGGCGTGTACTTGTAGTGTACGGAGCAGATCACGAGCTTCCCGTGTCCTTTACTGTGACCCAATGGAGTCTTATTGAAAACATGACTACACTGCTGGCCCCATTTGAACAGCTGACCAAAGAAATCAGCTCACATTCGGCCACTACTGCTGACGTGATTCCCTCTGTGGTGGCGCTAAAGCGCTACTGACAAAGACAGTGGATACAGATTTTGGAGTGCACAACCAAAACCACTCTAGCAGAAGCTGTAGATAAGCCGCTTTCACCCCGCTTTCTCAGAACCGCTATACTATTTATCCACTATATTGGACCCGAGATACAAAGATTTGTATTTTTGACACAGAACTAAGGGCAACTGCTACAGAACAGCTGCAGAAGGAAGTTCACAAGATCATGTTAGCTAGAGGGAAGACACCTGTGATGCCGTGAAACGCCCTTGCAGAAGAGGAGGTGCCCAACGACAAAAAGAAGCAGACTGAGTGATGGGAGTGGACGTCCCTGATGGACATGTACAACGAAATCCTGGAGGAGAGGCAGATGACTGGGCAGCAGCAGTCACTGTTGAGTAACCCATCAGTTGTCCAGGTAAATTTTTACAATTGTTCCAAAAAGGTATTTTAACTAAGTAGTGTTTATTTTTAAATAATCCTAAAATCCAGTTAATTTATACAAATATATATTGCACCCTCTTGTGGTTGAACAGAAGTACTTTTCATCTTCACAACCCTTGAGGATTGAGTTGTATAATTACTAATTTAATGCTGCCTGTTCTTTAGAATATTAAAAAATGTACACAAACACCTATTATTGTTTTCTTAGGTACAAAACTATCTAAGTGAGCCACCTGTGCCAAGGTCTGAAGATCCACTGCTCTTCTGGAAAAAGAACTCAGCACGATTCCCAGCTCTTGCTCAAGCTGCTCGAAAATATCTTTCGGCTCCATGTACCAGTGTCGATAGTGAACGTCTCTTCTCAGCTGCATCAAATGTGGTTGACGAAAAGAGAAATAGGATCCAGTGCGATAAAGCAGAAATGCTGCTTTTTGTAAAAAAAAAACCTAGACCTTGTGAAGGTTGTGAACTACTAAACCTTTACTAAAGTAAAGAAAGTTTCAAAGACACATTTTTAGTTTATGGGACACTTTAAGTTGTATGAATGAATACCAATTTTTATGTTTACAGATAAATAGTTTACAAGGAGATAAGCTAAGCTGTTTTTGCGTTCTATAAATGTTTATGCAGTAGTTAAAAAGATTCAAATTTGAATGGACTTTGTTTTTGGCAGTATTATTTTTATGCAGATGAGCATCTTATCTTGTTTCTGTATATTTTCATAGTTTCAAAGGTTTTCTTTTTAAAATACATATTTTTACAGTTTTAGGGGATAAGTTAGTTGTAGGAATCCACTAGATCCCTGACAATGTGTTCAAAGACCCAGTACAATGTGATTGTGAGGTTGAAATGCATTTTCAATAAATAAATGAGAAAATGTATAGTTTTTATTATTACGTGCATTTGAATATCGGTATCGGCAAATATCGGTTATCGGGCACATCCCCGAGGTATATATCGGCTATCGGTATCGGCTGAAAAAAATCATATCGGCCCATCCCTAAAAACTATTAACATTGCTAAATTTAAAGAAACAGACAGTAAAGAAACACGTTTTTCACTCACTCAAGGAGTGATTTGGCAATATTTTATTATGTGGTTGTGGCTCAAAAAGGTTTGAAAAACACCTCTCTTGTATGTAACAGTTTTATGAAATCAAACTTTCTGAAAGAGAAAATGAATAAACAACCAAATATTTCACCAAAAGAGACCGTTAGAAAATAGAAAATAGAGCATAATATTTATCACAATATCTTGAAATCACCTCGCGACCCCCAGCACATCCCTAGGGACCTGCACTTTGGGAACCGCTGGGTTAGACGACACATTTCACTAAGATGTAGTGAACATGCTTATGTTTCGTTGTGCAGCGCAATGTCAATAAAGGCATTCTGATTCTGAAGATTTTATTAAACATTTTGACTATTTGTCCCCTGTCAGTTTTTGTAAAGTATTTAATGTTACTTCCTGGTTGAACACGTGCAGCAGATGTGACATAGGTAGAGGTAAATCCACAACTGTTACCGAGCAACCAGACTGTAAACAAGGGCCAAAATCCATCTAAATTACACAATAGTTATGAACTGACAATGAATAATACTTTTACTTTTTGGCCCTCCAAGGGGAATGATCCGGGCCGCAACCCAGCTTCCAAAAATATAATAATATTTGATCTCTTGTTAGTGGTTTAATCCTGGTTTAGTCCTGGTTTAGACCTGGTTTAGTCCTGGTTTAGTCCTGGTTTAGACCTGGTTTAGTCCTGGTTTAGACTTGGCTAAGACCTGGTTTAGACCTTGTTTAGTCCTGATTTAGTCCTGGTTTAGACCTGGTTTAGACATGGTTTAGTCCTGGTTTAGACATGGTTTAGTCCTTGTTTAGCCCTGTTTTAGACCTGGTTTAGTCCTGGTTTAGACCTGGTTTAGTACTGGTTTAGGCCTGGTTTAGACATGGTTTAGTCCTGGTTTAGACCTGGTTTAGTCCTGGTTTAGACTTGGCTAAGACCTGGTTTAGACCTTGTTTAGTCCTAATTTAGTCCTGGTTTAGGCATGGTTTAATCTTGGTTTAGTCCTGGTTTAGACATGGATTAGTCCTGGTTTAGACATGGTTTAGTCCTGGTTTAGACTTGGCTAAGACCTGGTTTAGACCTTGTTTAGTCCTGATTTAGTCCTGGTTTAAACATGGTTTAATCTTGGTTTAGTCCTGATTTCGACCTTGTTTAGTCCTGGTTTAGACCTTGTTTAGTCTTGATATAGTCCTGGTTTAGTCCTGGTTTAGCCCTGGTTTAGACCTGGTTTAGACCTTGTTTAGTCCTGATTTAGTCCTGGTTTAGTCCTATTACTGCAATGTTTTTGTCCAATTGAACAAAATAAATGAAACAAATCGAAATCTTGAGATCTCAAAAAGAATAGCGGAGGGATAGAAGATTCACCTCATGACATTAGCTGGAAGGACAGTGTTTATGTTGTAGAGAGAGAAGAGATGAATGAGCATTGAAATACTCCAATACAAAAATAGGACAAAGCACTCCTGAATCAGTGAGAGTAAACTCAGCTTTATCTGTCTCATCTGCAGCTCTGTGCCCCCATCGCTGGTCCTGGGTCAGGTCCAGAGCTGCTCTGTTCTGGTTTAGATCCCCTCCTGGACCAGCCCCTCTCCAGCTGAACTCTGAGAGGACTTGGCTTGGAGCGGCTTCACCTGCTCCCAACAGCTGCCTGCAGAGGCCACAGCTGTGAAAGCGGGTGAGTTTGCCTTGTTTATAATGTGCATTTTAGGAAGTAAATGCCAAACATCACTTTTAGAACCCTTAATTCACTGAAACATTTACAGGCTTGCTTCAGGTGGATTTTGATTTATGTGCATAACAGTTAAAGCGTATATTGGAAGGTAGAAATGTATTTAGCTGCATAATGTCATGAAGTGAATACTAAAGCCCATGTGAACGTCAGATACCTGCACTGGAGTGGACACAGGTGATGAACAAAGCCAAAGTAATCCCATCATGCTGATTGTTTCCCCAATCCTCCAGACAAGCAGAGCTAAACAAACGTTGCTGTAAACGTTGGCCAACTAATAACTACACATATGTGCAGTATAATCTGCACTTAGAGAGGAGGAGAGAGGAGAACCTCAGGGCTAGTTTATGTTAGTCCAACTTTAGTGTTCAGTCTTTTCAACTTCAGTAACATATTTGGGGAAAAAACAAAACACCAGCCTTTGTTTGTTATGTAAAACATATATATAACATTATTTAAGTGTAAACAGCCTGGACATTTGGACATGACAAAAAAGAATATGCAGCTAACACGAAAGCAAAGCCAAAGCAGACAGACTGTGCACAGTGCGACCAGACAGGAAGCTCTTGTAACCAATTAACCAACACCCAGATATATTCGCTCGAGTGCTTTAATGGCAATGGAGCTACGCTCATATTTGCTATGTGCTTTACTTATGCAAATTTAGAAAATATGCACATTTTGTAAGGACGGAAATGCAGTCATGACAAAATAAGGAATATCTATATTTGTTACAGATGCATCAAGTAGAAACAATTCGGTGTATTCCCTGTTTTGAAAATCAAGATGTTTCGACTTCCATCCGAAAGTCATTCTTTATCAAGAGATCCAGAGATCATTGAGAATGACTTTTTGAAGGAGGTCACTGTCAAAGACTGTCAAAGATGGTGCGTCGTTATAAGGACATAGAATGACATTTACATTTCTTCAACCTTTGTACTTTGCCTGATTATTTGTGAAACATCCATTAGTGTATAAGTTCACATCAATAAGGCAAAAAAATCATAGTTCCAAATTAATTTCTACGCTTGGCACCTATTTGAAAAAGGTCCTTCCTTTGTTAAAATAGTATTGTACTGCCTAGTTCTGTATTGTAAATGCTTGTTTGTGCTCCTTACCATAAATATGATCGTGAGTACTATTTAAAGAAAAGAAAGAACTTCTGCGGTCAATGAACCTGTTTCTATCACTGAGCAGTTTAAGATCAATATTGTAGTCGGATAAAGAAATAGTTAGTCGTGATTTAGAAAGCTGAATGATTAACTTCTACGACTAATTATTAGTGTTGTTCCGATACCATTTTCAAGAGAGCTGCCGATACCAAGTACCTGTCCGATACCATTGTAACTGTTAAAGTTCAGACCAATTTTGATGTAAATGTAAATACTTCTATTTTTTTTTTTTCATCAAAAGTAGTGCCAACAAAGTTATAATAACGCATCTATAGAAATACCAAATAACTGAATTTAAGAGCGACAACGTTAGCAAAGCCGGTGCACTTTTCGTCTTATTACACCTATTTTTCATTATATACATCATGGTATCGGATCGGAAATTCAGTTTGAGTACTCGCCGATACTGATACCTTAAAATAGCGAAGTATTGGCATATAATCCAATACTGATATCGGTATCGGAATAACCGCACTAATTATAATGACAAAATTGTTTCTTTTGACTTTGTCGCAGCATGTTTTAAAATATATTGTACATTTAGAAAAGAAGTTACTGCAATCCTGCGGCGTTAGAGTTCTTGTGTTAGGACGTAAAGTAGTTTCATTATTATCATGATATTTTGATGTTGCCGTATATCAGACTTCAAACTTTGTTGTTGTGTTCAGCTCAATTGAAATTATTCAATTTAAAAAGCTAATACTCCTCCTCCTTATTCCTCCTGCTCTGTCACTGATGGCAGCATGTTTGTTTGAGGTCTGTAATACGCTTTTATTTGGAGTGGCAGCTTGTTTTTGAGGAGTGGCCATTTCTCAGTTGACTTGTTTTATTTGGGCAGACAGCAGGGACGTAACCGTAATCCGGACTCACACAGACAAGAGGGAGAAGGAGAGGCTTAGTGTTTGTGATCCATCCTCCAGACGTAACTCACAAACTGTCCACACCACATAAAACACAAAAGTGCTACACCCACAACTTCTCCATCTGCGCTGTTCAAACGTTCTCCTCTTGTATCGTTTTCTTTCTCCGGCTACAGTTGTGCCACTTTTGCTACTGTCGAAATGAAAGAAAATGGTAAAGACACGCCATTTGCAATAGCACAAGAAGACTGTGTTTACCTCATACAAAGCCTTTCAGTACTTACTTGGCGGATGAATGACAGATACATAACAGAATGGGATCACTTTTGTCCTTATGTGGTATTTTGCAGAGACTAAATTAGTTTTGTATTTTTTGTAGTGCAGTCACTCAATCAATTCAATCAATGAATCACACATTTGAAATATGATTAATTACAATGAATCACATTGTGCACTTTAGTTAATGGCATCCTAAATCCATCATAAATGTAACATAAAACTTCATAAAAGCATCTTTTTAAAACAAATTTGAAATCATTGAGTTATTTTACAAATCTAAATAAATTGGCCTATTTCAAAGTTCTACTGCCTACAAGTCTCGACAATGTGTTTCATCAGGGTTTATGCAGGTTTCAGCAAATCAAATGTAATGTTTTATAATGCCGTATTTGAAGATTTTTAATGCCATAATCAAACTCAAAACAAGACATTTATGCTTGTATCATGTCAAAACTATAATGGCTTGTAACAATTCCATTAAGCAGCAGAACGACCAGAATATAATAAACTACTTACTAATATTAAAAGTTAATTTACATGAAATTTAATCATGCACATGCATGTTTTGAATCCAATCTTTTACTTTTTAGACAATTTGATCAAAGCTCATGTTATAATAATAAATACGTATGGTCAGGCAAATGTACAAGATCAAACATCAAACAGCAGGTTTAGAGGAGTTTGAGTCCCTTCATTGTTGCTTGCGGGTGTAACTGGCTCTTATGGTGTAAGATGTCAGCTGTTATGATTGGCCTGCCATTTACCACTGTTCTGTTGTACTTTAGTGAAATGTTTGGCTCATATTATTTGTTTTAGCACTCACACACAATTTTCCTCGTGGAGCAGACATTGTTCAGCTCCAGATCTCTGCAGCTTCTTTGGTTTGTTGTGCCGCGTGGAGCAAATCCACACTCCTCTTCTCTGCTGTGCACTCGTAAACATCAGCCGCTGAGTGATCTGCACTTGTCCACGGGAGGACTGAACATTTTAACTCAATTATTGCAGCACTGCTTCTATACTTCCTCCAGGTAAAGCCTCATTGCGTAATCTAAAAGAGCGTGTTAGGTCAAAACCGACAGTGTAATTGATCTGCGTCAATTCGTGATTATTGGGTCAATTTTCTACGATTAATCACGAGTTAACGTCTTCATTTTCAACCAGTGTGCTGGGGAACAAGTGTGCCTTGAGGGATTGTCAGGTGTTCAGATTCATAAATCAAATGTAATAATATGCCATTTTGACAAAGTAACTTCTTTATCAAAAAAGAAACCAAAACAATCACTAAGGCAAACATTAAAGAACCAGACACAGTAGCAGTGGCAATACAGGACAATGTTTGCTACATTAAATACACATTTTTTCCCGTAAATGTTGTGATTTGATAAGATTTTAGTAGGTGGTGTGCCAGTTCTTTCCTTACGACATCTAGAACTGAATCCAACCAAATAAAGTGTGCCGTGACTCAAAAAAGGTTGAAAAACATCGAGTCAAATGTCTTCAGAAACTATTAGGCAGCACTTCGAGGTTTTGTTTAGGTTGTTGTGTGTTTGACAAGTGAAGAAGAAGTAGACTTTCCAAGAAACAGTTTTTGCCTCTCCAAATATGATCAATTCAGTACTGTTTATTTCATTTGTTAAATTGATCCCAGCAATGTCCATCCACCCAGTGCTTATTACAACATGACTGCACACTGTTTTTTCACATTAGCCCAAGAAGTCGATGCAGCTGGGTCTTGTGAGGTCAGAGTGAGTGTGGAGCATTATCTGAGCAGAATCTCTTCCTGTCTGAACCACGCACAGGAGGCTAAAGGATGGCAATTTAACAACAACTCAGCCACAACAGACAGAGAAGAAAGAGGACAGAATGTTATGGTCTAAAGAGAAAACAATTACTGAAACTAGACGTCTGAATCAAACAGGAAAAACTTTCTCTGGTTAAAAAAGATGTCTTATGAATCATCACGAAAAAGAACACTTTTCAAACCGTCAAATGTGACAGTTGTTGAACATGCATGATATACTGCACATGCTGTAAACCACGCATCGTACCATTGCCTCAATTCTCAAGCACAATCTTCATTCATAATGATTTTAACATGGTTTGGAGCAGCACAGAAACTCCGTAACAATGCTTATGAAAGACTGTGACTCTAATGCTCAGAGAGAAGAGCAAATAAGGCCTGTGTGATCCTCTCTGACCCCAAACATCCTCTTTTCTCTGAGTTTGTCCTCCTTCTGTCCTCTGTTTAGGAAAAATAGGTTCTCATTCATTCCACAAGCGATACAATTTCTGAATGAAGGTTTAACTGTGTTTAACATAACATGAAGCCAATCATGTTTGTCAATTTGCTGCAAACAAAATTTCCCACGGAGGGCAAGTAAAGTCTTCGCTCTATCATAATGCATTTGATTATATACATTATAATGCTTTTTTGGACACTAAAAGACGCTTATTGTAATATTCATTCACTCCAGACTGTAACCAGAGCTGCCCTTGGGAAAACTGACGGGAGAGAGGCTGCCAATCTGTGCCATCGGCCCCTCTCACCAACATTCTCATCAGATTCCCACTAGGCGCTGTGGGTGAAGGGCATAACAATCGCTTTCACTACAGCCACTGTCCTCCTACTGTGGCACCCGGTGTTCCAGCGGTCTCCCATCCAAGATCTAACCAGGTCCCATCCTTCTTAGCGGCTGCATTGACAGGTGTGGCCACAACTACGATTGAGGTGTCTTGATTTGAACCTCAAAGACCCCAGTGACAAGTGCAGATGTGTGTGTGTAGTGTTCCTGCTGCATGTCACAGTGCAGTCTGATCACACCAGAAGCTTTAACTGCAGGGAGGAAACAGACAGGGACATATCGCTATCTGATCTTAAAATGAAAGTTGAAAGTTACCAGAGAACTTATTAATGTTTCTTCATGCTATGGAGCGACCAAAAATCAAATACTCCATGTAAATGAGATGTCGCTTATCTATGTTTGCCAAAAGTAAGGTTATATGGACGATAGTTGTTTTTATTTGCAATTACAATTTCAATGTTTTCTCGTTAATGCTAAATGAGTTAATGTTTAGTCTATGATTCACTCGACAAGTGAAGAACTGCAAAAGTAAGCTGGGTGTGAAGACTTTCTGCTGTCACACTCAGAAGTGAAGCAGTTCAAATGAGTTTAATACGAATACAAAAAAGTTCAAATAGGACTCATTGTGCTAAATATTACGCCAAATGAGCTTCATTCACGCCAACTTTTATAAACGAACATGCGCTTCTTTAAAAAAAACTGACTCTGGGTCATTAATGTCATGCTTGTTACAGTGAAATCTCCATCTGAAGAGGCGGGACTTATCACAGGGTTCGTACAACTTCAAAGATACAATTCAAGCACTTTTCAAGCACCTTCACGGTAGACTATATTTTAAGTTAACTATGGTTTCTGAAATCAACAAATGTTTCTCTCCCAATATGCACTTTGCAAATATGATCAAAAGTATCACAAGGACGTGTTTTGTTGGAAATTTTGGGCAAACAAGAAGTAATTTCCTGTATTTTAAGGCATTTTTGAAAGTGGCACTAACTAGCATGCAAGTCAAGAATATGGACGGTTGTTCTACGCAATTTTATAATACTTCAAAACAACAAACTGAAGACTATTTGAGCTCTTCAATGTCAAAATGTGTTAACGTCAAAAGTTCAAGCATTATCAAGCACTTTTTTCAAAATTCAAAAACTTTCCTAACTTTGAAAGCAAAATAGTAAAAGTTTTCAAGGATTTTAAGCACCCAAACCATGTTGTCAGCTCTGCAGTTTTGAACAGGAAGTGAACGGACCACTTTCTATTATTAAGCTGTTTTAGATCAATTTTGCAGTTTACAATGAACAAAAAAAGCATAATATGTCTCCTTTAAACTGAAATGTGAGGGTCAAAGGTAGATTTTAAGACTTGTAATACTATTAGTTTAATAAATCTGATATACTTTCATTTTAACTGACTTTCTTCACATCAAAAAACTAAATAGAAAGCTTCTCCACCAAATTGTTAAGTATATGTGCATTTCAGACAGTACATGGATCCGATCTTTTCCTGCGGTGCATTGAGTAGTTCAAATATAAGCCCTCTGACTGTATCTCTGCTCACACAATATCAATACGAGTGTTGTGGCTGATATAATTTTCTTCCCGGATCAATAGTGCAATATCAGCCCATGCCTTGTTTGTTTTTAATGCAGCGTTGTACTGGATTCCTGACTAGAACTTTATACAAATATATGCTGCGTGCTTCCATTTATCGCGAGGAGCCTGGTAGTCTGGAAAGGTTGTCTGTGATTGGCCGATACAAACTAATGGAAATGCAGAGAGGAGAGTGAAATCCATAGGTGGTGACTGGAAAACAGGAGGTCATTTCTCTGATTTGTTTTTTTATCCCCGAGGAAATGAGAAGCCTGAAGCCCGAGCCGGTAAAGCCAAGAGGTAAAATGTAAATTGTGTTATCAACTCAACCGGCAATTTCTACAAATGTAATATGTTGCTGGCAAAAGAAAGCAGGAAGTTCATCTATAACAGAGTCAAGTGCAAAATAGGTTTTATGCAAGGCTTTACTCACAGGAAAGTAAGGAGCGCAACCGTCCAAAAATACTGACAGTACAATGAAATGAATGAAACAATATTTATCTGGAAAATGCTCCTCCACATTCTGACTGAGTGGCAGAGTTATGGACAGCACTGTCATTCCCCAGTTTGAATCATTTACCAAATTTGAGTCAAACATGCCAGTTGGCTTGGCTATTTTTTCATCATTTAGAGCAACCCCAACCAGGGGTACAGGGACCCCAAGGGGTACATGAGGGATCACCAGGGGGTACTTGGAATGGTTTCAGGTTTTAAATGAAGATGAAATGTACTTTTATCTGAATAAAAAAAGTATCATTAGTTGCAAATGTAGCATCTTTTGGAGTATCGTGGATCATACATATAATTAGAATAAAACATATAATAGTAATAATTGACTATATTCGACTAGTAAACCCATTTATTTGCCCGAAACTGAAGTTAAGGGGTACTCTGAGTGTGAAACAAAGCTTAGGGGGTACTCAAGACAAAAGAGGTTGGGAACCACTGATTTAAAGAACCAATATTATGCATTGTTTGTTGTTAATGGGCTTTAAACCTGCTCTTGAGTATCTTTACTTTGACGTCTCATGTTTTAACTAAAAATAAAATGTTTTTACAAAGAACAATAAAACTTTATCACTGCCTCGGGAGATGCCAGAGTAACAGCTGTGGCTCCATCTACTGGCTGCAGAGGCAATTACACAGTTTTTCTATGCACAATACTTTGATGTGCTAGCTTAGAGTCTTAGCTTTCACGCAGTTTTAAGGATCGTGATTAGAGGCAGAAAGGCTCAAAAAGAATCTGGCAATAATTTAAGGAGGAAAAGAAGACTCTCATGTCACACATTGAAAAATGTCACAAAGCAAAAGAATTCAGAACGGAGGGTTTTTGACGGGTGGACGGAGAGAGGATTTCAAGACTTCATGAATGAAGCTAAATGCAACTCCAGGTATGTTTTGATGATGGTGATGATTGTTAGAAAATGGTTTGCATAATATTTGTCCTTTACAGAGCTAGAAAGTTTGAGTGAAACAGAGCTTGTCAACACATGAAATCTCAGACCTGCCACAGTCACAAAAAACATTATAATTACACTAAAATCAGTCCTTGTTTTTTTTTACTCTGATCTGTCTGCTTGGGTTTATTGGAGGTTAAATGTTGTGTTTTCAAAAATGTTGAGCTGATTTTTGAGTTAAATAAAAATGTTTAAAGGTGAAAGCCATATATAGTATGTGTTGATGTAGTAAAAGACAATTGTGCAGAGCATCTGGGCATGCACAGATTTATTTTTGACACAACTTTGGCATTGACTCTCAAGGAATCTCCGGCACAACTGATAAAATGTGTTTCTTCTGCCTAATTTTTGTCTGTGGAGTTATTGTTTTGCTCAAATTAATTTTTTACAGCACAGTGGAAACTGGAAATATTTTCTCTGTTGTTGCTCCAACTGTGCAGAGCTTAACTAGCTTGTCTGCTTACAGCAGTTGAAGATTTAGGACACTTCAGCTGCTGCACAGCAGTTCATTTCCTCAGCAAATGGACTCTGAATCATGTTATTTAACGAGAGAAATGTAATTAATTCAACTGTGTGTGATCCCTAAGTCTGTATCAGTGATAAATGTGAGCGTAGCTGCAGTGTTCCTGTTGTTTATCTGTTTTTCTGCAACTTCACTTTCTTTTTTTAGGTACAAAGTAAATATTTAGCAGTTGTAGATATTTGTTGTTAGACTGTAACAGCTCTTTCACATTTTATTTGAGTTTTGAGTTCCTGCAGGAGAAAAAGTAATTACTCACTATTGACGCTCATGCATTTTGCCACTCACTGCTAACCCTTGTTCCTTTTCTACGACTCACTGCTAAAGGATGCTGTGATGTCACTGTGATGTCCTCTACAGACTTTATTATTTTATGGAAATGTTCTTTGCATTTCACCAACACTTAAATTATGGATGGACAACGTTGCAAAAAAAAGAGTGATATCAGAATATTTTTTCCATCCATCAGTGTGCCTCTTTCCTTAGTGTCGGAGCAGAGTCAATTAAGCACTGCACTCTCTGCCTGTGCATGCACTCTTCACGTGATGGGGTTTTCAAGTCCGTAAATCTGTTTGGCGAGAAGGCTTTCAGATGATTAGAGTGATTCATGTACGTTTGGGTAATCTTCTGCATTCAAGACGTCATTTGCTTAATTGGTGATATAAGTATAGAATTCAGCAGCTTTGCGATTCGACCAAAACGATGAATGAATCTTTGCTCTCCATAGTCAGCCGTCCTCGTGGTCCGGCAGAAAAGTGCTTCGTTGTGATGACGTTTACGGTGTTGCGCCTTAAAGAGAAAGGAGGAAATCAGCGTTGCACTTTCCCCCAAATCGGCGGACTAAAATGTCTAAAATATAAAATAATGATCCACGAGCGTCATAGATTTTAACAATAGCAGACAAAAGCATAATATGTTGGAGGACATGATAAAACAAGTAGAATGGTTGGAGACAAACCCATTGCTTTCATCTAGAAACATATTTATCCCCACCTCCCCAACCTATCCATCATTATAAATCATCTGAGCAGCACAAAGCATGATGGGATGGGAGCCCGGGGCTGCTGAAAGGGCCATTTAACATGCACTTCCTGTTCGTTGTTACTTAATTATCCGTGGGGCTCAATATGTTTAAATCTCCAGTCGAATGTCACATGCACAAATCTCTGCTACAGCTCGGCGTTTGTATTTCTGCCACACGCTCTCCTCGGTGGGCACAACTCTCCCGGGGCCCCCATCATCGCCGCTACGCCGACAGCTGACAGTAAAATCCATACCACGTCCATAAGTCCATTTTCCTGTTTTTGTTCTCTCTTCCCCTGTCTCCCGTAAATAGAGGCTGCGCTGTGACACGCCATTAGCTGTCCGCGGATATATCATAAAAACGCAATGAAATCCGCCGAACGAAAGTCAATACATGTCGTCGCCAGGGCCACGGGGCGAGGGTGGACTGGAGGTACTGAGGAAGATGTCAGACATTGCTATATTCATCTGATTTCTCTGTTGCATCTTTTTATATTCAAAACAGTATTTCAATAAGTAATCATTTTGTGTAGCAATGTAACACTAAACAAAGGGTGTACCTGCTAACCGATTAAGTAATTAGCCGTTATTAAATGTTTAACTGACTGAAAACATTTTGCGTGTTTCATTTGCCTTGATTTCTAAGTATACTTGTAATACACAATTGCGCCACCAGAGAGCGTGCAAGTGCCACCATACAACTGCAGTATTGATGGACTAAAACTAATCACATATGGCTTATTTAACTTGGATTTAACACGTTGTTGAAGAAAACCAAGTAGATTATTCCCATTTTTGAATGGTTTGGTGTAAGAGAGGAACTATTGATCTTTTGCTTAAGCCAAGGTGAGGGCTAATGCTACCAACTTTCCTATTTTAGCTTGTAGGTTTTATTGGACAGGACAGTATCATGTGAAATGATGGTGAGAGAGGGGTGGACATTCAGCAAGTTGTTGGAGTCAGAATTGAACTGACCACGTAGAGGATGGCATATGTGCTATCCACTGGACCACCGAGAAACACCATGACTCTTTATTTAGGATTTATTACAATCAGGACTAAACAGTGCATTAAAAGAGATTTTTAAAATGCTTTTGTCATATGGGGACAGTAAACACCTGAATTCTACTACACAGAGTATTTAAATCCAACAGATGCAATGAGTGGCTTTTTATTTCTGTAACAACTATGTGGAAAGACAAATCCTGTGGTCGTGGAAAAGATGTCAGTGTGTTTGAAAAGGGTCAAATCAATGGCATCAAACAGATAAAATATCTAAGGAGATTGCAGAAACTACTCAAATTGGCTTAAGAACCGCCCAACGCATGATTCAAAACTGGAAGGCTAGTGAGGGACCATCGTCTTTGGGTAAGAACTGTGGTCAGAGCAGGTGAAGTGAAGCACCATCATGTCTAGTGCCTCATGTACAAGCCTGTGGGAGTCAGCAACACCACGTGCCCAAAGAATGAGATCTGCTGACGACCTGAACATCCTGAATGACCAGATTATTCCATCAATGGTTCTCTTCCTCTCTGATTCCAAGATGACAATGCAGGATTCACGGATCGACCTCCACAGAGTCCATATCTTAATCCCTTTGAGAATCTTTGGGGTGTGCTGGTGAAGGTTTTGGTGAAATATTAATGTAACTCTGGATGGAAATAAATGTTTTGACTTTGGAGAAGCTTATTCAAACAATCTGTTATCAAATCTAACGGCGCCCAACCAAATATTAGAACGTGGCGACTTTTTTTTGACCGGGCAGTGTAGACTCACTGCAGTGAATAATTAGGATGCTCCGGATAAATTTAGTCAACTGCAAAGTTTAAAATTAACTAGTTTTCACATTTTTGCGACAGTAAAAATAAGGTACAGCACCTTTAAACTACTTCTAGCCATGACCATTTATAATTTCAATACCTGCTCAATGGAGTGTCTAGTTTATAGACACTGAATTTGGTATTAATTAGTACCTGGGGGATTATTTATTTATTTTATTTTTTTGACAACCCATCTGCAGTGTGACTCCCAAATACCTATAGTAACAAAAATAATGCTACAAAAAGACCAAAGAGACCCAGCTAATGGTTAATAGGTACCAAAAGTCTTATTGTTCACAGTCGGTTGAACGAAGAACATTCTTGATCATTTTAAGGACTTGCTGCTTTCTGTAGAAGTGAGGGTTTGAGTGTGCTGTTAATGTCCCGCTCCTTCACATGTTGGTAGATGTTGCCGTCAGGAGTAATGCCCTGTTCTGACTCTAGCTCACTATACAGGTTCATTGTGTCATTCATTTGCAGATTGAAGCTTTGGTGAGATAAATGTAATGTTTAGCTAACACTCTGATTATCGCAGCTGGAGCTAATAGCACGGATAATCACATATCTGAGAGCGAGGGCTGTTACTATTAATGTGAGAAGAAACAGAACCATTTTAGATTATTCAGTGAAATCCTGTATGTATGTAATTAAGTGAAAATCTGTTTTGTCCCAGTACAGATATATTGCAAAAGTATATAATTGGGTGAAAATGAGACCACAGCTCTTTCTCTACATCTATTTATAGAGTGTTTTATTCTATCACATTGTCTAATAGATCACAATTCCTCTAGTTTTTTGGAAATGTAACTTTCTGGGCTGAGATACAACCTTCTGTTTAACACAACTTGTCAAACCATGGTAGAGGTCACACGCTAATCAGACACTTGAGGGAGGAGAATTCAGAAAACAAGTGGATACAGAGATGGTCAAAAAATAATAGGATAGAATAACTACTACTAAAATAACTATCAAGTAAACAAGGGTGCAAAAAACAGCGTCCACGTGACATTTTCTCCTGTAAAAGCTCAAAACACTAAAAATGAAAAAGATGCTACAGTCTGATAACAAATATAAAAGTCTACAACTCTGCTAAATATTAGGTTTGTGCCTGACATCTAAAAAAAAAAAAAAAAAGAAAGAAAATGATGTAACTAGCCCAACCCCATAAACAACAGGAACACTGCAGCTCCGCTCACATTTATCACTGACATAGACTTTAGGGTCACACACAGTTGAACTCATTATCTTTCTGTCCTTAAATAATATGTTTCTGAGTTCAAGTGTTGATGAAATTAATTGTTGTGCTGCAGGCAAAGTATCCTAAATCTCCAACTGTCGTTAGCAAACAAGCTAGCTAAGCTCTGCACAGTTGGAGTAACAACAGAGAAACTGCTTTCACTTTACACCTTAATTATTTGGATTATGACAGTAATAATGAAACCAAGATTTTTCAGGGAAAAAAGTATCATTTCCCCAGTTCTTTTCTCCACATTGCAATAAAAATTGTACCATGAATATCGTAATAATGTCATACTGTGAGATTTGCATATTGTTAGATCCATATTAGTGATCACACCAAAAGTGAAACAGACTCGAGTCTGTTGGCATCATTCATGGGACCTAAACTGGATTGTTAATTTCACACTCAACTCCTGTTCAGTAATGTCCAGTTCAAAACACACAAGGGAGCATCCAGATTTGTCAAAAGTTATTTTGCATGGCAACCCTCATTTAACACGCAACAAAAACAAAACGTGGGACTCTATCGTAATCAAAATCAACAAACAGAAGCAGAAAAAGCTGCTTGCGGCGGAGCCCCTATTTCCATTGGGATTATCTGCTCCGTGACGCACTCTTCATCTTCTATTTGTTTTCATTATGATTTCTGAAGCCTTTATGAATGTGCTCCCAGTCAGTGTCATGTAATAAAAGCAGGTTTTAATATTGTCTGCCTGCATCACGTCGATCACGCAGAGACGAGAGAAGGATGAAGACTGTTGCTGATATTAGTGGAGATAAAGCACATTTGTGACGGCCCCACACATTATTGCAACGAGTCGAAATGATTCATATTGTCTAATAATGGGGACGGGAGGACATGATATTACTGGTTTGTTTAATGGTTCTATTCTGCTAAACTGACTGTTTGAAGTTTTTATCTAAGATAATAATAATGATAGTTATTTTCTCATCAAAAACATACGATTTGTGCTTTGTTTCATTCACGTGTTTGAATTCATAATCCTACATAGTTATTACTGGTAAACATCAGCTGTTAAGACTTGAAGTTCCTTTTAACGCCGCCTTTATACCAACTCTGTCGTGTCTCTGGGGCTTTACCCGTACATCTGCCATAAAGATTAGAACATATACAAAATAAATGAGCTTGTTCACTGTTACGCCTCCAATCGCTCTGTTCCTCTGCAGAAAAAATACACAAGGAATCTATTTTTGACCGATGTGGTTTGAGTGAAGTTGAAGGAGCTATACAGACCCTTCCAGGACTGATGTGTTTAGAACAGCTGCCCATGTAGCCTGGTTCTCACTGGACTGGAGCATTCACATTCATTGATATGGGACAGCAAATAAGAAACTGTCATTTTGTAATTTGTAGACAGCGCTGACACATAGTTGTTGTTTATATGTTCATCACATTTGCCAACGAATGATAACTTTCAATATCTAACTTCAACCTGTAGTTTCTAAAGTTCACTTGTTACTGTAGGATTTGTGGCACTTGACACAAAACATAAACTGTCAAACTGTTGTTAGCATGTATGCTAAAATCCAGCAAGCACCAGCTCAGAGCGCACGGCTTCACTTTTTAATTTCACGATATGTCTGTGAATGCACTTGATGAATATTGGATTTACAAAGAAGTGATTCGTAATCACATTCCTCTGGTTTTATGAAATCAAATTTTCTGAATGATAGGTGATGTTGTGTTTACAGCAGCTTCATCAAACCATGGCAGAGATCAAAGGCTAACCAGATACTAAAAGGAAAAATATTTGCATTTTCATATTCTTATTAGCAAAAACAAAAACAATTTTTATTATGCACTAAATTAACAAGTTTCTCTGCTGTCTGCCCTGGCACGTACTGAGTATATACAGCCAGCAGATGGCACCTATATACAGTTTATGTACAGTATGTTATCTCTTTAAGAGACACTATTCTCAGGCTAGCATTAGCAGTGATCATGATTAGACGGCAGAAATGCTCAAAATGAGTCTGGCAATGGTGTATGGACATTAAATGGCAAAAGGTTCTCGGATAAGTGACGTATATGATCTGAAAAACATCATTGATCGAGGGAGTTCAGCAGGGAGTATTTTTGACGGTTGGAGAGGAGAAGATTTTCAAACCAACATTCCACAAAATGGCGTGACTGAAGCTAAATGCAACTCCAGGTATGTTTTTGATGATGGGACACTGTTAGAACATGGTTAAAAGCTCAAAAAAGTCACCGTAGCAGAAATTGTGTCCTTTAACAGCTGAGAGGGAAAGGAAGTCAGAGAACACTAGGACAAAATAACCCATAAAATAATCTTACAAATGGGAGACCACTAGGGGGCGCGTGATGGAGTAGACGTGCACACCACGAGGTCCCGAACATTTTTGTTAAAATACTTAATAATTTGCACAACTGGTTGATTGTAAAACACCCTTTGTCTTTGGGAGAAGAGTATCATCGTTTGTGACGGTCTGTGGAAATTTTTTCATCCCAAGATGCCACCAAAAACTGGTAGAGCACAAACTAGCATCCCGGAGACTAGCAAAACCGCGACGCAAGCCAACGTTTCGGTTCCAGAGGCTACTAGCAAGGTTGTTATTGACACGGGCACTCTTGAAACTTTCCGTGACATTGTTAAGGAAGTGATAAAAGAGGAAAATGATGGTCTGCGTGAAGAGATTAAACGAGCTATTGCACCTATTAATATCGTGCTGGATGAGTGCAATGAAAAGCTACGCAACCACGAGAACAACCTGGCCGAGCTAGACATCCGTATGGTAACCATGGAGGCCAGCTACAAGGAGTTGAGCAACAGGTATGAAAAGTTACAGCGTAAAACTGACGACTTGGAGAACAGAGCAAGAAGATGTAACCTTCGTATTTTGGGCGTACCTGAGGGAATGGAGCAGGGAAACCCGACAAAGTTTGTCGCTGGTTTGTTATATGAAGTGCTCGGTGGTCCCAATGGTCTGGAAAAACCCCCGATCCTGGACAGAGCTCACCGGACGCTGGCTCCTCCACCACCGGAGGGAGGGAGACCGCGACCATTCATCGTTTGTGTTCATTACTATCAGGAGAAGGAGCGGATTCAGCGCCTCGCCAGACAGAAGGGTCGGCTGGAGTTTCGCGGAAAGCAGCTCCTCATTTTCCCGGATTACAGCGCCGACCTGACTAGACGCCGCGCTGCCTTCAACGATGCTAAGACAACGCTCCGGAAGCAAGAGGGAGTCCGCTACGGTCTTCTCTACCCGGCTAGGCTTCGCGTCTCCTTTGACGGAGAAACGAGGGTATTTGACACTCCCAATACTGTGAAGGACTTCATTGCCTCCAAGTTTGGTAAGGATGAGTGATTACAACACTTGAAACGGGAAGTAAATAGATTTTTCTGAACTTGCACTAATGTTCTGGTATGTTGTGGTTTGATAACGTTCCTTATTTGAATGTTCTGTTTAATAAGTGGTTAAGCAAGATAAATACAGGCTACGAGTTGGCAGGCCCACTTGTAGCTATATTTGACCAAACACTGTACCTCCTTTTTGCTAGGGGTCGAAGTAATTGTTAATTATGAGAGTTTTCTTTTACTTGTTTGTAAATTGTATAACTTACTAGTGTACATACTTCATTCTATGTGTGAATGTAAGTATGTGTGACTATGTCTGTATATATTTCTATTTTTTCTTAATTTTTCGCTAGTTGTGCGGATTACTTATTATCTTCCTTAATATGGGACTGTGGTTATGATAAGGTGTATCAGGATCTCAGCGGAAGTTAAGAAGCCGGGCATTTTGCGTTCGTCGATTGGGGACAGCGCAAAGGAAGATGGGTTGGGGGGCGGGAGGATATGTGTTTACTTGTTTTTTTGTTGTTCTTTATTGTTCAATCTTGCAGTCAGCAGACAACTTTTTGCTTGTATCTAGTGTGACAGGACAGTTGAATCTCGTTTGGAACATCTATAACCTTGAATGCTGTGATGATGACAGCTTCTAATGACACATCTCCCCTTGTGAGTAATGGCTGCCATGTTAATTTTATAAGTTGGAATGTGAAAGGACTGAACCATCCGATCAAATGCAATAAGGTACTTTCTCACCTTCTTCACCTCAAAGCTAATATAGTATTCTTGCAAGAAACACACCTCAAGAATGTATATCACCCTAGATTAAAGAGGAATTGGGTAGGGCAAGTTTTCCATTCAAAATTTAATGCTAAAGCCAGAGGTACAGCTATTCTTATTAATAAAAACACGCCTTTTATAGTTACTGATACAATAGCTGACTCCAACGGCCGTTATGTAATTGTGATCGGTTCATTGTTTAACATCCCTCTTATTCTGGCAAATGTATATGCTCCTAACTGGGACGATCATAAATTCTTTGACAATTTTCTTCATACTTTACCTCAGGTTAACACTCACCATGTATTACTTGGCGGTGACATGAATACTGTAATGGACCCAATGATGGACCGTTCTTCAACCAAAAAATGCTCAATCTCTAAATCTACCCAAACGCTGCAATCATATTTGCATACATATGGAGTGGTGGATGTTTGGCGATTTTTTAATCCGTCTGTCAAACATTACTCATTTTTCTCACCGGTGCATCAGACATACTCGCGGATAGATTACTTTTTTATGGATAAAAAAATTATTTCCTATGTTAATTCTTGCAAATATGAAAGCATTGTCATATCTGATCATAGTCCATTGATTTTAGAACTAAATTTTCCGAACGAGCCTTTCACTTATTCGTGGAGACTTAACCCTTTACTATTATCAGATAAGACATTTGTGCGGCATATTGCTGCACAAATTGATATTTTTCTAGAATCTAATATTACCCCTGATGTGACATATGGTACTATTTGGGAAAGTTTTAAGGCATTTCTGCGGGGTCATATAATATCATATTGCTCGTACGATAAAAAGCAAAAACAAAAACGCATTCATGAGTTGACAGGCTTAATATCACAGCTGGATAGTCAGCACTCCACTACCCCCTCTCCGGAGTTATACAAACAGCGGTTGATCTTGCAAACAGAATTTAACTTGATTTCAACACAGCAGGCAGAGCGAATGATTCATAAATCTAGAAGGTTGTGGTATGAGCATGGGGAAAAGGCATCTAAACTTTTAGCACATCAGCTGCGCAAATCAGAGTCCGCACAGTTGATATCTGAAATCAGAACCCAAAGTGGGCAGGTCTCCACAAATCCTAAAGAAATAAATGAGAGTTTTCAGTCGTTTTATTCTGACCTTTATAGATCTGAGTCTTTGCAGTCACCTGAATTATTTGAAACCTTTTTTGAGGATTTACCTGTTCCGATTTTGGAGCCAGCATCCAGGGATCAACTTGAAGAGCTAATATCTGTTGAGGAGGTTAAATTGGCTATTAGTACGATGCAGAGTGGGAAGTCCCCGGGACCGGATGGTTTCCCCGTTGAATTTTTTAAATTATTTAAGGATAACCTCGCTCCGTTACTAAGGAACATGTATATAGAGTCTTTTAATTCAGAATCCCTTCCCTCTACACTTCGGCAGGCAACAATTTCTCTATTATTAAAATCGAATAAAGATCCACTTGAATGCTCTTCGTATCGACCGATATCACTATTGAATGTGGACTTCAAGATTTTATCAAAATTACTTGCTATGCGTCTTGAACGTTTTTTACCATCTTTGATCTCACCTGACCAAACAGGATTTATCAAGGGTAGGCATGGGTTTTTCAATCTTCGTAGATTTTTAAATATTTTACACACAGAGTCAAAAATAATTCCGGAAATAGCCTTGTCGCTTGATGCTGAAAAAGCATTTGATCGGGTGGAGTGGGACTATTTGTTTTATATTCTCAATAAATTCGGCTTTGGATCTAAATTCATTTCATGGATTCGATTACTTTACTCATCACCAATGGCGCGTGTCAGGACAAATTCATTGTGCTCTTCCTATTTCCCACTCCACCGTGGTACTAGACAAGGATGTCCTCTATCCCCTCTCCTTTTTGCTCTCTCTATTGAACCCTTAGCGATTAAATTACGGGCAGAAAATGAGGTGAGGGGTGTTTTTAGAGCGGGTCAAGAACACAAATTATCTTTGTATGCAGACGACCTCTTATTATATTTGTCTGACCCTCTGGGCTCTCTTCCCCATGCTTTCACTATCTTCGACCATTTTGGTAGTATTTCAGGTTACAAAATAAACATGCATAAAAGTGAATTGCTCAGAATCAATTCAAAAGCAAACAATATTACCTTTACGAACTTTCACTTTAAAGTAAAATCTGATTATGTTACCTATTTGGGTGTTAAGGTCACCCGAGATTATAAACTACTTTATGACGAAAACTTTATGCCACTTCTCGATAAAACAAAAACAGAGTTGCAGAGATGGAATAATTTACCACTGTCATTGCTTGGTCGTGTTAATTCTGTAAAAATGAATATATTGCCAAAGTACCTTTACCTTTTTCAGTGCATCCCCCTCTATCTTCCCAATAAGTTTTTTGTGGCTCTTGACAAACTTATTTCAGCATTTATTTGGAATGGTAAATCCCCACGGATCCGGAAGGAATTTATGCAGAGACTAAAGCCATCAGGTGGTCTTGCCCTACCAAACTTTCAATTTTATTACTGGGCAGCAAATCTACGCAGCATTCTTTATTGGGCGGTGATTCAATTTCAAAAACCCCTTCGTGGGTCCATATTGAGTCTTCCAATTGTGGGAAGACCTCTTTACCAGCATTGTTAAGTTCAGCACTTCCGTTGGAATTACATCAATATAAAGGTAACCCAGTGCTTTATGACTCACTTAGAATATGGGTGCAATGTAGAAGGAAATTTGGCTTACATACAATGTCAAGTAAAGCTCCCTTGTGTTCAAACCACATGTTTCCACCATCCATAGTTGACGATGCTTTTCAGATATGGCGCGACCGGGGACTACAGAGGTTTAGGGATCTTTTCGTAGATGGAGTATTCGCGTCGTTCTCACAGTTGAATGAACTTCATAATATTCCACGGTCACATTTTTTCGCTATCTACAAATTCGTCATTTCATAAAAGTAAATATCCCTCTTTCCCTAATATGCCGGAGAAAACGACTTTAGATGAAATCTTGGATATAAATATTTCTAAAAAGGGACTATTAGAGTGATCTACAGTATTTTGTTGAGTTTTCAATCCACATCGCTCTCTATTATAAAATCACACTGGGAACAAGATCTGGCAATGAACATAACTGACAGTCTTTGGGAAGATATACTCCAAAGAGTGCACTCCTCTTCTATTTGTGTTAGGCATGGACTCCTTCAATTTAAGGTCCTTCATCGTTTGCATATTTCAAAGGAAAAACTAGCAAAATTTTACCCTGGTACAGATTCGCTCTGTAACCGCTGTAAATCTGATACCGGTTCACTCATACACACATTTTGGTCGTGCCCTAAACTTACAAGTTATTGGACTTCAGTGTTTCACATTCTCTCCAAGGCATATAAAATTAAACTTGCCCCCAATGCTTTGACAGCACTCTTTGGAGTACTACCCCCTGATACTTCCATTCCAAAATATCACTCTCATGCTGTGGCCTTTGCCTCTCTGTTAGCACGGCGCCTTATTCTTTTGAGATGGAAACAAGAGATCCCCCCCACACATGACCATTGGGTCACAGACCTCATGAAGTTTTTGCATATTGAAAGGATGAGATGTACACTTGCAGGCTCAAATGTGAAATTCGACAAGATATGGCAGCCATTTCTGGGATACATGGAAATATATACATTTTCCAATATATCATGATATAACTATTCACAGGTTGGGTTACTAATTGGAGGAGAATTTAACATTTTGTCACTTTCAAGTTTTAAGGTACTTTACTGTCTGTCTTAAGCATTGTCTGTTGCAATCATTGTATTTCTGTTGTTGATCTTATTGTTTTGTTATTGTTTTGTTGTTGTTGGTTGTTGTTGTTGTTGTTTTTTTTTTTAAACAATTATTTATAATTTCTATATTATTATTATTACTGATATTTGTGTATGTTTGTATTGTCGGGGTTGTTATCTATAAAAAAAAAAGCATAAATGTAATGATGTACAATTTGTAACTTGCAATTTGATAATCATAAATAAAATTATGAAAAAAAAAAAAAATAATCTTACAAATAAAGGGCAAAAAACAGTGTCCAGATTATTACCTTTGAAACCTTTTTTACCATGATACAGTAAAGCTAATGTGACATAAACAGACTTTACATTTACATTTTTGGAGAATTGATTGAGTTGAAAATGACTTAATTTGCTTGTCACACTTATTATCAAAGTAATAACTGAGCATTCACTTTAGTTCAGAGTGACATGATGTAGGCATGCAAACATACTCAAATGTGTGAATGCAAGTACGGTAACTGGCGTGTCTGAGAACAACACGATGCAAAGCTCCAAGATGTAGATTTTGCATAATACTTTCTCTTCAAACAATGAGCGCCGTTTCATTCACGTTAATAACAGACTTCTCGCAGCAGTGAGCGTCGTGGCGTCTCGGTCAGGTGTCCGTGGTTGCCGTGGCTACACAGCGGACACACAGCGAAAACTCTGTCAATCTGCTGTCAATCCCTGACAAAGAGCAGAGAGGACAAAGAGAGCCGCGGGCAGCCTCCAGACCAGAAGAATGGGTCCACAACACTTTTATACAAGAACTACTGACAGCTATTAACAACACTTGTGCTGTTTAGAGAAATATGAATCATACTTTGCCTGTGAAAAATGCAGCAATTATTTGCAAAGGGGTAAAAAGGTTGGAAACAGCAGGCATAAACTAATGAAGCATAAAAGTGACTGCAAAGCAAGAATACGTTTGTTGAAGCAGAGATCAAATCAGCCACAATTTAGTTACCGGGAAACTATCAAGTCACTTCAACCTGTACAGCATTGAAGCAGGACGTCTTTGCATTTGGTTGTGCGTTTATAGGGTTTTTCTTTTATAATTTCTTTCTTTTTACAATTTGAATACGTAAAACAAATCAGAAAAAACACAGAACACAACACAGAAAGCAAATTAAATATCAAAACAACAGACATCCAAATAAATCAAGTCAGACTCTGTCCAGAGTTTGTCAAATTGGTCTATTTTCAATAATTAATCTATTTATTTATTCTATTTTTAACTCAGTCCGGTCCTTGATCGTCCATTTATTGTGTCCATGGCCTCAAATACATAATTCTGAAATCGAGTGGGATGGCGATGTCAGAAACAGCCTGGAGTGCTGGATGTTTCAGTTTTGTGATATTCTGAGGTTAATCCCAGTTTCTACTTTGGAATCCCATTATGCTTCACTTCACTTTTGCCCCCATTTACGAATTTAAAATGTTTTGGTCTTCAAACATTTAAAGGTTCCATAGCAAAGTTTCAGAAGTTTCGTAGAAGTTCCGCTGGATTTGCATGTACTCGCTTCAAAATGATCAAACATCAAGCTGTACTTTTCTGCTTATTCCCTGTTTAGAGACCTGCACAAACTTTACATCACTTTCCCCACGGTCACTTCTCTGAGTGCTTATTCAAGGTGTCGCCTCCCTTTTCTGTTTTCTCTTGGTGCTGGCGGCGAGCAGTGGGCTGAGTTTGGGAGCAGACTCGGGCAGATGTGCGGGTGGATCAGGGTACTGGGAAACATGACTACACACTCCTGTTCTACTGGTGTCAAGCTACAAAATGATGACAATCGGTCTCATATTCAAGGAAAAAGTAAAACAGCAAAGTCAAACTCATTATGACAAATAATGCAGCCTGTGTCCTCAGCGCAGAGGAGAGGGGGAGAGTGAGTGTGTGAGAGAGGGAGGTGCAGGGGCGGTGAGAGAAACTGCAGGGGTCGAGAGGGGGGCTCTAACAATAAAACCACATCATGCAACTGAATGTGCAGTGACATGCTAAAATAGTACATCCAAACTTCATCAGAATACAGGAAATCACTCATGATTAATAAAAACAAAAAAAAAGACCCTACCAAGACAAGTTTTGAATTTAAACGCTAGTTAGTGTCACCTTTTTAAACCTGAAATAATAATAAAGTGTAAAGGGGATATTTTGTATTTCTTTCATAAATGTTTCAGAATATTTCACTTTTGAATCTTCACATCTTTTAGGGCGATCTTGTGATGTGACCAGTACTCCCTGGTTTCCTTCCCTCATCTCTTCTCTCTCCATTCAAGTGGAGTTCTCTGTGATAATGACCTTTTCTTCAGAGGTCATGTGATCGCCCGGAGCAATGCCGCAGGAGAATAATCCAGGAATTGCATTTGAACCCTTGTGTTTCCCCCGGGAGCCAAACTTCAGTCTTCTGTTCATGGGTTTCAGGCATAAGGATTCCTTCCTGATTTGAAGGATTTGGCATGGCAACGGTACGTTGTCATGGCAATAGCACAATCAAATCAGAAGGGGGCACAGTGCGATGCCGGGGGGGGCACACATGACCCCAGTGAAAATGCTTTTTGCCATACTAGAATTAAGTGTAATTGCCCGTGACAATAAAATAAGGAGGAATAAATCAATTGTTTGAGGCACTCCAGCTGATCCTCATCCGTGCGGGGCTCCCGCCCCTCGTCCACGGGAGCGGGCAGCCCACCAAACGCACACCAAAGTACAGCGCACCACAACGTTATCTGACCCGCTTCAACCACACGTGTCAACACACTCGAACGACGCACGGCTCTTAAAAAGGCTGTAAAACAACTTTGAGACGTCTTAAATATGAGTAAAATGTGCAGATTACAGACAATATGAGAAACAGAGTGAGAAGAGGAAAGACGATGGTTTGAGCAGGTTCTTAATGAGTTGAGCGAGTGTTTTCTGTGCAGGAGAAGCGCTGGAGACATGCATTTACTCGCTCTGCGGCTGCTGCAGCTCTCATCCTTTTCCTCAAATTTTTTAACGGCCACAGAACAGAGACCTGCCTGTGCTCCGAGTGCAAAAAGCATGTGTTTTCAGTCACGACGCCACATCCCAATTCAACAGGTTCCAATCGCCGGTGTGTGCTCGCTCATAAAAAATAATGGGGGCCCCTAATTTGCGTCCCAGGGTGCGTTGGCCTTAATAAAGTAATTCTTTGTCATAAGTTGATCTATATTTCCTTCTTTTTTCTTTTGTTTTCTTTAATCTTAATAAGGATACAATGTTCTTAATTTTATGCATGTCTTCATTTATATATTTTACTACTCATTTTATTCATGTTATATGTTGCACCTTGCGCCAAAGCAAGTTCCTGTGTTTGGGAATTTTGTTCACTAACAATGGCAATAAACCTATTCTGATTCTGATTCTGACTATTTAGTCTGCTCTAGAGTGCAGGACTGAGTAGTGATTGAGGGGTTAGGGAATGAGTGTGGACATTTGGACACAGCCCATAATGTTCAAGATTCTGTAACAGATGCAGGTTGAGGCAAAATCAACATTTTCAGTCTTCTACAGGCTAATGGTCTTAATAATAAAAATAATTAACAATTCTGAATTGTTGTCCGGGGTAAAATTTCAAATATTTTGTTTTTGTAAAACCAAAGATGAGGAAAATGCTATTTTCTAGCCTCAAATTTGTATTTAAGCTTTACAAGAAGGATAATTAGTGGTAAAGTATATAATGTATAAGTACACACAGATACACACAGATAAAACATTTCTTTTAGTATTTGTCCAGTAAAACCTAAAAAGGGGTTAGGGTTTTGCCTTCATAAAGTGTCTAATACAATTTACTATTACAATGTCAATACAACAGTCAGACTCTGATGTCACAAACGTTGAGTGGTTTTCATATGCCAAAACCATCTTGATTTTTCATATTTTATGATGTTCTGAGGTTGTTCCTCCTCTGCTCACTTTTCTGGAATTTAGAATGTTTTTGTTTACAAACTTTTAAAGTTTAGCTATTATTTTATTTAACTGAACCACACCAATCATAATTCTGTATAATTTAGTACAGAGCTCTTTAGTGTAATCTCTGAACTGAACTAGCAGTTGCTAATGATGCTAACGATGCTAGTGCTGTATGATGTCTTTTTAGGTGGCGACCAACAATAATAGTAAATACAGTAAAATAAATATAGCTTTGAAATGAGGTATGGCACATTCACAGAGATTAAGTCGGAAATAGTGTTTGTTTATGTCTTTACTGCGGCTGCTTTGGGCTAGCTTTACTCATGTACTCTTTCTAATGTGACTGAATCCAGTGAGTCCAGAGCTTTAAAATGTCTTGGCTTAGTTGAAGTTTGTGTGGGTCATAGTGACAAAAATAACCTAAAGTAATGTTCTTGGAGTGACATGATGGAGAGTTGATTTTCTATAGTGCGTGCTCCAAAGCTACAGGTCTGTATGACGTCTGTGTCTGTCAGGCTTTGTGCTCCGTGTGGATCTGAGAGGAGCCGAGGTGTGAGGTTAATGGAGGTCCTGACTGATGGAACGCTTAGTGAAAGCAACGGCTGAACAATGAGCCCTGAACACCAGTTTAACACTTTTTCCTGGTCGCACTTGAACGCACCAATGTCTTTAAATGAAGCGTAAGGGCGAGCTGTGCTTCGGTGAGCAGCACAAAGGCAGCGGAGTAATGAAGAGTGCCGTCGTCGAGCACAGTCAATGGAAACGTCCAGAACTATTTAATAATTCTGCTCCTGCTGTCAAAGTTCTCATTATTTGTATCCTTCTGACAGTGCGGCAGCAGTGGGGAGAGTTGCCCGAGAGACCAAAAGGTAACTGCTTTAAACGTGTTTAACATGTCGCTGACTGAAACACGGCACTTTGTTGTGCACATCGTTTATGTCCTATTTGTCCAATTCCATAATCAAACTCTTCTTCGGGATTCATGTTTGATGATTTTTCTTTAACTGATAGTTCACAGGCAATGGTCATTAAACTTATCACATCAACGCTTTTTTGTTGTTTTGAGTCATAATTGGCCCACGATGCATTGCGAGAGTAAATGCAGAGCAGCGACAGGTCTTTGAACTGTGCACAGCACGACTGAATGAAATGCTGTTTTAACACACTGTTCAGTTCTGATTATGAATATAGCACTTTAAAATAGAGTCACTGTGTAAAGTGTCAGGTATACAGCCATTTAGGTACAATTTTTTTTTTTAATTCCTCTGCTCGCCATGGTCAACTGCAGCTCTCCAAAGGCAACATAAATCAGTAATGTGGTTTACTTTTTTTTTTTTTTTTCCCAAGACTTTTTTGACAGGACAGTGCTGCGTAAAATGAGAAGACAGGGGAATGATATGCAGTAAACGGTCGGAGACAGAACTGAAATCACAATCCTATGGCCTGCCCCACACAGCAGGCATATGTGCTATAGAAGTAAGCAGAGTTTTGTTTGTCATTTTAAGTTATTTATAAGATTGAGACCAAAATATAACATAATGATCGACTGGTGTAGCATTGGTGACTGGTGGTGGTTAATCGGTTAACCATGAATACCTTTACTTTCTATGTCAATGAAAGTAAAATGAACTTGGAAACGTAAAAAGTTATATTTTGGCCTTTTTTCAAAGGCAGGTTGACCCCCAGACCACTGTCTGAAGGAGCACTCTGATTGGACAATTAAACCTAACTTTCACGTAAGAGTAAATGCAGCACATTTTGACAAAACCAGACTGTGCACTGTCTGCATAATTACAAAACATTTTATCTGAAGAAAGAGTCTGATACCTCACTGTGTTTTGAGATGAGAGTATGCTGGGTGTGAGGGCTGTCTGACCTGGTTCCACTTCTCCGTCTGAACTGACTGTTCTAAAGCTGTACGTGAGACCACAGATTCATGGATATGTGAATGCTAGTCTTATGCCAAGGTTTGAAAGATCTAGCAACGAGTCAAAAGTTGCTGTTTTTAATTCTTACCTCCTCCCTTTAGGGTTAATAGTTTATACATACTTTAATATGATTTATATTTGTCATGCCTTGTCATAGTTCGGCAAATGTATTCCTCTGTATATTTTCTCTTCCATCTTTTCAAGCACTCTCTGACCCACCACTGAATATGTGACACCATAAAGACATACTTACGGCTTTATCTCTGGCCTCTTATCTCACCACGTAGTTCTGACGGTCTCCTGATTAGAAACTTTTAATTTCAGTGGCGGCGGGGGGGTGGGGGGTTGTTTCCTCGGATACGGGCCGAGGCAGTGCACAGCGTGGGGGTAACTGTTCCAGCAAAAGCGCCCCTGGGTGAGTTTTCATTAACTGGTCATGAAGGGCCTCTGTGAGCGGCCTCAGATCTGTGCAGCGCAGATCAGAACAGAACCAGGTCTTTAAGCTCGGCGTTTAACTGTTATTAGAGCCGGCAGGGGCTTGCCTTTAGCACGAAGGAATAAAAGAATATGGAACATTATAGCGTCTTATACAAAGCATTAATCCCATAATAGCTCACTTACTCAGGACTGCGTTTTTATTATACCAAAGTATCATTCAGAAATACAATTATTTATCTACAATTTTATTTTAAATCTGTTTTTGAAACTTTATAAACTGCCAACTTATTTTTCAAGACAGTAAACATCAGAAGTATGATGCATTTTTATGTTATTAGCCTTTAAACATGCTCTTAACGTAAGGTACTTACGTTTGGAATCTCATGTTTTAGAACAAAATATATATATATATATAGATTTATAAAAACAAAATGAATATTTGTATCTGGTTCTGTTTGCTCTGGCACTTACTGACATTTAACAGAATTTTCAGTTAGCTCATTGTTAAATCAATGGAGATTTTAAGATGCTAAACACTAAACATAAAAGTGTTAAAAGTGTTTATCCAAAAGTATTCTAACACTATATATTGATAAATGTATTTACCAGAGGTGATTCATCAGTTGATCAGGTTCTTCCATGGATATTTTTGTTCATTTTTTTTTACATTGTTTTGGTTCATGTTTTTCTATGAAAGTTTAGCACCTGCAAACATGGCAATTTTTCCATGGTAATGGCTGTTTTTTGAGAGCTCTATAGGCGCCAGTGCTTACACAAGCTAAACATGTTATAATGACGATATGTGAGTTAAGCTAGCTGTTATAGTGATCATGTTTAGACGGCAGAAACGCTTACAATGAGTCTGGCAATGATTTAAGGACTTGAAAACGTTATTGCTCAAGGGAGTTCAGTAGGGAGTGTTTTTGACGGTCATGGGGGGAGAGGATTTTCTAACCAGGATTCACCAAACTAGCGTGAATGAAGCTGAATGAAACTTGAGGTATGTTTTTGATGATGGTTAGAACATGGTTAAAAGCTCAAAATATTCACTACAGCATAATACGTTCCCTTTAAGATCAGTTCGTCTGCCCAATCCTTTCTTTCACATAATAGCACCCATATGTACAACACTCTCTAATAAAAGTTTTAACGTTACTGTAGACAAAACAGCTCTCAGCCCAGCGTTAACTCATCTTATAAATTCAAGCCACTTCTTTCTTTATTCTTATCTCACGTAAATCGATAAAAGGAAAGCTTTTCTGTAACGTTTATATTGAATTCTAATCTGTTTTAATAAAACTGAGCTCAACACTGTGGAATAGCGTCCCAACCAAAATAAAATCAGCAGTGAAATCGCAGTGGCGGCTTAGAACTAACTTTTAATTTTATATTATCAGAACAAGGGGTGCACGGTGGCAGAGCGGCTAGAGCTTCTGCCTCTCAATAAGGAGATCGTGGGTTCGAATCCCAGACCACCCCAACATCGTGGTTTCGAATTCCGAACCACCCCAACATCACACGATCTCTCTGGGTGGAGTCTGCATGTCCTCCCCGTGTTACCGTGGGTTCTCTCCGGGTTCTCCGGCTTCCTCCCACCGTCCAAAGACATGACTGTGCAGGTTAATTGAGAACTCTAAATTGTCCCTAGTGAATGAATGTGAGAGTGAATGGTTGTCTGTCCTTGTCTGTCTCTCTGTGTTAGCCCTGCGACGAGTTGGCCACTGTCCAGGGTGTACCCCGCCTAAGGCCCAAAGTCACTGGGATAGGCTCCAGTCACCCGCGACCCCTAACAGGAATAAGCGGTAGAAAATGAATGAATGAATTATCAGAACAAAATCTGCTGTTGACATATTGCCCAACTCTATATTGTTAAATCTAAAAATACTTGAGTGAATCTAATGTTGTAACAGTTGGAGTGACTCTGCTCCACAGCGTCCCCCCGAGCAGTACTAAAGTTGCCATGTGATATACTGTAGGATTCAGTGTAGCCAGAGCAGTGAGAGCCTGCCCCATCCATCAGCAGAATATAGTGCGCGCTGACAGTAGTCTACAACCGCCATTATGGAGAAAAATGGCTCAGAAACGCAGGGCAGATCGACGCGCTGCCGACTGTTAACGACGCGATAAGCATCAGAAGTTCTAATGGGAACGCTCACATCGCTAATAGGTGTCATCATTCCTGCTCAGACCGGTTCTGGATCCGAGCAAAGACAGTTCACATTATCCCCGCGCGTAAACAAAGCAACGCTAATGATTCTGTAACTACATCATAATAAACTTTGGGAGAAATACATTTGTACAAACTGCCAAACAATGACGAAAGATGAAAATTTTATCGTTTGGGTCATAAGCTGAACTGGAAAAACTCGCAATGGTGGTTATGTTGGATTATGAATCTATTAGCATGAGGCATTAGCATGTAGTTCAACAAATAATCCCAAATCATTTTACAAAATCTCTTGTCGCAAATGTGCACTACTATTCTAGAGGAGAGTGCACCACCTGCTCGTCTCCATGGAGATATAATTTCTGAAATGTTCCACTCAACTAACAGCGTTTTTCTTCCTAGAATTTACTCTCACTATTACAAACAGGGATGTCACAGCATGTCTATATTTCAGTGTTATAATTATTGTGAAATCCTTCATTCACTTTCAGTCACTACATTGCCACCCTTACAAAATGTGCATTTTATCTAAATTTGCCAAACTAAAGCGAATAACAAATCCAAATTTAGATCCAATTCCATCTGAGCGTTCGAGCGCAGATCTGGGTGTTGGTTACCGGGGTACAGGAACCGCCTGTCTGCTCCGTATCATGACTTCACTGTTCCTGCAGAGGGCACATCGTGCACAGTCTGTTTGGCTTTACTAGAGACCAACGTTCTGTGTAATTTAGCTGTTAGCTGCATACTTTTTCATGTCCAAAACTGAGCAGGTTGTTAATACCTGAATAATGCTACAGATATGTTTTACAAACCAAACAAAAGGCTGGTGTCTCTACCTTTGTGTGTTACGCTGAACGAATGCTGAAGTTTTGCAACACTTTTAATGTCAGACAACCATAAACTATACCTGAGTTTCTAATGAAGATCAGAAAGTGTGCAGGTGTTTCAGGGCAAGTTATTAGTTAGTCACATGTTTTGTTTTTAGCCTGCTTCAAGTCTTGTGCTGTGCTGCAGTGTTTGTTTAGCTCTGCTTTTCTGTGGAGGATTTGGGGAAAACAACCAGCCTGTTACGATCATTTGGATTATTTTGTCTTTGTCCATCACCTGTGTCCATTCCTGTGTCGCTTGGTGCAGTCACGTGGGTTTAAAGGAAAAATATTACGCATTTTTGATTTTGTTATTAGTCTTTAAACATGCTCTTGAATATCTTAAATTTGCCATCATGTTTTAAAACTTTTTTTTTTTTTATTATGGCCTTATAAAAGGATTTGTCTGCTGTATGCAATGAGTGCATCCAGCCAGTAGATGGCAGATAGCGATTACCCGGTTTACCTATGTTAGTGCTTTTAACACATAAAAAGCACTAGCCAAGCAGTAGCGGTTATCGTCTTTATACTGGAGAAATGCTCAGGCGATGATTTTAAAACAGCAAACTATTCTCAGATAAGTGACATGAAATCTGAGAAATGATGTACGAAATCAGAGGGAGAGGATATTCCAATGAACATTCCTAAAAACAATGTGAATGCATCTGAATGTTACTTTAGGTATATGCTTCTGGCGGGACATTGTTAGAACATGGTTAAAAGCTAAAAAAGACACTGTAGCAGAATATGTGTCCTTTAAATATTCACTTCATGCGTTTAAGCAACTAAATGTGTTTTCACCTTTCAAAATGCGCTTCAAAGGTGTTTAAACTAAAATATACCTGAAACGAGCATTTAAACATTTATGTGAATTAAGGGCTCTAAATGCAATATCTTAAAATTAAAAATAACGGGGTGGAACACAGCTCACCATACCTCAATTATCTCAAGTTAATGTGGCATAAACAGACAAATAAAAAAGCTCTTTATATTTTTTGGTTCTTGACATCCCTAACCACAAAGACTTAAATATAGAAAAATTAAAAAATAATTCTGTAAATAACTTGTGTTACCAGTCCTCGGGTGGTCTATGCCCTTAACTTCATATCCTTTTTTCTACCTGATTTTTTGTGTGATAAGTTGCACTGTTCGTGTCCTACCAGGCTGTTAATTGCATTCAGTGGCTCTGGGAGGTGTAAATCATTGGCTGATTAGAGCAAGGACAGAAAATCAGCAGGAGTCCAAAGAGAACCAGAGGAGAGAAACACTGCTCGGAAACAGCTGGGGTACATGACATTCTTGTAAATGTAATACAAATTTAGTTGTTGTTTTTCCCAAGAGTGGGAAAAGCTAAGAGTTTTGTCAATTGCAAACCTGTAAGTCAGAGCCATAAGCATCACATTGATTGACTGAGCGCTGGCAGGATATGGGTGGGCAATATTGGCAAAAATCTATATATCCATATTTCTTTTTGTGACCTGCTCACACTTTAGGATCGATGATACTCTGACCTATTCACGCCGTAGGATCGATGATACTCTGACCCGCTCACGCCGTAGGATCGATGATACTCTGACCTGCTCACGCCGTAGGATCGATGATACTCTGACCTGCTCACACTTTAGGATCGATGATACTCTGACCCGCTCACGCCGTAGGATCGATGATACTCTGACCTGCTCACGCCGTAGGAGCAATGATATTCTGACCTGCTCACGCCGTAGGATCGATGATACTCTGACCTGCTCACGCCGTAGGATCGATGATACTCTGACCTGCTCACACTTTAAGATCGATGATACTCTGACCTGCTCTCGCTGTAGGATCGATGATACTCTGACCTGCTCACACTTTAGGATCGATGATACTCTGACCTGCTCACACTTTAAGATCGATGATACTCTGACCTGCTCTCGCTGTAGGATCGATGATACTCTGACCTGCTCACACTTTAGGATCGATGATACTCTGACCTGCTCACACTTTAGGATCGATGATACTCTGACCTGCTCACGCCGTAGGATCGATGATACTCTGACCTGCTCACGCCGTAGGATCGATGATACTCTGACCTGCTCACGCTGTAGGATCGATGATACTCTGACCTGCTTACGCCGTAGGAGCAATGATATTCTGACCTGCTCACGCCGTAGGATCGATGATACTCTGACCTGCTCTCGCCGTAGGATCGATGATACTCTGACCTGCTCATGCCGTAGGAGCGATGATACTCTGACCTGCTCACGCTGTAGGATCGATGATACTCTGACCTGCTGCGCTTTAGGATCGATGATACTCTGACCTGCTCACGACGTAGGAGCGATGATACTCTGACCTGCTCACGCCGTAGGATCGATGATACTCTGACCTGCTCTCGCTGTAGGATCAATGATACTCTGACCTGCTCACACCATAGGAGCGATGATACTCTGACCCGCTCACACTTTAGGATCGATGATACTCTGACCTGCTCACACTTTAGGATCGATGATACTCTGACCTGCTCACGACATAGGAGCGATGATACTCTGACCCGCTCACGCCGTAGGATCGATGATACTCTGACCTGCTCTCGCTGTAGGATCAATGATACTCTGACCTGCTCACGCCATAGGAGCGATGATACTCTGACCTGCTCACGACGTAGGAGCGATGATACTCTGACCTGCTCACGCCGTAGGATCGATGATACTCTGACCTGCTCTCGCTGTAGGAGCGATGATACTCTGACCTGCTCACGACGTAGGAGCGATGATACTCTGACCTGCTCACGCCGTAGGATCGATGATACTCTGACCTGCTCTCGCTGTAGGAGCGATGATACTCTGACCCGCTCACGCCGTAGGATCGATGATACTCTGACCTGCTCTCGCTGTAGGATCGATGATACTCTGACCCGCTCACACCGTAGGATCGATGATACTCTATCTAAACTCTAGTTTACAGCGCAGTGGTTCCGTTTGTGGTTCCACTATCTTCTCATACAGTGCATTTAATCACCGAAAACATTATAGGAAACCATTGAAACTGTATTACTGTTTTGTTTAACAAAACATTACTGTTTTTTGTGTGTGCAGTGATTTGTTCAAAAGACATCAGAGGCACACTTCTTGGCCCAGTTCACTTTTGTGCCTCCAGCTGTGTTTTACAGTGTACCTCTTTGTTGCTTTAGCAGCATACGACTCACGACAATATCCATCAATATCAATGTCAGAACTCTCTGTGAATGTACGATTAGTGCTCATCATGAGCAGGCGAATAGGCGTTCCAGTTTTATGGAGCTAAAATCTGTCAGTCTCCCTGAAGATGGCAGGCCCCTACATTGCCAGTATTTAAATCTAGGCTTAAAACTGTTCTGTTTAGCTGTGCATATTTTAAGTACATTTTAATGTATTTATTTATGCTCTTATGTTTTTATGATTGCTAAAGCACTTTGTGTTACTTTGTATGAATTGTGCTATACAAATAAAGATAGATAGATAGATAGATAGATTAACACAAGGAAAGGTACACACGATAAAATATTGTATCAATCAATGACTGAATAATAAGTCGTTTTCCCATGCCTCTGCTCTAAGTTGTATTTTAGATTAAAGAGGGTGTGTTATGCAAAATTGATTTTTGGAGCTTTCTGCCATGTTATTAACATTAGTCCCTCATCAAAAACATGTCTGGAGTGGATTTAAATGTAGTTCGGCATGTTTGAGTCATCTGGGATCTCTCCTGGGCACTATTTGATGATGGGGTCATACCAAACCGATGCATCTAGTAATCGCCTCCGTACTTTCTCTTGTACAATGTCGTACAATAGGGACTGCCATTTACGGCATTTACTACGTAACTGTGCAAAAGCGGAATACAAAAACAGTACACAGCACCAACTTTATGTGATGTAGAGTTGTTTTTAGTGGACTGTTTGGACCGAGGAGGACACACATGGACTGTGTATATGACTAGCTGACGGGGGAGCAGGAGGAGGGGGAGATTCAGAGCGTCAGAAGCGGAAGTGAAAATGATTAAACTCTGCTTTAATATAGAATTATCACATGAACAAAAGATGGTGCTCTATATATGACATGTGTTAGCAATTAATGCACCATTGAAGTATAATACCCCCTCTTTACAGAAACAAATGGTCAGTGTATATTATAAAAGAATCTCATGTTATGTCAGAAGAGTTCCTTGTTACTCTGTTTAACATGAGCGTGCATGGTACAAACACTAGTACCATATGCATGTTGAGCTAATTCCTGCCTTAGTCAATTCATCATTATTCATTAGCTGGAGTAAGTTATAATCTTTGTAGTAGCCACTTATGAAAGAGTAAAAGATTCTAAATGTGAAGGGTGTTTAAATTGCTCTGATGTGAAGAAGTCGTTTTGCAAATGAAGTGAATCATGAGACAAAATGAAGACGCAAAGCTTTGAAAGAAACAAAGAGGAAAACTAATCATGGTGACCTGTTTTTGGAGAAGATATGAGCGAGAGGCACGAGAGGGGAGGGGAGAGAGCGAGAGAAGCTGGACCCCTGGCTGCGCTGATGTCCCAGTTTGTTAAGTCCAGAGCTGGCAGTGAGTTTGTGAGTTAAGCACTGTGAGAAGAAAGAGGGAGAAGTAAAAAAAAAAGCGAGAGGTAGTAGGGACAGAAGGGAGAGAAGAGAAAGAGGGAAAAGAAAGAGGATAGAGAGTAATGGAGTTCTTACTGTAGCTTGCAGCGGTAACACCAAGCGCTCGGTGGCTGATTTAAAGGCCGCTGTGTTCTGGTTCTTGTAGGGCTCCTCGCTCCTCCTCTCGGCCTGAACGAGGACAAGACAAAATGTCAGACACAGAAAAGAGCAGAAGAGCAGAGTGTTTCAGTGAGATGGAGAAGAGGAATTGGAAAGTTTCTGAATCTAATTCTAAAATCATATCTGCTCAAAGAAAACAAATATAATTAATTTGCAAATGGGGCTTGGATAGTCTATCTTTTCTGTAATGATATGTCAGTGATTAGTTTTGGTCCTTTGGGTTTAGCCCCACTTTAGACCTGGTTTACTTGGACCAGTTACAGACTTAGCTTAGACCTGACTGAACTCTGAGTTTCTTTTTCTGACTTTTTTTCTAGACAATCAGCCACAACAGAAAGTTCTGTAAGTATGGCCCTCAGTGAAAAATTTTGGACACCTCTGATTTAGAAGAATCATATCAGTATCACAATGAACTCAAATTTTGGAAGCTGGAAACGCATAGATTTATTTACTCATGAAGCGAATATAAAACCCATCGGACCATATACCTGCACATGAGCGGAGCAAGCGAAAATAATCCACTCATGTTGTTTGGACCACTAATGACTTGTTCAGATGCACATTTGTGTTGTCTACGATGTAATCTTCATTAGCGGAGAAACTCAGGGAAGGTTTATGCTTGTCCAGTGTTGTGGTGCTGCTTGGTGGTAAAACATACAGTATCTATAGCATTAATTGTTTAAACAATCTCCTAACTTCTAAAACTATCTTAAAGAGTACGTCTCTATCAAAGTTCACCCTAACAGACAGTTTATGGAGCACCTTCTGCAGGATTAGTGGTGTCAAGGCGAGGGCTGCTCCTGTAGTTAGGTAACCAACACCCAATTATACGCTTGAATGATGCAACCAGAGCTAAATGGAAATATATTCTGGAAATATCTTGATGAACTATTGTTGATTACAAAATCAAGCATCAGATCATTGATTATAAAGAACACTTGCAAATCAAGCGGGCCAAGCGCCTACCTGGTACTGTCCTGGACTGGGCCCCTCTGTGCTCTGTCTGTCGAAGAAAGTGCAGCGCTGAGAGCTGGAGCCAAAGACTCCTTTGGTCCGGTCCAGATAGGCCTTTTTAAAACTGTCCCGCGACACACCGTGCTCAAACAAATTGTAGGAACCTGGACCTATAAAACCAATGATTGTTAAAACCTTTTAAAAGTTGGAAATTAAGCACCATTTAGCAATAAGATTTTTTCAGTAATGTAGTAGTGTGTCTGATCAGTAATACTTTTTGAATATCTAATGGCACAGTACAATGTAATCATGAGGAAAAACTGAGTCTGGCCCCATGTGGCAGTATGACGTTCTACAACTCGATGATAGTTCCTGACCTGGCAGAGAGGCCCGCCTGTACTCCGGACTGAAGCGGGCCGCTGTGCTGCTGAATGGGCTCTTCTTGGAGGAGCTGGATTTCTTCAGAAGCTCCAGAGCACTATGTGGGACATTATACGCTCCTACAGGGGGCGCCATCTCCCTCATTGGACTGAACCTCTGGTGGAGAGAGAGCGAGAAGACATTTACTTTACTGGGAAATGTGTAATGTAGGCCACTAAAAATGTAAATGGCTACTATTTTGTGACACATTTCTAGGTAAGTTGAGGATGTATGATTATTTCACTCCACAGTCACGTTTTCTTTGGGAAAGCTTAAATTTAAGTCTTTGCGACACGTTAGCTAAGCAGATCTTGGCGGAATTGCATTGGGGGTTAAAAAAAATTACGCAACCTTACGCAGACTGCAAGTATATGGCCTCACAGCCGTTAATGAAAAGTGGAAAAGTTTGAGCAGAAACATAACAAAATCCATCCAAATACTCTATTTCTAAAGCCATTTCGACTAATCAAAAGAGCCCAACGTTGCTCTTAGAAACACTAAGAGACAGCTAGAATTTTTCCACTTCAATTTTCTACTTCTAGTTATAAAGAGTGAGACACACCATACAGAAAAGTAAAATGCACCGACGGTTTAAGAGCCTCTCACAATGACAAATCAGCTGCATTTTACCGTCTGCTGTTCTCTTCTTTATGGAGCTCTGCATTTACCTGACTGGAGGCCATATAGGAGCCTGCATGAGCGATTTCAACTCGACTGAGGAATAATAAATAACAGCGAAAGCCACGGAGAGCGGCGAGATTGAGCAAGTGTTTGAAGGAGGACAGAGGAGGAAAGACAAGATAAACGCTTGTGTTCATGAAGAGCAGATTCAGGTGTATTATGGTCCCAGCCTGAGTCAGCAGGAGCCCACACTCTGCACCAAACAAACATGGAGTTATTATTAGAAATCCTTCAGGGACAAGCACATTCGAGTGGTTCAGATCAGAAAGTACAAGGGCAAGAGGCAGTTACAGAGTCCATGAGAATTTAAAGGCAAATCAAAATCCTATGTTACAAATGATTACCAAAAAAAGCTGGTATTGTTTAAAAGAAAGGCACGGTCAATCAAAGTAAGTAAACGGGGATAGGATTGGCGAAGGGACATTCTGATCAATATACTGTCAAAGAAATTTTCAATTTAGAGGTGCATGATTACTTTTAGAAATATCTTCAAATGATAGACTGTTCATCATGAAAAGAAGCTGTCACATGAAACAAAAATCAGAAACAGAAATCAAAAATCACTAGACCCATAAATCAGCAAAGCGAATTATATGATACAACATAAATAAATGTCTCAAAACTAATTTGGATGGAGATCTCAAAAGTATATTTGAAGATGACACATGGGACTCAGTTACTTCATTACTTTACCCTGTCAATGCTCCCCTTGGTTTTACTTCTTTGGAGGAAAGTGTTGGACTTAATGCAGGGCTGGTTACCGTGTGACCTACCCACGTCACCCATGCTTTGCCTGCTGAAGATCTACAGTTTGTACATTTTAGTACACTAGTTCTCCTACAGTAAAATAAATCAGACCAGTAAAAAAAGCTGGTATTCCATGGTTGTTGATTCTGTCATTTATTTCCCAGGCCACATGCACTTTTATGGACTTAAGTAAACGTTTCATTCATCGCTGTTTTGGTGCCTTTGTACCTGTCAACGCCAAAATGACGAGCAGAATTCAATTCAATTTCTTTTTGTAGCGCCCAAAATCACAGCAGCAGTTGCCTCGATGAGCCAGAAAAATATTAAAATGTTGGCTCAGAGCCGAGTGTGAAGGGCGAGGGGGGCGAGTGTGCTTTCTGACAGGTTCTTTATATGTCACTCTGGATTAATGAGACCAGGCTTGAGACGCTTTTTCAAAGGAATTCCGTTTCATTTTTACCTCAAACACAAACTAACGTGAAAGGCCTTTTGTAGTGTCACCTTTTTAAAATGTATTTTCTCTGATATTTAAAAAAAAAAAAAAAAAAAAAATGGGTAGAGTGAAAAACTTTGAGCCACCCAAGAGAGCACTGAGTCAAAGCTGTTCCAGAGTGTGTATGTTAGTGATGTTGGTTGGATATTACCCGTAGTATAGGCAGAAGAGCACCCGCCGCTGCTCTGTGTGCCACACAAAATGACATACATGCACCTGAATGTGCCTGATCATTAACAGCCGAAAATCAAAGACTCTGGAAACAGTTTGTTGGATCCAAAATGTTCTACATCCCATAAATTATTAATCAGTCTTAGTTTCGGTCAATCTGCCTCTTATTTGTGGAGTTACGAGCACAGACAGCTGACGAACGAAGACGTCTCTAGATTTAATAACGCAAATAGCCCCGGAGAACTGGGGAGAACCATATTTTTATTGATTTCTTTTAGCAGCAACATAAAACATGGGCCATAGGCCAGCTGTTCTGGCAAAAGTTTCAGGATTTAGTTTTTCTGTCCACACCGTCCAGTGTCCAGTGCAGCTCACGGAGGCAACAAGAAAGGGCTGAGAGCACAGAGGCTGCTGAAGCTGGAGCTTCACGGAGAAACACTTACAGGATTTCGACACAGGTGATGGTCTGCCACCTTCTTATAAAATTTACTACTGTAAAAATTGGATTTGTTAATCTAAAATACTCCAGATTACAGGAAATTTAATCTATTTTGTTTAAAATGTAAAAACTACCTGCTACAAAATCCATTAAAGAATTAAATGGATCCTTAGGGCCAACAAAACAACGCAAAAGTACATAACATTAGATTATGTGTTTTTTCAGACACAGCATGACAATGTTTCTCTTGTAGTTGAGTAACATTTGTTTTGCCACAGTAAAAAGCAGCCTTTTAGGGTCAAAATCAGACCAGACTCCTGTGTCCTGACTGCTTCTAATTGTAGAACATTTTATTTATCACTAATTTGGAAGTTGCATGATTACATTGTTAGCCAGGAAGTAGTTTTTAGCTCGCCCAAACTGCACACTGGCCCATGATTAAACGTAAAGAATCAAGATACAAGCATGAGTAAGGAATAAGTTTGGACAATAGCAGTTTAACAATATTAGGGTACAAAAAAAATGGCAAAAAAAATGGGTACATGTTCTTAAATGGTTTTTAAATGGAAAGAATGGAAAAATACCCAAACTGCAAATATATATAGTCAATTTCAAGTTCTTGTTGCTTGTCTAATACTTCTGTGACTGTTTTATAGAAATGTGTTACAGAGCGGAGAGATAGTAGCAGATATTTTTACAGTAACTCAATCTCCGTTCGCACCTCTAGTGGTGTGGTTACAAACCGTTTGGCATATTTCCACAAATGATGACATATTCTAAAAGTATTCTACATTTCTGACACACACTAATTCAGGAAATGAGCCAGCGTCTCCCGGGTCTCTCAGCGTGGGGCCTGTGCATTTCCTCCGAGCTCAAAGTACAGGAGCAGGTTGCGGACTGACAGCACGTAGCAGGCTGAAGGAGACGGGGGGATCGTGTTTGTACCGAGCCCCAGACGGAGGCTTTGATTTGGGGAAACAGGGAGGAGGCAGGGGTGCTCCACAGACCTCCAGCTGTTCTTCTTATCTTCCCCTCCTAACTACTTCCTCGCTTCCTCTCCTCGTTTCCTTCGCTCTCTCTTGGTGGGTGACGTGTCAGGGAGAACTGGACATGCAGGGAGAGAGAGATCTGAAAGAACTGGAGCTGGGTAACTACGGGTAACGCAGACAGGCTCTGTTGGGATGGTCCGATATGATTTTTCTCAGCTGTTACCAATATCTGATATTTAGCTGGCTGTTGTGTCCGATAATCAATTTCTGCAAATGTCAGCAGGCTGCGTGGTTAATATCTCTGTAATTACTGAGCCTATCCGAATGAAACAAAGAAAATAAACCTTTTCTCTGGCAACAATAAACAAAAGTGCAATCATTTTTTTCACAGTAGCCTCTGAATGTGGTGCCATTATTCATCTCCAGAACATGATTGTGGTCAATTGAAAGAACATTAAGCCATAAGAATAATATGGCAAATGTGTGAAGCCAATTACTAGCAAATAATGAAGAAAGAACGTTTGTAGATCATATTCATCAAAATGCAACTTATATCCATTGTTTTCTTAATAGAAAGGCCCACAAATTGTTGATCATAAATGTTAACACTTCTGTAAAATCATTCATGTCTTTTCTGTTTCCATTGTAACACACTGCCTCATTATTTGTTTTTGTTAATATAATACATTTTATCTAAAAGAAGCTGCCGAGCATTGTCATTACAACCACACAGTCCCAACACTTTTAAATAGTTGTTAATGACCCACTTTTGTACTGGCCTTCAATAACTAGGAGCTGAGAAACTTTATTGTTTTTATATTTGGCAGTGTAGTTAATTATTATGTCGCTCGTCTGTGAAGCACTTCAGGCAGCAGTGTAAAAATGAGTCAATTGTGCGCCCTCTGCATCTAATTATAGAGCATTTTATTCTCTGTGAAGCAGAGCCAAAAACTCTTATAAACTCATTGCGGTGAGTTGGTTGATTGGAATGCATTAAGAGTGATGCATGCGGACTGCTGCAAAGAGATTAAATGAATGAGCTAGTTCTGTTTTTTTCTAATTATTACTTAGTTTGGTGGGATAGAACCTGTAGTAAATATTTATCAGTGGAGTGAGAGTTTGCAAAGAAAACAGAAAAGTTAAAGTTACAGGAAGTTCTAAAAATGTTACAGTATGGTTGCTAGGAAACAGATGTCTAACTATGTCACATCTGTTGCTCATGTCCTACCAAGAAGTAACATTATTCATCATTTTTCATATTGCTGTTAGCCTTTAAACATGCTCTGAAGTACCTTATATTTGCCATCTCATGTTTTGAAACAAAAAGTTGCTCACTATGAAATTACACTTACTGAGTACATCCAGCCAGCAGATGGCGCCAGCGCTTTTCACCTTATTCTGGAAGTTGCTGTACGCGCCGCCAACTTTTCCCTTGTAGTTTGCATGGAGAAGGCGAGCTCAACAGAAAATAAGTTCTACACGGACTAAAAAGCTGTTTTCAGGCACATTATGTACATTAAACATTTTAGACAAAGCAATCTACTTTATATAATGTTTTAGCGAGAGACTTTTTCATCTATCGACATTTGCGCGAACACCGTTAGCAGCAAACTGGAAGTCCCTTTACTACAAGAGTGTAAACATAAAAAGAGGCAAAAGTGGGCGGGGCGGAATATACGGAATATACAATCTGGTAAATTTGGCGCTGGAAAGACATTTTGCGGATTTGTAGGAGCAGTTATCGTGTTTAGAGGCAGAAATGCTCAGATCATGTTTAACGATGATTTAAGGACTAAAAATAGCAGAAGATTCTCGGATAAGTGACGTATGAAGTCTGAAAATACGTCGTATGAAGTCTGACGTATGACGTATGAAGTCTGAAAATACGTCCGAAAATCCCAGAAGTTCAGCAGGAAGTGTGTTTGACGCTCGGAGGGGGCAGGATTTTCTAATAAACATTCCTCAAAACAGCATGAATGCAACTGAATGCTACTTCAGGTGTGTTTTTGATGACGGAACATTGTTAGAACATGGTTAAAAGCTCAAAAAAAAAAATCACTGCTGCAGAATATGTGTCCTTTAACAAAAATAGTCAAACTGGAAAAACAGGCAAAATCTTTAGTAAAATCTTATATATGAATAAATAAATGAAATGTGTAGTGACATGTACACTCTCTCACATACAAGCTGTCACACATGCACACTCCCTCACATGCTCGTGCACAGGGGGGCGCGGCTCGGTGGGAGAGGCTGACGACATCACAGACCCAGCGTGAGGCCACAAAATGAGGTCAGAACCCACCGCGCGGAGCATCAGACAAGCTGCACTGTCTGAGCCCTGTTTCATGTGGGAAGTCACCGGGACGCCTCGACTTTGAGCTGGGACAGGAGCAAGCTCGTCTGCATAACTCACACTTTTAAACACTGATAGCTCATTATGAAATATCAGTGAATGCAACAGGAATGAAATTATAATTCTGCTTGTCATTCTGTCAAGGTTAGCTGCGGTAAAGTGCCTATGACAGGTTAGACTACTCGTGTAACTAAAATACAAGTTTTGCTAAAAGAAATTATATATTTTATCACGATTTAGCCATTTTTTTTACTTTAGTACTATCACTTCCTGGTTGAAAATGATGACACCACACTAGGAAATTACATTGTACATTGGGCTAAAACTCGACTAATGTCAGAGATTTTTTGTCCGACAAATCAAAATATATGTGAACACCTTTATTTTGTTGAATTGATGTTTTAAGGGTAAAAAAAAGTTGTTTATTTTGGGTAAATTATGGAAAACCTTTGATGGATGAGATGAAATGAGTCTCCCTAGTGCGATTTTTATGAGATTTTTCAACTTTTCTCCACAAACCATGACTTCATTGGTGTAAAACATTATTTTTTTATGTACAATACGTATCAATACACCAAATAAAATCCAAATTAGAAAATCGTTAAAACCTGTCATATGCACTTTAATCTTTAGTGCCTACATATTCAGTAATTATAATCAAATAATATATCAGTGATTGAATTTTGTTCTGATCATTTCAATTAGGTCTGGGTGATGGCCAAAAAATATCTTATTATAAACAAATAAATATGCTTTTCAATCAGAATTTTATGACCATTAAAGCGCTGTACCTATTTTGACCTGTTTGAAACATGAAAAACAGAACTAACCGTGCCCAATTTTCTGCATGTAATAACGTACAATCTGTTTTGCCCAAGCACAGATATATTGGAAAAGCATCTATTCGGGTCAAAATGAGAACACAGCGCTTTCTCTGCATCCGTTTATAGATCGCTTTATTATGCACTGTTAGCATGCTATGTTTGTTAGCTTTACCCGGGATGGTAAAACTCACTTTGGGCTCAGAGATTCGTGAAAAGTGCTTATAAACTTGTGGCTGTGAATATTTAGGATGCTGGGACTGCATTGGAGAAGTGAGTGATACATGTGACCGCAGTAAAGACTTTAAAACAAACTAGTTCTGTTTTTCATGTTTCAAAACAGTAAAAATCCAGTACAGCCCCTTTAAGAAAACAGACTTTGAATTAGTGTCTTTTAACACTCTTCTTCCTCCAGAGCCTGAATTCTGCTCCAAACTACATGCTTTTACTGACAGAGGATTGACTGTGGATCTCTGCATTAAAGACCCAAGCTGATCAGTGACGATTTGAAACAATTGGAACTTGATTTGATGAAAATTTGATCAGTTGCACAGCTCTATTTTTAGTGCTGAATTCCTACATTACTCTTTCAGTTTGCAGTGGAGCTTGGGAATATGCCGTCCGACTTATAACTTATATGTCTGTTATGGCACTTTTTGTTGTAACTTCTACTCGCACATGCACAAGATAGAGGGAGATAGGGCTTAAGATTAACAGCAATTCAATCAAAATCTAATCTGAATGGTCATAATTAGTAAATTGCAAAGACTGCTATTATTAAAGTGACATCATTTCCTTTGCAAACAACTAAATACCCTGTTGTATTCTGTGTGCAACCAGGTAACCTTAAGCTGTTCAGAAGTCAGGCTTGAAACGTTAATGCTCCTGTAGGTGGTTTGAAGGTAGTGTACTTGACTTCTTACAACGAGTAATAAAAAACATTCGTCCATAGAGAATTATGTAAAAGCAGCTCTTAGTGACAAAATCAGTATGCCGTGCAGTGTCTGAGTCTAATTGTAACACACTTTAAAGTCTATATGACGGGTTGGACTACACTTTTGACTAAAACGTTGTGAATATGATTGTGTTTAAGATTTTACTAAACATTTTGGCAATTTGTCTCCAGTTAGACAATTTGTGTAAAGTTTATAATGTTACTTCCTGGTTGGTCATGGGCAGCAAATATGACAGAGGTGGACGTAATTCCACAACTGTTACCTAGCAACCATTTTGAAAACAAGGGCCAAAATCCATATAAAGTATACAATAGTTAGACAAATAATAAAACCTGATAACCCTTTTATTTTGTTGAATGACTGTTTAAACTGTCAGAAAGATGTGTCAGTTGAGTGCTGTGTTTATTTTCAACTGCACGTCACATTTTGATGACATCACAGAGGGATTCCATTTTAGAACATAGCACTACTTTCTGTAATTTTAAACTTTTATTTATCAAAATTTCTTCTGGAACTGCAACTTAAAAAAAAAAAAAACTATGCTAAATATTTTCCACAAGTGCCCTCCCACCAAACTAAGCCATAATTTGAATATAATGAGAACCTGTCATATAGACTTTAACTCTTGGCTCTAAAGCTGTGCGCACACCTGAAAAATGCATGTATGGGAATAGAGATTTTGCTGATGAAATGGTGACAACACAATTAAGCACTGAGTGGCAAAAGTGGCCAAGTGTTAATGCTTAGTAATGTTTTTTTCAGTTAGTTTGTACCTGAAATCAGTAAACATTTGTTGAAAACCATATAAACAACAGAACACTGCAGTTACGCTCACATTTATCACTGATACAGACTTTGAGATCAGACACAGCTGAACTGATGACCTTTCTCTCCTTGAATTACATGTTTATTAGAAATAGAATAACTTAACTGTCCCATGGGGGAAATTTGTCTTGGTCATGAACACAGCTACAACACACCACGACATGTAGTACACACAGTGATCATCCAGACAGTGACTCACTCTGTACAGATCTACTGTTAGTGTAGTTTAATCATCAGCGTTATGGCTGACGGGAGTATCTAAATCGACTGGTTTTGTGTCTAGCTGTTCTGTAGCGCCACCCGGAGGCCAGTAACTCAAACTTAGAGATGGATCACTGACGATTCTATGGGCAAAACGTGTCACAGAACATTCACAAATGTGCTGTAAAGATGGAAACTCACATGTGCCTCTGACCTTCATTGCTGCTTTCATCATATTTCCCAGTTTACGTTTGTTTTGAACTGTCAAGCTTCCCAAACCAGACACATAACCCACAGCGGATGAAGCTTTTGAGTGCTGAAGTATACAAAGTCCACATAACTCTGCAACACCAAAGACGACGTGAAAAATGCATCCTTTGGGCCAGACCGTAAAAGAGAAAATCAATGTGAGCATTCCAGTTTAGCTGACAGTGCACATATACACCCCAAGTATTTAAACGAGGTCACCATCTCTATATGATGTTAGTATTAATAGTGACTGGGTCGTGTGTTCTCACTTTTCGAGAATCAAAGATTACTTCTTTTGTCATGTTTGTTTTGTGTTGTCATGTTTTTATGTTTATGAGTCCATGTCTGGAAGAAATACATTTTTGAGGGCCAGTAGAAAGAGTCCAATATCTCCATGTACTGTTTTCGTTTTCAAAGCAACACCTGACAACAATAGAAAGTAAATTTGACCCTAACCCTAACCCCTCATCCACTACACAGCCCTGCACTCTTTAGCTGACTCTGTAGTCCACTCGATCAATAACACCATGGACAAAAATAAGGCAAGAACAGTAAAGACACACATTTTGTGAGATATGCTGTCTATAATTCTGCCACTCAGTCAGAATGTTGAGGAGCACATTTTTAAATGAAATTATGTCAATGCATAACTCATATCTCAAAAGAGAGGGTTCTTCTACAACAACCCCAAAGACCCTGTATGTCTCCTAAAATGGATTAGCGCCATCAGGAGGAACCAGTGGATTCCAAAACATTGCTCCAGACTGTGCTGTGAGCACTTTGTTTCAGGAGCTAGTTAAACATTAAAATATGCTAACAAACGGTAGCCTTCCTGCAGACTTAACTTAAGCCTCATTTCATACTGTCCAGGTGCTATATTTATGATCAGACACACTGTGCATGTTCTTGAATTCTTTGAGGGCTCATCCATTCGGAGAGCTGTTGTGGATGAGGAAGCAGAGATGTAGAAGAAGAAGAAGAAGAAGAATTTTTATTTATAGAGCGCTTTTCCGCCTAATAGGCACCCAAAGCGCTTATAATTGTAAATGACAGCAAAAGTTTGTTGTGGCAAGTTTTCACTGCTTTTAAGTTGCCTACAGTAGCTAGGGATCAAAACCCAAAACTTCTTCCTCCTGGTAGCATTGTCCCTTTTCATTTTCAGTTTTATGCGCTATTTTGACTAACAGCGGAGCTAGCCTACCACATAAGGCGACATCCGTGTCAACATGTCAAGTGACTGAAACCAATGAATACTAGTGATATGCCAAAGGGTTTATGGAGGTATGAGAATGAGTTGTATAGCAATTATAATCAATATATTTTTCCACACACTAATGCAAAGAAACAACAGCACCCACAGAGAGAACAGTGATTTAAAAATGCTGCACCTGATCACCTCTGGCTCCTTCTCCTCCAGAGTGGGAGTTCGCCTGAAGCTATAGACCCCCTCTTCCCCTGTGTGCGTCCTGTGTGTGGTATATGTGTGATAATTAAAACATCAGTCAGACGGAGCTGAGAAGAGTCACTGAGGAGTTCATCTGCTCCTCTAGTCACGCGTCAGACTGAGACGCCTAATAGACCCATCTCCTTCATCTGGAGCGCCTCTGAAACGGAATCTGAGGCATCTGCAACCAAACTGAAACCTATGCCTGAAATGAACCATCACAAAAATATGTTGTTGTGTTTTTTCTGACTGTTATTGCGGTTATGTTTTATAATTCATTACAGGAGGAAGGACGTATTAAAATCGAATTCATTCTTAGCTCTCGGAAACCTTTTGGCACATTCCTAGCAAAGTCCTGTGCATGTAACTACATTATCTATCATTGCTAGCAGTCACATGCATTGAAGAGACGGAGAAGGGAAGCAGTGATGCGCTCAACCCTAGATGTAATTTAGTAATAAAACTTTTTTTTTCTTTACAATCGGTTACAGAAAGCACAGAGCCGTTTGATTTTGTCATAAAGTACTGCTTTACAACATACTAAATAAAGAGAAAAGTACAGCTTTAAAGAAGGCATATTGAGCAAAATCAACTTTGATGAGCTTTTAACCATATAACAACAGCGTTTCCTTGTCATTAGTCAAAGGAACTAAAATGAAGCATCATTATCACAGTAAGAATAAAATACTATATTTTATATAGTATTTTACCCCCGGTAAAAACAGAATACATTTACATAACAGAAATATTCTGGAGACGACTGAAATCTGAGCTGCAAAACTCATACAAGAGTCTTATGTCTTTCAGAACATGTCTGTAGAGGCCGTAACTACAGGGCTGGCAGTGGAGATTGACCGATATGTGTGTTTCCATGGCCGTCATCAATACCGATATATCAGAACCCACAGCTGCCAATGACCCTCTTTACAGTGCACTGCTCAACATACTAAAAGTAAAAAATTTAATATTCTGTATAAGAATATCCTATTATTTCAAACGTTTTCAAACATTTAGATTTTGGGATGCATTGTGATTGGTCAGAATGTCACATGGTACAGGACGTACGCTGCGTCCGCTCTTGTAAATGCTCCACCTGCCTGTTCACTTCATTCATTGAAAGCTCTGTCAGTAAAGCTGAAATCTATACGTGTCACTGTCGTACTGCTTTTATTGTGCACAAGGTACATTTAACATACAGAAGACAGAAAATATGATAGAGAAAAATAATCTAAATTCAATTATTTTTTCACACAAACTTCTTATTCACCTTATTCCGCCCCACCCACTTTTGCCTCTTTTTGCCACAGATCCGCACTTTTGTTGTAAACGCACTTCCGTTTGACGAGAACTCCATTAAAGCTAATGACAAACGAGGGAAAAGTCTTGATGTTACATAAAGGTTGATTTGTGTAAAATGTTTAATGAACACGAGCAACAACAAGTCAACAACGCACCGATTTCCTGGTCAGTCTGAAAACGGCTTTTTAGTCCATGTAGAACTTATTTTCTGTTGAGCTCGTCTGCTCAAACTGCTAAACTAATACAACGGAAACAAGACGGCGGCGCGTAAGGCAACTTCAGGAATAAGGTGAATACTACTAACCAATAATGGAGCAGTGTAATCACATTTTGTGCTGTTCCTATTCGCACTGAAGTGTTAAGATTAGGGATGGTATATCAGTTATCAGAGATATCAGAGGGTTTCCCCTCATATCTGTATTGGCTCAATATTGAAAATTTTGTCAATATGTGTCACCAATATTTTTTGCACACTTCCCCAGTCTGTGTGTCATTCCCAGTTTGTCCTCAGTGCAGCCAATCGTCTTACACAAACTCGTGAGTAAAAATAGAAATAGGAAGTTAATTGATTCTGTGCACAAGGTGGAAGTTGGTCTGTTTATTTTAAAAATGTCTAGCTCAGTACTTCCTGTCTAGTTCATTTCTATGGGGTTTTGGTCCAGTCAGTCTAAAATGAATAAATCCTGACAGATCGTGCAGTGAGCAGTGAGTTGTGCTGGACGTCTCTGAAATACGTTAAAGACTTTATAAAACAAGTGAGTACTTCACTAAAGGACACTTGTGTGTTTATAAAGGGACGTGTTTGTGTCTCAGTGCTAACACTAATGCATAACAATTAAAAGTAAACAACCCAACTGCCACCTTGTGCACCTTGAGTCAATTTAGGCTAAAACATATGGTTTCATGATTACACAATCATTTATATCCCACATAAATACATTTTTAAACAATGCTGTTTGCAAATGGCATTCTTGTCATTATCATTGTATATTCATTGTGGATTTACATTGTTTAGCTCTTGTAAATGGTAAATGCTGGACACTTTACTACTGTGCGGTGCACACTGGTCACTGAACAAGGGACACTTAAATTGTCTTTTTTTATATTAGAGGCTCAGTCTGTTGTTGTCTCTGGCTGATTCCAGTGTGTATGATTGTGTACCGTGTTTGCAGCTACAGACGGGGAGCCCAAGACAAATTTCCCTTTGGGGACAATAAACTTTATCTTATCTTAGTGGGTTTTATACGTACATAATACAATATTTGTTTGCAGAGGACATTATATCACCCAGATAGTTACTGCCTTTGAGATTTTCTTATTGCGACCATTTACTCTGCAATGCAAAGATCAATTGTGGGCTATATTGAAATATTCCATGGGAAAATCTTTGGTGTGAAACGTTGGATTAGAGAGATTAGCCTGATAGATCCTTCCATTATGCCTCCACTGTTTGTGTGTAAGGAGATGAGCGTCATGTTTAAGTCCATTACAGTGTTTACACACTAGATTTGGTTAGATCAGTGTTAGCGCTTGGAGCCTGATGTGTGGCCTCATAGTCTCCTGCACAAAATGAAAGTGATATTTCTGCACTGAGCGGGAGCATTTGGAGCTGGTTGGATAAACAGAAATACAACTAATATTCTGTATAATGTGATTACACTCCACTGTTCACACAATGGGAATGATAATGAGAAACTGTGGTGGTAACATGTCCTCACACATCATAAAAACAGTTCACATGAGAGCACATTTCGGTTTCATTTTGTCTTTGGGCAAATTGGACAGATTTTTTTTTTATTATCTATAATTTTGTATTGCTTTCACCAGATTGCTTCTACATATTTACATGTGGGGATGGTCTTAGAAAATAAATGTAACACTGACACAGATTAGAATCATGTGTAAACAACAGGCTGTTTTTGGTATAACTCTTTCTGTCAGAGCGCTCTGCATTATTCATCAGACTCACACACATTTATGTATGGACACCAATATATGCAATATATGTTTTCGTTCAGACAGTGAAACACCGTCTTCATCTAAAGTCAATATGGGAACTAAATAATAACAATAGTAATAATAAAGATAGAGACTAGAACCCTGCTCCTCCATATCCAAAGGCTAAGACTGAAGGACACATTATTTGTGTTGTTATTAGCCTTTAAACATATTCTTGTACCATTACTTTGCCGTTAAATGTTTTGGAACTTAAAATATTGTTTAGAAAACAACACATTACTTTCAGTCAGATGTCCCCTCATCAGGATTTGTCATCATGACTGCAGCTGAGAGAATTACCATGGGGAAATTAAAAAAAGCTAGCTTTCCCCGATGTAAGCACTGCCACCGCGGCATCAGGGGTTCAAGTCCAGCGTCCAGCCCTCCGTATCTGCCAACTCTCTATTCCTTCTCTCTACCCCTTTCACCCTACAACTGTCCTGTCAAATAAGACTCCGGGCTAAAAAAAAAAAAAAAAAAAAAAGAAAAAAAAGAACGGGATTTGAGGCAGAAATGTACATAATACACATAGTGATGATTTATGGACTTAAAAACAACACAGAAGATCTTCAGATCTCTGCCTTTGACGTCACAAATCTGGGAAGCTTGAAAGCAAGTGTTTCATGAAATAAGCGTGAATGAAGATAAAGACAACTTCTAATAATGATGTAACAATTAAATGCTCAAAAAAGTTTAATTTGTCCCTAAATATGACATGAGTTCAGAACGTATGTTTTTGTAGTAGAATAAATTAATATAAATATAATATAAATAGGGGTGCACGGTGGCAGAGCAGCTAGAGCTTCTGCCTCTCAATAAGGAGATCGTGGGTTCGAATCCCAGACCACCCCAACATCGTGGTTTCGAATCCCGGACCACCCTAACATCACACGATCTCTCTGGGTGGAGTCTGCATGTCCTCCCCGTGTTACCGTGGGTTCTCTCCGGGTTCTCCGGCTTCCTCCCACCGTCCAAAGACATGACTGTGTAGGTTAATTGAGAACTCTAAATTGTCCCTAGTGAATGAATGTGAGAGTGAATGGTTGTCTGTCCTTGTCTGTCTCTCTGTGTAAGCCCTGCGACGAGTTGGCCACCGTCCAGGGTGTACCCTGCCTAAGGCCCAAAGTCACTGGGATAGGCTCCAGTCACCCGCGACCCCTAACGACAATAAGCGGTAGAAAATGAATGAATGAATGAATATTATATAAATATAAATAAATTTAATAAATATAAAATAAATGTATCCGGTCAGACTCTGGCACAGAAGAAAACAGACTTGATCCATAATGTTGTTGGAGAGCAGTGGAGTGGTGGAGCCGTGGTGCAGACCTGCACAGAGCACACATGTGGATGTGGAACGGCCCTCGTTCACTTTAATGGCTGCGTAAGTACTGCACAGTGTGTGGCAGAGCAGAGCAGCATCATGTGGAATCAGCCAGCTAGACTTTAGCCAGCTTTTAGGATCATTTATCTTGCTGTCAAGATTACTCTGTTAGTTGATATCATGGTTGTTCAGGTCACAATAAAATTGTAATCGTTTGTAGAACATAATTAATTAAGTCACTTCAATTCAGTTGCTTTTTTGTCTGTTTATGTCACATTATCTTTATCATTCAGAACATGTTATCTCATAAAGTTGGTCACAGATTAGAAGAATGGTGATCTACAGTGTGAATGAAAGTGAATTAAGGATTTCACTGTTGTTTGGTCATGATCTCAAATCATGAATTTATTTTGTTATGTTATTTCTCACAATAATGACAACATTCCTAATAAATAATAACAAGAAATAAAGATATAAATAAAAATAAATAAAGATATAAAGACCTCGGGGATTGACCTCCTGCTGGTGCCAGAGTCAGGACTAAACATGGGAATTCAGCTTTTCAGTTTTGTGCAGCTAAACAGGAACTGCAACAGTCTTCCTGAAGGTGTGAGACAGGCCTCCGCTCTGACAATGTTTAAATCCAGGCTAAAAACAGTTCTGTTTAGATGTGCATACGACTGAAAGATTTTATCTGCACTCTTCTCTTTTAAAGTAATTTTTACAATGATTCTGTATGTCTTTATATGTTTTCTGATTTTAATGCAATTTAAAGCACTTTGAATTACCTTGTGTACAAATTGCGCTCTACAAATAAAACCGCCTTGTCAACAGGATAAGTAGATATATCTTAATGTTTTGAAATATTTCTACCCATAGGAAAAAATGAGCTGAACAGGTAAATACAAATATTATTATTAACCTCACAGTACTTCATCCAACCATTGCAGTGTGACTCTTTGTATGTCACTGTACTGTAAACATGTGATGGTGTAGTACCTGAGCCTGGGAGATGAAGGGCCAGGACTTGGCAGAAGACCTCACAGACGTCTCAAACTGACTGGGGATGTCGTACTGACCCGGCCCCGGAACACCCTGGAGAAGAAAATAAGACAACAGGTCACAAGAGAGACAAGAGAGGAGGGAGGAGAGGAGGGAGGAGAGGAGGGAGGAGAGGAGGGAGGAGAGGAAGGCAGAGAGAAGGGAGGAGGACAGAGAAGACAGGAAGACAGAGAAGAGGGAAGAGAGGAGGACAGAGGAGAGGGAAGAGAGGAAGACAAAGAAGAGGGAAGAGAGGAGGACAGAGAAGACAGGAAGACAGAGAGGAGGAAAGAGAGGAAGACAGAGAAGAGGGAAGAGAGGAAGACAGGGAAGAGAGGAGGACAGAGAAGAGGGAAGAGAAGAAGAGGAGAGAAATACAGAGAAAAGGGAAGAGAGGAAGAGGAGAGGAAGACAGAGAAGAGGGAAGAGGAGAAGAGGGAAGAGGAGAAGAGGAGAGGAAGACAGAGAGGAGGGAAGAGAGGAAGACAGAGAAGAGGGTAGAGAGGAAGAGGAGAGGAAGGCAGAGTGGAGGAAAGAGAGGAAGACAGAGAAGAGGGTAGAGAGGTAGAGGAGAGGAAGGCAGAGTAGAGGGATGAGAGGAAGACAGAGAGGAGGACAGAGGAAGACAGAGAAGAAGGAAGAGAGGAAGACAGATAAGAGGGAAGAGAGGAAGAGGAGAGAAAGACAGAGGAGAGGGAAGAGAGGAAGGCAGAGAAGAGGGAAAAGAGAACTGGGAGCGGAGGGCAGAGAAGAGAGGAAGACAGAGAAGAGGCAAGAGAGGAAGAGGAGAGGAAGACAGAGAAGAGGCAAGAGAGGAAGAGGAGAGGAAGACAGAGAAGAGGGAAGAGAAGATGACAGAGAAGAGGGAAGAGAGAAAGAGGAGAGGATGACAGAGAAGAGGGAAGAGAGGAAAGGCAGAAAGGAAGGCAAAGGAGGACAGGGAGGAATGCAAAAGAAAAGGGCAGAGGAAGGCAGTGAAGAGGATAGAGAAGAGGACAGAGGAAGCCAGAGAGGAGGCCAGAGAAGAAGGTAGAGAGGAAGGTAGAGAAGAGGACAGAGAAGAAAGCAGAGGAAAGGGCAGAGAGAAAGGCAGAGAAGAGGGCAGAGACATCTATTTGATTACATTTTGACTGTCAGAAGGTGTGAAAGAGACCAAATCAATCGAAATCAGTCTATTCCCCTAAAACATGTTAATAAAAGATAATTTAATCATGATATCTTTGCAAATAAACATAATGAAAGCAACACAAACATTAGGGTTGGCCCTTGACACGCTAATATGTATACATTTTGGCCCGCTGAAGAAAATATGTACTAATTTTGGCACCCCTGGTTTAAACCATCCAAAATATGTGTCCACCAACCTCGGTCGGTGTGACACTTCATCCACACACAATAATAATATATTAAACTCTATTCTGACACCAATACTCAAGTACAATTTTGATACTAAATGATGAAGAAAAACACTCTTGTTAGACAATAGAATCTCATTTTCAGACACAAAATAATTGCAATTCCATACCATGCCGTCACAGATCTGATATGGATCAAGACTATATTAAACTTTTTTGTGCTTTGTTGCAGTATTGATTGTATCTAATTTTAATACTAGTGTTGGTATTGATTAGTCTCTCTACAATCCAGCGTGTTAAGCATGTGTCTCATGCAAATGCACCAAATGAACAAACTAAATTGTAAAATATAATTCAAACACATGTTCCCCAAGTTTGTTGAGGTCTTTTAACAGGGTTAAAACTCCACTCTAACTTTGCCCACCGTGAAGTAAGTCGCTGGGCCAAAGTAAAAGTATAGGAAGCCCCAAGCACAGCACGTCTCCAGTCCAGGCTTATTCTTATTCATGAGAATCCACTATACTGTCCTCCCTCGGAAAACACTGCTGTCCCCAGACTCAAATGTCAAAAAATCCTGCAGCTTAAGTCAAACTGGAGGAGTGCGCGCATATAGAACACTTGTTACGGGTTTATCATATCAAATCTACATCTGTCCCGTGTATTTCTGCTCTTCACAAACCGGGCTGGTCCCAAAAGAGCAGAGGGAACTTTTTTGGAAGTTGGTAGAAAGTCCAAAGCACATTTCTGTCCACTGCAGCAGCTTGGAGGGCTACGTAAGATAACTGTATTTCAAAATGTATGGCTTAAATAACCAATGCCTGAACTTTCCACAATGGTTCACATAATGATTTTCTGTGTGGATGAAATTGGAAGATCTGCAAACTCAATCTCCCTCTTCTGCTTGTTATATTGATATTGATTTGTGCAAATATAAATTGTGCATGTCTGAATCACCTCAACGGCCAACCACTTTACCGTCAGCATGACTTTGTGTATTTGTTCATTGACAACAAATCTATTGTATTGGACTCAAGGGCGAAACAGGCACCCGTGGTCTAAGTGCAAGTCTACAATGTTGTATTTGTGCTGTCATGATGCTAATATGATACTGGATGTTTGGGGAAAAGAGTTTGGATACCCCCTGATACGATGATGCCCACAGAAAAGTTGTCCTTGTGCTATCTGCAAGAAGCTGTGGCATAGTACAACTTGAATGGTTTTCCATTAGCTGGATGACCCTCTGCCTGTCCTGGATGAGCCTCTCTCTATCTCTCTGTCTTGAGTGGACTTTGGCTCTGCAGACTTGAACTCTATCAAATGGATGCTTGTCAGTCCTGCACAGCTTGTCCGTCTATGGAAGTAGGATCTCTCCTTCGCTGTGCTTCACCTCCAGGTTTCTCTTTTGACCCACTATTTACAATACTATACTTTTTCCTTGCTGAGAAGGTCTCAGGATGAACAGGACAGTTATTCATTTGCTTTCCTTTGTCACTCCCTCGCTCGTTTTAATTGACCAATGACTGTTTCATTATGAGATGTTCTCATAACAGGGACAAATATTATGCAAAATTTACTTTTTTGAGCTTATAACTGTGTTCTAAGATTGTTCCGTCATCATAAACAAACCTGGAGTTGGAGCTTCATTGATGTTTGAGCTAGTTTGATGAATCCTGGTTTGAAAATCCTCTCCCCGTCTGACTGTCAAAAGCACTCAATTCCTTCAATGTGTGATGTTTTCCATTAAACACAGAAAGAAGATTCGACGTAGCTCCAGGAATCTTCTTTTCTGTTTTGAAGTCCATAAATCGTTACCAGACTCGCTCTGAGCATTTCTTCCGTCTAATCATGATCATTACAACTGTGTCACAGCTCAGGACTGCTAGAATTACAAAGCATTGTGAATACAAATGTGTGTAACTGCGTCTGCAGCCAGTAGATGAAGCTACAGCTAAGTTAATATGGCGTCTCCCGAATCAGTTCTATCAGTTCTATTGTTCTTTGTAAAAACATTACAAATAATGCATAATATTTGTCCTATAAATCAATTTTCTGAAGTTTTGCTACTGCTGTTGTGCTTTTGGGCTTTACAAAAATACATTGTATAAATGTTTTGTTGAAAACTTGTGTGACTGTAACTCTTGACTCTTCTTCTCATGATGTAAAGTCTGGCCTTGCTCAAGTCCTTCACATTTCAGTCTGGATCAAAGTAATAATGACCAAGTTATACGAAAGTTTCTGCAACAATGACTGTTCTCTCATTGGCTGCATGCCGCCTGCATCCTGGGACACGAGTGTTGGAGGTGTGTGTGTGTGTGTGTGTGTGTGTGTGTGTGTGTGTGTGTGTGTGTGTGTGTGTGTGTGTGTGTGTGTGTGTGTGTGTGTGTGTGTGTGTGTGTGTGTGTGTGTGTGTGTGTGTGTGTGTGTGTGTGTGTGTGTGTGTGTGTGTGTGTGTGTGCGTGTGTGTGTGTATGTGTGTGTGTCCTCTGTATGTACAGGTATGTGAGCGCAGGAGCGGACATCTCAGGACTAAAGCTGATGGATGGGACACACACACACAAGTCACACAACAGATTTAAACATGGGACAGAATCATGAATGTTGCAAAAGGTGGAGTCTGACTATAGTTCAACTCAAAATATGATCACTAATTGTCATTTAAGGAAAGACATTGTGGCTGAATTAGGGGAAAAAATGTAATTTAGAGATTACAAGTTTCATCATGTTATGTTTTAAATGTATAAATAAGGCTTTATAAAAAAATTACCAAAATTGAACATATTTGGGACATAGATTTGAAAAATGGATAGAGCTAGGTTTAAATGTTCTGGTTCATTTTGTTCACATATTTTATGCAAAATAATTTATACAGAGGATTTTGGATATCTTATTTAGTATTGAGTAAACTAGATCTTACTGAAATTTGTTTAATTCAAATTTTGCCTATTATTTGGAGTTAAAACTCCACAATTAAGGCTTACAATTCAACATCGACAAATCCTTCTGAACAATCTATCAAAATCCACAAAAAGTACAAGATTATAAAGATTGGTGTGTGATACTTTAAGGGCTGTCCTTATGGAGAAAAAAAGCATTTTAAGAAAACAGTCTTTGAAGTTACATTGAGAGAAGAGCAATATATGGATTTCATGAAATAATAATAATAATAATAATAATAGTAATAATAATAAAAATACATGTTGTTGGTTTTTTTTTTTAGTTTTGCCAGTAGAGCCTTGCCGTACAACATTAAAAATGCTCAAGCCAAGATAAATAATCTGAATTTAAGTCATTTCCTTCAGGTGCCATTCATTTTCGAGTGTAAAGCTGTATTAGGAGCCATGGCTTGTGTTGTACTGCCCCCTGTAGGCAACACTGGAAACATCAGATCACCTCAATGCACCCTAAGGACAAAAGCCAAGCCATTTTCCTGTTTTGAGATACAAAAGAGCTTCCTGTAATCCAAAATTATTTTTTTGTTGTTGTTGTAATTTAAAAGAAAATCTGCATTTCATGAGCAATTTTCAAACTTCCTGTTGTCTTATTAGATGTTTTTACTCACTGCAAACCAATTTCCGTACAAGGCCATTAAATTGTCGACTACTGCTATACTACTTGTAGAATTGATTGAAACCAGGGATATCTTGACAAATAAGTATGGGTTTGGTAAAATGACTCAAATTAATTTCAGAAATCATGCAACTTTAACTAATTTAGATATCAATGTTGGCATGATCTAAAATTGCAAATGTAATGGTGCAATTTAGAACAATGCAGTTGGAAAAGCAGCATGAATATTCCCAAAATAATAATGGGAAGAATTAACCAACACTGCATAAAACAATCTGAATGAAATATGAATATGAAAAAATATGAGATGCAGATGTGCTCAGCTGAAACAGGCCCTGCGGCAGAGAGGAGAAACGCCGTTGGCAGGAAAAAAAGATGACATAACAACTTTTCAAACTAGCAGAAAAACAAATGCAAAAGGGAAATGAAAGGTCATACCGGGGTTCAGATGGACCAGAAAGTGTTTAGGCACAGCTGTACTCAGTAACGTTACTACCGTCTAACTATAACCTGTCCTCCAAATGTTACTTACAAACAGAAAAAAGACAGAATTGACTATATCCACTATTACTTGAGGAGTTGGTTCTAAATCAGTTGTTCTTTTCTAGAAGCTATAGATGGCACTTTGCATGTTATTGGGAGTTGCTCGTTGGGAAAGTACCAGTTGTTGGTTCACAATCATCTTTCCCAGTTGAATGCTGTGATTTGTATACAGGTTTGTGATGCGCCTTAAGGACTCGCGACATGAAATTGTAGTTTATTGGACACAGTGTTACACCTGTGAACTTTGGAGGAGCTAGAGGAACTACTTATAGGGACTGCACAATTGTTGGGTTTGTTTATGAGCATTTTAAAGGATACATATTTGGCATTAATTGTATTGTTATTGGCCTTAATTGCATTGTTATTTCCCTTTAAACATACTGTTGAGTGCCTTTGCTTTGGCATCTCATATTTAGAAATAAAAATAAAGTATCGCATTAATGCACACATCACTTTATATCTGTGAATGATGAAGGGGAGATAAACTAATCTATATTGCCCCTGACATGCTAATGTAAACCTGCAGTTGTAATGAACATGTTTGGGGCAGAAATGCTCAGAATGAGTCTGGTGAGGATTTATGGACAAAAAAACAGCCCAAAACAGACCATTGATGTCACAAATTTAGAAAATTTGGAATCAAGTACTTTTCTGAGGCTCAGAGGTGAGTGGAGTTACTAAACAAGATTAATGAGGAGCGTGTCCCGCCATCGTTTGCTCGTGTAGGGGGCGGTGTGTCCCACCTTCTTTTTGCTCCTGTAGGGGGCAGTGTGTCCCACCTTTTTCTGCTCCTGAAGGGGGCAGTGTGTTGAAGGTTCTTCTGCTCCTGTAGGGAGGAGGTGTGTCTCACCTTCTTCTGCTCTTGAAGAAGTAGCTGCTCGTGGTATCGTGGGATCAGAAGCTCAGTGTGGCCTCTTTGCTCCTTCTTCAGGTTCACGTTCTCATACCTAGTCTCCTGCACGCTGCACACAACACAAAGTGACACTGGCTGAAGCTCTAGAGGAGTTCACAGTATGGATAGGATTCAAGAACTGGTTGTACTAGAGAAGCAATCCATCAGAATCTTTACGATTTAACGATTCCTCTTACTGATGCTGCTTTAGGCTGTGGTCTCTTTTAATCGCATGTTGCCCCTGTCCCTTTTTACTTTCTCCCTCACTACAAGTTAAGGTTTAATAAAAAACTTTCACAAAAATATCTCAATACTCATATAGAATCATACTGGTATCAATACTCATTGTGATGACGTCACATATATTAATAAGGCTGCGTTGTTGAGGCTGTTTTGTTGCATGGATTTCAATTGATATCAATGTCAATGATGTGCCAACGATGTTCAATTCTGTCGGGACTGTAGGGGACAGTACTGTACCTCTAAGAATATATTCTGTCAAGCCTTGCCACTCAAGTTCAGAACTATATATTTGGTCCTGCCATGGACTCAATCAATGGATATCTCTGGAACATACTTATAGCTGCAGAAACAAAAGCCATCAGAAAAAAGGGATGGCACAAACTGCACCAACAATCAAGGACTGAACCAAATTTGCATTCTTTCATGAATCATTAAAACTGACTAAATAAAATACTTCTTTTAATTTTGTAGAAAGGAGAAAAATTGCTCGAAATTGTCCTTGATACCAGTTTGGGTGACATTTGATATATAGAGACAACGCACAGCCATAGTCTCACTTGGCAAATCCAAAAGACAGTAATAATTTAGGTAGTATAATATATCAAATAATATAGTAAAATATAATACATAAACAGCCTGGCCTCTTGGTGTCTTATTATGTACAAAATGTGCTAACTTCTGAAATGCATGTGACTCTTGTTAGCAGTTCAGGTGTCTCCTCTCGAGTGGTAAAAAGTGCAAAAATGTGGACTGTGAAAAGATAAAAGATAAGCTGAAAATTCACAATCCCAATACGTCATATCATATTATAAAAAGATACCTCTCCAAAGTGTTTCAGTGGGTTGGGATTTCAACAAAACAGATAAACCGTAATGACACTATTGATTTTCCTTGATTGTATTTTATCTCAGCCTTGACTGACTACTTACTACTACAACTACTACTACTACTACTACTACTACTACTACTACTACTACTACTACTACTACTACTACTACTACTACTACTACTACTACTACTTACACTTCAGGGTAGTAGTGTCCGGGCCCGGGCAGGTCCTCCACTACCTCCTCCCTCCTCCTCCCCGTCATGTTCCCAAAGTGGACGCCTCTGTACTTCTGCGAGGACGGCTCTTCTGACTGCACACAAATCAGCAACGCGTGCCTTTTTAATGTATTCTTTCAAATACTGTCATCAGAATGTTCAAAGCTCCAACTGGATGTAAAGGGAGGTAGACTTCCAACACATTTTTTAAGATGAACTCACATCAAGTCAGTATGGCAAAAAAACGCAAGTGAATTTCCAGAGTAGAAATGTCAGTTAGTTTGTTTTTTTATTAAGACAGATGGAAACATACTAAGTAAAAGTGTGTAATTGTCATTGGACGAAATGAAAAAACTATTGTGGGTCAGCATTTCTGCGAGTATTGACCTAGAACTCTTACTTTTGCCTTCATTAAAAAATGGTAAGTGCCTTTCACAGTTTTCTTTTAAACAAACAAATGCAGTAAAATACAATAGTACATGTGTTTAAACCAGTCTCTGATATCACTCACGTGTGTCTGATTGGTTTTACTTTGCCAAAATCGTTTTTATTTTTCATATTTTGTGAGATTCTGAGGCTAATCCCAGTTTCTCCATTGAAATTGCCTTTATTCTTTGTTATTTTTGCTTTACTTTTTAAAGTGTCAATGAATAACTTGCAAAAAAAATATCACAAAAATGCAGGAATATCACTTTATACTCTTTTAGAGGTAATTTAAATTGTTTTGATTACAGACAAAACAATCAATGTTCTTATTTTGGCACAGAACAACAACTGCAACATAATCCATTATCCACAAATTAATCAACGTGCATGTTATGTGTATATATACTCATACACAGCTGGAGGTTTGCTGGAGTTGTGCTGTCTTGCTGAGCAGTAGTTCCCTCAAATACTTTTTTAATCTTACTTCAGTTATTTCTTGAACACTATTTTGTACTTGGGTACTTGGCAAGATGTACGTTTTTTGCATCACCACTTTAAATTATTTTTTAAATCATATTTTTCAAACAGTCAGCACAAAAATGTCTTCTATAAAGAATACATAGTTATAGAATGAAGTTGTGTTTAATTTCTTTGTTTGCTTTTCTTTTTCGTTTTTTTTAATCCTGCGGTGTAACTGAGAAAATGTATGGTGCTGTTCCTAATTGTTGCTGTTCAGAAAGGTCAAAAACAGAATTTGTTTATTTAAAAGTCTTTACAGCAGTCATATGTACCACTCAATTAAATATTACCTAAATATTCACCGCAATGAGTTTTACCGTCCTGATAAAGCTAACAAACATTAACATGCACTTCCTGCTTCACTTAGAATAAAATGCTCTATAAATAGATGCAGAGAAAGCGCTGTGGTCTAATTTTTACTTGAATAGATGCTTTTACAATACATCTGTACTGGGACCACATAGATTTTACTTTTTCACATGCAAAAAATATGTACATGAACTAGTAGAACTAGTAAAAATCATGTACAGCCCCTTTAATAAAGGTGTTGGCATAAAGATAAGAATGCAAACAATATTAATTAATAATAATAAAATTACATGGTCAATTTAATGCTGTAATCTAACGTATGTCCTGTGGTGTGACATATTTAAAAAGACAGTTAAACAAAAACCAAAAGGAGCTCGTGTCATTTATGCTCAAGGACAAACTCTGCTACAGGCTAAGCTAAGCTACACGTAAAAAGAAATTATTATTATATTCTTCCAACTTTTCTAAAAGTTTTAATGTGCACCAGGGTTACAAAAATGCGTCACACAGGACAGAAAAAACGGTGCTATACCTCCAAACGTCAAGTACCCACTTCTACACAGTTTTTGACTATTCTACCACGTCGGATTATCTATTTTAAAACTCTCTTAAAACTATTTATCGCACCTTAATACATTGTGTCTGTTCCTGTTTCATTCCATTTCACACATTCACACGTCCTTATGCTAATTCCAGTCTGCTTGCATTACATAACAAGCCTGGCAAGTGTGCTTAAAAGACAAATCTCACTGCATAATCTGCCAACTTCCCCAGTCTTTAATAAATGTGTGTCTTCTCCTTCTCTGAGGTCGGCCATGATGGAGTCTGCACAGCACTTTGGACCAAAAAGAACCATTAAAATAAGAGAGTGTTAGAGAAGGGGGTCACAGCTCCGACAGCTCCTTAAGTCTGCAGTACACTTTTGAACCGTTCGCCGCGTGGTGAGCAGGCGCTGGGGTTTAGACAAGGCCAGAGACAGCGCTAACTTTCCGAGAGAGAAAAGAGACGTTTTGTCAAAGCACAGTGGGGTGAGAGGTAGAGTCCAGGGCAAAGGAATTTATACAGTGAGGGAAGTAAACAACAGGCTTATCCTCAACTTTACTTTTGTTCTTCACTTTATGATTTGACAGTGTTGAATGTGTTGGGTTTTTATAATCATCAGGACAAATGTATAATCACATGTTTTTTTAACAGTGAGTACTGTTAAATTATTTATACTTTTAGCTGACATAGGTTAGCTTAACATAGGAGAAATAAACAAATGCTAGCTTGCCCCGACAAGCTAATGTAGCCGTACAGATGGAATGATCGTGATTTGAGGCAAAAATGCTCACACAAGACACAAGTGTGGGGATGATTTATAGACTTAAAAACAGCACAGAAGATCTCAGAGCTCTAGAAAATTCTGAATGTAGTGTTTTTGACACTCGAATATGAGGGGACCATCTTAACAGGAATATCAGACTAGCTTGAATGAAGCTAAATACAACGGTTTTTGATGAGTGAACTCATCATTATGTATGTTATAACTTTGAATTATAACATACAGTAGTTAAAAGCTGGAAAAAAAGTACATTTTGCCTTTGCCATTGTGTCCTTTAAACATGCTTTTGCTTTGGAATCTCATGTTTAAAAGTTAGGAAAACCTAAAAGTGCAACTTTGTTGGCGTACCCTGACGTGTAGACCCCGATGCTCCTCAACTGGAGGATGAACTCTCTAGATGAACTATTTCTCATCTACCTGGAGGAACTCTCGCTACACAAGGTGAGCTGTTCCTCATCTGCCTGGAGGAACTCTCTCTACACTGGATAAACTGTTCCTCATCTGCCCAGAGGAACTCTCTCTACACTAGATGAGCCACCTCCTGAGTGGTTCTGGCTCCAAGTGGACGTGTCAGTCCTGGACCTGGATCTGCAGTCCTACCTACTCCCAGCTTTTCTGGGAGAAGGATCTCTCCTTCACTGTTTTCCCCACGGCTTCTACTTTTTTCCCACAGGGTTTTTTGTAGTTTTTATGTTATGTTATATGTTTCAAAGCTCAAAAAAGAAAATTTTGCATCTGTCTCTTAATCTTGTGTGACATTTCAGTAATTTAAGAGCAGTTCTAAGCTCAGAAGAGGCGGATGATGGTACTCAAGTACATTTACTGTTTAGAAACATTACACTTGTCCAAGTAGTTTTCCGACAGTTTAATAGTACTACAGCAAAAGTTTTATTTCCGCTGTGGGTTTGTATTGAATATTCAGAGGACTGTAATCATTACCAGAAGACTGTACATGCTGTACATTGATCCATGTCCTCCTCAGAGTGCGTGGGTGCAGTTTACCTCCACAGGGTTGTAGTAGGCGGGCCCCAGGGTGCTGTCTCGTGTGGGAGGCTGTTGTTTGAGGAGGCCCCCAGCTCCGTCGTCCTCATACCCGTAGGCCTGGCCCGGGGAAGGGATGGAGGGGATTACCGGGAGTCCAGGCACACAGAGACTCTTAGCCTGGAGGAACAACACAACAGGGAAGCATCACTGAAGAGTAAATCATGGTGAGACGGAAATTAGTGACGTCAATCAACATTTGAAAAGCAAAGAGTGAGAGGTAAAATCAGATTCTGCGATAGGACTATAATTCTTTGGCACAAAATGTTGAATTATAAGTTATGTTTTTCAGATTAAATAACGCAATTAGAATTAAATGTAAGATTCAGTTTCTGACGCATTATAAACCCAACCAGGAGCTTTAACACCTGAGAGTAAAATATGAACTGACAAAGTAGAACAAGAATGCCATGCATTTTTATGGAGGTCTAAACTACAGAGTTAAGATCTTTTACACAGGAAAAGAAAAGATATCCTTTCATCAATTTCATCAAACTAGTCATACCTGAGGAATGGTGAGAACTTGAGGAATCTGACAATGGGAATTAAAGTGATTTAAAGATTTCACTGTCATGGTGTCACTGCTCTTAAATAAAAGCACAATAGTCATGTTTCTTCTCACAATAACTATGACACAAAAATGTGATATTGTTGTGACACCAGGCCTTGGAGGAATCCGTTTTCATTATTGTAAACCAGTGGGCAAAACTTAAAGAGGCTGCACCCAACAAGGTTTTTTTCATGCGTTAAAGTCAAATCTGTTTTGCCCCAGCACAGGCGTGTTGTAAAAGCAGCTCTTAAGGTCAGAATCAGACCACTGTCCACAGTTTGCATCTATTATACAGTATTTTATTCTCTGTGAAGCATCAAGTGTGCTGTCAGTATGCTAATGCTTGTTAGCTTTACCATGACAATAAACTCTGACATCAGAGAGTTGTGAAAAGTGCATATGAACTCAATATTTAAGATGCTTAGAATGAAAAAGTGAGGAATACATGTGGACTGCTGCAAACGGTTTGAGATTCTAAACAGTAAAAATCAGGTAACTATGTCTCCACCTATGTCTTGTGTGTAAAAAGCATGTGTTCTGATTGTCATGCACCTCCGTCGACCAGGGAGAGTCACTATGTCAAGGAAAGGCGACTATTCACTTTGGTACCAGTGAATAAATCAACTCATTGATCAGACTCATTCTCTCTGCATTTTTATTGTTTAACTTGTTAACTTAGAAATCCACAACAGCAATTCTCCCGTAACAGGCTACAACCTTGATTTTCAACCAGTGTGCCGGGGAACACTAGTGTGCCTTGAGGTTTTGCCAGGTGTGCCTTGAAAAAATGTCAAACTCATGGATTTAAATGCATAATTTACCATTTTAGAGTGTTTTGAGCAACTTCTTTACAAAAAAAAGAAAGGTAAACAGCCACCATTGCTGAATTTAAAGAACTAGATACATGACATACTGTAAACAATAATTGCAACGTAAATAACATTTTATGTTTTAGTTGGTGGTGTGCCGCAGAATATTTTCCACCAAAAAGTGTGCCGTGACTCAAAAAAGGTTGAAAAACATTGGGCTACAACACCCTTAAGTACAATTGTAGGTATCTGTACTTTACTATCGTAGATTTTAAAGTTGATTCTTTACTTTTACTTGACTATAAAGCAGGTATATGTACTTTCTACTCCACTACATTTTTAAGTGTACTTTTCTTAACTGTTGGAAACGGCCTGAGGTGGCTGAGGTTGTTTTTGGCGCATTCATATTTCGCGACAAATTAAGAAATCAAGTGTTTCTGTACAACAAAAATAGGTACATCTGATCACTACATATGATGCATTAACTTTGAACTCTTTTTGCTCCTGTATCTGTACTTTTACTTAGGGAACTAATTCTTCTTCTTCTTCCACCACAGACATAAATTCCCTTAAGGAGGCCCAGGCTTGTGTTCACACTTCTGTTGTGATTCTTGTAATATTTCTGTAACATCTCTCTAATAGACAGATGGTGTTGGATCCAAACACAGGAGGAGGAGGCTCAGAGCGGGAGATTCCCACTGATAATGTTTAAAATAGACCAGCCCCACACATCGCACTAAAACGCCTGTGTGACTGTGAAAAAAGGCTGATTTAAGAAAGACACTGAAGTTTTATTTATCGGTGTGATGTGTCAGCGGGAGGGGATTCAGCACCGGCTTCTAAAGTTTTGGACTCTTTGGTCCAAAACTTTATAATTTGTGTATGACAACGACAGACAGCGGCAGAGTAAGAGGAAATTCAAAAGGGACACGTGAATCCTTTGTCATTTTGTGTGAGAAAATGCTGAAATATATCTGTACATTTGATTTAGTCTGTATTAGTGTTACACAGCACACACTCCCTGGGGTGAAACCAACCATATGTGGGACAGCACCTCTGTTTAAGTGGGACAAAGCGTGATAATGAGAGACATCTTGCTGATTGAATAAAATATACTAAAATTGAGTCTCATCTCTATCTGTATTTCAACTAAGCTATGAGTATGTTACTTATGTCCTACATTGGAAACATACCTTAGGCCAACTCAGCAGTGCAGATTTAAGCCAATTTCTGCAAAGCACTGGCCTGACCTGCTCCCTTTCGTTATTAGTCTGCTCCATTATAGGCAATATTTTAAGTAATCATAATGGAACTATTTAGTAGTTGATAAAGGCATCATCTGTAAAGTTCTACCAGCCATTTTCAAGAGCTAGGATGTTTTCAGCTTTCAAGAGTGTGTACAGATCCTTGCAACATGGGGCCGTGCTGTTCATCCTGCACCATGAGGAGATGGTTGTGCATGAATGGCTTAACAATGGACATGTCACCCGTAGAGCCTGTTAGGGATGCTTTGGATCGGCAGTGTGTTTCCAGTTATCCAGCGGCCATTTTGCTCACACCAGATACTAACTGAGGTGGGATGGATTATTAATATTATGTGGTCAATAAGACAGATTTTAACACATTTGTGCACAATATTTGAGAGATATGGATCTTTTGTGTATGTAGTTTCAGCTCATGAAAAATGGGAGCAAAAATAAAAGTGTTGTGTTTGTATTTCCAGAGCTCTGCGTTTTGCAGACCAGGACTAGGATGAAGACCAGAGGAGACGAGGTCTTTTTTCTGGTAAGACTTCAGCTGTGGAATACTTTGTCTTTGTACATGAGAAATGACTTACTTGAGTACTTTAAATCCCAAAACATACTTTTTCTTGGTGGCATTTGGTTACAGGTATAAAGGACACCTCAACATACTGTTTCTATACAGTACCTTTTTGCTTATGCTTTATTCTAAATCATTGTTCAGCACTTTGGTAAGATTTGGTTTTAAATGTGCAGTATAAATAAAGTTGATTTTATTTGATCTGCAATGAGAGATATCATAACAGTGCACAAATATGTACAAATATATACAAATATAGCAGAGCTACTTGATGAGACAGCTCCCTACTAATAAAACGAAAACAGCTCAGGTTTGGATTAATCTTTCTGCACACACTTTTGGACATGGCTTTGGAACTTTAGATTGCTATGGATTATGATTTCTATCTCTATTCTTAGAATGCCAAGAATTTTCCTAAAACCAAGTGAACATGATTATATTTAAGATTCTATTCAACATTTTGCCTATTTCGTCAGTTTGACCCATTTTGATGACATGTATAATGTTTCTTCCTGGATGGACATGAGCAGCAGATGTGACATAGGTAGGGGTAACTGTTACCTGGCAACCATAGCATAAACAAGGGCCAAAATTCATATTAATTACTCAGTGGTTGTGATTTGACAAATAATAATGCTTGATAACAGCTTTATTTTGTTAAATAATTGTTTAAAATGTAAGAAAAATGTGCTTTTCGGGTTAAATTCCAACTATTGATGGTATCACGGAGGGATTCAGTTTTAGAACATTGCTCTCCTTCCTGTAATTTTCAACTTTTATTTTAGAATTTTTCTTCATAAACTGTAACTTGACTGATTATGATTTATGATGAATATTTACCACAGGTTCTATACCACCAAAAAAGTAATAATTAGAAAAACATGGGAACTATTTAAGGGTCCGAAGTGACGTGACCCACTCTTTGCTACTGCGACCTTGTTGTGTGCAAGTCTCAAAAGAACATAATATCCAAAAACCCTGTTTGTTTCCAGAAATGAATCAAAGGCATCACGAGGGACCAGTGGACTTCACTGGAAATGGAAATCACTCCAGACTGTGCAAACATTACAGTAAGTATTATGAGAAATACATCTTTCATCATGCAAATGTAGTTATAAATATGGTTTGAACTTCTGACTTTTATTGCAATGCCACTGTGAGAACAATAGGGGTCCTTATATTTTCATACTGATAAGGGGTCCCTGGTCTCAAAAAGTTCGAGAACCGCTGAGCTACAACATACTGTGACATCCTCAAAATGGCGACAGCAACAAATATGTTCCATGACAGCCATGAGTGAATTAGGAACAATCAATGCTTAGGCTTTTTGTAGCTAAATAAAGACTGCATTTGTTTGTCAGTGACAGTGAGTTGTCATAGTGTGGTTTCTTAAAGTCACCTGATGTTGACACTACACATTACCAGTATTCAAACAGTTGAGTAGACTCTCACCCCTCTGCGTGGCGTCTGTCTGTCCCACCCCTTGCTCCTCCTCTGCCCCGGGGCGGGCAGGACCTGGTACGTCCCTGGGCCGGGCACCTGGGACACGGGCTCCACAAAGCGCTGAGAGCGGTTCTGCAGACTGGAGCCGCCGTGGATGTTCACCTGAGAGAGACGCCACAAGGGGACTCAGGGAGCGCTTTGAGACAGCTTTTAGTGGAGGATTTACAAGTGGAAATGTTGTCAAAAGTGCACTATACAGATTACATGAAGAATGTCTTATCAAGTAGTCAGAAGTACAACTTTTAGCAGGGGCTTTATTTGGAGATATGATTCACAATACAGACCTGCCAATACTAATAATAGTTAGGACTGGGCAATACTGTATAATGAATATCTGAATATTTTTTTAAGGCGAGACTCTACAGGCAAAACTTTTGGTCAGTTTGCTCTCTCAGTCCATTTTAACAGCTTCTCTCTGTTTTTTGTAACTAACCCTAACTGATATGGGTTTTTTCATGACTGATTACAGTAAAGGCCTATTAGAATCCAGTGCAGCCAATATTTTTATGGGACCAATTGTATAGGACCAATTTAATCATATTCCCCAAAATATATAATTTGAAATGACTAAACTCAATAACTGCCTATGCAATGCACGACACTAAAATTATAATAAGGAAAAAAATCTCAATAGAAATCATTTTAGATATCTGTAATAGATATTAATCTGACATGCTGCCTAAATAATACACAGAAGTGTTATTTTAACGTGGCAAAAAATGTGACAACACTTCTAGGTTTGAGGTAAAACAGGACTGTGTGTGAGATTGTGGTGAATTTGAATCACATACTTTGGAAAAAATGATCAAAATCGGTCCTACACATCAGGCATCAGTTTCTCTGGATTCTAAACATGACAAGCCCTATCGGTCCATGTCTAATCCATAACCATATTTTTGTTACGACTAACTCATAAAGGAGCGGTGTAATCTCATTTTGTGCTGTACACTCTTTGAACCAAAGTGTGACAATAATCAGAATCAGAATCAGAAACTGTTTATTGCCATTGTCAGTGAAATTCACAAACGTAGGAACTTGCTTCGGCGTAGGTGCAACATAAAGCAAAGGATAAAATATAAAAAATATATAAAAAGGCATGCATAAAATTAAGAATAAAGCTTTATGTCTTTCCGTCAAACCCAAAGGGTTGTAGCATGTCACAGCGCTGTAATGTGTGTAATGTGCTGTGACCTGCACAGGGCTGGAGTTGTACTGCCCGGGCCCAGGGAGGCTCTCACTGCCGGGCTGTGTGCCTGGACCCTGTCGGCTGGTCAGGGACAAGAACGGAGCATAACCGTCTGCAACACACATCAGGCTCAGATGTGAAAGACAATCTGGAATTCACATTAATTAGAATTGAGGAGTTAATTCTAATTCTATATTTAACAAGTTGTGTTCAAAGACATATACATTAGCAGATTAGAAATTAGAAGATCATTTCAGTTTGTTATTTAATGAATCTAAAGGTCCTTATTTCAGAGTTTGTTTAGTAAGAAACTTCAGATTAAATGATCAGAAGACCAAATGAACCTCATCGGACTATTATTTGATTAGTTTAAATTGGTGAAGTATTCACTTGTTTTGTAAAGTCTTTAACATTTTGTCAGAGACATCCACCACAACTCTCTGTTCACCGCCTGTTCTCACCGTATTTATTAGTAAAGACTTAACTTAGCGAAACCTAACCTGGCAATGAAAGATATTTGTGTGCTCACAAACTGTTATGAATCCACCTGGACGCTCTCCCGCTGTTGGGTTTGAGCCAGTCGGACCAATCACAGAACAGCATTGTGGTTTGGGCAAAAATGGTGGCGCAGACGGATGTGCTTTGGTCTATTTTAGCAGAATTACAGACTATTTTGTTTTGAAAATGTGCAGCACTTTGTGCATTAAGGATGGGGAAGAAGTCTGTGCTTTTCTATCGACTGGATTTAGCAACAGTTTGATTTCTTGTTCCGCTGTTGTGACGCTTCAACCAATCAGCTTTAAATGTTGTCGTAATATCATGATGTTACGCATTTTCTCGATGGTGAGAAAGAGACATTCCAGATTGATAAATGTGTAGAACTCAATTCGGAATGGTACATGTGTCAATGTGCTGTGAGCCAGGTTAGTGAAAACCTCATGGAGATAAAATTAGACAAGTAGTGACGCTAACACTGAGCCAGACAGGTACTGCCCGTTCTATGAATTTGCAGTTTAAATGTTAGAAATATGAACCAAATTATGGTTCATATCTGAGTAATCACATGGCCTATCCACATGAAACAAAACAGGTTCAACATCTTCTCTGTACGCATGAATAAACAAAAGTGAAATAAAAATAAATTATAAAGAATTTTTCACAACAACCTCAGAAAATGGTGTCATTATTCAACTCTGAAGACAGCAGATTTTTATTGTCTAGGTCATTGATATCCAATTTTAGGTCCAGGGGCCCAATCAGGCCCTCTGAGGGAAATAATCTGGCCCTCAACACATCTTCCAAATTTTAAAAAAATATTTAATCTCTAATCTATAATCTTTGGTTTAGTTCTGGTTTAGTCCTGGTTTTAGTCCTGTTTAGAACTGGTTTAGCCCTAGTTTAGTCCTGGTTTAGTCTCGGTTTAGTCCTGGTATAGACCTGGTTTAGTTCTGGTTTAGTCCTAGTTTAGTCGTGGTTTAGTCCTGGTTTAGTTCTGGTTTAGTCCTAGTTTAGTCCTGGTTTAGTTCTGGTTTAGTCCTGGTTTAGTCCTAGTTTAGTCCTGGTTTAGTTCTGGTTTAGTCCTGGTTTAGTCCTGGTTTAGTACTAGTTTTTAGACCTGGTTTAGTCCTGGTTTAGTCCCAGTTTAGTCCTGGTTTAGTCCTAGTTTAGTCCTAGTTTAGTTCTGGTTTAGTCCTGGTTTAGTACTAGTTTAGTCCTGGTTTAGTTTTGGTTTAGTCCTGGTTTAGTACTAGTTTTTAGACCTGGTTTAGTCCTGGTTTAGTCCCAGTTTAGTCCTGGTTTAGTCCTAGTTTAGTCCTAGTTTAGTTCTAGTTTAGGCCTTGTTTAGTTCTAGTTTAGGCCTTGATTAGTACTAGTTTAGTCCTGGTTTAGTCCTAGTTTAGCCCTGGTTTAGTCTTAGTTTAGCCCTGGTTTAGTCCTGGTTTAGTCCTGGTTTAGTCCTAGTTTAGCCCTGGTTTAGTCCTGGTTTAGTCCTGGTTTAGTCCTGGTTTAGTCCTGGTTTAGTCCTAGTTTAGTCCTGGTTTAGTCCTGGTTTAGTCCTAGTTTAGCCCTGGTTTAGTCCTGGTTTAGTCCTAGTTTAGCCCTGGTTTAGTCCTGGTTTAGTCCTAGTTAAGTCCTAGTTTAGTCCTCGTTTAGTCCTAATTTATCCCTGGTTTAGTACTGGTTTAGTCCTGCAGATGTTGTTAAAGTCTTTCGTATTGAATGTTTTTCGTGTTTTAAAGCGTTGGTGCGTTAAAGGTAAAATAAAGTCGAATGCCCAGGTCCCGGTGTTTAATTGTGTTCTGATAGAACTGGTTCCGGTTAGTTCATTTGAAAGGTTCTTTTTTCAGACCAGAGCATGGATGTATTAAATGAACTGGATAAGGTACGCCCCCTCTGACTGTGGTCCCAGATTGATTTGTGGCCGTGTGAGGTACTGCAGCCTCTTGGAACCAGCCTTTTTCTAAAATTGCTCATTATAATTGCGGACAGTACTGAATTATTATCGGTATTTAAATAAAATAGAAGGAAATGTTCTTTTCTACCGTTTCTAAAATCCCCGAAATTACCGTTTTTATATGAAGTTGGGGATTGTCGTCACGTGGCGCCCTAAAACAAAGATGGCAGCCATCGTTTCAGGAAGTAAAACAAAGATGGCAGCCATCGTTTCAGGAAGTAAAACAAAGATGTCAGCCTTCGTATCAGGAAGTAAATGCGGAAGTAAGAAACTTTTTTGGGGTCATGCGCCAATGAGCACTCTCCATAGGGATAAACAGGACGGCCATCTTGGATTCATCTTCCAGGTTTTATTATAGTTCTATGGACCAGAGAGACTTCAAACATGATTATTACCAACTGTTGGTAACATAGTTGATAAGTGGTTTGACAGAAAAAAAAACGCATAGGCTTTTGGGAGTAAGCCTTCAAATATGATACTCACAAATCAAAATATTTATAGAAATGACAGAATAAAGCAGTTTACCTGATACTGTAAAGTGACGCTGTGAAACCTCGTAAGATCCAGGTCCGACTGCAGGAGACGTGCTGCTGCGGGTCAGAAACGTCACTCGTGGAGCTCGTGAGTACATTTTACCGGGCCACGCTCAAACACGTGTTATTTATACTAAGTATAGCTCTAAGTATAATAAATTAATAAATTATACTTAGAGCTAAGTCATTCAACTGCACGGTGTTTTGTTTAAATTGTGAAAGTTTAGCCCCGAGAGAAGGCCGAAGTTTCCCCCACACCGCCTCAAGTCATGTGCGTCGTTGCCTGGAAACCAAGTGTAGCTGCTCACGTTACGTTACGTTTCCTGAGTCCTGGCGGTTCTTTGTGAAATGTCTATTTGAATGGTTTATGCCTGAAAAGATAAAATGTTAAAAAGACATAATGTATAATTACCTCAAATCATGGATTTTATATTATGTAAATTACACGAATTGCTTGCAATCTGTTTCATAATTAAATAAATTATCACAGTTGGGAAGGACCATAATCAATTTATTAATTTTATTCTCATGTAGAAACATGGATTTTATATTATGTAAATTGTACCAACTGCTTGCAATTTGTTTTGTAAATAAATAATATAATATAATGATGTAATAAGCCATAAGTACCTAAATTAATTTATTCATTTCATTTTCATCTAGAAACAAAATTATAATCATGTTTTGGAAATGTTTTCATTTAGTTTTTAGTCTGTAGCTGTCAGCGTACGCGACACTTCCTAAAATATCCAGTAGATGGCAGCAGAGGTGTTTGAATGACGACTGCTGCGTTTACGGCTCATTGTACGTTTGGACATCGATAAACTGAAAGGAAGAACTTTATGTCACCTAAAATATAGTTTCTTCAACTCAACTTTATATGCAATAAATATAGCACCGTAGGACATGTGTAATACAGTACTTTTAATTTGAATACAATTTGAATTTGTGAATGTATTCTCAGTATTTGCTGATGTGAAAACACAACATAGGATTAAAACAGCTTTTTGTTTTTGTTTCACTGTTTGTTCTGCATTTATGTTTTAGATAAGAGAACATTTATCACAAATTAGAGAAGGACAATTGCATATGTACTCACCATACGAGCTGCATTTTCTATTTTTCTCACTAATCAATGCAGTTTGAGGCCTACATTTCATAGCCAAACGGCTGTGTATTTCTCTGTCTGACCACTCCTGAGTCTGTGGTCGTGACTCTCTCCTGTCCTTCCTGTAATGTGTTCTGTCTTCTCTTGGTTATGTGTGTTCCGTGTGAAGTTACTGTTTGTGGTCTAATGTGTTTTTGTGGTATTTTCTGTTGATGTGACTCACTTTATGTAACACTTTAATGGCACCATCATCCTGTCCAGGGACAACAGATGGAAAAGAGCCTATGGTTAAATTCTGGTATATTTACAAATAAATCATATGTTCAATAATGTGCACTGTCCTTTTTATAAAGAAATAAAATACATTCAAAACATAATTTAGTTTTATATTGGTAATTGCTTTGGAAACAGTCCTAATTTCTCATCATTCTGAAACCCATGGAAATAGAGGTGGACTTTCTCATGACAGGTTAGAAAACAAATAGAGAAGAAGAAAACATAGTGAACATGATTATATTTAAGATTTTACATCTTCACAAACTGACACTTGACAATGACAAATATCTACCACCAATTCTAAGCTGTTGTATGCACTTTAAATGCTTTGATAATAGAACTTTATCCAATGCCCATGTTGTACAATACCAATGTTAATACAATCTTTAAATAAATAAATAAGGATAGATTAAGTTCCCTGCACTCAGGATTACAAAAATATACCATTTTGTGAATTAAAACTTTTTAATTAATGAATTTTCAGGTTCCGGTTTCAATTATTTTCAACAGACCCCTTTTAACCTTTATAATCGAATAGGGGCGAATAAAGTAAACCATAAAAACTTTTCCTTGATTAACTGGCATTAAATCAATTTTTTATCTTTACTTATCTATCTTTTTTTTCTTTAAGTTTTACAACAACAACAAAATAAAGTCGATTAGATTGCTTCGTTATTTAAAGGAAAAATTATATTTGAGCTTCACAAAAAGTAATATATATAAAGTTTGTAATATAACTGAATATCAAATGAACATAATAATGGTCATTATTTATTTATAATGGTCATTTATTTCATTTACTCTGGAGGTCAGTGTTGGGAAGATTACTTTGAAAATGTATTTTGTTACAGAATACTGAAAAGCTGCATTAAAATGTGTTTTGTTTCGTATTCTGTCACATGGTCCATGAGTACTGTATTCTCAGTATTTACTGGTGTGAAAACACAACATAGGATTAAAACAGCTTTTTGTTTTTGTTTCACTGTTTGTTCTGCATTTATGTTTTAGATAAGAGAACCATTACCACAAATTAGAGAAGGACAATTGCATATGTACTCACCATATCAGCTGCATTTTCTATTCTTCTCTAATCAATGCAGTTTGAGGCCTACATTTCATAGCCAAACAGCAGTGTATTTCTCAGATTTTAGAAGTAACTGTATCCTGCAAACCACTAAATAAAAAAGTAACTGACTCTACACAGTTAGCCTACTCTAAATTAGTATTCTCAGTATGTGTTTTCAATTCATGTATTCAGTTACTTTCCAACACTGCTGGTGGTAAGCTGCTTCAGTCAAGGTAGTTTAAGGTTAGGTAAGTGTCTTGCCAAAGGACACAACAACAGAGCTTGGTCTAAGTGGAAAGCCAAAGGGGTTTGTGGGGGAGCACTGTAACTACTGAGCTCCTGCGCCCCTGTCTATAAGTATTTGTCCAAAACCTTACAACCAGGCTCTGATATCACTCATGTATATGAGTGGTTTTCACTTGACATTTTGTAAAATTTGTTGACGTTAATTCCCAAAGTTTCTCCATTGAAACCACATTATATTTTTTCTAAACTTTTAAGTGTGCGTTAGAATTTTTGCTGCTCTTACAATTACAAAATGGCCGCCGCAATTTCCGAATCCAGTTAATCTCTAGCTTTTCTCACCACTTTAAATAAAATAATTAATTGTAAAATACAAATATAAAAAACATCGAGTAAAAAAAGAACATTTGGATTCTCTGTACTATACATGTGAGGCTTTGTTTAAAATTTAAAATTATTTACAGAAACAGGAGGACCTTTCGCCTTATAACACTCTAGCTTTTCTCACACCTGACATTACGTTCACGCCCGTGACGTCACCGCGTTGGTCCAGTCCATCCTCCACACTCGGCGCACACAGCGGTTCCTCGTCGCTGCTTCTCTCTCTGTTTTCCGCCTCACATTTCGGCCGCAGCTGCATCATCGTGTATCGTGTCCGTCCGTCGCCATGAAAAGACCTCGGTTCCTCGCTGTTTTCTTGCTCATTTCGGCGTCTCTCCTCTGCACATCCGAGGCGGCCAGAAGCAGCAGGAACCAGCCCAGCAACAGCTTCAGGCGAGCGGCCAACGGGGTGTACCAGACCCTGAGCAGCGTCTTCGGCGAGGACAACATCAAAGGCCTCTACAAGGTGAGTCCAGACTAAAAGCAAAATGAAAAATGTTTTTAAAAATACTCATCTTTATTTTTGCATGCTTAAATTTGCGCAAGTGTGTGTGTGTTTTTTGCACGGGAAAGAGGAAATAGGCGCATTGGCTAACACTTTGCAGATGCCATTTAGTAAAATAAGCGAATATTCATCGTGTTTCTGCTCGTAGAAGATGCAACGTCAAGTGTTTTACGTTGGATGAACTGCATATGTGAGATTAGATCATGCAAAAACTGTTCATTCATTCATACTGTGAGGAAATTGATAAACTAGCACACTAGCATTGTGCAGTATAAAGCAGAACGTATGCCGTTACTTTTGCGCATTGATGAATAATTATCATCTTTCTGCATGTTGAAGATGTTATGTCAAATGTTTTTGCTTTGTTGAGCTACATAACATGAAACCTGACCATGCAAAAGCTCTTTCATTCATTTTCAGGAGGAACGCTAACAAACTAGCACGTTAGCCTCCTGTGCAGTGCAAAACTTAATTTATGCTACGTTTTGTGGCACATTCCCCATAAATCTGTCATTAAGTCTTGTGTTTTAGATTTGCTGAACTACAAAATTGACCACGCAAAAGCTGTTCTTCCATTCATTCTGTGGAAGAAAGCTATCTAGCACGTTAGCCCCATATTGTGCAGTGCAAAACAGAATGTATGCTGTATTTTATGTACATTTATGTATAATTAGGTATTATTTATCATATTTATGTCTGTAAAAGATACAAAGTGTTTTACGTTTGTTGAACTACATATTGTGAAATTTGAATATGCAAACGCTGTTATTTCACTCATTCTGTGCAAGTGTATACCAGCACTTTTGCCATATGTTGTGCAATACAAAACAGAATTTGACAAAAAGCTGTAATTTTTTTTGCACATTGATGAAAAATGTACTATTATTCACTAAATTTCTGTTTTTAGAAGATGCAACAACAACATTTATTGAACGAAACATATGTTTGATCGTGCAAAAGCTTTTCTCTTAAGTATTCTGTGGAGGGAAACTAAAAAACTGTCATAAAAGCTTCTTGTTGTGCAGTGCAAACAATAATGTATGCTGTTTATTATTCACATTCTTTAAACTTATCGACAAAAGTGCATTTCCTAGTTTGATTACTTCTCAGCTTCTTCCTGTTTGAGGTGTTGCCCGCCAAAGAAAGGTTCACATATGTTAGTAAAAGTATGTGATCACATGCTTCACCTTAAAATACTTGAGCCACTGGGGCTCGGTTTGTGGGAAATGGTGCCACTTTCTTTTCAGCAGATTGTGGATTTACTTTCATGCACTCCATAATCCATTCATGACATCTGAGATGCTTGTTATGGACTGTGGGAAGTTTGCATCACTGCTCTGGGGAAATAGATATTTAAACTATATAGTTTAAAAACTATATAGGCTCCACAATATACTGATACAACTATCTAACTGTATCTAAATTTATTTTTTGCTTACGTTTGGAAACAAAATGCATTGGAATTTCATGTTCACAATCCACTTACTATCAGAACACAATTGAACTTGATTTATCTTTTGAATAAGTCACATTTTCAAGTCAGTCAAATTCTAAAATCCAGAATGGAGGCAAAAGTGAAGTGGAACATAATGTGATTTCACTGGAGAAACTGGGATTACTCAGAATATCACAAAAAAGTAAAAATCCAGATAGTTTTAGCAAAGTAAAGCCGCTCAGATACATGTGAGTGACATCAGAGCCTGGTGAGAAATCCTTTATGAATGCCTTTTACCTGATTTGTGTATTTAATAGGTGAATATGACTTAGCCTTTTTGCAAAATCTTGAGTTTTTGTTTTTACTCGACAAATACATGCTTTAACTTTTCAACCAATACTTTGCAGTGGTTTAAATCATATCTGGAAGACAGAAAACAGTGTGTTATGATTGGCAGTGAAACTTCAATTTTTTTACATACAAATACAGGAGTGCATGGGTCCATTATTGGGCCCTTGCTCTTTACATTATATATAAATGATCTCCCAAAGTCCTGCCCATCTGCGGGCGTCCAGATGTATGCGGATAATGCAGTGATTTATGTTCGAGGTAAAACTCTGTCTGCAGTGTCTGATGAACTGTCTAAACATCTGCAAACTGTGTCAGTGTGGTTCCAAAGGGCAGGTCTGACTCTGAACATTAAAAAAACCAAGTCTGTTTACTTTGCTTCTAAAACCAAGTCCATGAATGATCAACTAAATTTACAGATAAATTATCAAATAATTGAACAGGTCTCTGAAATCAAATATCTGGGACTTTTACTTGATTCTCAACTTAAATTTGACAGCCACGTTAAGAAAGTGTGTAGAGTTGCTAAAGCAAACCTGTATACCTTCAGACTGATCAGGGACTACCTGCCATTTCATGCTGCTCACACGTTCATGCACTGCATGATCTTCTCGCACATAAACTACTGCATCTCCTCATGGTCTCAGGCCACAGCCACCACTATTAAACCCCTGCAAATGATTTACAATAGAGCAATAAAAATATTAGATAAGAAACCCATCAGGTCCCATCATTGTGATAGTCTGAAAAATTTTGTAGTAGTTGAATGTTGTAGTACGTGACATGAGCTCATGAAGCATACTTGTCCCTATTCAAATAAACTAAACTAAACTACCACAAATTATACTTATGTGAATCACTGACATTTCTACCCTGGGAATTGAAAAATTCACTTATTTTTTAAACCCTGTGGGGCTAATATTAGACTAATGTAATTTATGGGAGATGGGGTACTTGTTTCATCACTGTGTACAATATCGACAGTGTGACATAGTACTTCATTTTATTATTATGTATCTTTATCAGTTTATTAAACACACCCACGACCCCTAACAGGAACAAGCAGTAGAAAATTAATGAATTAATTTTATTAAAAGTTTTGTTGTTTATATACAATCTAAAATGCAAATAAGAATAAATATGAAAGAAAAAACATTTGCAATTAGATCTGATGCAATCATTCATTGAAAATAAGCAACAATTTTGGTGTTTCAGGGTAGAAATGTCAGTTAGTTTGCTTCTTTATTACAAAAGATAGAAAAAAAAATTATAACCTCAAAATTGTATTTGAGCTTCATAACCTTTAAGTACTTTTGTGATATTCTGAGGTTAATTCCAGTTGCAAACAAAAACATTTTAAATTCCAGAATGGAGGCAATTGAAGTGGAACATAATGTGATTTCACAGGAGCAACTGGAATTAACCTCAGAATATCACAAAATATGAAAAGTCCAGGTGGCTTTTAAAGGGTCTGTAGATTCAGATGTGTTTAAAAGATTCACACTGCACATCTGTGTTGGCACGAGTATTGCCTACAAGTACTTTATGTTATATTACCTCATCAATATTTTTGAGCACAGCCCTAAGCCACAGCTGCCCTGGGTCTGTGTGACGGAAGTGGTAGCTCCTCCCTGACCGTCACCAATGTAGAGGAAGTGTCAGACATTATTGGAAAATGCTTGTTAAGAAGTGGGAGATGTGTGTATATATGTGTATATATATATATATATATATATATATATATATATATATATATATATATGTGTGTATTTATATATATTATGTAGAGAGAGATGCAAATTAAAATATCGAGCACATGGTCTATGATTAAAATGACTAAAAAAAATTACTTAAAAAAGAGACTTTGTTGTTGTGGAATAAATGGAAGTGGCCCAAGAGTTGGAAGAAGCATGAGGCAGGACAAGTTTATTCCAATCAGTACGGGACTTGAGACATTAACCATAAGACATTGCAATTGTGCATTCCAGTCTGGCTATGCTTCCGTTGTAGGAAGTCATGGACCTTTGATGTAGGAAGGGTAACAAGAGCTGAGCTGGCAGTGTTTAGCTGGGAGAGTGGAGAAGTGCTATTATCTCCCACAGAAACGTCTAGTGTTATCTCCCACACAATGATAAAGTAGATATTTCTCCACTTTTGCGGTTCATTTTATGGTCCATTCACTTCTTGTGCAACACTTGAACCTGCACCAAGACTGACAAATTTTGCACATTCTGATGCTTTGAAAATAGCGTTTTAAAATCGTTATTGTGATGACGCATTAAAAGTTAGAGATTTTTGTAAATTTTGCCCACCCATCGTTAAGAATTATTGTTCCAATATTGCTTTGATTTCAGTGACCACATTAACTGTGAATACTTGTGTGTGCAGTTTTTCTCCAAAACCACGGAGCGCTTCGTTCATGGAGTGGACTCGTTCCTGGACACGCTGTGGAAGATATGGTCCGACCTGCTGGACGTCATGGGCATCGACTGTGAGTCTTGACAATATATCACAGTCTATTTAACGTCACAATTTCAGATTGCTCATTTATCTAGGGCTGCAACAAGGTATTAATCACAACTAATCAATTATTGAAATAATAGTCAACTTATTTAGAAATCAAATAATCCTTTTCTGGATTATACACAGACTCAAAACATGCCATGTGCTGAGAGAAGTTTTAGAATTCAGACAGAAGGAATGTCATCAAAAAGACAATGTGCACATTGTGATTTTTTTAAATGAGAAACATATTTTGTATGTAATTGTAACGGCCTCAAGCAGCTTCCTTTTTTCTTCTGATTATAATCACAAGCCTTTTGCACCTAATTAATCAAAAGAATAATTGCTAGATTAATGTATTACCAAAATAATCGTTTGTTACACTATAATCATCAGATCATAAAGGCTGCAATTATCTAGAATGAATAATAATATGCTCTTTTTATAGAAAAATGTTTAAGGCGGGTGTCCACTGCAGGATTTTGTCTGTGATGAAAGTTTTTGAATTGTAGGGGGAAAAAGTTGTCGCTAAAGACATGGCTCATAGGTCACACTGTGAGACACGGACAAAGATTAAACTTTGGACCGTCGTACGACCAAAGACGAGCTGTGATTTATATCAAACCTTTCTCCTCTTTCTCAGTTTACAATCAAACTCTGTCAAACACAACAGTGAACACAAGAATGTGACCATAGTAACAGCAGAAGAGCTCAACCGTGAACAGGACCTTATCTACACCCGATCTGACTGAACCATCTCAGTGTGCATGTATGCCATCTAACTAAAGTTGAATTTAGTTTATCAGTTCCTATTTCCGTCTTCTTCCAAATGTTAATGCTCCTGTAGCTGTAGAATGTGCACTCTGAACAGAATTCTACTTTAAAATCACGTTTCTTCTCACAGTAACTCAAGTCTGATATGTCTCTCTTCTTTAGCGTCCAACCTGACCCACTACTTCAGCCCGACCTCGCTGAGCAGCTCCCCGGCCCGCGCGCTCCTCCTGGTGGCCGCGGTGCTGGTGGCCTACTGGTTCCTCTCCATGTTCCTCGGGGGGTTCTTCTACCTGCTCCACGCCCTGTTCGGACGCTTCTTCTGGGTGGCGCGCATGGCCCTGTTCGCCCTCTCCTGCCTGTACATCCTGCAGAAGTTCGAAGGCGACCCGGAGAAGGCGGTGCTGCCCCTGTGCTTCATCATGGCCGTGTACTTCATGACGGGCCCGGTGGGAGCGTACTGGCGCCGGGGCGGGGGGCAGGGCTCGCTGGAGGAGAAGATCGACCACCTGGACACTCAGATCAGACTGCTGAACATCAGGCTGAGCAGGGTCATAGACAGTCTGGAGCGGCCCGGGGAGCAGTAGGAGTCAAACGAGAAGGGTGTCCACGCAAATGGGGTTTCTTTTTTTAAACTGTAACCGCTGCTTCTGTCTGCTTCTTCAACATGAGGGCTTGACAGTATGGAGTAAATGATCTACTCATTTTAAAGGACACATATAATGCTCAATTGTTCTAACAGTGTTCACCAGTCAAAATCATACCTGGAGTTGTATTTAACTTCATTCACACTTTTTTCATTAATCCCGTTTATGAGCTTGTCTTCTCTGCACCTTCTGAGCCTCACAATACACAGTTTCAAATTTCCCAGATCTATGACATCAAAGGTAGGGATCAAGAGGTCTCCCGTGCTGTATTTAAGTCCATAAGACATCTCCAGACTCTTTCTGTGCATTTCTGCCTCAAATCACGTTCATTACAACTGGGTGCTCACATCAACATGTCGGGGCAAGCTAGGTTTTGTTTGTTTCCTCATGGTAATTCTCTCTGCTGCCAGTATGTGGAGTGCTTACACAAAATCCTGATGAGGGAACGCTTAACTGACAGAAAATAATGTATGGTTTTCAGTACATGCATTATTTTAAGTTCTAAAACATGAGATGCCAAAGAAAATGTACAAGAACATTTTTAAAAGACAATAACAATACAAATATGCAGAATATGTGTCCTTTAAAGGTGCTGTACCTAACTTTTACTGGTTTGAAACATGAAAAACAGAATTAGACTCGACAAAAGTGCTCATGGCGGTGAATATTTAGGATGCTGGGACTGCATTAGGAAAGTGAGCGATACATGTGACTGATGTAAAGAGTTTTAAACAAACTAGTTCTGTTTTATACGTTTCAAAACAGTAAAAATCCCATACATTGCCTTTAAATTTGTCCAAGAGCATCAACATCCAAGAACTCCATGCATTTTAGAACATGTTTTGAGAAGTCTAAACTACAGTTCCCAGTCAAATTGAACTAAATGTAACATCTAGTTTTATTTTATTAAGAAGGTGTTGTAAGCCCTTTTTGAACTCTTATGCATCATTTTCGTGCTCAGATGTCGCCTGTTAGCATTCACATCACAAGGGTTTCAAAAGCCACACTCCCGACAGTTACCAGCAGGGGGCACACACACTAAACTAAATCAGAAGAACACTGTTATTTTTATACCTTTTACATTACACCTTGTACGACCAATTCTAAACGCAAACACTTTAAAACTAAATCAAATGTACTAGAACGTGTTTTACTTTCTTAAAAAAAGCAAAAACAAACCAAACTCTTAAATCCCATTTGTGTGGACATCCCTCGAATAATCCGTGATAATTATCATGTTATTCTCTTTGTCATTTTTAAAAAATCTCAACAACAATTCTTCACCAACACTGCGTTTTCTCACTAAACAGGACTTTGCTCTGCCGGAGAACAGTATTTTAACTAAACGATTTTTATCACAATCAGAAATGGACACGTCATTTCTGAGCCTTCGCGGTTTTTGCCGTTCAAAGATATTTAAAGGTGCACTGTGTAACTTTTCCGGCAGAGGGTGCGCCACGGCGGGCAGAAATAACATCTTTATAGAAACAAGAAACCAGAAAAGTTGCATACATTGTACTTTAAACTCCAAACAACACATTTCCGATACGTTTGAAATACTTTATCAGTGAAGATTTATCTGTAAATAGGCCGAGTATTAACTACAAATGGTTCCTTTTATGAAGTCAGGTCTATACAGCGATTTCTAATATTGCGTAATGAAGATGTCGGGTTGTGTTTCCGCTCATATATATTTATTCACTCGATCATGTAGGATAGTTTTATGTCTCATAGTAACCGTAGACGGGGGGACCTCGGTGTGAAAGCGCTTTGTGGATTTGGTTTGCAATGTTTCCGAACGGCACTGAAAATGTAACGTTATCATGAAAATGTATTCGAGACACAGCAATATCTCAGGGACGCGAATTGGATTAACATTAATAGAACCGTTGCTGGTTTAAATGGTTAGTTAAAACGACTGGAATTCAAAATATTCATCTTCATTTGAGTAGTTTTGACCAGGTTAGAATTAATTACACTGTTTCTTAGATAATTTAAAGTGCCTCTGACAGGTTGGACTACTCGTTTAACTAAAATTGCAGTTAAGATAAATATATTTCAATTTTTGCTCAAATATTTCACAAATTTTAACCCAGTGAAGCATTTTTTTAGGTTTTTAATTTACTTCCTGGTTGTAAATGATGACTTCACACTAGGAAATTCCCATAGCAACCACACTAATCTCATCTAATGTCACCGATTTTTTTTTTTTTTTTTTTATGACAAATAAAAGTATAGCTATGGTATGTTTATTTAGTTTAAGTAATGTTTAAAGGGTAAAAAAAAATATCATGCATAACTTCTCTGGTGTGATGTCATCAGTTTGTTTACTTTAATACTTTTTACTTTAACAAATTTTTCACCACAAACGGCTCCCTGATTAGTGTAAAACTTTATATTTACAAGAGGTATTAATACACTAAATAAAGTCCAAATTAGAAAATCATGAAAACTTGTCATACGCACTTTAAGTTGAATTAAAATAATAATAATGGGGTGCACGGTGGCAGAGCGGCTAGAGCATCTGCCTCTCAATAAGGAGATCGTGGTTTCGAATCCCGGACCACCCCAACATCGTGGTTTCGAATTCTGAACCACCCTAACATCACACGATCTCTCTGGGTGGAGTCTGCATGTCCTCCCCGTGTTACCGTGGGTTCTCTCCGGGTTCTCCGGCTTCCTCCCACCGTCCAAAGACATGACTGTGTAGGTTAATTGAAAACTCTAAATTGTCCCTAGTGGCCACTGTCCAGGGTGTACCCCGCCTAAGGCCCAAAGTCACTGGGATAGGCTCCAGCCACCCGCAACCCCTAATGGGAATAAGCGGTAGAAAATGAATGAATGAATAAAATAATACATTAGCCAGTGAGTTAGGTCAAATTTCTTAACCCATCGGTAAATATTTTCTGGTTTGAAAGTATTAAAACAAGGCAGAAACATCTTGAAATTAGTCAAATAATCTAGGTTCATCAGGTAAATGCATCTTAACCGGTCAAAATTACACAAATTAAGCTGCATATCCTGATTTCAAGACTTTTTAGCAAATCTAGAAATTCATTTTTTGCAGTGTATCACCCAAGATTTAATTTAAACAACCAACGTTTTCTCGATTTGTCGCTTGAGCTTGTGTGTGACGTCGCAGAAACTTTTATTGAAACAAATTATATGAGTTTCGATCTTAATTTCATGAACACAAACAAGAATTACTTTTAACCAGCGCCATTCAACACAAAAAGAAGTCGAATTTCTTTCTCCAAAGTCTGGATTCTGCTCCAAACCACGTGTTTTCACTCACGGAGGATTGGGGCGTGGACTTCTGCGTTTAATCAGAGTCAGAGAAGGCTTTAGTGTCACTGTCAGTGCACCAAAACAAACTGAGGAATGTGCTTCGGCGATAAAACTATGAACAAGTCAGTTTACAGTTCATTGTTAACCAATATTATTTTTGCCGAGCAAGACTCACAAAAGAAATTACTGTATTTTGTTTTATAAAAGTGTCATGAATTGATTTTACCAGAGAGAAAAAAAACACACAAGCCGCTCATTGACTATTAGAAATGACTTAATTTGATGAATTTTGATTCGATTCGTTACCTTGACCCACTTTGACCACTTACTTGATTACAAAATATGAATAACTTAGTAGTTTTATAGTTTGTTTGTTTGTTTGTTTCCATGTAAACTATTACTTGCACTCCAAAAATACTAAAGCCACATTCCCTTGCACCAGTTTCGGACCCAACGCTGTGCACGTTTTAATAAAGAAAAAAGTCAAATAAATGATAAAAGTATAGTACGTCTTAATAGATTTGCCCAAATTAGAATATTTGTCAATGTAGTGAATGCCTTTTGTACAAAGATAGTAAAGAATGATGTAATGTAGCTCTTTTACGAAGTCTTGAAAGTGCTTTTTGCAACTATTAAGCATTTGGCTCTTTTATTTGCCAAAGTGATTCAACTTTATTACAACTGATTGCAACTTTCCACTTCTCAAATGATAAATTAACTATTGTTTTTTAATCCCCAAACAGCATCTCCCCCCACTTTTTTATACTTGAATAATTGAATGCATGCAATTGTTTGTTCTTTTTTCACATTTACATTGTTAGAGGTTTAGAGTTTGAGCACCCAAAATGTGAGTTTAGTGTCGGTGTTTCTCGGAATTAGTCACAAATTTGTCTGCGCGTTTTTTATATTTGTTTTGGTGTATTTAGTTTTTTTAAATAAAACAATTAGTTGGACCAAAGAAAGACATGTTTTTGTTGTCCTGCAAATGTCTAAAATGACTTGAATTCAGAATATCTTGATTTGAGTAGTTTTTAATCTGTTTGATTGAGTAAAGTTTAACAAAATCTGTCTTGATGATGACATTTTTTGCTTTTTTCCCCAGCCTGAAATGCGTTGAAACAAAAATAATTGGACAAAACTACTCAAATCAATACCGACGTTTGACATTCGACACCCCAGAATAGAAATTTAGCTTTTGCAGTGCATGTTTTTGTATCTCGATTGATGTATTTTATTCTATTTTGTCTCGAATCTGTCGTCCCACTGTTTAAACAATGATGGGCACATGGTCCTGCCGTCTTGAACGCTCAGCTAATTTTATCTTTGTACTGTAATTCATTATTTTCACTGTATCCTACACTTTGCAAGATTTTTTTATCGTGCCAATGTTGTACAGACGATGGATGATTTGTTGTATTTTTATTCAGGCTTTCGGGGAACTGTGTAGTGATGACGTAGTGGGCAGGAGTCACACGACGTCTGCCGTCTGCTTTAGTGTGGAAACTGTACAAAGTGAAAAATTAGGTCCATATTAAATGAATTTAAAGTGTTTAAAGATTAATGTGTTTTTTTTTGAGTGGGGTAGATCCTTTCTCTCACACGTGGATTTAATTGAACATTTTACAATTTTGGAGTGTCCTGAACATACTTTTGTACCGAAAAAGAAAGCAAAACAGTCGCAAATGCCAGATTTACAGAACCAGACAGTGGCACAATCATTATTTGCCGTATTATACCACTTTCTTTAATTAAAAGGTCTGATTTGGTAAGATAATTAATAGGTGCTGTGCTGTGGTATCTTTTTCAAGCAAGAAATTGTACAACTCAGAAAAATATGGGAAGAGAAGCATTTTCTGAGCTTTAGTCACAATCTATGTCTTCATTACAAATCTTAGAAGCTTTATATTAAGTATGGACAGTATATCGGTGGTGTTTTTGACTTTTATAAGTAATATCAGGATATTTTCTGTTCTTTTTCATTTTAAATATATAAAACTGAACAGAAAAAACAGTACCTGACCAGAGAGAACAGAATAAAGGGGGCAGTAAATGGCATCTAAAGAAAAAAGTGTCTTTTCATGTGTCAGTCTGACAAAGAGCTGCATCAACAATCCCTGCATTAAAATGTATTTTGTAACGTATTCTGTTACTTGGTCTAGTCAGAGAACTGTATTCTGAAAACTTACAATACTTTTTGTTGAGTTGCATTATATTATGGTGTAGAATCACAGCATACGAGTAAAACGGCTTTTAGTTTTTGTTTCACAGTTTGTTCTGCATTTATTTATAAATGAAGAGAACATTTATCACAAATTAGAGAAGTAAAATTTGCACATGCACTCACCATAAAAGCTGCGTTTTCTCTTTATTTCTGTAATTCAGGGCATTTCAAAACCTACATTTCATGATCAAACACCACTCTGTATTCTTCTGATTTTAGAAAAGTACCTGCACTCTGAACATCACCAAATGAAAGTAGCTGTACCAAAATACAGTTACTCTAATTTAATATTCTGAATACATATTTTCGTTACATATATTCAGTTGCGTCTTTGAGCTATATACTGTAAGTTATTAACGCATTATTATTATTACTTCTCCACACTGGGGTGATTTCTTCTTCACTGATTCCAAATGACAATGTCAGGATTCATGGCCCACGTTGTGACAGAGCGGTCCAGGATTCATGGCCCACATTGTGACAGAGCGGTCCAGGATTCATGGCCCACATTGTGACAGAGCGGTCCAGGATTCATGGCCCACATTGTGACAGAGCGGTCCAGGATTCATGGCCCACATTGTGACAGAGCGGTCCAGGATTCATGGCCCACGTTGTGACAGAGTGGTCCAGGATTCATGGCCCACATTGTGACAGAGCGGTCCAGGATTCATGGCCCACATTGTGACAGAGCGGTCCAGGATTCATGGCCCACATTGTGACAGAGCGGTCCAGGATTCATGGCCCACATTGTGACAGAGCGGTCCAGGATTCATGGCCCACATTGTGACAGAGCGGTCCAGGATTCATGGCCCACATTGTGACAGAGCGGTTCAGGATTCATGGGCCATCATTTTCACACATGGATCGACCTCCAGAGTCCAGATCTGAACCCCTTTGTGGATCTTTGGGATGTTCTGGAGAAGACTTTGTCTGTGGTCACACTTCTCTTTCATCAATACACGATCTTGGTGAAAAATGAACGCAACATTGGATGGAAATATATTTTTAATATTGCAGATGTTTATTGAAACATTAAAGATAAAAGTGCTCCATCCAAATAGAGCATGTGACCTTTTTTCTGTGGTGACTTTTTTTGTATTTCAATAATACAGAGTTGAATTTCATCTTTCGGTGGTTGTTTTAGATCCTATTTAACACATAGATTAGCTTATTCATTATTTAACAGGGGCCATGTACAAACGCATGCATCTTATAAAAGAGAGGCTGCTTGTCACCAGATTTACCCATGAACTACTTTCATCCAAAGACTGGGCAGGTAAAGGTAAAACCACACTTTTGATTCCTTTTGAATCCTTGTCTATTTCTTCAATAATCACAGTTCTAAATGGATATTTGGAATATTGCTCTGGACAGAACTATTTTCTTCTGATTGATCTGGGATAGAACGACCATTAGTTGCTGTTCCATTCTCTCAAGAGGATATAATCATAGAATTTAGGACACACTTTGAGCCAATTCTGTCCCTTTGCATGAGTCAGATTTGGCAAAAAAAACTCAGTGAAGTTGATTAAAGGTTTTAAAAAAAAAAAAAAAGCCTTTTTTATTGCCAGATACCCTTCTGGGGCTGCAATTAACAATTATTTCAGTCCAATTTTTAGTAAATTTTACCCCCTAAAGCTGCACTGAACTTGTTTCAACCTGAAGAGACTCAAATGAACACAACATTTACGGTGGCGGACCTAAGATTTTGGGGGCCCAAGGCAATATTAAGTACTGGCCCCTCCTCTGCAAGTGTGATTTTCTATAATTTTTTCTGTTGTGTTTCTTTAGTTGTTTCTTTGTTTTTTTTTTACGTGTTATGGCCAAACATAAATTTGGGGTGGAAAGTGAAATACTGAAAAATTCTAATTATGTGTTCTAAACAGCTTTAAACAGAAAATACTTCCCACATGTTGGTGCATTTTAACATATATTCCAGCTGATTTAAATACATAATATTGATTTCATTCAGGGAATGATGAGCGATGTGCAAGAGGTGTAGAGCAGGACGTGATAAGAAATCTTACCCCCGGAGCCTTGGACACTGGCGCTGGAGAAAATAAAAACCTAAAAGAAAAGGAGAGTCTGAGGTGGGTCTGAGACTGGGCCTATCAGAGCAGAGCTGGGCGGTGAAGGTGAGAGGCTTCCAGGATGAAACTTCGCTCTAGGTTCACTTGAGGACGTCCTGGTGGAGAATAATTACAGATAAAAAGGCGTTTTCATGAAACACACAGAATTGACACATTTTCCATGTCATTTTGAGTGAGTAATATAACATCTCTCAGCTCATAGCAAGTTTTGGAGTCTGTGTATAGAACAGTTAACGATTATTAGATTTCTACAATCGATCAGTTGCGATTAATCAAACGATTGACTTTTCTGTGACTAAAAAAGGAATATATTACACAATAACTGTAGCATGTCTCACCAACACTGAAAAACTGGTGTAAATGCCATAGTTCACACATACAAAACACAACTTTCACATTTTATTAAAAAGTTATAACTGTGATGATTTGATTGCATAGTAACTTTTAAACCATCAAGATCAAAAAGTACAAAATTAGTAAATTCTATTAAAAAAAATATCTACAAATGATCTAATATTAAACTATTTTGGTGAAATGTCCTGAATAATTTCTTGTAAACTACATATTCAGTAAAATAATAATTTCACAAAGTGCTGCTCAAAACAGTTCTACAGTTTTAACCTGTTTAAGTTCCACTGCTCGGCTCAGAAAACACAGATCCAACACTGCTCCGTGACAGAAGGCAGTGACTGTTTCATGAGGAAAGCTCCACAGGAATCAAACTCTTCAGCAGTTCCACCAGAGCTGTGCAATCAGCAATGAAAATGACAAATGATAATATTTGATCTGGATTTGAGAAGATCTGAATTGAAAAAATCTGTTATAGTATTTAAAGGTGCGCTATACAACTTTTGTGGAGGCGGGTCAGCCATCTGTTTGTCTCTGATGAGATGTTTCTTTACTTGGAATGTTGCACTGTATGGCAGTAAACCATCTAGCATTCATTTTAATGCTCAACCACACCTTGAAAAACATGCATTCTACTGTGAGCGGGCTTGCCTCTCCACTGATCTGACTTGTAACTTGACCTGGTGGCGTCGCCTTGTCTCCATGGAGATAAATACATTTAATATCATGCTGTGGAACATTTTAAACTATAGACGTAATAACAATCTCCAGGGAGACAGTCAAGTGACCAGGACAGTCCCACTGAGTTTCAGAATGTCTTTTATAGTGGAGTCCAGGAGGGAACCAATTATTTTGTGTTGGAAGATTTTTTTGACTCAACAAGTCAAAGCTTCTCAAATGATGATCAAATATTATTTTAAATATAAAATATAAATAAAATCTTATTTCATAAATTTGTAGAGAGTCCAAAGGTATCTGGTCTTCTGGACACTGTTTTTGAAATGTTTTGAGAGAGAAGTGCAGATTTGAACCAGGGACAAGAGATAGTTTGAAAAAGGGCTGAAGGAAGCCATTTTTGAGGAAAAAGAGAATCCCTCTTTGAACAGAAATTGTGGGTAAATACATAATATCCTTTCTGTTTACAACAGTGTCCTTACACGTAGGTCAAGTGAGAGATAGAGAGAATAGGTTGGGTTGGGTTCACGTTCTAGAAAATGATGATGCCATAACCTCAGATGGAGGGGAGGAGCCCCAATCCCTATTGATCGCATTGGACTTTGCGATGAAATATCATAATGAAATAATGATTTCTCTAGGTGACTAGACCTAAGAACTCATTGTATTACAGTGATCCCTCGCTATATCGCGTTTCATCTTTCACGGCTTCGCAGATTTTTTTTTTTACAGTGCGGATATTTTTACAGTGCATTGTGCTCTGAATCCTGATTGGCTCAGGGGCTTTACTGTTGTCTAGTTCTCAAATATAATCCAAGGTGGCATATCCGTTTATAAAAATCTTCTTGCTCAGAAAAAGAAAGAGCGCAAACAACTCCCCATAACAATGTTCTTCTCTTGGAGAAAGACTCGTGCGCCTTCAGTAGAAAGAGACGCTCCAGCGGAGCGGAGTCAGGGACTGTGAAATACGACTGTTTCCAACCTTGTATTACTATATTAAAATTATTGTTTTAAACAAAATTTGGGTTTTAAAACAGGTTTTGATTTTTGGTTTCATTCCATAGTTCAGTATTGCACTGTAAAATAATAAAAATAAAGCTGTGACTACTTCACGGATTTCACTTTTCGCGTTTTATTTTTGGAACGCAACTCCCGCGATAAACGAGGGATCACTGCACAAGAAAAATCTGCATTTTACCAATATTCATTTTAGCTGCCCATCATCTGTATTAAATATTATTGGCTGATGGAATGTTGTGATGTCACATGAACACAACCAATCAAATGATAGTCAGGTAGTTAAAAGAGGTGAAGGAGAGTCAGGCAGATCACTACGGTTTTCGCCTCATGTGGTGAGGAGGTAAACAAAGGCAGGGCAGTTTCAAAATAAAACTTCAAGGGGATTAAAAGGATTAATCAATCTTAGCACTGGATAATTTCTACACCTTCTGCATCAGACTGAAAATGAAAATTGAAATGTCTCGATTTCAAAAACAGTATCCTTAAACTTATAGTGTTCAGATTTCAAGATTTGTTGATGCCTCATTTCTGACTATTCCAGAGTTCCATAAAAGGCGTGTTGAAATGTTAGAATCGAGCCACCAGCCTGATGTCCACTGCCCCCGCTGAGGCCCCTGAGCTCTGGGCCTGAGGGGAGCCGACGCCCAGCTGGAGGTGGTGCAGACCAGAGTTGAAACTGGCACAGATCAGGTTGATCGGGTCACTGGGAGCCAAGGACACCAGAGCACCTGCTCCGTCCAGAGAGAGGCTCCCCAAACAGGCTGAGGGCACAGCAACATGTGGGTTTATTTTAATGAAGGGGATACACACATTTATGAACAAATATGTGATGAGTGAAGTGATCAGCCTCTCTGACCAACACAGTGTACTCATACAAAGGCAAGCTGGAATTTCCATCTGACTATTATAGTATAAATAACGTTTTATATCTATAATGCATTGCTAAATGAATTCCAGCATAAATAAAAAAAACATCTTGAGAACTATAAAAGTGAATAAGGCTTGTTCTTTATTCACATATTGTGCAGCAGTGCTTTTTCTGAACAACTGCAAACATCAGTTATAATTATTACTATATTGTCCAGTGGTTTTCCATTTGACCAGAAGAGCGGTTACCTGCAGTGTTCTGGTCCCAGATCTTGACGGAGTTGTCGTGAGATGACGTGGCCACCAGAGAGCTCCCCCCTGTGTCTGAGGGGAGGAACACGCAGCAGGCCGTGGTCTGGAGGTGCCCTCTGTACTCCACCACTTTACAGCCAGGCTGACGCAGGTCCCACAGCTGCAGACGACACACGCACCACTTTTAAAGATGTAGTAGGCTTCTATGCCTTTCTACATTAAATTACACATATTCTGCATTATTTGAGTTGCTATTGTCCTTTAAACATGTTTTTGCACCTTTGCTTTGGCATATCCGGTTTTAAAACATAATATAGTTTACGTATATATTCCTTTATTTCTGTGAGGCGTTCCCTCATCTGGATTAGGTGTTAGTACTCCATCTATTGTCAGCAGAGGGAATTACCATTGAAAAGACAAAGAAGATCAAGGGTTCACTACCTGCCAGACCTATTAATGTGAGCACACAGTTGTAAAACACGATTTGACAGCAGAATAGCTCATAACAAGTCTGGTGATGACTTATGGTCTTAAAAAACAGCACAGAGGATCTTAGAGCACTAATATAGGAAATGTTACAGCGTTTGAAAGTGTTTTAATGAGGTTTAAAGAGAGACGACTTACTAAACAAGATAATCAAACTAGCATGAATGAAGCTTTTGTTATGGCATAGTTAAAAGCTAAAAAAAAAGTCTGTTTTGTAAATATGTGCAATTGAAGTGTTCCCTTTTTAACAGCATGGCATATTTAACAACCTTTCAATATTTTTGATTCATTTTTTTGTCATTTTACCAAGCCCTAGGTTTAAACTACAGGATCAGCAGATTTTATACAGAAAAAGAGGGCCTCACCGTGGCCTCGCAGCCTTGGCCTGCGAAGCCGTTGCTGCTGGACACCAGGTAGTTCCCGTTCAGAGACACGTCGCAGTGGGTCTGGATGTACTGTTTAGCTGGAAACGTGTTGGTCACCTGCCACGCCCGGCTGTCCCAGATCCTGAACCCAACAAAAACTCCATTAGAAAACAGTCAAGGGGGTGTATTTACTCTTGATTTCCTTCCAGCCATAAGACGTCAACGCAAAATGCTGAACTTTGCATATGTACAAGAATATGGTTAAATTTTGCAAACTTTCAGATGACACAACAAGAATTGGCTTGGAGTGTTTGATTGAGATGAGAGGCAGGTTTAGTTCAACATTCACAGAAAATAAGCAAAGGGGAAACTGTCCCACTCAGCCCCCTGTCTGTAGACTCTCCATCTGTGATGAAAGCCTCCAAAACAAACAGTGAGAAAAAGAGAAACCACAATGAAGGAGAGATCTACTGTTGATGTGACCAGGACTGAAAACCAGGACCTAAACCAGGACTAAACCAACCTAAAACATACATAATAGCCCCATCCTTCAGCGAGGGTAGAACAGACCATGCCTTTCTCAATATCAGTCCCCAGATGCTGCACTGCTCCTGTAAGGTTTAACCCAGCAGCATTTAACGATGGGTCAGGTATTATTATTGGTCAAATCGTAACTATTGTGTCATTTATATGGATTTTGGCAGTGAATATTTAGGATGCTGGGACTGCATTAGGTCAGTGAGCAATGCACGTGACTGACGTAAAGATTTTAAAACAAACTAATCTGTTTTTCACATAAGTAAATATCAGCGACCCCCTTTAAATAAAGTGAGTATAAAGTGATATTTCTGCACTTTTGTAATTCATTTTACAGACATTTCATATTTGACTGTTTATAAAAACAAAATGAACATCTGTATTTGGTTTTGTTTGCGCTTATCGACTTTAGGCACCATCTTTTGGCGGCACAGCACTTACACAAGCTAAATATACATTAGTAGTTCCAGTGATTTTGTTAAAACAGCTGAAGATTCTCGGATAAGTGACGTAATTTAAAAACGTCATCGATCAAGGGAGTTCAGCAGGGAGTGTTTTTGACAGTCGGAGGGAGAAGATTTTCTTAGCAGCATTCCTCAAACTTGTGTGAATGAAGCTAAATGCAACTCTAGGTATGTTTTTGATGACGGAGCATTGCTATTACATCATTAAACCATCAAAAGTCACTATAGCATAATAACGTAACCAAAAGAAAGAATATTGAGGCATTCCTTTTTGTCAACATCGTCCACTGAACTAGTGAGCTAATCTGAGGTCGGTTTAGAGCCATCACCTGACCTGACATTAGTTCAGATTTTCCAATCAGATGCATTCTCTACACACATGAAGTTACTGGGGCTGTTGGAGATTACCTGATGGTCTTGTCCTCAGACGTCTGGGCTATAGAAGAGCTGCCCGGCACCCAGCACACGTGAGTCACCTGTAACACATTAACCATTTATCAACTTCATTTCCACCAGACTATGTTCATCTGGTTCCAGTCTTGTTCTCACCAGGTTTCTGGAGATGTTGTGGCGCTGTTCACATTTGGCAGATTCTATGTCCCACAAACACATCCAGTTGTCCCGGGAACCACTGCAGAGCTTCCTCCCATCTGACAGAAACATAAACAGACGAATATGTGATCTCAGGACTGATCAGCTCAGATGAGAACAATAACGGCATTATCAGGATATTGCAATAGTCAAAGTGTTTGAACTGGGAGTGTCTATAGTGCATTGTCTTGTTGCAGTGGAATGCTTAAAAAAAAAAAAAAAAAAAAGTGCTTGTTAGGGGTGTGATTCTTTCATTGCCTGACAAAGTGAGTCAGAATTTGGGGTCACGATTTGATCAAAACTATTTTTTATTCAAAAACAATTCAATTCCAATGGTATTTTTTTGATTCTGCTTTCAAACATTTATATGAGTGGCAAAGAACATTTATTCAAACATTTCAAAAAGTTCCAAAAAAAGTTTCAAAAGCACTCAAAACAGTGACTTGAAATAAAAAGGGTTCCTCTTGTAACAAATCTTTTATGTAAACATTCAAAAATAGATAATTGTTCTAAGATCAGTCAAGAGTCTTGAAATACAAAGAAAAAAATCAATAAATAAATCTCTTTTTTGCCAGTCTGAGAGTGTTTCCCAATTGCCAGGATCCTTCCTCCAAAGACCACTTTGTAGCACTCCTACAGAGTCGGCCCCTACAAGCAAAGCCAAGTGTCCTGCTAACACCGCCTGGGAGCGCATTTGGAACAGTTTCCAGAGGGAACGATCTGCGCCGTGTCATGTGACCAGATCTAACATGATAAAAGTCAGAGTTATAAGTAAAGCAATGCTTTTACTAATGGAAAGAAGCTAGAAATGTATGTATGTCTCTTCCTATCAAAAATGTGTAAAATAAAGGGTTTGTGAAGGATTTGCCATTCACTTATTTAGGCTGAGGAAAAAAATAAATACGTGTACAGCCTATTGACTTTGGCTGGTCATTCTGTCCTGGGAAAATGCTGTCATAAACACAATTTTATATAGAGGCTAAGCTACAACTAACTGGGCTTAACTCAATAAAACATGCTTTTTCAAACTAACTTTTATTTGCAAAATGTGTCCTGATTTTATGTAAAATTGACCTATAATAATGTTAACTGAGTGACTTATTTAGTTACCTGATATGCAGTAACTTAATATGCACTTTTTTTGTATTTTATTAACACTCATTTAACTCATATAATGTCCACAAAAAAATGAAAGTTGCAATGCATTGTGGGTCATTTGAAGTGCTCCGGGGTGGCCAAGGATCCACAGGTGCATCCTTGGTAAGCCAAACGGGGGAGTCAAGCTGCAGAGGACATGAGGGTTTTGGTAAATTGGAACGGCACTTGATGGAGTTTTGATGAAGTGGTTCAGAAGCCAAGGATCCTGGCAACTGGGACACACCTAAAGTCTATATGACAGGTCCTCCAGTTTTTCAAATTATGACTTAGTTTGGTGGAAGGGCACCTGTTGTAAATATTTATCATAGTTTTACATCCTTGAAGTTGCAGTTTGTGAAGAAATTTTGAAAAATAAAAAGTTTAAACATACAGGAAGATGTGAAGAGTTCTAAAACAGAATATCAATAGGCAATGTGTTATTGAAAATACAGGGACAATTTACAGCAACTGACACATTTTTCTGAAAATATACATTTCCAATATACATCAGTAGAAAGTGTTAAATTTTCACCGGATATTGGTGACAATCTTAAAAGATCCACACATGCTAGGAAATCTGGTTATCTGGTGCAAATTTCATGTCAACAGGAATATATTATAATAATATATAATTTTTTTATGTTTATTGTTTATGTTGTGTCTTAATATAATTTGTAGACACAGTGACTACACATTTTGAAGTGTAATATATTAATACAGAAAGAATATTATAATAAATGACAATACTGAAACCACTTTATGCCACTGACACAATAACCTAGTAATTATCGTGACAATTTGGACATTGTCACGTCACTAGAGAGCAAGCAATTTAAGATAAAGCAAACATTGGTAGTTACCGGGGCTGACCGCGATGCCGTTGACCACCAGCTCGTGTCCACAGAACTCCTGGATGGGTTCATAGCCCTGGTTCAGGTCCCACATGAACACTGTCTTATCCCGTGAAGCGCTGAAGATCCACGTGGTGCCCGGGTAAGACACCACCTGACACAGACACACGCAGGGTTAGCATTAAAGTCTATATGACAGGTTAGATGTCACAGTACACTCAAATGTAAGATGATTATATTTAAGATTTTACTGAGCATTTTTCCTGTTTGTAATGTTACTTCCTGGTTGGACATGGGCAGCAAAATGACAACTGCTTCCTAGCAACCATTTTGAAAACAAGGGCTAAACTCATATAAATTACACAAACATTATGATTTGACAAATTATAATCCCTGATAACACCTTTATTTTGTTGAATGACCATTTAAACTAAAAGATGTTTCAGTTGAGTGTTTTCAACTGTACGTCGCTTTTTGATGACATTCCTGTAATTTTAAACTTTTATTTTTCAAATTTTCTTCACAAACTGCTACTTCACAGATGTCAACTATAATAAATATTTAACACATGTGCCCTCCCACCAAACTAAGCCAGTATTAGAGAAAAATAAGAACCTGTCATATAGACTTTAAGTGGTGAGTCCAGATAAATAACAGACATGTCATAGAATACTTTTATTCTATGACACTGATACTTCTATGATACTATGATACTTTTATTCTATGATCACTTTTTTCACAGTGATTAGCCTCACCATTTTTGATTGGTTACAAACACATTAGTTTATGAAAGGGATTACCTGGTGATCTCATCTACTGTTGTCTATGTGGGGGGGGGGTCTACTGCCGTTACCTTGGTGACCTCCCGAGTGTGGCCCTGGAAGGACTGACACATGCGGCCCTGGGTCCAGTCATACACCACCACGGCCTGGAGACAGCAGAGTACAGAGAAACACACAAGGATCACTGCAGGACAATCCAAAAAAGGTTTACAGCTAAATATTTTTTTGTGAAAGTACAAAAGCCTATAACAGGAATTCTCTAAATGTGTAGTGCACCATCCGAGTACCTGTGCCATCAGGACCAAGCTGAGCACAATGGGGGCCATAGCCTTTTAAGCAGCTGCACCACAGCTGTGACTGCACTGCCGGAGCACCACTGACTATTGAGTCACCTAAAGACATTTTATTTAAAAGGGCTTTTAACATATTTTTTAGGGATGCAGACTCAGGAAAGTCTTGATCTGCCCAGACGATCCATTAGTCCACTAAAATGGGTGTGTGGCAAAAGCTCTCAAAACTAAGTATTAAGTATGTAAGTATGTAAGTATGTATCTGACCCTAACTACACTCACAAGACCAAGAGTTCATGCAAAAACAACTATTTATACATAAACGTATTTGCATGAAAACGGAAGATTAAACTCATAACTCACTCCCAAATCTTCAGCTAACTCACTATGACAACTGAGCACTCCTTGAGGCCACAGCCATAGAACACAGAATAAACACATTTTAAAGAGTTAAATTAAGGATGTGCCAAATCAGACCTGTGTTCCAAATCAGGCAATGACACTCCTTGCATTTTGAATGGAATGTTGCTTACAGAAGTAGAGCTGAGAAAAAGATCTCTTTTTCTCAGCTCTACTTCTTATTTTTCAAATTTTCTCAACAAACTGCTACTTGACTGACGTAAAATTATGATAAAGATTTACCACATGGACTAAACCACCAAACAAAGTCATAATTAAAAAGGCATGAGAACATGTCATATGCACTTTAGCTCGGTTTACAGTTTGACACTTTCACATAAACTGAAGTGCCAAGTAATTCTTCTCCTGGTTGTCACTAAATCACAATGAGTACTTTGTATTACACAGATGTCCAGAGCACATGGACACTGACCTGGTCGCTGCCTCCAGACACACATGCCTCCGGGCTCAGGCTCACCACAGTGTTGATAGAACCCTGGTGAGCCGGTTCATACTGGACCACCTGACTGTCCAAGGCACAGTCGTCCTTCTGTCCCTGAGACGATCTGCACAAAGAACAACACAACTGTACAATACGGCAACTTGTTATGGAAAAATGAGACAGATTTTTATGACAAATTCCAGTTTGTAATTGGAATTTATTCTTTAGGAACATTAGAAATGACTAAAATATGAACTGCTAAAGAACCATAAGTGTTTCAGAAAGTCTACACTACAGGGTGAACAATTTTTGACATAAGAAAGACACCCCCCAGGGAGAAAGATGGTTTTGTTGTTTTCAGACAATATTAGCTGGTTAGCTGACAGCGGCAGCATCTTTTGACATTTGTTGATTGCAACCATTCTAAATCCAAGTCTTTATTTCATTCAGAGGGCGCTGTGCACAACAGCAACCAGCTTGCAAAGTGTTAGTGTCTCTGCTTTCTGTCGAATTCTACCTCTTATGAAATTTTTGTAGAGTCACGCTAAAATCAATATATACTTAAAGATCCCACAGTGAACAGTGAGCTGCAGGTGGATGTCTGACATGTTAAAGCCTTTACGAATGAGATGAACACTTTACTGGCAGAAACTTCTGTGTTTGTAAAGAAACGTTTGTGGGTCAGTGCTAATGCTTACGCTAATTTGGAAGCATAACAAATAAAATAAAAACAAATCAAATTTGTTATATGTTTATAATTTACGTTTGAATAAAAGTTAGCCCTCCATGAACCCCCACCTTAACACAGTAGAAGGGTTTTAGCACAGAAACTGGCTCTAAAGACATGGAACAGAGCTGAAGTGGCTCGGGAATCTGTTCCGGAAGCCTCCTGGACACCTGTTCTGGAGATGTCCCACTGAGAGGAGGCCCCCAGAAAGACCCAGAACCCAGAAGACCCCAGCCAAGAGTCATGCCTGGGAACAGCTCGGGGACCCCCTAGAGAAGCTGGAGGAAGTGTCTGGGGTGTGGGAAGTCTGGGAGTCCCTGCTTAGACTACTACCCCTGCGACCTGGCCCCGGATAAGAGGAAGAAGATGGATGGATGGATGGATGGATGGATGGATGGATAAAAGTTAGCATTAGCTGGGGGAGACCGTTAGCTAGCCAACGTGCTCTTGTGCACAGAGCCCATTGAAATTCATCTTGCAAGTTTAATTATAATCTTGTCTATTAATATAGAAACATGAGCATTAGACTCAGAATAAATAACAGAATATTACGGATTGTTTAGTGCACATTTTAATAAGAGATGGGTGATATATCGGTTTAAATAGTGGTAACTGTGATTGGAGGTTTCAGTTTCAGCAGAATATAGGCACCAGCATTTTTTTACGAGGCACTTGTCTCTGTGTGCCCATGTTCCATTCCCAGTTCATCCTCATCATAGTGCATCAGATTTGTACAATGGATATAGAGAATTTTATTATTTTTACAAAGTAATTTTTTATTCAATTATTACTATACATAGTATTTTATATATTAGTATTACTTTTTTAGCATTAAAACCTGTTTTTACCAGAGGTGGGTAGGTATTTATTCAGTTACATTTACTTTTTTTTATATATACTTTTTTGTACTTTGAGTGGTTTTTGGACATCTTACTTTTACTCCTCCTTGAGTAATATTTTGTTTGAAGAAAAAGTACTCTGAGTACTTTACTTTAGTAAAAGTGTTGGTTCCTCTTCCCAACTGTGAGTCTACATGTGACAAAAGCTTTATGTTGAAATAGAAGATTTGTGTTTCTTGCTCCTTTAGACATGATATAGTGTTTTTACTTTTTATGTTTATCCTTTGAAAATCAGAATCTTTAGCATTATTTAATGATTTGTCTCATCTATTATGGTGAAAAAGTTTATTTAAAAATTATAACTAAAATAAATAAAGTTGTGGGACTTGAAATGGATTTTACAATTTTAAATAGAATAGAAATAGAAATCCATATCCGACCATCACGAATTGTAATGCTGTTACATAACATTTCACTTGACCACACAGTGACCCCTGGGGCACAACATAGAAGTCCTCATTATCGCTGCGCACAAAACCTGTTGACCAGTTCAGAACAATACAGCGCATTCTGACGATTTACTGTCACTACGTTTTGAATACAAGCTCCATCCAACAAGCTCCATGTCAACAGTTTGGTGATGGGGAACAGTAAAAGTGGAATTGTAAGCATTTACCTGTAGAGATCCGACCGCTTACGAAACTTGCTCTGTAGTTTTCCCATGTCTTCTTAGGAACCTACAGAAAGATTCAGTGGCATGTTTGAACAAAGTGTAGATACTGAAAAGTGTTTATTACTAGACAAGTTCAAAAGCCTGTTTGTGTGGAATATGTAACAAAAGTAGCACCAAGTGTTCTACAGTTTATGCAATCAGTGTTCATTTTATCAACTATCTACAGTAGATTAGATCCAAATTCCACTTTTCAATTGACCATAGTTCAATTAGGGGTGGACAATGTATACAATTTTAGATACTATGAATGTTGTTTTAAAGATATGTAAAATTTGTATATCAAGTAAATAGTTTCAGGAATAAATGCAACAAAAAGGGTTGATGACTTCAAAAGGTGATATTTCTGCACTTTTGTGATTCATTTTACATTTCACATTTGTCTGTTGGACTGACATAATATCATCTGATTATTATCAAGATACTCCAAAAAAAAAAAAAACATCGAGATATTCATCATCTAGCCCTAAAAAACAAATAAATATCCATCTATTCTGATTAATTATAACTATCATGGATTTAGTTAGATTTTAATTAGCATGAGATTTTCATTGAACAAAAAAGATAGTCTAAAACTAGTCTAGTCTAGTCAAAAAATAATTCTAATTGCCAAAGTTTACACTGGTCTGTCTCCATATTCATCTCCACTGGTGGTTAGTAGTTAGTCAGTTTACTTAAATACAGTTTTTGAGGAGCTATACTTTACTCAAGCCCTGTTTTAGTTGAATACTTATAAGTTTCACTCCACTACAAATGAAACATAAATATAATACTTTCTACTGTTTTCTGCATCGGAGATAGTAAATAAATATGCAAAATAAAATAGAATCCCACTGTACTAATTCTAACAAAACATGTCTTTCGTCTTTCTAATCTAACTTTTTATATCATTTTGTAGGACTAGAATGCAATTTGCATCTTGTCTTAACCTAGAAGCTGCAAAGTTATGATTGTCAACACAAAACTTATTTTCATTCATTCATGGAAAAACAACTCTTCAATACTTTACTTAAGCAAAAAATTTGACCAAGCTACTTGTACTTGTATAGGTGTCTTATTTCACTAGGTGTATTTGCACTTTCACTAAAGCAATGAAATGCAGTTCTTTGACCAGATTTATCCATCCCATACTTAACAAATAGCACATTGTTGCTCTTAAAGTGAGAATGCGTTGATGACCATGGGTGGAGATAATTACCATGTTATATTTACTACAACCTCAAAGAGCAAACTACTTTTTCTACTTTTATCATAATCATTTGTAATAAAACCAGAGGGCGGTTGTAGTTGGTTTTCCTGGCCACTGCTCCACCTCCAGGCAGGAAGGAGCGGGCTTCAATCCTATTACTGTTACAGGGATTTAGGCAAAGGGTACGCACCTGTTAACCTACTACACACTTGTTACGCAACTAAACAATACGTTTATGCAAAAAAATCGTGTAAACACCGCGGCCGCTCATAAAAGTGAATAAAAGTAGAGTTACAAACCTGTCAGTGTCTTGCAGGCGTGCTCGATGTGATGCTGAGATCTTGAGGCTATCTTAGCATGCTAACTAATCTTTACCTGTCATGCCAAGTTAAAAACAAAGCTTAGCGCAGGTAAAAGACGGTGACGTGTGGAAGCGCAGGTTGTGGGGTTAACGGAGAGAGTTTCCGAGCCGGTGCCATTGCAATCCGTGCTTTTGGTTTGCTGAGAGAGTTAAAAACAGAGGAGAAAAGAGCGGAGAATCACGCTGAGCGCCGACATCCTCCTCCGTAGCGACAGCGGCGCAGCGACGCGACGCTCCGCCGTAGCTAAGCAGCGGTCACGTGGTGCAGGCAAAGGCAGGAAGTGGTCCGGACAGTTTCCTTTTCAAATGTGTCAAAAGTTCTATGTGTCAAACACGCGCAAAAATAAAATGACTCAATTAAAGGAGACGAATTATGCTTTTAGGCACTTAGCATTGAACAGAGGTGTGTAAATTACTATGTTATATTTACTTCGCACTAACATTTTGTTTGAAATAACAATGTTATTACCTGAGGAATCTATTTTGCAGCGTAACACTCTCATACTTGATCAGGTCTTACTTGTTGGTTCCTCTTCCCACTATGAGTAAGTCTACAAGTGGCAAAAGCTTAATGTTGACATCAACAATATGAAATGATTTTGAACATTTGTGTTCCTTGCACCACTCTGTCAGATATGTTTTTGTATTTTCTCATTGTGCACAGTACCCATACTATCCTTTCAAAACAGATTTTGAGCATTCTTTTTGTGTGTGTGTTATTCCAGTTAAATCAACATGAAAACTAGACAATTCAACACTTTTTCTCTTAACTACTACTTGAGTAAATACTTTTACAAATTCTTTTTTAATCTTACTTGAGAAATGTATTATAGTGAGTACTGCACTTTTACAAGCAAAAATAAATAAATAAAAAGAAAAAAGAATATGAGTACTTTTAAATAATCTTATTCAAAGAGAAGAAAAAATGTATGATCTGAATTTTTTAAAAAAAGTATTGTGTATATATAGCTATTATATATGTATATATGTGAAGGTAGGATAAGAAATATAAATGTTCAAATCCTTCATTATTTTAAAGTATTTTCCTAGTAGGAAAAACAGTTTGAAGTTTTTACACTAAAGAGTGGTTTCAAAATGTATTATCACTGAAGAAGAAAAAAGGTATCAGAAAACTACTCAACTCAAACTACTCCAGCGAAAAAAAATTACATCTGAAGAGCCCATTTTAACTTCAACTTGGATTAAAAAGAAAAGAACAAATATAAGCATGTATACGCTTGTACAAGTGAAGTTACACTGCAGTTGAACAGTGTCCCACAGGTAAACAAAACTACAACAGGAGTGAGTGCTGAGTTTAGAATGTGAAGGAGAAGCACAGAGCTCGTGGACACTGTGGAACAACACAATCTGTCTTGGTTTCCGCGCAGCAGTGACAGTAATACTTGTACCTGTGATGATTGGGTGCTGCGTGTTGTGTGAGGCTGGTGTAAAGCAGGGCCAGTGCTGACATGTTGTATTGACCACTGGAGGTGGCTACTTCTTCACCACAGTTCCTTCTTTAGAATACCTCATTAGTGCTTGGCTGGTGGTGCAGTGGTTAAGGGTGTTGCACATGTGTGGTTGCTGCCACCACAGAGCTGGGGGTTTTATTACAGCACTTGACCGTTTGCTGAATATAGAGCTGGTCCAGTGCTCCACGACCAGGACCAAAACCACACTGCTCCTCCTGAATCTGAGGTCCAACTACTGGTCAGATTCTCCTCTCCAGTGCCCTGGAGTAGACCTTACCGGGAGGCTGAAGAGTGTGATCCCTCTGCAGTTGGAACACATGCTCCAGTGCCCCTTATTAGACAGAAATACCACCACCCCGGTCCGCCAGTCCAGAGTACTGTCTCAGACCGCCACGTGATGACATCTAGAGACTTAAGATACTCAGGACGGATTTCATCTACTCCTGGAGCCGTGCCACCAAGGAGCCTGCCAATAATCTCAGTGACTTCAGGTTGGGCGATGAATGAGTCTGCCTCTGAGTCCTCAGGCTTTGCTTCCTCATCAAAAGACACATTGGATGAGGAGAAGTATTCCTTCCACATATTCCTTCCATGTCCCACAACATCCCCAGTTGAGGTGAACAGCTCCCGTGCTGTACCTGTGTTGGTGAAGCACTGCTTCCCCCTCCTGAAGCACCTGATGGTTTGCCAGAATTGCTTTAGGGTCGATCACTACTCCTCCCCAAACTCCTCCTAGCACAAAAATGTCACCTGTCAGCTGCCATTAAGACGTTAAAGGACTTGAGCCTGAAGACATTCTTTACTTCTGGCATCCTTCACCGGATTCGGGGATTGCTGCGACAAGTGGAGACCTAATGGACACAGAGCTACAAGAAGCTGCATTGACAATGGAGGCAGAGAACATGGTCTAGTCGGACTCAATATCATCTTCCCCCAGAATCTGAGAGAAGCTCTCAGAAGTCCAATAACTGAACACACTCAGACTGGGAAAGCTGAGACAAGTCATTCAGCAGGTGTGAGAGTGCATGTGCTAAAACATTTGATTAAGGTGTTTCTTTAGACGTTCTCAGAGACAAAGCTAAAATAATCTTGACATAGGGTTTCACAGGGCATATAAAAGCATTAAATGAATTTTGACATAAGGCCTTAAAAAGCATTAAATTCAAACCCCATAATAAATGAGAAAAACCTTTTGAAAAAAGATTTAACCATCAGAACAATTACGTAATAAAAATAAGACCAAATAATTATCGCGGGCCGTGTCAGCAGTGTGTGCCCAGATTTATTTTCAATCCCAGATGTGCTGCATTTATTGAATCCAGATGTTAGTAACTTAGATCAAGTCATCTAAAAAGTAAAAGCTGGGGCTCAGACCATACATGTGTGGTTTAAATTTCATGTAAATGAGCTTTTGAATATAAAGTAATTTATTGTGTTCTTGTCATTCTGCTGCCCAGTGGAATGGTTGCGAGCCAGTAGTTTTGACGCGATGAAAGCGTGAAACGTAAAAGTTAAAACACAAAAAGGTAAATGTCTTGTTTTGACATTGATTATGGCATTAAATGTCTTGAATTGTGGCATTAAAAATAATTAAATTTGATTTGCTGAAACCTCCATAAGCCCTGACAGTTAGCCTTGTCTTGACCAGGTTTGCGACCCTGGTTAGTCACATTGATGGAGTGAAACCGAGGAGCTGATGAACCTGGATTGCCCAAACAAGACATGAAATAGGGAGTTTAAGTACAGTATTTGGAGCAGCACAGGTTAAAGTGACTGACCTGTGAACGGCCTTTCCACAGAGCCGCTGGGGCCCGGGCTACGCGCTCAGGTCGACCCACTCCAGAGCAGCGAATCTGGGACAGGACAAGTCTCTGCAAAGATAGCTCCACATCCACATCTGCACCGGCTCTTTCTCATGAGAGATGGCTCATCATTATGTTCAAGTTTATTACAAAATGCCGGGGTAAAACTTATTATGTCATCTTTAGACCTTGGAGGGAGTCTATATGTGACAAAATTTTATGTTGAAAATATTGAACAATTTGAATATTTGTATTTCTTGCTCCTTATTTGATTCTGTTTTCTAAATTTTCTATCTGTTCTTTAGAGAAAAAAAAAATCTGTATTATATATGTATCTCTACTATGCTTATCAGATTACATTAATGCTAAATAATAAATCAGATTATGTCCAAACTTACATTACACACATACATACTTACATTTTTGGCTTCTCTACTCGCTTCTATTGAAACAAAATCTATAGGCCCATAGAGTGAACTGTAAATGGTGGTATACTCAAAAGTGTCCTCATTAATTGGGTCTAAATGGGGGCACTTAGCCTAGTTAGCAACTAATCAACATAGCTCAATACCTGCATGTGATGGCCCCATTTCCCCCTTTAGTTTGTTCTAAGGCAGAATCATTTTGGAATAATAACTTTTTTCCGTTAATGCATTTCCAGAAACGGTAACATTTCAGAAAACGCAAACATATGAAATGTCATAAAAAGAATCTCATGCAGAACATGTTCTAGAGGCGTTTAGGTGAAACAAATGGAGATACTGCTGCATTTTGATCACAGCAGGCGTTCATTTATATGTCATCAATGTAAGATTGGATTGTGAATTTATCAAATTTGAATCGAGTCATTTCTGATGGTCATGATCAGTGTGTTGATGGAGAGATTGATACAGCTCATCCTCTGACAGTGAAAGCATGTGGTTTAGAGCAGAATTTTGAGGAGGAAATATAACTTTTTATGTTAAAATGTAGGAAATTAAAATTAATTTGTCCAAATTTACATGTTGCCATACTTCAACATTTGCCTAATTCTCTAAGTCTATAATATTCATATTGACTGGTTTGATTTGGAGGTGATTCATTTGTGAGTGGCATGGTAGTGCAGCAGGTAGCACTCTCGCTTCACAACAAGAAGGTCTTGGGTTCAATTCCCGAGCTGCCCGGGGCCTTTCTGTGTGGAGTTTGCATGTTCTCCCTGTGTCTGCGTAGGTTTCCTCCAGGAGCTCTGGTTTCCCCTACCACTAAAAGACATGGACAATAGGCTCCTCCCCTCTGGGACCCTTGAAAAAGAGGTCCTTACCTGGTTAAATAAAGGTTAATAAATAAATAAATCTGCTTCACCTACTCAAAAGTCAGCAGTTTAAACTCAGTGCTCATCGTTGTGTCCTTTGGCAAGACACTTCACTGTGTGAATGTGGAGGTGCACAGCCTCACTCCTCTCTGCCCCATGGCAGCTGTGGCTACAGGACTATTTTAGTGAATGAGTTCCTCACGGGGCCCTACGGGGAAGTATGTTTTTCCTCTTCGTTTTGTACAATACATTTTAATTTGGCTTCAAACACTATTTTCTTTTATGTGCCGCTGTAGATCAGCCTCTTGGGATCCACCAGAGCTTTCAGTCACAAAATAAATCTCCTGAAATAATTATATACCTATCTATATTTGATGTAATGTAATGTAATAACAAACTAAATTTCTCAAATACATTTTAACTATTTTAAATGTTTTGCCTCATGAAATTATTACCGCCATCAATTTTATTTTCAGTGGGGGTCGCGGGTCAGTGGCATGGTTATTTTCAGGGTCCCAGCCTGAAAAATTTGGGAAGCCGTGGCTGTCTACACCAGTGGTTCTCAAACTAGTGGTCGGGACCCCAATGGGGGGTCACGAAATGATTTCCGGGGGTCCCCAGATGATGGGAAAACTTGATACAATAGTGTTAAACAAGGCTTGACACCCTTCAAATGCTGTGGTAAATGTAGATTCCTATTTGTTGGCCAATCAAAGACATTTTTCTAGGTCTATATTCTCAAAATAAAATCAAACATTAAATACAAGGCTAAGTTATCACTCTGCGTGTCGCCCATTTTTGTGTTTGGGGGTCGCGAATGTGAACTATTTTTATTTTTGGGGTCGTGACTGAAAAAGTCAAGGCCCACTTGATCTACTAAACTGAAAAGAGACTAATGCGAGGGACACGATTTTATTCTATTTTATTAGCAATAAAATACACCCACTTGAATAAATGCAAGAATGACACGTTTACTTCTTTACTTACTGTGGACAATTCCATATAACATCTCCATAGACACGAGCAGGTGGCGTACTCTCCACCAGTAGAGTTATGTATCTTTAATGTTAAGGCTTGTCAACCAATTTGTGTCAAATTTGACCTCAAAGACCTGAGTGAGTCAGAAAAGTTCGACTCCCCCACACATTGTCAGTTACTACCCCTCTGCTCTGGCATGGCGAGTCCACTCACTGTCGTATCGTCAAACGTATTGTCTACATCCTTGAACAATAATGACGTCCTACTGCGCTGTGAAGTCACCTCAATGGAGTGAACGTGGGTGATGTGATGCAGCCAAGGCCTAAGTGTCCATTCATGCCGCCGCAGTCTGCAAATAAAACCAATGGAGCCTGAGAGAGACATGAAAACATGATTCATTCACAATTTCACTCCACAGGTTGGGCTCAGAGGCTGGTGTTTGACGCGACACGCCCCCTGTTTGATGGGAGGCCGACGTCACCCTGGCAGCGGCGGAGGAGTGGATGGCCTCTGGAATAAAAATACATGAAGAGAATTGAGGGAAAGGAGAAGATTGCCCGCTCCAAAAAACTACCACACGGCGTTTTCCTCGCGTCCAGACTCTCCTTTTCGGACACAATGGACACGAACGCGCTCTAGCACCGCGCTTGGGCCACGTTTTCGCTGTTTTACGAGTGGATTTCTTGCAGACTGAAGCAGATAACTGTACTTCTATCCCAGCCTAGCGGATTGGAGAGAGTGAAAGCCGCCATATTCTGCCTTACCACGCCCGGGGAGTCGAGCCCAGTGGAAAACACACGGACTGCTTTCCTGCTTCATGCCCGGTTTTCCCTCGCGTCTCTCACGGACAATTGCCTGAACGCACGGGATGTTTTAGCGGCGAAACAGCGTCAGTATTGAGCCGGGGTACGGATGGAAACGCGTAACGAGGTCCCCCACGGCAGCAGGCGCGGTATCGGCGGCGGAGGCACGGCAGCGGCACCGGGGATGGCTCTGGAAAGGCTCTGTTGATCATTACGCACGGGGGGAAAGCACGTTAAACACCGACTAGAACCACTTTTGACGTGAATTTTGGAGGTGTTGGAGGCCTGACGCGGGGGAAAGGGGGAACCATTCCACAAATATATATTTTTTCGTCTGTGGACACATCCCAAGCGTGTTATTTTGTTGCATATGTGGACGCTACTCGCTCGCCACCAGGCCTCGCTCGGTTCTCTCGTGAAAAACTGGATGAATCACTGCTCAGGGGCGTTGGTGAAGCGGCAGTAAAGCGTTTGTTTGGTTCAAAAAAGAAAAGACACAGAGACAGAGAATGACCCTGGAGTCCATAATGGCGTGTTGCCTCAGCGAAGAGGCCAAAGAAGCGCGGAGGATCAACGACGAGATCGAAAGGCAGCTCCGCCGGGATAAGAGAGACGCACGCCGCGAACTCAAACTGTTGCTTCTCGGTAAGGAACTAGTTGTAGACGGCACTGGAGGGGCACGGCGCGATGCAGAAGTGGGGCTGGAGAGCCGGGGTTCCTCTCGCCAAAAATACCGTGGTCGGGTTGGGGTTAGAGAGGAAGGAAGTGTGGAGAGATGATGGCCAGGGGCGAATTCCCACCTGAGGGAAAGTTTTGGTTTGGTTTGGAAAACGTCAATTAAATCAAGACTTTTGGGTTTAGCTGTATCTTATTTGCAATTACAATCTCTCCCTGTGCGTTATGATGATTGATGAACAAAAAAATCATATGGTGTAGCAAGTATGGCTGCAAAAAGTCGACTATAAAATGAATTGACATATTTTTATAATTGTTTTTGGGGGCTATACCTATTTATTTCAGTGACATTATTGAAACAAAAATGGCTAAATAGAATAAGATTTGCATCAATAGACTTTTTTTTGTCAATATTCTCTATCTGAAAGCCTTTAGTTAAAATCAACGTACATTAGAAATAGGTAAGGGCATCAGCGATATTGACAAAAATCAATATCTGTTTTGTTTTTTTAGTATGTGTGTGTAGTCCGATTACGATATTTCGATGATATTATGTCAGTACAACAGAAATATGTTTTTAAAATGTCTTTAAACGCTTTCGTCGAGGTTTAATTATAGGAAAATTGGGAAATGTCTGTAAAATTAATCATAAAAGTTCAGATTCAGTTCAGAAATATCACCTTTTAACTTTTATGTGAAAGTTTACAACATAACTGTTCGTTTTTCTTTTTAATCAGCTCTTTTTGTAATTTTTTTTTACTTCAAATGATAAACGCAATATTCAAATTTTGCATATCTTCAAAACTTCATTGACAACATTCTCTACATTTTGACATATCATCCGTCTCTAATTAGAAATAATCGTTTAACTAGTCGATTATTAAAATATTCAACTCTAGTTTTATTACAGTTATTATCCGTACTTTAATGTTCCACAACATCTTGGTCACACTAAGAAAATCTGAATGGGTGCAGATGGAACTGAAGCTGCCTGGTTTGATCCTGGATCGGTCCTCATGCAGACTTGATTGGGTCCAGGTTTAGTTCCTAGTTTCAGTGTGCTGTGCAGTGATTTGTTCAGGCATAAACAAAAACCTGGGCTGTAGTCGATTTAATCAGTTGAATGTGTCTTTTCGACTAATTCTTTTAGGATTATAAGCATTTTTTTATGAACCACAGCAGAAAGGAGAAAACATGGAGTGAGTTAGATGGAGTTTTTGGAAGTGACTGTAATGTTTAATTTGCCTTTTCACTTATGAAGGTGTTGTTTACTAGTACTTCTGTTTGTACATAGCTGTTTTTTGAATAAGATTTGAATATATAAGAGATTTGAATAAGTTTGAAAGCTTTTGCTAAGCTTGACATCAATAATTACTTCATCGACTTCAATAATGAGAGATGGAACTATATTTTTTGGGACTCAATATTTATTGTGTGCAGCTTTTCTTTGCACTGGTGGGAAATCTTTTTGCATTTTTTTTGTTTTTCGACAAGATTCAAGCTGTAGAAGGTCAAACAAATAACTTCCATCTCTCACCATCGATACTAACTAACTACTCTAGTGTACAATTCTGCTTATTTTCTGTTGTGGCTTCCCTTTTTTAACACTATTGTGTACATTAGTTTCAATATTATCATTTATCGCAATATTTTCCATAGCCATTATATTGTACATACTTAAAAATGTGTTGTCTGGCCGAGCTTTTACCACTGCAATCTCTTTAATATTTTACGTAACCTTTGATTAACCAGGAAAGTCCCATTGAGTTTACTAATCTCTTTTTTCGATGGAGTTCTGGTCAAGACGGCAGCACAGTTCAGTCACAATATTTAGACATTTAGACAAGAATATGTTCCCTAAAAAACGTTGTAAACCATAGAGATCATCAGGTGTGGGTAAAGTAGCCAAGAGTAACGTAACTTTAAAACAATTTCTCAACCAAAAGAAAAGGTAGTAGTCCAAATGATTACTCAAATAAGACTAAAAAAGTAAAGAGAAATTGCTACTTGAGTGCTGAGTAACCGTTTGAATTTATGACTAATGTAATCGGATGATAAAACATGAAATGATGCACAGAAACTGGTATTTTCGAAATCATATGACAGTAAGTGTCCAATGTTCTAATCATTTAATTTTGTGAAGATAAGTCACTATAGACTTACTCAAAGTGGGAAGAGGAACCAAAACTTTACTCAAGCAGGAGTAATGTTACTTTAAACGAAGTATTACTCAAGTAAATGTATTGTGTCAGAAAACTTCTCTGAAAAGTACAATCTCTTAGAAAAGTGAAGTACTTTCTTTCTATATATTTCTAATCCTTTCAGTTCTGTTTTGAACAGACATATTGGGATTAGTTCTTTTAGTTTCAGGACCTTTTTTGTAAATTATTCCATGTTGAGGATACAGATTAATTTTGTTGATAAAGTGATGCGTCAACCAATAATTTCTTTTGTTAATAAGGTAAAGACCATATCCATCTACATTCTACAACTACGACGGGGCACAAACTTCAAAATCTTACAACAGAGAAGCAGTCTCTCTTTTTTGTTTTGTGTGTTCATTCATTTATTGGGCCTGTACTCTCTTAAAACTAATAGACTTAGAGGTAGGTTTTGGGGTTTAAAAGCAGAGGATTTTAATACAGTGGAAAGCACAGATTTGCAGCTCGGCCGTGTTGAAAAAGTTAGCACTGCCTCTGTGTGCCATGTGCCAGAAAACCACAACATTTGAATAACTGCAGTCTGGTCGTTCTGGGAAACAAATTATTATAGCCAGGGATGTAAAACTGCTCGTAATAAATCCGTTGTACTCAACAGTCAGAGGGTAGAACGTTTATTTGAATGTGTTGTTTGGTGGTGGTTTTGTTGTTTTGTGGCACCGTGGGTCATGGCATGAGTCCAAAAGTGAGCTTACACCAATGAAATGTATTACAAATGTAGCATGTGATTAGTACAGCCATTGTGATGGAAGGTTCATTCTAAATACCAGTGCAATTAATGCAAATGCAAATGAAATGCTCTTTAGGACTGCACACTGAGTACAATCTAACCGAAAGTGCAGTTTAATTATCAAGTCCCAAAAAATGCAACTAATTAGGCCTGCAACAATTAATCAGAATAATCGTGACTTGTCTGCTATTAAAGTAGCTTTATCTGGACCATACAGAGTGTAAAACATGGGTGGGAAATCATTTTTTCCCAGGGGCCACATTCGGATCCGGTAATGTGGCAAAAGGCTGGACCATTGCACTCATCGGTGTAACAAATGCTAAAAGCACATCATGTAGGTTACTGTAATCATAAATTACTACATTATTATAATTAGAATGAAATAACGGTCCACAAAACTCCTAGGGGTTTCAAGTGCAAGGACTTACAAAAATGTTGTGTACGTGTCCGTGTATGTTTCTGATCCAAAAAAGACACCTTGACATGGAAATGAGCAGTCCGTTCCAAATGAGAAGTGAACACGTTTGAGCCATTTGTGCATGTTTGTGTTTTGTCCATATGTCCTGTTTAGGAAGAATCCAAAGTAAAGTTTTATAAATAAAGTAAAGGTCTGGTCAAAAACATATGACCTTTTACAATTATAATTAGTATCAATAATGCACGTTATTTGTTAATTTTCTATATCTACAAGTTCAGTCACCATATTGCTACCTTTATTTGGTGGAAATGTGCAATAGTCGATAATTGAAATAATCAGTTGTGTCATAAATAAAGAGCTAAATGTTTTGAAATATACACGGTTTTCATATTTCAGACTGAAATCCCTCAAAATCCTTCCTTCCTCTTGAATCCAAAAACTATTTGTAATCACAATTCTTCAATGGAAATTAGAATTCCCTCCTAAAATTTGCTGCTTCATTTCTCCACCAAGAAATCAAACTGGTGGCCATTGCATTGTGGGTACTAGAAGCTACTTTAGCCTGAGTGTAATGTGTGCAGCAGAGAGCCTTTCCCTGTCTAATATTCTGGCTAAATGGCTTTTCGTGGTTTAGTATTACTGAAACTACAGTGTTGTCATTTCCGGCACTAATTCCAATTCAGCTCTCAGTCTTTTAAAAGCCACTGTGGGTAAAGCATCCTCTCTCTGTACGCTAGTGTCCTAACCAGGGATGTTCTCATTACTTGACCCAAAATGAATAAAACAAGATAAAGAAAAGGTACAAACTCAAAAAAACACTAACATTTTTAAGCCATTTTCCAAAAAAAGAGGCTCAAAAGTTGTTATGCAGGGGCCAAAATATCAATATGTCGATATATTGTATTGTGGAATGTTTGGGAATTATCCAGTTCACAATGCAAGTAAAGGGACAGAAATATGACTATTTTTAGTTGCAAACATTACTCCTATTAATTCAATCTGGGCTCCAAAATAGTAGACCTAAATGTAAAATGCTTTTTTTTTATCCGTCTGTCAGTGATGGCCGATACCAGTGACTTTTGATCCGATCAGACTCCGAGTAATACTATGCCAAGTATCGCGATATCGGACCGATACCAATGCCTTGATACCTCTATTCCAGAATTTGAACTTTTTTCAGTTCAAGCTGAGCTGCAGAGAAAATAATAAGTAAAGTGCAGAGGACCTAAAACATAAGAAATATCATTTGAAGATAAAAAAGATAACAAAAATGCACTTTTTAAAGACATTTTAAGTGTTGTTATTTTTGCGCGAGTATTTGTAGTTTTCAATACCCCTGTCAGCATTAAAAATTCAATATCGGCCCATCACTAATGTCTGTTTATACCAAATTAACTTGACTTTATCATTCATACAGTTTGAGTTGATAAAGCTGCTAGACTAGAGAAAGAGTAGATATAGTCTGCATCTGAGGGACCGTCCTCTTACAGACCTGTGTCCATTCATTTTAATGGAGGACAGGAGCTTTATCACCCACTGTTCAACAACTACAAGAGCAAAGGCAGGCTTTCAGCGTTCTATTTTGCCAATTGCAGACAAAAAGACATGAAGATGAATAAAGTGGTCCAACAGCCCAAATATGTATAGCAAGAATGTTAACGGTAGTTGTGGACTAAATGTTACCATGATGCTAGCGCCGCCTTCTGTATTTTAACATCTAGCAGTGTTTCACAACACAAGGTGTAAAGGGGCCCGAATTACCATGGGAACTTAGAATGGTTCCAGGTTTTAAAAGAAGATGAAACCTATAAAAACATACATGTATAAAAAAAAGTGTTATTAGTTGTACATTTAGCATATTTTTTGGATAATTTTTGACCATAAATATAATTAAAATTAAAACATAATAGTAATAATTGACAATATGTGACTAAACCCTTTTTTTGCCTGAAACTCAAGTTAAGGGGTACTTCTGCGTGTGAGACAAAGTTTACCAAAAAGATTGGTAATCACCGATCTACAAAACAATCTTTTTACTTTTCTGAACCCCATTAAGACTCAGATGTGACATGATTTGAATTAGTTGTGGTTAAAATGGATATAATTCAACAGGAAATGTAGAGGGAAAGTTGTGTTTCCTATTGAATCAACCAAGACTTTCCCCCACGGCTGACCACGCCCCCTAATACGATGCGCTGCTGAATAGGTCTATGGTTATCTGTTAGACAATATGAATGAATAGTCTCTGTGCACAGTCCCGCTCCGCTACTTCCGGTTGCCTCGGATGTATGTGGAACTGCTTCCGCCTTTAATCTATCATTATGGGCTTTTCACCAGAGCCGTGCTAAAATAATCAATATTTAAAGATTACACAATGGACAACGAGTCACGGGTGGATAATCACAGACAGCGTGTTATGGCCTAACTTAAAATAGATATGAGAATATGTCTGTGTTCACCAAGGCAGGTGTTTGTGTCTCAATGCTAATGCTAACCTAACATAGAAACATATATAGGAAATTCAGTAGTTGACATTAAAAAAATAAAATAAAAGTTTACTTCATTTACATTTAATTTAGGTTAGCACAGTTTTGTTGTTTATTTAGAAAAAATAAATGTGTAAAGCAGTTGGCACATTCACTATCTGGAGTTATAATTAAGTGCATTTTATAAATGAAACGTGCAGGCAGTGGTTTAGCAAAAAATGACTGTTCCCTTTAAAGTTCCCTTTAAAGGAGACCTATTCTGCTTATTTCAGGTATTTAGTATTGAAATATATCATGAATAGATCAACATTTTACATTTTAATCATTATAAACCGCAATATTGATCCAAAGCGGCTTAGTGATAGAAACCGGTCCATTGACATCCTGTTGAAAACTGCAGAATTGATAAGCCCTGCCTCTTCATAGTGACATTTCAAAATACGAACATGTAAATGACAATCCGCTGCTTGTTACGGTGTTGTACAGTGTAAAGCTCATTTAAGTTGATTTTGCATAGTATGTCCCCTTTAAAGCCGTTATTTATCATAGAATATCACGAGCATATCCATTATTGCATGTACAGAGTCGCCATAGTGTGATTAGGTGGCATTGAATGGTGAGAGACCCTGTGATTCCCAACGCAGCGGTGTGATCCAGACCAGCGCAGAGGGGGTGGTGTGTGGTGTCAGAGGCGTTCGGGGCCAAAGTCTGCTGCTTTATTGGGAGCAGTGCACACAGAATGTCCCTCCATGCTTCGTACTGACAATGATTACACACAGACGCTATAGTCTTTACCATAGACCTAGCCCTACTGAGTGGTATTTAAGACAGTGGAGGAAGACATACTCACTTTTGTTAAATAAAAGTGCAGATACGTGTGCAAAAAAATACTCCAACAAGAAAATAAAAGTACAACATTAAGTACCGTTTTGAACTTGAGCGTTAAATACGGTGATTTTGATGAAGAATTGTGCAGATTTATGGTCAGCGGTAGCAATTCCAATCATCGTCCTAATTTTTCTAGTGAATTTGATGTATTTTGTTTGTTCAAAGCTCCGGTTTAAACTCAAAACATTCAGGCAGAATGTCACCTTGAATGTGCTAATAATAAATCGTCAAACATGAAAACTATTGCCTACTTATTAGTCCAGTTAGTCCAGTTCAAAAAATGTCAGTGCAGTAGAAAGTACAGATACCTGCGCTCAAATGTTGTAGTATCCACTTTAAAAATGAGTACAGTACAGTCTAAAAATGCATAAAGATGCTTTATGAACTTTTTCGAGTCCATCACCTGATTTTTTCACAAGAATAAAATTGTTTTTGCTTTGCCTGGAAGGTTCCATAGTATGATATAAACTCATTTAGCTTAATTTATCCAGTTAAATGAGTTTTTATAGGTTGCATTCACGTGACAAAAAATGGTTAACTCTGCAGTTTAGACCTCTACAAACTTGGATTTCTAGGATTAGTTAAACTGTTCAGAATTGAGTCTTCTGTCAAATGTTAAAGCTCCTGGGTGTCTTTAAAATGTGCATACGAGTGAAATCCCTAACCATTGATTAAAATAGCAAACCTTGAACAAGAACTAAGGTTAAAGTTAAAGTGCTTGTTACAGTTTCCCATGTTTCTCTAACCATAACTTAGCTTTGTGTTTTTTGCACCTGTAGTAAATACTTATCATAGTTTTACATCAGTCAAGTGGCAGTTTGTGAAAATAACAGCGGAAAATTACAAAGTAAATCCCTCTGCATTTTGGATGGAATGTCGCTTACTGATGACATCACAGACAGTTTTACGCACAACGGACACATTTTACCGACAGTTTTCACATTAATTTAACAAACTAAAGGTGTTTATCAGGTATTATTATTTCTGAAATCGTAACTATTGTGTAATTTATAAGGATTTTGGCTCTTGTTTACTGTCTGGTTGCTAGGTAGCAGTTGTGAAATTACCTCTGCCTGTCTGCTGCTCATATCCAAGCAGGAAGTAAGATCATAAAGGTCACAAATTGTCAAGCTGTCAAAGATTTTTGGTAAAATCTTAAATATAATCATGTTCACTACAATTTAGTGAACTGTGAAAATGTCTGACCTGTTACTTTAACGTTGTAGTTTGCCCATTAAAAGTGCATAAATCTACCATATTTGTGGCAATGTGCTTTTGGTTTGTGCAGAGCCTGTTATGATGAATGTGATTGAAAAGTGTGACATTGGCACACATTTCAAATAATTGTTTTTTGGTTTTTTTTGAGACGTAAAAGTGTAAAGTGTTAATCCTTTTGGTCAGCTCTGGTAGTTGTAGTTCAAAGGTTTCTCAGACGTTTGAATGGACGAATGAGTGCAGATATATCACTTACAGCCTGCACTTACAAACTTTTCAATGCCTTTTCCAAATAGCTTTCATCGCACAATTTTCTAGATCAGTCTCTACCACCTTTTAACACATTTTTTTAAATATTGTTTTATTATTCATTGCTTTATGTTGTTGTTCAGTCACATTTCTGATTCTGAGAAAACATTTGCCTTTCCTATCACCAGATCTAAACAAAACTAAAACAGGACTACCAGGTCTGAATATGGATCAGACGATCTACAGGTGCGTTCACATTAGTACATGTTTTGTCCCAGTTTGAGCCCAGTTTAGTCCTAATGTAGTCTTGATTTGGTTCTGTTCTAGTCCTAGTTTAGCCCTGGCCTTGTCCCATGTTCGGTTTATAGTTTTCAGTAGATCAGTCTCAATTTAAATATAGTGTTTGTACAAGTATGAACAGACCCTAAAATGGCACTTAAAGCCACTGTGCCTGATTATTCAGTCTTGAAATGTAAAAAAAGAGCTAGTTCATTCTAAACTCCTTTCAGCTGTCAAAATGTATCGCTCACATTCCTAATGCATTCTGAGCATCCTAAATATTCACTATAAGCACTTTTCACAACCTTAAGTGACCGGAGCAGAGTTTACGTCACAGTAAAGCTAACAAACATATTTTAGCATGCTAACAGTGCACTTCCTGCTTCACGGAGAATAAAACACTCTATTATTAAATGCAGAGAAAGTGCTGTGGTCTTTTGGTATTATGACCTGGATACAGGTTAGATACTTTTACAGTATATCTGTTTTCTACTTTATTACGTGCAAAAAAAAAAAAAATCAGGTACAGACCCTTTAACCCTGAATAAAGAAGACAAGAACCTAGGGATTAAACATAAACAAGAACTGCGTGGCCTCTACATTTGAAAAACACTTCACTAGATATTTTAATTGTGCATATTTTCCAAAACTGTGATGTTTTTCCCACCTCCATAAACTGCAAAAGTCTGTTGGTTCCCTCGGCATAAGCATAGGCCTATATGTTTCTGTTTTATAAGCCCGCAGAGCTAGACAAACCAGATGTTCCACTATTTACACATCTCAACCGTGGCATACATTTATGTGGAATGCAAATGAACGCCAAGGAGCAAGATATGACTTTTTTATTTGCCATGTAAATCAAGTACCATTTTTAAAATTTTGTACTTTGGCTTTTAATATTAATTTCAAGACATATTTTAGTCAGAAATGGGGATGTTGTGATATCAATTTTTAGTTTTGCGATTACCCTGCAAAGAAACATCACACATTGGATTAAGGATTTGGACAAGGATTATTCTCAGTTATTGACACCCAAACAAAATGAACTACTTCTACATTCTAATATATTACTGCTGCAATTGAATGTGACAAGCTTTATGAAATCAAACTTTCTGAATTCAAATGTAAAGTTATAGGCCCTTTCCACAAAAGCTCCTGGTTAGTTCTGGTTATATAAAGTCTACATGACAGGTTGGACAACACATTTCACTAAAATATTATAAAATTTTACTTAACATTTTTTCTATTTGTCCCCAGTTTGAGTTTTCGTAATGTTTATAATGTTAATTCCTGGTTGAACATGAGCAGCAAATACTGTTCCCTAGCAACCATTTTGAAAACAAGGGTCAAAATCCACATAAATTATACAATAGTTAGGAATTGACAGATGATAATACCTGATAATGCCTTTATTTTGTTGAATGATGGTTTAAACTCTCAGAAAAATGTCAGTTGTGTGTAAACTGCCACTGTGTCACTTTTTGATGACATCACAGTGAGATTCTGTTTTAGAACTCAGCACTACTTCCTGTAATTTTAAGCTTTTACATATTTATTCACAAATTGCAAAACTTTGATAGATATTTACCACAGGTGCCCTCCCAACAAACTAAGCCATATTTAGAATATCATGAGAACTTGTCATATAGATTTTAACATTGTGGAGCTTCACTTGCTGTTCGAATCTTTCTCTGTGGGGACTTAGCAGAGTATTGCTAAAATAATTCAATATTCAATTAACACAAAGCGAAAAGCAAGTTACACATTGTACTGGCAGCATGATATGATCTTTATGTACGATGTAAATACTTCCTCGGGGGAAACCATGTGTCTATAAAAGGTGTTTTCATCTCGAAGCTAAAGCTAACCATCATCAGATTTAATCAACAATGTGAAAATAACACCACAAACTGAACCAACTTGTTTACAAAAAAAAGGTTTCATTCTACTTTTATCAAGTTTGTCTGCTTTACATTCAGCTAAATTTATATTAGCCTTTAGCTTTAAGAGAAAAAACAGTTATTTAGATAAACCTGAGGGTCTTAACATGCTGTGATTATGTGATTATGAGTGTGTGATCATGAAATTTTTATTTAGCAAGACTACTAATTCCTCATTGAGAACGAAACGAACGAGAAGTGAAGATCCACACTTTTAAGGCATTAAAAGGGAAAAGGGCCGATTGCACTACGCATTTAGGTGTACTTTTTTGGAGTACAGATTGAGTTGAAATTAAGGCTGCACAATACATCACAAAAGTATCGAAAGCGCAATATTGGCAATAACGATTTAGGGGGGGAAAAAACAACGAAATATATATTGCAGTAGACCAAGAGTCTTCCATCTGATAGAAATGTTTTGTTTATAAAATGAAATCGTTGAAAAGGGAAAATCCTGAATTAAATCTAGCTTTTTCAAACTAAATTAGCACAAAAAAGGGCAAAAAAGAATAGACTTTTCCTCAATTGTACACATTATTCATAAATATTTCTCTATCTAGAAGCCTTCATTCACAATATTTCAACTTTTATTTAATCACGATTATTAGTTTCTAGTCCTTGCGGTTATATTGTGACCTGAATATCCACTATTTTTAACCGAATAATCTTCCTACAAAGTGTGAGTTCTGCTCCACACCACACGCTTACACAGAAGAGTGACTGTAAGCCTCTGCATTAAAAAGAGCTTTGACGTGAAATAACTGTGACTTCATTGTCCAGCCCTATGCCAACAATTACCAGACTATACTTGCAGTCCAGGTCAACAAATGTGCGGTTTCAGTTCACTGGATTCTCGATTACTAGTGTGTCTTTTGCCGCACAGTATTCACAATCAAAACGTTAGTTCCAGTCGGGAAATCGGAGCAAAACGAGTCGTCTCTTTGCCATTGGTTTTAATTAGATTTTCAACAAAAGCCCATTAGCTCAGATAACAGTGGAGTTACAGAGTGCTTCCAGAAATGTGCCTGTGCTCACCGCTTTACTTTACTTTAGTGCACGTGCTTTACCCAGGAGCACTTGGGTTTTTTTAGGTTGAGACTTTAGTTTTGGGCTAGAAACACAATCAGTTGTTAAAGATGGAACTATAGATTTCCAAAGTGCAAAAGGGGGAAGTATGTATTTAAATATATGCAACTAGTTCCTGCAGAAAAGTTAAAATGACTTCAGGACATTAATTTAAATTTAAACTTTGATTAGTTAAGATCTATATACTGGATGGCCTTGATTATTTTACTTGTTTTAAAGGTGTTTGAAGCCTATAAGAATAAGAATGTATAAGATTTTATATAAGTAAATTTAGACAAGGTTAGATATACATTTTTTTTGTAGGGCATCGTTAATATTTGTAAATTGTTAGGGGCATGCATGGTCTTAACAATTTTTTTTCTGTGACTGAAGTGAAACTGGGGCGGACCGCCAAAGCTCAGCCAATCAGAGCGCTGCGTCCAGGTTGACAAAAGATAATGATGAAGATAATGTATTATTAGATGCAGACAGTGTGCAGCAGTCTGATTTCACCACAAAGGGCTGTAGTTAAAAACGTACATTTATTATATAATTTACTGAAAAAAGTCTGGTGCTCCAACCAATTGGTAAAAATTGAGAATTATCGGGGGGAAAAAAATCTATTTTCAGTTAAGTTTAAAGACACATAATATATTTGAGAAAAGAGAATAGAAATGGCTATACCAATACAAGAATCCCATGCATTTCAGAATATGTTTTAGAGGTTTAATCTACACATTCACATAAGAGGACATTATTATTCACAATTAACTGTTAAGAGCTTTTAACCATTGTTTTCCCTTTTGATTTACCAACCAAATTTATATTTAGGGTAATTCATGCATGTTTGAGTAATCTTTTTTTCTGACCCGGTGCCCCGATTCATTTATTTCTCTCAATCTCTGTGTCGCATAGCCATTTTAGCGCCAATCTCCTTTCTTTCTCGTGACCTTTGCTCTCCATAGTCAGCATGGTCCGACAGAGCGACACTTTTTTGTGGATGTTAAGGGCAACAGAAATCAGTGCCACCGTTTTGGACCCTGAAATCTGTGGACTCGTTTCTTAAGGTGTTTTTTTTCCGTTTTGAAGAACTGCTGGTGATACGTTCTACAGCAAAGGTCCAGCATATAGGAGTGAAAAATCTCATTTGTGATTTGGTTTGATGCTTGAGTTTCCTATTCGCGGTTTCTACCAGAGCAGGGTCATGTTGCAGTGTGTTAGTGTCTGTGGAGGCAGGAGAACACTCTGTTGCCTTGTGGCTTCCCATACTCTTCTGACAAGTGTTTGCATTTACGTTTTAATGCATTACTCAAATAATGGCCGTGTTTGCAAATAGTTCATTTGGTTTTATCTTTGAATTACAAGAATTAAAAAAAAAAAACATGTGGCAGGTACTTCAGAGTGAAATGAAAGGAGCTGCACCCAATGTTGACTGGGTGACTCTGACGGTCCATTGACTAGGGCTGGGACAGTATACAATTTTGCAATATATTGTCACGTGGTTTTGTTGTAACGTATCAACATGCATGGCAATACTGTCCTGACTGCTTGTATAGAATAAAGCGGCGGCGCTTCACTAGTTTCCATTATAGTGACATGAATTCCGCCGGAGAAGACTGTGCGACTAACTACTGGATCTGCCAAACTCCATGACGCGATCAAATGCTATAAAAGTCACTGTCATGGGATTTCATACTCCATGTACATATGTGTTTGGGACTAAGTTACAGACAAAGACTGTGTTGGCGTCAGTATTGTTAAGATCATATTTTGGAAACTTGTTTAAATTCATCCAGAGAAAGTGTGCCTGTTCCTTACAATGCTGGACCATGTTTAATGTACCATATTGCTAAACAAATTAACTTTTTTAATGTATTATAGGTGAAGTATATTGCAATACTTGGATATATAATATATACCCCGTGCATTTCATCGTGACAAAACTACATCGTCCCTGCTCTACCGTTGACAAAGAGATGGTTACATTTGAGCTTCCCAAACTCATTCCTCACTTTCCTAACAGATTCCTAGTAACTGGATTCTTTACAAGGATGAGTTCATGAGCACATTTCACAACTTTCAGGAGCGTCACAATACTTCATACAACAACTAGCCTGCTAACAGCAAGCCAATGGTCTGCATTTTAGAATTTATATTGACGGAGAAGTACTTCAAAAATCATCATTATTATTGTTATTTTGCCCACTTCTTAATTGCCAGCCACTGTCTCCTGAACCTGAAGTTTTTAATGAACTGGCCCTACTGCACCAACGACCAGTGGAAAAACGGCTGCATCTTAGTTAGTGTATTAAAAAAGCATGGTTATTAATAGCCACAACCTATTATCTATTATTGAGGTTTCAATCCGTGTTAAATAAATCAATTATCAAACAATTATCACGTTTAATGAATTCGTAATGACTTAATTACTAAAGTAGCACACTATCCTCAGGTGCACATTGGACCTAGTTTATGCCAATTGTCCCCTTTTGTTCAGAAGATCTGCTTTTGTTGGAGCATCCGTTGATTTAACTTTCAAAGTTTGCACAGAAGTACATAAGGCGGGGTACCTGGTTAAAATCTCTTGTCTAAAATGCTTGGATTAAATGCAGGTTGTAAACAGAAAAAGATTATCTTTGCAGTGGAAATTATATGAACTAAATCACAGCAGCCATGTTTTTCAGGATGTTTATGGAGGTTTAGACTACAGGTTTAGTGAGGTTACAATGCTAAACAAAAAACAGGATAGTTTGTTTGCAAAGGAAGAGGAGATTTTTGAATTATAGCATTTTTTAGATTTGCTAATTAATACAATTTGAATTATAATTTGATTAATACTGCACTAGAAAGTACTGAATTGAACCCAGGCCTGTAATGTGTCTTTTCCTGTTAGTGGCTTTTATGGACGAGCGGAAGACTGTGCTCACTTATGGGTTTGATAAGGTTCTCAAAGTCCACCGCACATTTTCTTTGAGCTTTTAACACAGGGCTGTGATAAACCGAGGAAGTCGTAAAGATGCCTCCTCATTCATGCGGTCATTTTATCTCTGCTGCATTAGCAAGACATTTAAATATATTTGTGTTGTTAAAAAGCCTGAGAGTTGAGTGGTAGTTTTCCCTTCTTGCTGCAGTTGAAACCGATCTTGGTGATATCAGGGGATTTTTTTCCCCTTCAGTGTCTGAGAAATTCCCCAATATATCAAGCCGTATTTGTTTCTGTGCAGTCCCAGTCTCTGTGTGTCTCAGTGCAACAGATGTGTGTTTTAAAGCAGTGCTTCCCAACCTTTTTTGTCTCGAGCGACCCTAAGCTCAGAGTACCCCTTAAAGTGCCTATGACAGGTTTTAACAATTCTCTAATTTAGATTTTGTTTGATGTATTAATACGTGTTGTACATAAAAAATATTGTTTTTCACCAATCAAGTCACGGTTTGTGGAGGAAAGTTGAAAAATCAGTTTGAAATTACAGGAAGTAATAAACTGATGACATCACACTGGGGAGACTCATTCCATCCAAATTATGCATATTTTACCCAAAAGAAACAACTTATTTTACCCTTAAAACATGAATTCAACAAAATAAAGGTGTTCACATTTATTTTGATTTGTCGGACAAAAAAATCTATGACATTAGCCGAGCTTTATCCCAGTGCACAAAGTAATTTCCTAGTGTGATGTCATCATTTACAACCAGGAAGTGATATTACAAAACTAAAAAAATTGCTAAAAATGATACAATTTATAATTATTTTTAGCAAAACTTCAAATGTATTTATCTGACCTGTATTTTAGTTACAAGAGTAGTTTAACCTGTCATAGGCCCTTTAAATTGAGTTTCAAGTAAATAAATGGGTTTACTAGTAGCATATCATGAATTATTATTACAATTATATTTTTTTGTTTTTATTATATGTATTGTCCAAGATACTCCAAAAAGATGCTACATTAACAATTAATGACACTTTTTATTCAGATGAAAGTACATTTCGTCTTTTGAAACCTGAACATTTAACATGTCCTTCAAAAACAAACCTAAGTTGTTAGGTTTACAAGCTTGTCTTGAGCGTCACAGTGAGTTTGAATTTTCCCATGATTGTTTTGTCACAGGTATAAATTCTGATTTCTCCTGACCTGCACAGTTTTAAGCTCATAAACCAACACCGGACTTGTTGTGAGGTCAAATTGTGTTTACAACCAGCGCATTGCTCAGTTAGCATATCAGCCATGTCACCTAAGAGCTTCATTTCTTTTTTTCATTGTTTGTTCATTTTGATTTAATAATGCTGTCGATGCGGTCTTTTTGTTTCACCTTATTCTGGAAGTTGCTGCGGGCGGCGCCATCTTTTCCCGTTGTGGTTTACATGGGACAGGCGAGCTCAACGGAAAATAAGTTATACACGGACTAAAAAGCCGTTTTCAGGCCGCCCAGGAAATCTGTGCATTGATGACTTGTTGTTGCACGTGTACATTCAACATTTCACACAAATCAATCTATTTTATGTAATGTTTTAGCGAGAGACTTTTCCCTCGTTCGCCATTTGCGCAAACACCGTTCACGTCAAACCGGAAGTGCCTTTACCACAAGAGTGCAGATCATAGACACAAAAAGAGGCAAAAGTGGGCGGTGCGGGATAAGGTGAATATAGTCCAGATTGTCAAAAGACGACAACGACCCTTGATTAATCACTTCATCTCTGGTACATACTTATTGTACATAATAGTGTTGTAGCATAATTTTTTACAAAAGTTAAATGTTTATTTGTGAAACTGACTATAATCGACTTCATTTTCTGGGCTTTCCTATAGCATTTAAACTATTGATATCAGCAAGCGCCCATAATCTGCCACAATAGCAAAATCGGATTTCGTTCGAATTCAGCAAGAGCTGTGACATCTGAAAAGAACATATAGTCTGCTTGTGTGTGCATTTTGCCTGGAAACTTGCTGCACCCATCAGCCCTGAAAAGAACACCTCAGGAGCCGTTTCTGTAGGAGATGGAAGAAACATATGGTTTATTCTTTGACGCATTTCCGCCTGTGTGGTGGCACGAGACATAAATCCCTGAAACTATAAGGCATGACATTGACTCAGGACTAGATTTAGACATAATATACACTTCACATGCGTCCTGTCCCGCTTCCAGCCTGCCCTCCTACTGTTTTTATAACTACTACAATCACAATTTATATTCTGGGGAGCTCTGCCATATTGAAGACTAAAGACTTTTAGTAATAGACTGCATAACAACTCCTACCGGTAAAGTCATGTCCGCTCCAGAATTCTGCTGCTCTTTTCACCAGAATACTTTACATTACCAGCATAGCTCTCGAGAAGTTACAAGAAAAATGTAAGTGTTAGTTGTTTTAGTGAAAACGGGCTATTAATGAAGGTTAGATGGCTAGGTTACTTAAAAGTGTTACATGTTTCCGCATCAGTAACACTAGCATTGCTCATTAGCATAGCCTACTTACCCTCGTAGTTGTGGATGTGGCTGGAAATGTACAATTTAAATCCCTTTTCTCACTCACTCAAGGGAGCAGGAGAGAGGGATAGACAAGACTGGGCATAATTTAATGTAATTTTCAGTAGGTCCCAGAGGCGTCTTGAAAAGTCCGACTTAGTTCTTAAGTCAAATGTAGAGCATCGGCTGGACTACAAACTGGACCGGAAATGTCTTTGCCAGTAGGAAGAGCAGCTGTCGAACATTATACACAATCACAATCTTTTGAATCAAACAAGCCAAAAGAAGAGGCTTATTTTGCATCGGATTGGATAATTGATTTAAGAACCAAAAAGACAGCAATCTACCCATCTTACTGATTATAAAAACTTTGAACAATCATTCACAGCTTGATCTGGAATAATGTTTGTCAGGGTTCCCTCATACCCTGGAAAATTCATGCAAGTGGCGAACGAGCAAAAAGTCTCGCCCCTAAAATAAAATCTGAATCATGCTGATATGTGTTCAATCCACACGTGCAAAAACAAGTCAGCGATGCACCGATTCCCCGGTCGGCCTGAAAATCACCTTGTACCTCATATCGAACTTATTTGCTATGAGATCGCCTACCCCATGTAAACAAATACAACTGGGGAAAAAATGGCAACACCTACGGCAACTTCCGGAATAAGGAGAAATAAAGTATAAAGTAAAAATGCCGCGATGCATTATCTTAATGTCCTGGAACAGTTTAAGTAATGGGCTCTGTGCACGACAGCACCCGGCTAGTCAAGTGTGTCAGAAATTCTTGTCCAATTCTCTATTTGTTTTTGCTGTGTTATGCAAAATAAAATAAAATACTTTAAGACCAGACAGTGAACACTGAGCTGCTGGTGGACGTCACTGACAGCATGTTCAGACTTTATAAATGAGGTGAACGCATAAGCAGAGGGCACTTCTCTGGTTATAAAGGGAGGTCTTTGTGTCTCGATGTTAATGCTATTGAGGCGTGATAAATAATACAATAAAAGTAACAAATTAGATAATCTACAATTAAAAGCAACTTGGCAGTCCTTACTTTGAATTTACCTTTTATTTTTTACGAACAACAGTACAATTGTTTTCAGCAAAATGTATATTTAATTTGAACATGCAGAACTACTATGGCATTGTATGAATTGTGGTGATGGTTTTACATGTTTTGTGTCCTTCACACAATCAAACACAGGTTGTTTTGACTCAAACCCACTCATTCAGATTATTCGTCATCGTCCACATTTCCTGTTTATGAGTCTATATTTAGTAGTGGTGGTGCAAAGCTTTCACTCTGGTCTCACTGCGCTTCACGGTGCGTGAAGTTTGACCGGAGCTGGAGGTGTGTGGGCGGCAGGCAGATACAACCCTCTGCAGCCAGAGGACCATGGGCAGTGCTGCTCCTCTGTGTGGAATATGGCCACAGGAGCTCAGTTGGTTGAGTGGTCAGATCCTCTGGCCCACAGGTTGGTGGTTGGATCTCAATCTCTTTACCATGAAACAACGTTACGGTTGTTATTTTATTGGTTAATTACTTAAACGGTACATAACATTTTAGCCAAAACATAGACAATAAAAGCTTGTTTTTATTCCACTCAATTATTTTTATAAAAATATGTGACTGTGAGTGGGCTGTATTTCCACTGGAAATGTTTTAGTTAGACAGTATGGCATAAAAAGTTTCCATCTTCGTGGAGAATGTTCCGAAGTATATGGCTGTCTATTTCCTTTCTATTTCCTTGGAATTATGCAAGCGACTCCAGAAAGTTACTTACTGTGCCTTAAAAGTTTTATATAATTTATCTAATTGTTTTCTTTATTACGATTATATTATCTATTATTATTTTATTCGGTCAGGGCAGTGCATTTTGTCGTCTAATCATTTAGAAGAAAAGAGAAGGGTAGAGTTATCTTATCATTTTCAGTGAATCATGAGTTAAATTTGGATGGCTGCTTTTGCATAAACTGCTGTGTGGTAAATATGGTCTTGTGAGTTCAGTTTGGGTCAGATCATAGAAATACTGAAAAGTTTTTAAAAAATTGCCACTTTCACACCCCTGTCCCCTTTGGTGGACTAATCAATCAGCAGAGCATGTCTTGAGTCGACCAAGAATACAGTATATTTAGTCGACTAGAGCCCTGATGTATGGCTGGATGGATAATTAGACAGCATTTCACTGCTCTTCTCTGTCAAATGTCTCCGTGCAGCTTTAGCTGGAGGATTCGTGGTGTCAGGGCAGTTTGAGGAGAGTAACAGCCCACAGGACAAAAGATTGTTGTCTGTGATGTTTTCTGCCACATTTGATTTAAAAAGTCTATAGCATTTCAAAGGTACATGGTGTAAACATGCCATTGTAGCCATGAACAAATTTCATGTATCATTGATTACATAGAAAATCAATCATAATAAAAAGGTGTACTCTTGTGAGTTGTGGTTAGCTCCAGGTTTCTTTTGCTTGCGCTACATCAAATGTTGTGAAGTTTCTTGTTTCATAGTCATACTCTGTCTTCCTACAGGCACTGGAGAGAGCGGGAAGAGCACCTTCATCAAACAGATGCGGATCATTCACGGAGCGGGATACTCGGACGAGGACAAACGAGGCTTCACCAAACTGGTCTATCAGAACATCTTCACTGCCATGCAGGCCATGATCAGGGCTATGGAGACACTCAAGATCCCCTACAAATACGAGCACAACAAGGTAACTGTTCCATTAGAGACAGATAGTTGAAAACACAATGCTGTTCTCAAACAAAAGGGAAAGTCTAAATTTGGGTTGTATGTAAATCTGTGTATGGTTTAGTCTTTGGTGTAGTTTTGGTGTAGTATTAGTCTGTAGTTTAAAGTGGTAAATAAACAGGGCGAGGTGGCAGTAGGCAGCACTGATGCACAGGCTGGGGATTTTTCCAACCTGCAATTTTGCCATTCTCAGACCCGTCCCAGCTCACCCCCACCGCAGTTTTTTTTCAACCCATCTTGACCTGACCTGCATCTATTAAAAAGGCTGCGTATTGAAATGCGATGTAATTTGGACCACGGTTTGATTCGATCTGAAAAAGTTCCTGAAAGCTCTAAACTGGTGACAACATGTAGGTTCTGCACCAGAGCAATAATGTATTTTAACAAAAGTATTAGTCTAAGACTAATAAGCTTTCTTAAATTAACTGAGCCTTTTCCCTTCACATCCTCTCGCTCGCTCACCAAGTGCACAGGGCGCAGGACCAGAGCAAACTGTTGCCTAAGTCAGCTCACACAGAAAGATGATGGACAGAGGGGATGATGGTGACAGTATGTTAAGCTGTAAAATGATACGTATTTGATTACAATCCGTCTCATATTCACAGAGAGACGAATGAAATGAAGAACTGCATTTAGACACGGTAAAATTTAAAGACTCAGATGTGGCGCGGGTATTCAACATGGCGGCCGGCATTTTATAATCCCCCCAACCCGCCTCACAATGAATTTTTTTTTTTTTGGCCCCCTCGGAGGGGACAGAGAGCGAGAGCTGCTCCTGCTCTTGTACATTTCAGTCTGTGCTTCAGACAGAGCAGAACAAACTCTACAGGTTTTAAGCCTTAATCAGGACATTTTTTTTTCTTTTTTCAGGACGTTTGAACATGCATTTCATTTTGTGTTTTTGACGATGGGACACTGCTGAGAGGGAGAGACTGTTCCTGCGTGCGCGCCTCCGTGGTTACGTGCGTCTTGGTTCGCATTGCAAACACTGCACTGATTATTTTAATATAGGATTTATGAACATATGCCTGCAAAAATAGATACATTTTTGTGAGATTTGTGAAAGTGTTGTAGAGTTTGAGACATGAAGCGCTCCATTATGACATCAAACATAACCATAAGCTTGATCAGTTTAGGTGCCTTTTCTGATCAGAGCAGCCTGTCCACTCGCTGTGTCCGATGTGAGAGCACAGAGGTGCGAGGAGTGAAAACACACACTGCTGCTGGAGCTGGTGATTGTATCTGATGTGCCAAGATTGTCACCAAAACTTAGAAAAGTGGCCCACACAAAGCTATTTACTGCTAGAGAGTTAAAATTCCAGACTCTTGGGATGATTTAGAAATCCCCCCGGACATTTTTTTTGGCTCCCAAAAGGAGCACATGTCTGGGAAAAAGAGGACGCCTGGCCACCCTAGCCTTAATAAATGAGCGCTACTAAGTGAAATTAAAGTTAAAAAAAAATTATAATAATATGTATAAAAACAAATTACTTAACATCTTAATTGGTGTTTTTGTACATTTTATGTTTGATATAAGTTTGCATTGACTGTGAGAAACGGTTCACCAGCTAACTGTTCTGCACCGCGCACAGAGCTCATGAAATATCTCAAAGGTAAATTCACTTGATCCCTCTTCTCTGACTAGACCTAAGAACTCAATGTATTACAACAAAAATCTGCATTTTAACAATATTCATTTTAGCTGCCCACCATCTGTATGAAATATTATTGGCTGATGGACTGTGATGTCATGTGGGCGGGTGATTGCATGATCTCTCGCAGTATAATCAGAATGATTAAAAAACAGATATCGCCCAACTCTAAAACAAATGCAGCTCAGACACTGTCATAATTAGTCAAACAATATATATGATCTATGTGTAGGACTGTAAGATTTATCGCAATTTAATCAAAATTTCAATTTGGAAGGCAAATCACTCTTTATCGTAGGCTTTACCAACAACAAAATGTCTTATTTTACATAAAAGCTGCAAACCGAATTGTTTACACCTCTACAAAATGACTCTTAGTAACTTGTAGTAGTTTAGCAGTTCACATTTCAGTTTTCTCACATGTTTATGGTCCTGGGTGTGTTTTAAAATGTGCTATCAATGTACTATCAAAACATAAATCAGTAATCAAATTGCAATCACCAAGTGTCAGAGTCCGGGCTAAAACCAGCGACTCCTTTTTCCCTTTTCAATTGTACAGCTTTTAATTATTGAAATGAATTATAGATCCTTTGCATGTAAACCTTAATGAGCCGGCACATTTGTAATCATCACTGTGCCATTGTCTGATAGAGGAAGTGCTGTGCCTTTTTGATTCGGTGTCATCAGAAGGAAGTGAAATGAAACCTGTTGAACGCCCTCCAGCCTTTGCTTTTGGGTCACAATGGGCAGACGTCTGTGAGCTTAATGTCTGCTTGGACTCAAACGGCTGTTCTGTTCTGTTTTTGTTCTGTTCCGTTTTGTAATGTACCAAATGTGCAATTAAATCAGATCGTAATCTATCCGAAATCAGTGCACGATTGCAATATCCTCAAAATATCCTGTCTCCACGGGGTCGTCTTCTGTGTAAAAGCTGCTACCCGTGCAGTTTAGACTTCTACAAACATGTTCTGAAATGCATGGGATTCTGCTCTAGTTTAACAGTTCAGATTTTAATATTCGTTCAAATGTTAATGCTCTTGCTCACGATAATTGCTATAGCAACTTATCATTCAATAGATTTTTGGGGGAGAATATTTCTTTGCATTGTGGGGAGTTTTTATTCTTTTTTTTGGGGGGGGGAAGATTTGAGCTGTAGAGGGTCAAATACTACTTACTATGGATGCAATCAGTGGTGGAGGAAATATTAAAATGAACCAAATAAAAAGTATATACAAGAGCACAAAATCAAGTCAAGATATCACGTATAAAAATCAAATAAAAGCGTTGAAATACTCAATTAAAAATGCTCTTTTAAAAATGTACACAGTGATTTTTTTTCTTTTTTTATATGTTCTAACTTGTCTGTCATCAAAAGCATACCTGGAGTTGCATTTACCTGCATTCATACCATTTAGAGGAATGTTGGTTTGAAAATCCTCTCCTTGATCACTGACGTTTATCCGTATTTTATACGTTATTTATCCGAGCATCTTCTGCTGTTTTAAGTTGGACTGAGCATTTCTGTCGTCTAAACACATTCACTGCTACTACTTGGCTACATTAGCATTTCACACAGTCTCTTAAAGTGATAACATAACCAAATTGCACTAGGCGTCATCTACTGGCTGCATACACTCAGGGGGCCAGGGCAGACAAACCTTTTTTTTGTTTGTTTGTTTCAAAACATGAGATGGCAAATTTAAGGTACTCAAGAGCATGTTTAACGGCCAATAACAATATGAAAAATATATATTTTAAAATTCATGTACGATTTTTCCTTTAACTATTTTAGCATCAAAAATGGTAAAGAATCTCTCTGATTTTTAGTCAACAAAAGTAACTGAATCAATTACATAATTTCCCTGGTCAAGCAAGATGTTTCCAAAGACTGCTAAAACGTAAATCCCTCATCCATCCAATCAGACTGCTGCACGCTGTCTGCATCTAAAAATTAAGTCATGTCTTGTCAACCTGGAAATAAGAGCTGAAACTAGTGATCTAATTGGCTGATCTTGGGGCGGTCGCAGGAGTTTTCTTTACCGTCTGAAAAAAGCCGTTCTAAAGCGGGGCCTGCGCCTGTAAATGAATGCTTGTGGATGGATGTTAATAATGCGTCAAAGCGCTTGTGAGAGCTAGGAACTAAAGAAGAGACATTTAAAGCTATTTTTCTGTGTGAAATTAGGTACAGCTTTAAGTACAGTACTTTTACTTTCTGTCATTGGAGACAAACTGTACATTTAAAAATCGTGATTAAGAGTTTGTCAGTTTGTAGTTTCAATATTATCATTTATTGTGATATTTTCTGTAGTTATATCACACTCGTACACATTTCATTGTGACAGGCCTAGTTTTAAATGGTGGACTATAAGAACTAAATCTTGAATTTGAATTTAACACATAAAATTATTCCAAAATTGCCAAGCCCCAAGAATTACTAATGTTACAAGGTCTAAAAAATTAATTAAACATTTTTTGCATATTACAGCACTTTTATCTTATGAGTGCTATAATAGTGTAACAATAGGGGTTTTGCACATCAGTAACTATAAATATTAATATGAATGTCATCATGAGTTATAACATTGTTTAAAGTACAATGTTGTACTAGAAACTGTGATTCCACAATCACAGTTTCTTGTACAACATTGTACACTGTGTGTAGCACTGCTCAAGGTCTCAAAACTCTGATCTGATAATGTATCTGACCCAAACTGCACTCACAAGACGCAATATTAATTATGCATGCAGAGAGCTACTAGTCTAGTAAAAAGAGAGATTAAACTCAGAGTTCACTCCCAAATCTTCTGCTAACTCATGTCATGCTTGCTCCTTTCTGCTGTGCTCCATGTACATTTATAACCCTAACAAAATACTTTTTATGCAAATAACAAGAGTTAGTCAATAGACTCCATAAACCATTTGAAAGATGGTGCTGGTAAAGCTGGCATCGTCTCGCCCGCTCCAGCTTTCCTGTGTATATGTGTATGGGACAAATACACTTGAAACAAGCCTTATTTAGTCCAGTACTTTTAAACCAGCAGAAGGCTTATCAACATCAATTTAATATTTTGTGTGAATCTGGGACAGACAAAGTTTCCTGTGTACAGCCTCAGTGGATTTAAACAAGCTCTGTGTCATCACGAGCCTCAGGGTGAACACACAGATCTGATACAAACGCTCCACTCAGATTTAGAACCACATGACTCTATAATCTATTACTGATTGCTTAATTAGTTTATAAATTAGTAAAGAAAATGCCACTAACACACATTACAGTGGTTCTATTCCACCTCTTCTGACCACCAGAAGCAGTGCTTCAAATACTGAAGAACCATCTGAGGGAGTTCATAGAACCGTAGTTACATACCATAGGCCTCATAGCAGAAAGGCCTGAATTTTTTGCCAAAATTATTTTTTTGTCTCATTCTGCTCTCCAGACCCAGCTGCATCTGTAGGTATTACTGGTTTCATCCAATCAAAGATAGATTATTGCAACCAAAAAAACCTTTTTTGTGTGAGTGTTTTTTCTGTTTTCTCAAAAACCTTGTTTTAAAACATGAACTTTGTGAACTGAAGAAAACATAAAAATCATAATCATTCAACCCTAGTATATAATAATGTAAATACTGATATTGTTTTTTCAGGCCAATGCAAACATAGTCCGAGACGTGGACGTGGAGAAAGTGAGCATGTTTGAGAACCCATACGTCGACGCGATCAAGAGTTTATGGAACGACCCGGGCATCCAGGAGAGCTACGACCGGAGGAGGGAGTACCAGCTCTCAGACTCCACCAAATAGTGAGGACACGTGTTTATACTTACAGCAAATTCACAAATGTCTATAGTTTTAGTCAAGATCTTTGACATATTATTCTTATTAACAAATTCCCATGCAAATTTTGTCAATTACATGTATAATGCATCACACTGGTCATTATTCATTTAGTCACACTGTGGTGTTAAGCTTCTTCTGCCACAGCCACAGCTGCCCTGTTCTGGAGCTGAAGCTTCCAGTCTGCACCATCCGCACTCTGAAGTCACTGACCACTCGCACACCACACACACACACACACACACACACACACACACACACACACACACACACACACACACACACACACAAAAGTGCAATATGTGTGTCAAATCCTGTTATATCGACACTATTGTGATAATGGGAAAACGGACATGTTTTCCTCACATTTTTGTTGTCCCACAGTTATCTGAATGCTCTGGACCGGATCGCACAGCCGGGCTATCTGCCCACGCAGCAGGACGTTCTGAGGGTCCGAGTCCCCACGACAGGCATCATCGAGTACCCCTTCGATCTGCAGAGCGTCATATTCAGGTATCACCCACACTAGTTCTCAGTTATCATCTTATTGGGTAAAGAAAGGTTAAATAAATAAATAAAAAATAGGACTGGGTATACTCAAAATATCAAGATATTCATTTTCATCAATACACCCCTAACTAGTGCTCAAGCTAGTGAATCATTTAGTTTTTTGATGGACCCTTTTTATATTCCAAACGTGTACTGGTTGGGTCGGTGCCCTTGACTTTGCCTTGATTTTACCCTTGACTTTGCCTTGATTTTACCCTTGACTTTGCGTTAATTTTACCCTTGACTTTGCCTTGATTTTACCCTTGACTTTGCCAAACGACTTTTTCCTGACTTTGCCTTGACTATTCGCTGACTTTTACCTGATTTTGCCCCGGCAGAATGGTGGACGTGGGAGGTCAGAGGTCAGAGAGGAGGAAGTGGATCCACTGCTTCGAGAACGTCACCTCCATCATGTTCCTGGTGGCTCTGAGCGAGTACGACCAAGTGCTGGTGGAGTCCGACAACGAGGTGATTTATTTATCTATCAAACATCAGAATCAGAATCAGAAACTGTTTATTGCCATTGTCAGTGAAATTCACAAACGTAGGAACTTGCTTCGGCATCTAAATTATATGGACACTCTCCCACTCGTTTCATTTGAACACAACAACTGTTTCACACAGGGCTTTGTTTTTCCTCTAGTCGTTTTTTTCCTAGCAAATTTTTGTTTGTCATTCATATTATTTGAACCTGCCTATTTGCTGACCTCTAGTGGCAAAAGAAACATGTTAAATTAATTGATGTAAAAGATCTAAGGGGGAGGCAGGGGCTGCATTAGAGGCTGACAGGGGACATAATTCTCACTCCTGTCCCGCCCCGTTCCCATGAAAAAATTCTTGTTCCATCTCAATCCCGTTTTGAGTTGGAAAGATTTTCCTGTCCCGTCCCACTCCCACCAGTTTCCATCCCACTCCCGTCCCACTCCTGTATCATCAAAAACATTGGCTAAAATGGGAAACTTCAATAAATTTTTTTATTTTGCTTTGAAAAACCAAAGAAAACAGTGTCACTGTTCTTTAAATCAATTCTAAATTAATATTAAAACCAACATTTGAGCTTGTACTTTTTTTATTTCAGAGAACCTTTTTAGTTTTAATTTTTTACTCTACCCCCTGCAGCACCCTATGGCACTTCACTCTCCTCTGATCGGCTCTGTCTGTGCTAAGGACAGAGGCTCCTGAGAGTCACACTTGTAAACTCTTCTGTCGGATCTTATGTGTTCTGCTGCACAGATTACAGAAATGCACTTTCGTTTCCTGTGACCAGATTTGACTCGGCGCTTTGACGCTGTGCTGTGCTGCTATGTCATATTCGTATTAATTGTGTGACCCATTAGGTTTATTTCTTTTTCTCACTGTTTCTAAGTGAATATGAGGCAGATTATTGTAAAAAGCTTTTTGCAGCTTGAGCTTCGTAGAACACATCCGTGGAGTCAAAACTGTCCCAACTGCGCTCCTGGCCAACCTCTGTGCCTCTGCCTGCGCTTGTGTGTGTGTGAGAGAGAGGGCCACACTCACTCGGCTCCCTCTCTCGCTCGTCACTCTCCCCCTCACACACACGCTCCGGTCTCCAGAGCATGTGGCCCTCACTTTCACTTAGTTTTTTGTTAATACGGTCAGTGGTTTTTCCAAGGTATTTCTAGAATCCCGCTCCCGCATTTTTTCCCCTGTCCCATCCCAATTACGGCATCAGTAGGGAATATCTTTCCTGTCCCGCAAGAATCCCGCAAGAATCCTGCGGGAATCCCGTGAAATTGTCAGTCTCTAGGCTGCAACAAGTTAATTGATTAATTGCAACTAATTGTTGAATTGAAATAATTATCAGTTCATTTAGTAATCAAAAAATTGTTAACTGATCTATACACAGGTTCCAAAACTTGAAAAGACTAGTTGAGTCATAAATAACTGTGACTGATTGACTATATATATTGAAAACATAATCGCTGACTTTGCACCTTCTAAAATGATCATTAGTTGCTGCTCTTGCTCAGACCTCTACAAACATGCTCTGAAATGCGTACGATTTGTGAATTTGTTTTGCAGTTTTCAAATGTCCTGCTGAATGGGTTTGAAATGTGCACTGCGAACTGATTCTTGATTTTGAATAATAAATTACAAAACTAATATACTTATCAGAATCCTAAATGGTTCACATGTAATCGTCCGCACTGTTTTTTATTGAACTGGTTCAGAATAGTGAATGATTTGTTGTTTGTGCTCTCTGTGTGCAGAACCGCATGGAGGAGAGTAAAGCTCTATTTAGGACAATTATCACGTACCCGTGGTTCCAGAACTCCTCTGTGATCCTGTTCCTGAACAAGAAGGACCTGCTGGAGGAGAAGATCATGTACTCTCATCTGGTGGACTACTTCCCCGAGTACGACGGTACGGTCTGAGCTACACAAACCGCTACATAAACAACAGATAAATAGTCTGTTCAGTTGTTGATTGATATAATGACAGTCCTTTCACGGCATTTTTAGTTCAAATGTCCACCTTGTGAAAAAGGAGTACACTTCAAAATTTCACACAACGCACCATGAAAAGTAGTGGACAGCACTGGTCACTAGGGGTCAGAAAACAACAGAGCACAACAACAGATCTTTAACCTACAAAGGTGCATTAGGGCCACTTACAAATGAAGAGAAAAAATTGGATAGCAAACACGCAAATTTGACATAAAAAAGTTGCAAATTTGTGAGAAAATCGCAGGCTGATATGATCAGATTTTAACCAAGCAAATTAGCTAAAAACAAAAAAAAAGAAAGTTGAAACTTTGCCTGAAAATGTCGAATTTGCTGGAATGAAGAATTGATTGGTTTTGGAGGCATTTACAGGACGAATAATGACTTGCAGCTGCAAACCAGATCAAGTGTTGGTTGACTTTTGCTTTGGACAAAGTACAGGGGCATAGTTTATGACTGGCGTTTTGCCAATTTGTGTATTCCTTGGACTTTAATGAGAAGTTTGAAAGGCGCTAACTATGTGGAAAATCTACAGTTTGACCTACACTGGGATTGTCTAACCAAGTTGAAAGTATGTAACTCATGAAAAAAAAAAAAAGCCATTATGGGTCTGTTCTCTGACAGTGTATTTTCACAATGGAACAGCAGGGGGAATGCTATCTAAAATGACTTTGTTCTGCTTTAAATATGGAATATATAGGCAATAAGTGACATTTATTCTCCTGAATTTGTATGAGAAAAAGTATTAATATGTAAATAATACTATGTATAATAATATGTATGTAATATTTGTGCCTCCATACAAACACTGATACTTTATAATACCCACATCTAGAGCTGGGCGATATGGCAAAAACTTATTATCACGATTTAGATGTTATCACAATTCATGTTCACTTTATATTTTTCTATTGCCTAGAAAGCTGCAGAGCTGCACAATTTAAGAAAACTATCTAATTGTGATTTTTCTGACCAGTGCGATTGTGATTAGATTTGCGATTTATGTTTTCCTAATAGGATTCAGTTCAAATTCACATTTTAAACACAATTCTGTAACTTTTAGTCGTGTCTTTGTCATTTGTAGGCGGGTTTTTGTCACTTTTGAACACATTTTTGTTGCTTTTGGTCGCACTTTGTTGCTTGTTTTATAACATGTTTGAACAAATCCAAACTACAGTTTTAGCAGTTTTTATTCAAATCAAACCAAGACATTTTGTTGTTGGTGGAAGACATTATTGCACTTAAAAAATTGCAGCCTTTGCATTTTGCTAATTGCATAAAATTGCGATTTTGTCGATTTTGTTGAATTATGCAGTCCTAGCCTATAAGAGGTAATTAAAGTCATCGGCTCAGAGCTACAGAGGCTAAACAACAGGAGAAAAAGTGTTTGAACAGACAGCTGCATTAAAGAGACAAAGAATCAATCACAAAACAACAAATTTATAAATGGCAGATTGTCACAAAGACGAGCTCATGATTCGATTTTTATCACCATATCGCCCAGTCCTACCTACATCCTGCCTGTTTTGAAAGTACAGCACCATCACGGTTTAAGCACAGTTTACAGCATTTAAACGTGTTCTTGTCCCTTCCAGGTCCACAGCGAGATGCTCAGGCGGCGCGGGAGTTCATCCTGAAGATGTTTGTGGACCTTAACCCGGACAGTGACAAAATCATCTACTCCCACTTCACCTGCGCCACAGACACCGAGAACATCCGCTTCGTGTTCGCCGCCGTCAAAGACACCATCCTGCAGCTCAACCTCAAGGAGTACAACCTGGTCTAGACTCTTTTTAACAAGCACCAAACCCAGTCGCACCCACAATCCAAATGGTTTACCAGTACATACATTGATTTGCCATTTGGTGATCTCTCTCGGGAGTTGTATAAGGCGTTAGCGAAGGCGTTTTGTGGCGGTTTCGCTGTTTAAACACACAGCTTTGACCCTCCTTTTGGAGTTTGTGATGTTTGGTTTCGGGTTCATTTCTCGTGCACTTGAGGCGAGGGACCCAAGAGCGGAAAAACTCGCTCCTCGCCTTTTTTTTCTTTTTTTTTTTTAATTCCTTTCTGTGTTCATTTCATCACAAACAGGAGCCAACTCCCCCTTAAACGGACTTTATTGGAAAGTCGATAATTACTAGGCATAAACTGTGATTTTTAAATTATTTCTTAATGATTTCTTGTTGATTATTTGCTTATCTTTCTGAACTTTGGTACATCTGTTGTGTGGAGCCTTGAAGCACACGGCTGAGGCAGAACTAGCTTAGGAATTACAGTCCAACACTAAAACTAGCTCGCACAGAAAGGCTAGTACTAACTTTGACTGAAAGGCAATGTCTATTTATGAACAGTGGTGTAAATTGTTTAACTGTGCCACATATTGCTTTTTATTCTGGTAATATGTATATTTATTGCCGATGCCAAAATGTCAAACTCCACTTTTGCGCTGTTTACTACTTTTCAAGTATTTAGGAGAAACATGCAGGGCTAGCCAACCGCAAAGAGTGATGTTTGATGAGACTATCGAAGCGACTTACAATTTTTAAAAAAAGTATTTGAATAAAAGTATTCCATTCCAATCATCGACTCGATCATAAACTTTGCACATGGCCCCTCCCATCCTTTTTCTGAACACGAACAAGGAAAATTAAAGGTGCGTAATGTACATTTTCTGGTGGAGGTGAAGATGATGTGTATTACTTTAGCTGAAATGTTCAACAGTTTGGCATTGAACTCTTTTATCATTTCACATTTTTACTAGTTAGGTAAATGTAAAATAGCGGTTCGTTCGGACCAGTGTGAACACGACTTGAGCGCAGTAAACACTCTGAGAGCACTTAAACAGGTAGTCTTGGTTCCTCCCACACTCTGAAGTGAGGCGAGTGTGGTGGGAATTTGATCAAAAAAGCACTTGGATCACATATATTTGTATAAATGGGCGCTGGTGGTTTTAAACCTGCTACTGAGAGAGAAAATTGGATCAGCTTTGATCAGTGAGACACTCCTGCCTCTGCGCAGACAGGTGAGCCTCTGTGAGCCGCTCAGAAAGATTTTTCTCTGTCGCCACCGGTGCATCGTCCTCATGTTTCATGCCACAGGTGAACAAGAAGACGAGGGCGTTCAGCACCAGGAAGTGTCCAGACGGCTCGGACACCCGTTGTCAGGGAGAGGAGTTCTTTGGTCAGCTGATGCCTCGCACACGTGTCATGGTGCAGCGTTTAGAGTGAAGGACGGTGTCTGTGAACAGGACCGACACAAATGTGAACTGAGGCTGCTCCAGGAGGCACTCTAACTTGTGAAAACACCATAAAGCCAGGCACACAAAACTGTACAAATCTCTCCAGACTCCGTGTACTACGACCCCCCAATCTGTAGTAACTTTTTATTATGTTCTTAAGATCAATATCAGACTCTTCCCTCCATTTGAAATGATGACCTCATAATGGTTTTTATTTTTTGTTTTCATCTCAAAAACACCTCACATTTTTACTGTGAGCAAGGTCACTTCTCCACAGAGGTGACCTGTAACTTAACGTCGTCTCCATGGAGATAAGTTCAATGCCATACTGTGAAACATTCCATGCAAAGAAGGTGACAGACTCTTTCCCAGAAAGTGCACCTTTAACTCGTCGTGGCTCATTTCTAGCTAAACAAAATGAGTTGAGTTTCCGTTTATACCAAAGTATAAGCCAATTATTTTAAAGTTTTTTTCACATTGCCGTAAATTTTCCAACATTTTTTGAACATAAGAAGCCTGTAATTTACATTTATTGAGGCATAGTGCAATTATGAATGCTATAATCATTGTACATACATCTCTATATATATATATGGCAGCATCTTGTTGGCTTTGTAATCATTACTTTTTTGGCAGATTGAATGTGCGGTATTGAAAAAATATGTATCTATGTAATTGTATTGTATGTCTAACAGCTAATTCATTTTTGAGAGATGTTATTTACTTGTTTTATTTTCCTTTTTGTTAAGAGGAGAATGTAAATTTTGTGTTTTTTCCCAGTTTTTATTTCACAGCAAAGGAACAGCTTCAGAACTGCGAAATAAGAAACCCAATTCTAATCCTAGCCACATTGAAGAGTATGCCAGTATAGTATCCTGTTTTGTTAAATTGATTTTCATATGAAAGTGATTATTATTACAAAGTGAATCCAATCAACAGGGCTAATCGTAGTGGTGTAGTTGTAACTGGCTTTGACAAACACAGCACTGTCACTTGATTCTTTTTTTTAATTATTATTACACTGTTTGCTTTGCCTGAGCACTGCACATTTTGTACCTGCCCCACATGCCGCCAGTTTTACACGACTTTTAACACATTGTGCCAGAAGAAAACACAAAAGTGCAGTTGTGACAAGTTAACGGCGGATTAGCCACGTGAAAGGAGGCCAACACTGCAGAAAAGAATGTCCTAGAACAAGTTAAAATGACTGGAATTCAGGATTATATTCATTGGTAGCGTTCACATTTGTCCTGGTTTGATCTCAGTTAAGTCCTGATGAAGACTTGGCTAGGTCCTGTTCTTGTCCAGTTCTGGTCGAGTTCAGGTTTAGTGCAAGGTTTAATCTCAATTTAGTCTCAGTTTTGAGTGATTTGGTCCTGGTTTTGCTCTGGTTTGTTCCAGTTTAAATTCTAGATTTTGTTCCAGTTTAGTGCCACATTTACAGTCCTAGTTTAGTCTAAATTTGTAGTGTTCTGGTCCTGGTTTAGTGCCAGCTTCAGTTCCAGTTTTGTTCTGATCTTTTCCAGTTAAAGTTTTGGATTTTGTCCAAATTGATAAATAATGAAACTAAATTTTCACTGATAGTTTAGTTCTAGTCTAGTCCAGGTCTTGAGTGGTTTGGTCCTAGTTTAGTTCTGGTCCAGGTTTAGTACTGAGTTTAGTCCCACTTTAGTCTCAGTTTAAAGTGGTTTTAGTCTGGTTTAGTTCTGGTCTAGTCTAAATTTGTGGTACTTTGGTCCTGGCTTAGTGTCTGGTTCAAGTCTCAGTTTTGGGTAATTTGGTCCTGGTTTTGTTCTAATCTGGACCAGGTTTAGAACAGGGTTTTGGGTCTTTCTGATCTAAGTCCAGGTTTACTGCCAGGTTTAGTCACCATAGTACATACTCCACATTAAAATTGAGATTAAGTGGGACAAACTTTTTAAATAAACTTGGAACAAACAGGACCAAACCAAGTCTACATCTGGCATCCTTAGTCGCAGTCTAGATTGATTCGGTGTAAGTTTATTTTCTTAACCTATAATATTTGACTTGATTCAAGAGGTTTCTTACTTGTTTCAAACCACGTTTTGCCAACCAAGAGAAGAAAATTGGTCATTCTTATTTCTCTAACCAGTAGAAAAGCAAGTTCAGTATTCCACATATATGGAACAATTAAACTACTCAAATCTCATCATTTTAACCTAATGCTAGACATTCAATCTTTGCAGTGTACGGCATCACAAAAGGGTCAAGTCACCAAGAAAGTCAAGTCAACCACAAATGTCCAAACAAAATGAAACCAAAACATGTTTATTCTCTCGTTCTATAGAGCTCCATAAACCTGTTTTCCCTCTTTCTTCTGTGATTCATTCTGTTCAAGGATATGAGTATTTTATTTCACATAAAAATATTTACTTTAAATAAATGCATAATGTCATCTTTCTCAATGTAATTATTGTCGTTGATCCAAAGCAAATATTTGAATTTTAAGGTGAACTATTTAAAATGTTCTAATTCAGTGGAAAAGATAATAAAAACAGTGTTTACCACAGAGTTAATGATAAATTCATAAATATAATTACAGTTTTAGTTTCCTGTTGTGTGAATGCCATTTTGAGGACTTTTAAACCTTTAATATTGAGTACTGAATAGCCAATGTTTTATCACGCTGAAACCCATGGGTCATTACTTTTATACGTTTTAACTTTCATTGTATTATGATGGTATGGGCTCTGTGCACAACAGTGGCCGTTATCTCGGGGATTTTTTGCAAAGTCATGCAAAAATTAATAAATACGTAACTGCGGTCTACCCGCAACGACTTTACAAATTAGGTGAATACTTCCCTGTTTAGAATGTGAAACAGCTTAACGCTAATGCAAATTTACGAGTGTGATTAATATTAATGATTAATAAAACAAATTAAAATAACAAACTGGAGAAATCGATTAAAAAATTTAATTGGTTATTTATTTTTATTTTTTTTTACGTTTTAGTAATAGTTAGCATTATCCTCCTGTGAGAAACGGTTAGCTTAGCCACCTGCTGCTGTGGACAGAGCCTATTGTTCTTTCATCTTGTTTTTAAACTTGGTACACTCATGTTTAGTGGAAACACAATTTAAACATTTATTTAAAGTCATCTGTTTTGGCTTCTTTTATAGACTGTAAAACAGTACAATAGCCATCCTTTGGGTGTCCGCTTCTTCTCACTCACACCAAATGTACGAACAAAACTCACGTACTCCGTTGTATCGTTCAATGTCTTTTATTTCAGAATAACGATCATGCGTTGCGGTGCGGTCAAAGACCGTGTCGGTCACCCTCCAACTCAGATTGTTTGTCACTCACACCTGTCCTCCCGTGACCCAATTATACCTAAACCTAGACCCGCCCCCCTTCCTTGGCTTAATACATTTAACGCAACATAGACTTTCCTTTAATTAGAAAATAATGAATTTGTATAATGTTTTTAGAATATTAAATTTATTAAACAAATTATGAAATTAATGTAAGCAATAAAATTTAGACTGTTTCGTTAATTAAATTATGGCTCTAACAGTCATCGTTTCATGTCATTGTGTAATTTTAAGTCCTAAATCATGTATATATTTGCCTTATTGAATAATGTGTGCCTCTTAAATCCCATTGAAGGCACAGTTTCTAATACATGTGGCCACTTTCTCTGTGCAGCTTTGTAAACAGTGTTACTCTGGCTCCCTCTGCTGTTTGAAAAGGTAGTGTTATGTGTTTCATGCTGATTGAAGCTGTGTTCACATTTGCACACTTTAAAATTGGGACTGAACCTGGACTAAAACGCATTTTAAAAATCTACTTAAGTAAGGTATTGAATTACCTGTTTAAAAATGTACTTTTACAGTAAATAAAGTATTCATACAGATTATGACAACTGTTAAAGTGTTATAGTGATGTTGGTAAAGATTTGAGCTTATTTTGATCAACAAATTGAATCTACGTATTTTATGTAGTGAATTTATGTGTAGCCAATATTTTGTTTGCTGAAAGCTTGGGCTTGAACTTAAAAATTATCATGAACATCATAAAAATAACTTCTCAAACCAAACTAAAAGTTATTGTGTTGCAGTAAAAAGAGTACAGATTCTCAAAATAGTGAAGTAAAATTAAAGAGTATACAGTGTAGAAAGTTACTTAAATGTGTATGAATTTTCTAATTTAGACTTTATTTTGTGAGATAATATCTGCTTTAAAAATAAATAATAAATTGAACCCAATCAAGTGGCAATTTGAGGAAAAGTTGAACATTGCAGTAAATACAGTAGAGAACAATTTATACAATATCTTATCTTTTCAAAATTAATTAAGCAAAAAAGTTGTTTTCATATATTTGTATCTGTCAAATAATAATTACTGTGACATTAGAAGAGTTTTTGAAACAGTTATGGAATTTCCTTGTGTGGTGTAATTTATACAATCAGTGAAACAATTTAAAACAAGTTTTCAGCCAAATCTTAAAAATAATTATCTTAACTGTGTTGTAGTAAAATGCCAACCTAGGACCTTTAAGTAATGTACAGATGTCTAAAAATGACTGTACTTTTATTTTTCTTCTGAACCAGACCAAAAGAAGTTTAAATCAAAACCAAATCAGGACAAGTGTGAACACTGCCATAATCAATTTGAGACGTCATTAGTTGCCATATATTGAAGACACACAGTGGTTTGTTTCAGTTGTAGAATCTGGATAATCTGACTGAGAACCAACAGATGTAAACTTTTTACTTGTATTTTATATTATCATTATTATTATTGTGAATAAATCAACATTGCAATTACTATTGGTAAGATCAATATTTCATTAAAACTTTTTTCAGAACAATCAAAGGTGCATAAAATCACAGTACAAACAGATAAAAACCTAAATCATCATTATAAAAGGTCAGAGTGCAGATAAAATCCTTTCAATCAAATGCGTAGCTTAAACAGATCTGGATTTAGTCGAGCTGTGAGCAGTTCAGAGCAGAGGCCTGTCTCACGCCTTCAGGAGGACTGGTCTAGATTTCAGCTGCATAAAACGGAAACACATCACACTGCATGAAATGTAACTAATCAAGCAGTAGATTCTGTCATATGATATAAATTTGCATTGAGGGAAATGACTGCAGCCATAGAGTGTGATGTGTTGGGCTGAAGTATTAAAGGAGACATATTATGCTTTTTTCAGGCGCTCACAGCACTGAACTACAACTGTGGATCTCAAACCTTTCAAGTACCACCAAGACAATATGTGGCCCTTTGAGTGCCACCAGATTTAAAAAACAAAAACAGCACTATTCTATGGCTAAAATAGGTTTAAACTAAGACTACACAATTGCTTTACAAGTTCCCAACAAGGACAAACCCAAAACAGGACAAAAATGTGGATTCAACTGACTTTCTTGTCAGCAGATATCTAATCTGCAGAAGAATCCACGTACCACACTGGTTAACGTACCACAGTTTTAGAACCACTGAACTATAACTTCAGTAGATCATTATTGTCATTCCCCAACTTGAGTCATTTACTGAATTTGAGTCAGTCATGCTGTTAGCTTGTAAGCCATTAGCTTGACAATGTTTTCATAATTTAAAGAGCCGGAAACTGTTAAAAATGTTATCTATCGGTTGTAGCCTTATTCAAGTTAAACAGAGGTTTTCAAAAAAGTTTCATTTATTTTTGATAAAAACACGTACTCATCCACACAAACTCTCAGACCTGCCACACACACAAAAACATTAAATGCTATACTGAAATTGTATTAACTGTTAAAGGTTGTGTTTTCATGCACATAGAACTCACATTTAACTTAAAATATGCCTTTTTAAAGTTTAAAAGTCATATATATAGCATGTTAGATGTAGTTTGTCCACTGTTTGTTCACTTGTGCAGAAGCATCTGAGCATGAGCACATAAAAATTATTCAAATTGGGAAATCAGAATCATTTTACATTTTGTAAAGTGCAGTATTGATCTAAAATGGATTAATAATAGAATAGAGAACTGATAAGCCCCGCCTCTTCATAGTGATATTTCACTGTAGCAAGCAGCAGATAATCATTTACATGTTTTTATTTTTGAAAGTGACTATGTTACATTTTAGAATTCTACTTGTGTCATCTAAGTACAGGATGTGGGCGGGGATAGGGGGAAGGTGAATACAGGACATTTCTGAGCACTGGAGCCTCAAATCAAGCAAACTATGTTTCATTTTCCAAAGAACTCAAACAATGGCTACTGACTAATCAAACCTGTGAACACTGATATACTTGCTTCTGTTCTCAATGAATGTATGGATATGTTTGTACTAAGTCTGTGCTTTTTACTAATGTGTGTGTGTGTGAGACAATGAGTGAGGGATGTGTGTGAGAAATTGTTCTATATTAATTACTATGTTTAATTGTTAAACTGCACTGTGACTATATGAATAACTGTTTTATATTAATTTGCACTGTGTAACTTATTTTTGTACCCCAGGGACTGCAGATGGAAATTAGCTGTTTAGCTAGAATCTGGTACAGATCATCTCTGTCTTACGAGCATAATGTCTCTGTACACTGTCCCTTCAAATAAATAAATAAATAAATAAAGTAAAAGTTGCAGGACAGTACAGGATTAACTCAAACATGCAGGAATCAAAATACAACTTTGAGTGAACTAAAGATGAGGTTTAATGAGGTTAAAAGCTCATTAAAGTTGATTTTGAACAATACAGTATGTCCCCTTTAATGAGAGCCTTTAATGGCCTGGTCTGATCCAAAACTGAATTTTTTCATCAAATAAACTATTATTTTAATCATCTTTTATCAAAGTGTTTTATCTGGATAGAAACTATACATTTAAAATAATCAAATGGGAATTATTTCTATAAAGTAAACTTTTGAGTGTTTTCTTTTTGCCTGAGTGAAGGTTCATATTGAAGTTAAAGAGCTCCTTTGAGTCGAGTTGTTATCATCTCCAGACTAATTGTATAAATATGTTCTGTATCATAAGTCACACTCCTTCAACATGTTTCTTAATTAAACATGGTTCTTTTCAAAGTAAAACTGGTCTTAACTTCTTTTGTTATTATGAACTTAAAACAGCAGTTGATATCATAACAATTTTAGGTCATAGTTGAAATCAGTGTGTACTGTAAAAAAATAGAGCTGTAGAGAAAATTGGGACTGGGAGCCACTGGGAGCTTAAAATAAAGGTAGATGTTGATTTTCACATTTACTTTGAGTTTTTGGTTTAAAATAATTATGTCTGGAGATGCTTGATTCACATTTACTTTTTACAGAAACTTTTCTTTTCTGAGTACTTTTGCTCCTTCTACAAGTACAACACTTGAAGAATTATCTGTCATCAACAATTCAAATTGTACATAAAGACACAATGAGAATTTTTTTAATCAATCAATGTATTTGTGTATGTGGCTATATATATGTATATATACATGTATTGACCCTTTGCACCTACGTCACACGATCACGTGGGTGCACCATAATGGACGGCAAGAGTATGCGAGCGCAGAATTACGGGGAGCGCAAAAGTAACAAACTCACAGTGATTGCAATTATTTTTGTTACTTAAGCGATGGCTACTTCTAACTCATGTTCAGTTCAGTTGTCAGTGGAAGCAGGACATATTTTACGCGCTCACAAAGCGCGGTATTTTTTTAGAAAGTGAAGATCGCTAGCTTAGAAACGGACCCTTACCCGTTTCCTCCTGCCATGCTCACCGATTTAATCAAAACGTCAATATCATTCATTTTCTACCGCTTATTCCCGTTAGGGGTCGCGGGTGACTGGAGCCTATCCCAGTGACTTTTGGCCTTAGGCGGGGTACACCCTGGACAGTGGCCAACCATGGGTTCTCTCCGGGTTCTCCGGGTTCTCCCACCGTCCAAAGACATGACTGTGTAGGTTAATTGACAACTCTAAACTGCCCCTAGTGAATGAATGTGAGAGTGAATGTTTGTCTGTCAATGTCTCTCTCTCTCTGTGTCAATATCATCATAATCATAATATTTTATTCACAAATAATAATTCTGTGGATGTAATATGTATTATCCATTTTGCAGGCTTGAGTCTACATACATACATGCATACATACAAGTTAATTTCTTGGCTGGATAACTAACGCCGTGCCCCGCATAACTTTGACTGTTTCACATATTCAGATATGTTTTCGTGTAAAATGTCATACACTTGTAACATTGGCATTGACTTAACTTGTAAAAAGTGCTCACTGCAAATCCGTGAGTACTTGGATGGCTTCCAGTTCTTTCGATTTATTGCTGCTACCCATCGCCGTCTTCTGTCTTCATCAACAGGTAAACGATAAAAGGCTACATTGGGCTTACAGCTTTGCCTGTTAGTGCAGCCAACCGCACAACAGGATATCACCATTTTACGTGTAAAACTGATCAATGTTAGCTTACTAATAGTTAGGTTTACGGCAAATTTCGATCATTTTACCTCGCACAAACAGCGCTTCCGCCGTCCGTCATGGCAAAGTGGGCGTTCCGTGACGTCACATGCAAAGGGTCAATATATGTATTCAGTGAAATACAGCACAGCCAATCAGAGTGCTGCTTTTAACTCTTACTTTGAGACAAAATACTCAATTATTGGATACAGACAACATGCAGAGGTCTCAATTTTGTCACAAGGGGCTGCTTTTTACAAGATACTCCAAAAAAGTTAGGTACCGCAACTTTAAGCTTTTTACTTTAACTTCACTATATTTCAGATCATGTATCTGTACTTTCTACTAAACTACATTTTTAAACTGGACTGAAAAGTAATTGTATATTTTCTAAAGGTTTTATACCTAATGAAATGGCTGAGGGGTTTATTCTTTAGTACATCTTGCTTTTGTTTTTTTTCCCAAGTTCACTTTTAGCAAACAAATAGCATCCATAGAGAAAAATAACCTGGAAAGTTGCCTTTGAGAACCAAAACAGAATATATCAATCAGCATTAAAATGTGATGCTTTAATAGTTCTCCAGACCAAAAAAAATTACTTTTACTTTTTACTCTTAAAGTACATTTTTAAAAGGGTACTTTAAAACTTTTACTTGAGTAGATTTTTGAGTAGATGTGATACTTTTATTTTACTTAAGTATTTTTTTGGTGTTGTATTTGGAATTTTACTTGAGTAACAACATGGAGTACTTCATCCACCACTGTTTATGAGCAAATTATTGTTAATATGTAGAAATCAGAGGATGTATATTCAAGTAAAAGTGAAAGAAATAAAATAAAATAACTATAATAACCTAATTTTCTGGTTTAAATAAATCACATACAAAATTATGTAGCCCATCAAGAAAGTTTGTACCTGGGGCCCAGTATTTGGTGCTACGGCCCTGGGTTTAGGACAATCCCACCACGTAATTTCTGAAATACAACTACGTAATAGTATAAAAATAACTCAAGCGGTTATTACAATTCCAAATTCCCCCAAAAGCGTCCGTGCGCTGCACGTCGGACGCACGTTCCCTCCTGGCTCTTCTTCCTGAATCCTGACGCTTCTGACGTTCCCTTTGATGTGTGCGCGCGCCACCACGCCCTCGCGAGCCCCGCTAAAAGCTCCGCAGGTGCAGCCTCACCTCGGACTCTGCACGACGACGACGACGCCTTCATTCACGCAGACAAACACCGAAATTATCGCTTTTTTAAAATCATTTTTCCCATTTTCAATTTCGTTTATTTCGCATTTTTTGCTTTTAAACTCAATTTCAACTGTCAAACTTCCACCTGGCCAGAGGAACACAGCGAAAAACAGGATGTCGCGTCCACACACACTTTGAACGAGACACTTTCTCTTTTCTTTTTCTTGTTCTTTTTTTTTTTTTTTTTTTTTTTTTTGAATAGAAAAGGTGTTTGTTCGTGTCGTGGAGTAAGTTTTCTTTGCAGAGGACGGACGCACGGACGCTGCTGCAGGAGGAGAATGGCGGGCTGCTGTATTTCTGCCGAGGAGCGAGAGAACCAGAGAATCAACGAGGAGATCGAGAGACAGCTGCGGAAGGACAAGAGGGATTCCCGGCGTGAGCTCAAGCTGCTGCTGCTGGGTGAGCGCCGCATAACATCACACAGTACAACGTCACACTTAACATCACCACATGATCACAAAAAGAGACGATTATCCAAGTTCTTACGGCGAACATCTCAATAGAAATCGAAGTTCATAGATAATAACTGCGCCTTATAATTATCCGTTTTTATATCAGTAACGCCCAGGGAGAGAGACTGCAATAACTGAAAATATTACAGCCCTGAAAGTACACCAAAAATGTCTTGATTTACAGGCACAGGAAGCTACGGAACTTTTTAGTCATAAAATAAACGAAAATAAAAACATGTTTAGTTTGTTTTTTCATTATTGATGGTTTTATTGCGTTTAAATTGTATGAAAACTGCGTCCTTTCAGTGAGCAAGCTGCATCTCCACAAACCTGACTCGTACTTGGCCTGGAAGAGCCTCATCCATTGAAATGTTGTTCGTTTGGCTTTAATATTCCACAGTTTGGCACGAAACGTATCTATCTGCAATGAGAATGTTCAGGAGTATGATGTTAACTAGGGATGGGCCGATACTGACTTTTTTGAGCTGATATGATATTCGATATTTGTCTCTCTGCTGATACTGATATGTAGATTTTAAAAATCCTGGCAAGGCCCACACATCTATTTTGCGTTGAAGTAAAGTTCACAAGTGAACTTTGCATAATAATGAATAACAAAAATAATACCAGAATGTAATTATGTAAACAATAAAAGTAAACAAAAATAGCTGCATTATTGTGTAAAAATGCAGCCATACATTTAGCCTAATTGCTCTTCTATTTCCATTTTTAATAATTAGGCTGTCAAAAAACAAACAAACATTTTTTTCATTTTTTAAAATAGCAACTTATATTACCGAAAATGTGTCGATATCGGCCGATACCAATACAGGAACTGATATATTGCTCATCCCTACTATTTCCATAGACTCATGCCAGTGTCTCATGGAATCGTGTGGGTGACTTTCCACCTGCAGATAGTTAGTTAGTTTATCAAATAAAATTAGCTTTTTTTCATTCATTCATATTTAGGTCCATTTGTATCTGTAAATGGACTTAATTTGCCACTTTTTTATCACTTTTTTTATAACCATTTCGGTAACACTTTATAAAGCATGTACAAAGACTTAATTCATAATGAACACATAGTTTATTAAGAATGAGAATTTACCATTAAGGCTTAGTAACTACTTAATTCATGTCCTAACTATAAATCTTAAGTAGTTACGAAGCCTGAACCATTCTTATTTATTTATTAAGGCTAAGTAAGGTGTAGTTATTATAAAGAGGTACAATATTTTCAATTAAGATTGGAATGGTGTTTGCAATAGCAAAAGTGCAAACATATCAAAAACAATTTTAAAAAAAGATAACAAGTCAATAAGTTCTCAGTCAAAACCCTTATTTAAGATTCTGTTTTTTCCAGTGCTCAGCTATACTGTTATTAATAATGTGTGTCTATAAGAAACTTTCAATTCTGAGTTATGTTTTTTAAGTTTCAACATGGGTCCAAAGCCATAAATGAGCTCAGGAGTTATACGTATCTTATTTATTAAAATGTCATATTATCACACCAGATAACCCGTCGGTTAATAATAAGATCTCACTCACTTGAAAACAATTGAAATTGTACTTTTCAGTTGTCATCATTCGTAACATAGAAAGAGATTGGAACAGCAATAGATGCAAACATAATACAACCCTGAACACCCAAAAAGTCTTGATTTATTTGCGTGAAGTCAAATCAAGCATATTTTCTATGTAAATCTCACTTCATTCATACTGTTCAGACCATGACATCAATGAAAAAACCTGACGTTCTCTAAATAAACGGCCAGCCTTTGCTATCAGGTCTTTATCTGGGAGTGGACTTCATTTACCACATACTTGAACTATTTCTATTAAGTTTCAACAAAGGATCCAAAGCCAAGAGCTGCTCAGTCATAAATGAGCTCAGGAGTTATATCTTATTCATAAATATGTCATAGCATCATGGTTCTAACATAACACAATTTATTTTACTTCCCATGGGTGTTATTTTATTTGTAATGCAATAAGGTTTGGGTTGAGTAAGTAGCTTCTATTGTTCTATGGCCGCTCGTGTGTTTTAATGATACTGTATAATTAAAATGGTTAGCTGGGATTCTCCTGTAGCGTCAGTAACATCATTTATTGTGATATTTTTTATCAATATATTGTGAGGTTTTTTGTTGTGACAGACTTACTTAGCCATTAGTGCTGCAGCTAACAGTTATTTCAGTAGTAGTGTTTTCTAGTAGTCGACTAGACTAATGATTATTTGTACATTGAGACGTTTTAAATACATTTTAATCAAATAAATGTTAAAATATGATGAAGGTTTCTAGATATTTATGGATAAAATGTAGTATACAGTAGATAAAGCTCAGATATAGTTTATTCTTTTTTGACATTTTGATTTAATAATGCTGCTGTCTTTGTTTTAGTGTTTTAGTTTTAGTTTTAGTGTATGTATTTTTTATTTTTATTTAGATTATGATAATGAATAAGGATTATTTTTTATAGTCGACTAGTCAAAATTAGTAGATTAATCGTCGCAGCCCTAGTAAAGATGATAATAATAAGTATGAGATGAGTGTTCGAGGTTACAATACTGATGGCGATGTCTCTCATAAGCACCTGACTTAAACATAATGTAATATAATGTTAAAAGTGTGGGTTAAGTGACCTTAAGTGACAAAGAGCAATTCTCATCATCATCTATACCAATGATATACCAAAAAAATGTACCTGTAAGTCATGATTTTCTTGGAGCCAGATCACAGATGTAAATTTAGTCTGTTTAGGCGGAGCTCTAACCACTCTGCCACCGTGCACCCCCTCATGCTGGCCATAACAGAAAGCTGAAAGCATGAACAGGAGAGTTTGTTTTATATCAGCTGCATTCAAGAGAAAATGATCATCATAATATGGCAATTTGACCAAAACAGGAATGAGATCAGGATTCCTTTTTATCGCCTTTATCAACCTGCTTTCAAACATGGATCCTGTTATTAACAGACTGACTTTGAGTAATGTTTCTCTGTGTTGGTGATGTTAGCTGTTTGAGCTTTGTCATAATGTAGTTTAGTTTGCTTGGAAATAGTTGATATTTCACTTTATGCTGCTGTAACGCACATTTCCTTGTTTTTCTCACCTGTCACATTTCTGATAAAACAAGGCAGATGATTAAAAACTGACACAGTGTTTTTTAAAACTGATATAAACGTCCATCCCTGCTCTGTCTGTGTATATTTCAGGAACTGCTGTCTTTAAAGCTACTCCCGGTGCATCTCATGCAAATCACATGCAAATCCTGCTGAGGGCGGAGGCCTGAGCTCTGGAGTCAAACTCAGGCCATCCTGTGGGGCCCTTAGAGCAGTGGTTCTTAACCACTAGCCTTATTGGCTATCGGTTCCTAGCCTTTTTCTCCCAGCGACCTCTATTTTCCTCGTGGAGATGTTGGTGACCCAAACATACTTCTACCTCTGAAACTACTGTCTTATGAGGAGAAGATAAGAGAACCTGTATTTGTCTCACAACGGGAAAATTCCAATGATGCAACTCAGGAAAAGCAGGAGAATAGAAACATGCAATACAAAAGAAAGCTTTTAAGGCGGCTGTGAGAGGTACTATCTCCCAGAGGGTTCTCTCTTGCTTTAGGCTCAAGTAATGCTTTTGAGCGAGATGATTGGACAAGAGAGAACACAGACTCAGGTGAGAATGAAATGGCAAAAAGCTGATATAAACAGAAAATAATCGTTCCTCACCAAATGCTCAATTGGTCATTATTGTGATCAATCGCTGTATTTCCAGTGGTGATAACTTAATTTGTTGCGCTGACAAACTTAACAAAACAAAGCTAGTGCACGTTAGTGTCCGCTGATTCCTGTTAAAGAGACCTAAAATATAATAAAATATTACAAGTGCTTAATGCATCTAACATAATCCAAACACTGCCTTTTTTAAAGAGAGGTTAAAACCAAGTGTAGATGTGCAGAGAAGTGAAATAAATACAGAAAAAGATGAGGAGAAACCACAAGTAGTTTCCTGTTTACTCTTGCTTGATCTCCGTCTCACAGTGACACAAACGTGGACTTACCAAACGTCTTTTTGTGAATCGCTGAGATTGGCCTTATGAAGGAAAAGTAGATTTCAGGTACAATTTAGACTGACCCCAGACCGGACCTAGACTAGACTCAGACCCAGACAGTCAAGCCTGTTGAGTGGATGGGCACAAAGGCTCACATGGGCCTAAATAGAAACAAGATGAAAAGTCTTTAATAAGGCGATGATGTCATAATCTCAGAAGGTGGGCGAGGGCCTGTGGAACTCTGTGGGAGATTCACTACAGGTCTAGTGACAACAATCATGTCTTTGGAGTTGAATAATGGCACCACTTTCTGAAGCAATTGTGTTTATGTATGCTGACAGAGTGACAGAGAGAGAGAGAACTTTGTGCCTTTTTGTTTCTTATTCAAGCTTTAAAACAAGAGGATTCTTTTCTATCTTTGAGCCTGAAGTTGCAAAGTGAAAAGCACATGTTACTGTCATTAGTCCGATCAAAGGCACTGACTGTGTTTCTCCGAGGAGGCCATTATCCTGGTCCCAAAGGACAGAAGGACTGGACTCAGGCGGTTTATGTGGAGCTGCTAAGCCTGTAGTTTACAAATATATTCAGTACATGGGATTCTTGTAATGTTTAGTAATGCTGCAACTAGTAGTTAGAGAGAATATCTGTGGAAAAAAGTGTATTTTTAATGAAAATCAGAAATAGTATGATATTTTAATTTCATAATGCTTACAGGGACAACAATTGCTTCTATAAAATATGACAAAGTTGTTCGATAACCTCTTTATTAACCATTAAATAATGATGTTTTCACTACAGTGGCTTGTCCACTAATTACAGACCTGGTCTGTATTTCTAGTCCTGTGTGAATCATCCATGTCTGTGAAAAGGGCAGAAAAATCCTCCATATGTGACCTACTGTAAACAAATGAAGGTATTCAGGTAACTCAGGTGTGAATGTTTGTGCCTTGAAACAAAAATCGATTCAAAATGTCTTTACATTTGGTATTTTTGACCATCCTCCAATCCAAATAGTTGCTTTTTCTAAAATTATGCAGTAAAAAAATGAAAGGGAAACTTAATGCAAAGTGTAAGATACGTCTGGTTCATAACATACATGATTACGAGGATGTCACTCGGGACAGTGGAGGGACCAAGTCCTTGTTTTGAAAGTCTCAATTCTTTGGCCTTGAGTCCAAGTCGAGTCCCAAGTCATCAAAATAGTGACTAAAGTCACATCACGACTTCAACCTCTGCAATCTGATCACTGAACATAACAACAAATATGGTTTGATGCTAAAATTAAAATTATTCATTCATTCATTCATTTTCTACCTAACTTATTCCCGTTAGGGGTCGCGGGTGACTGGAGCCTATCCCAGTGACTTTGGGCCTTAGGCGGGGTACACCCTGGACAGTGGCCAACTCGTCACAGGGCTGACACAGAGACACAGAGACAAGGACAGACAAACATTCACTCTCACATTCATTCACTAGGGACAATTTAGAGTTCTCAATTAACCTAAACAGTCATGTCTTTGGACGGTGGGAGGAAGCCGGAGAACCCGGAGAGAACCCACGGTAACACGGGGAGGACATGCAGACTCCACCCAGAGAGATCGTGTGATGTTAGGGTGGTTCGGAATTCGAAACCACAATGTTGGGGTGGTCTGGGATTCGAACCCACGATCTCCTTATTGAGAGCTCTGCCGCCGTGCACCCCTAAAATTAAAATTAATGAGTTAAAATTTAAATTGATGTTTAATTCTAAACTCCATGGACATGAGTAAATTAAAAGGTTCTTGTCATATTCGTGTACACACAAATATCAGTCTTCCATTTCCATAATATTCAGTAAAAAGTCAGTAAAAACGTACACGATCATGTCATGCAAAGGCTCTCAAAAACACAGACGTCGTGGGGTGGATTTAATTTTACAGACATCCTAAGGTAAAACTAATCCTGTGTGAATAAGGTTTTAGAACTCTTTGCATGATTTACTCTCCTGAAGGTTTGAGGGTCTGTGGTGAAATGAGTTTGTGTTAAAAGTCCATCTGTGCTTTTATGGGATAACTGATGCCGCTTTTAGACAAAATTAGACTGGATGTTTAGTTTGTTGAGGGTAGGGCTGCATGATTTAAGGAAAGTAGCTAATTGCGATTTTTCTTACCCGTATTGCAGTTGTGATTAGATTGTGATTCATGTTAAAATAATAGGATTCTACTAAAAGTTCACATTTTAAACTTCAAAAAGATTGAAATTGGTTGATGAACTGACAAATGAAAATTAAAGAATAACATGTATTTCAGACCACGTTTACAGAACAACAGTATTTATGCAGAATAAAACAGGATATAATTTGCATCCTTTGCAATTTGCTAATTGTCAACATATTGAACTGTGATGTCGATTTGATTACAGTTACTCTTGCAGCCCCAGTTGAGGGTATAATTAATGCTCCTAAAGTAATTGCACCCTTTGCCATTTGCTGTGTGACCATTCAAATTCAGCTTTCATTGCTGTCAGACTTTACATCCGCCTTATGTCACAGCTCCTGAAGCAGTCGAGCTGAGGCTCGTTCTGATTTGCGTATGTTTTCGTGAGACTTGGTCATCTCCTCGTCTCAGGAAAACTTGACTTGGAAACAAGGTGCATTCAAATGTGCTCATTTGTCTAAGTTTATTTGTTCAGTCCAAGGACGGAGAGTTTATTAAAGGAAGGCCATGCAAAACACAGAAAGAGCCAGAATGACTGCTCCTGCGCTGAAACGCTAGCCTGGCTCTCGTCAGATTGATATGTGTAGCACACAGTTGTACACATTATCAATCTGCAAAGACTCACTGAAAGTGATCAGGAAAAGGAAGGTCATGTCAAATATTTGAAGCTGATTGGGAGGACCAAGCAGAAAATTAAATCTTTTGTTATATCCAGTCGAGAGAAAAGCGCTGACATTTTTCCTGTCCACAAATGCACATGCACTTCCCTCTGCACCTTTTTCAAAAGCAAGAGAGTCTGTATTTCTGCTTAAAAGGTAAAGTTGCAACTACCTCTTTGCATAGCCACCTGGTTAGCAAACCTGTCCCAAAGACCAACAACCTGATGGTGAACAAAATATACTGGCAAGAAACAACAACGCTTTGCAAATTCATTTTCGATAATATGATATTGAATTAATATTAATATTGACAATATATTTGGCAATATATTTTGTGCACCATCAGGTTATTTGGCTTCAGCACAGGTTAAAGCAGGTCTGGGCAGAATTCTATTTGGGGGAAAATTACATGTTTAAAGTAATTTGTGCTGCCATGTTAGTTCTGGTTGGTTTGGACGCTTCACCTTTGGCTTCTGCTTAAACCACAATGCTGCGCTGTGATTGGTCCAGTCTTCGCACCACTGGTGGTTCAGGCCCAAACGCAATAGTGAGCATTTACCCCTGAACTAAAACACTTTTCGCCCTCTGTGGTGTCCCTCAGCCGCAGCAGCAGTCTCTCCTCAGACACACCCCTGGACTGGACACAGATGTTACTGCATTTAGCTCAAATTTGGAAAGAAATCTAATTTTTCTGACAAGAATTGCAATTCCATGAGCATTAACGTTTGAGAGAAGACTGTGACTGATAATACTCAGTCTAATACAAGAATCCCATAAATTTAAGTTTGTAGAAGTCTAAACTACAGCTACAAAAATATTCATATCAAAAGACAGAATATTTCATTTGTTGGAGAGGATATTCAATTATGTAGGTAATAGCAGTCTTTGCATTTTGATGGTTTCACCAACTGAAACTGCAATTTTGATTTAAATGCACATATTGTGCACTTCCTACATTCTCACCTAGACAGTTTGACTGCTATAGGGTGTCTGTGCGCAATGCCGCAGCCGCTGTGGCCAATGACAGAGCAGTCCACAGCTGCTCCACAAGGGCCACAAAGAGCCCAACATTTGTTAAACAAATGTGTTTATGAGCACACACACTGTGTCCATGAGGCTGTACTGTACTGTGGCCTGTGGTCATGACCAGGACCAGCTGTATTCATACACACAGGCATTTCACCTCAACACACTCAACAGCTCCAACAATCTTCAGTGGAACTTGGACATTCTGTAATTCAATTTTTAAAGTAACACTTTGTCCTCTGCAAACAACAAAACATCCTTTAGTTCTGTACATTTCGGTTTTCTCTCAGATGTTAAAGCTTCTGTGCACTGTGAACTTACTGACACTAAAACATAAATGATTCATCTAATCACATTCACAATAATTATATTGTCCCTTATTCACCCAGGAATATAAATTACAAACCCCGAAACGGCCCGACCTTCAAATCCTTCTGGAAATGACACCTGTCTGTTTGTCTGTCAGCCAAATCCTAATTCAAATCACAAGCCTCTTCTGCTCTGATCGCCTCAACCAGCACAACTGCTGACAGGTGAAAAGGCAGAGAAGAAAGCAGTAGATAAGATCTACAAAGACTCATTTTTAGAGCCAGGAGGTGGCAGCAGAGGACAGTGGGGCAGACAGTGGTCCGTATGCTCTTGTGCACTGTATCAGGCCTCCCTCATGGACAGTACATCAGGTCTTATTTACGTCCCGTTGCCTCCATTCTGTAGTTTTGAACATTGTGACAATGTCAGAGCATTTCAAAGGGTCTGTATAATAAGAGTAAATAATGGCTGGTGTGTGCAGGCACTGGAGAGAGCGGGAAGAGCACCTTCATTAAACAGATGCGTATCATTCATGGAGGAGGCTACACGGACGAGGACAAGAGGAGCTACGCCAAACTGGTGTTCCAGAACATCTACACGTCCATGCAGGCCATGATCAGGGCCATGGAGGCTCTGGGCATCGCCTTTGCTGACCCTCAGAACCAGGTACTGCACTGGACAGGCCAAACACAGGACATGACAACTGTTACCTTATGGTTGCCTAAAGATTGCCTTTTACATTAGCTGTAGAACTTGCTTCAAGCTATTTTAGTCATTCTCAGATTCAATCCATCTTCTTCTGCTTTATCTGGGGCCGGGTCCAGAGGCAGAAGTCTGAGCAGAGGTCCAGACTTCCCTTTCCACACACACTTCCTCCAGCTTTTTAAACACACTCTCCTGTCCACACAGAGACATAGTCCCTCTATTGTCTCCTGGCTCTTCCCCAGGGCTGGGGAGGCTCCAGAACGGGTTCCAGAGGCTTCAGAACAGGTGCACATGCCCTCAGCAAGCCACCTTTTTCACCTCGAGAGGGCAGAGCACACTTTTTTCTTGTCATGAACCATGGCCTCGGATTTTTAACCCAGCCACTTCAAACTCGGCTCAAACCGTCCCAGTGCATGCTGCAGGTGCTGGTTTAGAGCAGGAGAACATCATCTGCAAACAGCAGAGAGCAGATTCTAGAAATTCGATCCATAAAAATAATGTACATTCTCAGATTTTTTTTTTCTTAATAGTTGACACACAGGATTCTGCAATGATCCTCTGCTCTTAGTTCCTCTCATCGGGCCGCCAGTATGGTCCTGCAGGGCGACGATGTGAGGGCCCCATTTCACACTAGCAAAAAAAATCCTCTAAAAAAATCATTTAAAAAAAAAGTACAATTTGAATCAGTTGCGGCATTAACCTCCACTTGATATGTTTTACCAGGCAGGCGCCACCTCGGTCCTGGACGTGGAGGTGGACAAAGTGGAGGAATTGGACCCGAACCACGCAGTGTCCATCAAGAGTCTGTGGGAGGACGCTGGGATTCAGGAGTGCTACGAGCGCCGCAGGGAGTATCAGCTCTCCGACTCCACCAAATAGTGAGCCTGGGCTGCCACACCCTCTGTAAACCGTGTCAAGAGTCACAATACACAGAGAGATGAGAGAAAACAGGGGTAGATGTTACAATAATAAATCAAAAGAATTTGTAATAATACAACAACTGGATCTTATGCAATGGTGTCCTCAAAGTACTCCATGCAAAAAGGTCCCTGGTTTGATTCCTGATCCAAGAGGGCCAGTTCCCCCCACAAACATAAAAAAGAATAAACAGGCTCTCCTCCAGCTAAGTACTCCTGATCCAGGGTTTCATTTGAAAAAACATACATGTACAAAAATGTTACATGCAGGACATTTCACATCAGGTTTGTGATCTAAAAATATACAACGTAACATGGAAATGAGCAATCCAGTCCCTCAAACTCTGGACTCTGCACATTTGAGCAGAAATGAGGCAGATTGAGAGCAGAGTGAGCAGGTTTGTGTTTTGTCTGTACACACTTTAAGTAACAATTGCACGTAAAGCTTTATAAATGAAAATGAGGTCAAATGGAGAGCACTCCTTCCTAATGGTCCTGGTTTATGGTTCATATCTCTGTATTAAACAAAAACTGGTACAAAGTTCAGCGTCTTTCCTGTCAGTGTAAATAGACAAAAGTGAAATAATATTTCAGCTTCAAAAAGTGATTGTGTTGAACTTCAGCATTTGTGGATCGTAGGTTTGAACATTTCTTTCAAAAACAGTAAATGTCCCATAGAGTTATACAGAGCTCTCCAACTGAAATCATGACATCCTCAAATTCTAAAACCTTCATTGCTTCATTTATTCTTCAAACCTTTCCGTACTAAATGTCTTTCCAGTTACCTGAGCGACCTGGAGCGGATTTCCCAGCCCTCGTATCTACCTGATCTCCAGGACATCCTCAGGGTCCGAGTGCCCACCACTGGAATCATTGAGTACCCCTTCGACATGGAGAACGTCATCTTCAGGTGATGACACTTTCAGACCGAACTGACCTGCTCCAAAGTGAACCAGTGGAAACATGGCTTAAGTGTGTTTCTGTGTCTGTGATGGAATACGGACAGGATGGTGGACGTGGGAGGTCAGAGGTCGGAGAGGAGGAAGTGGATCCACTGCTTTGAGAACGTCACCTCCATCATCTTCCTGGTGGCTCTGAGCGAGTACGACCAGGTGCTGGCTGAGTGTGATAACGAGGTGAGTCCGGTCTGAACCAGACCCAGGACCAGACCCAGGACCAGACCCAGGACCAGACCCTGAACCAAACCCAGAACCAAACCTAGAACCAGACCCAGAACCAGACCCTGAACCAAACCCTGAACCAAACCCTGAACCAAACCCTGAACCAAACCCTGAACCAAACCCAGAACCAAACCTAGAACCAGACCCAGAACCAGACCCTGAACCAAACCCTGAACCAAACCCTGAACCAGACCCTGAACCAGACCCTGAACCAAACCCTGAACCAGACCCTGAACCAGACCCTGAACCAGACCCTGAACCAGACCCTGAACCAAACCCTGAACCAAACCCAGAACCAAACCTAGAACCAGACCCAGAACCAGACCCTGAACCAGACCCTGAACCAAACCCTGAACCAAACCCAGAACCAGACCCTGAACCAAACCCAGAACCAAACCCTGAACCAGACCCTGAACCAAACCCTGAACCAGACCCTGAACCAGACCCTGAACCAAACCATGAACCATAACCTGAACCAGACCCTGAACCAGACCCTGAACCAAACCCTGAACCAAATCCTGAACCAAACCCTGAACCAGACCCTGAACCAGACCCTGAACCAAACCCTGAACCAGACCCTGAACCAAACCTAGAACCAAACCCAGAACCAGACCCTGAACCAAACCTAGAACCAAACCCTGAACCAAACCCAGAACCAAACCTAGAACCAGACCCTGAACCAGACCCTGAACCAAACCCTGAACCAAACCCTGAACCAGACCCTGAACCAGACCCTGAACCAAACCCTGAACCAGACCCTGAACCAGACCCTGAACCAGACCCTGAACCAGACCCTGAACCAAACCCTGAACCAAACCCAGAACCAAACCAAGAACCAGACCCAGAACCAGACCCTGAACCAAACCCTGAACCAAACCCTGAACCAAACCCTGAACCAGACCCTGAACCAGACCCTGAACCAAACCCTGAACCAAACCCAGAACCAGACCCTGAACCAAACCCAGAACCAAACCCTGAACCAGACCCTGAACCAAACCCTGAACCAGACCCTGAACCAGACCCTGAACCAGACCCTGAACCAGACCCTGAACCAGACCCTGAACCAGACCCTGAACCAAACCCTGAACCAAATCCTGAACCAAACCCTGAACCAGACCCTGAACCAGACCCTGAACCAAACCCTGAACCAGACCCTGAACCAAACCCAGAACCAAACCCAGAACCAGACCCTGAACCAAACCTAGAACCAAACCCAGAACCAAACCCAGAATCAAACTCAGAACCAAACCCAGAACCAAACCCAGAACCAGACCCAGAACCAGACCCTGAACCAGACCCTGAACCAAACCCTGAACCAAACCCTGAACCAAACCTAGGACCAGACCCTGAACCAAACCCTGAACCAAACCCAGAACCAGACCCTGAACCAAACCCTGAACCAAACCCAGGACCAGACCCTGAACCAAACCCTGAACCAAACCCAGAACCAAACCCAGAACCAGACCCTGAACCAAACCCAGGACCAAACCCTGAACCAGACCCTGAACCAGACCCAGAGCCAGACCTCACAGAGCTGTGTGTGCAGAACCGCATGGAGGAGAGCAAAGCCCTCTTCAAAACCATCATAAACTACCCCTGGTTCCAGCGCTCGTCCGTCATCCTCTTCCTCAACAAGACGGACATCCTGGAGGAGAAGATCGTGTACTCACACATCGCCACGTACTTCCCAGAGTTCACAGGTGGGTCACAGCTCAGCCTCGCTAAAGCCTTGCTAACGCCTCGCTAACTCCTGCAGAGACACGGCTGTGACTGTGAGGAGGTCTCTGCTCCGGTGCATTGTGGGAGCTCTGCTCTCTCACTGTCTCTGTGCTCACACAGACAGGTGCAGGTTCTGACAGGAGTGACATGGACAGACCAACGGCCGACATTTTACTTATATCCATATCACGCTTTTCTCCTGCTGTTTAGTTTTAAACTCTAACATACTTAGATCTTTATTTTGCATTTTGTTCATTGTAAAAAAAAAACAATTTATCTGATGCGGATTAATGATGCCCACTGACTTTTTCAAAACCGCCTCTTCACTCTAACAAGCTGCAGATTGACGTTTGAAAGCAGGACAATATAGAATTAACTCCAACATGCAGGAATCAATCAAAACACTGTTGGAACAAGGTTAAAAGCTCATTAAAGTCCTTACTGCATTAAGGGGTTCATTGTCTGTGTCATAACAGAACAAAATTGCGTAATTTGTTTCCTTAATTTTCTAAAGGAAATAACTAATGTTTAGCTTTTGAGAAAGCTAAGAACAACCAGTCTTACATACCGCTACAGAATGAACTCAGTGATCTTTAGTGTTGACATCAAAATCTTTCCTTTCCAACAGAGCCGCACAGTAGGCCACAATAAAAAAAAAATCGCAGTCTGAGTTGCCGAGTTTATCAAACGGCATAGTCAGTAATTGTTTATGTAAATAGAACTTCCTCTGCAAAGAACAAAATGTTGCTTATAATATAATTTCAGTTTTGGTTTGTTTTTAATGTATGATGATGGTGAATAGGCTGCTTCTGTGTCGGCGCTAAAGAACCACCGAGGCCCTGACTCCAGCCGGCTCTGTATAAACCGTGTGTTTGCTCCGGCAGGTCCACAGCAGGACGTCAAATCAGCTCAAGAGTTCATCCTGAAAATGTACCAAGAACAAAACCCAGACAAAGAGAAGACGCTGTACCACCACTTCACCTGTGCCACCGACACCGAGAACATCCGCTTTGTGTTTGTGGCCGTCAAAGACACCATCCTGCGCCACAACCTCAAGGAGTTCAACCTGGTCTAAAGCTCAGACCTGGTTCCACTCGGTCTGAGCCCATCAGAACACAATGAGCACAACACAACACAGTGAAGCAATAAAAGCACAGGCTTCTGTTTACACAAAATAGCAATATTCCTATTTAACACAGAGTCTGACGGTATAGTTTTATTAGAGGCTTTAAAACTGTTTTCAAATGTTGTTTACGTAGAGCAGAGAATATCTGACCACTAACTCTCAGGTTTTAATCAGGACACGTTCTGTTCAACCTACACTTGGCCTGGAAGTGGAGCTCTGACTGTGACTCGCTCGGTCTCAGAGAAGCCTGGTCCACGTCAGGTGAACTGCTGCTGGAGGGAAATACACTCTTATATTTATGATGTATGTAGGACGTGTTCAGGGTTAGTCATGTGGTGTGTCTAAGTGAAAACACAGCCCCGAGAACTGGACCGAGGGCTTTAAAGGGACTGGATTAGACCTTTGTGTGCATCTAATGTCCCATCGTGAACCAGGAAGTGCACTGTTAGCATGCTGTTGTTAGCATTACCCTGATAGGATTTAATTGTATCATTCAGTTTCATTTTTATGCACAAATAATGACTTCATCTAGGTCAGGTACAGGCCGTTTAATAAAAACTGTGTGAATGTTTTAACTGACTAGATGTTTACTGTTTGTGCCTTTTTAGAGTGACTAAACAGCGACTGTTTAAGCATCTTATTTGTGTAGGTGTAAATATTGCCTTTAAAGAAAATTCTAGTAATAATTTATACACATGTAGTAAAAAAAAACATAACTTATGTGAGATATTTGCGTGAAAAAATAAACTACATGCCACAATCTTTTATTGTTTGAATTTTTAATCATTTATTTTTTGATACTGGTCAGAAAAAAACAAGGAACAGTGAATGATTGAGCAGAGCAGAGGTGGGGGATACAGAGTTCACGAGATTAGATGCAAATTGTTGCTTTGAATGTGCTCAAACCTCAGCAGTTCAAATATTTGCTGAGTTTAGAGTCAATTCAAGCCACGTTTTTGTTCTTCTTTGGCATAATCTTCGTTTGGAGCTTGTATAGCAATGTGTAGTCCTGGTTTAGACCTCGAAAAGTCCAGCTTCAGACCTGGTTTAGATCTGGTACCTCAAAAGGTCAAATATTTTCTGGGGTGGCACTGGACATGAAGATTTGAGAACCACTGCTGTGCAAAATATCTGTTCAACATAAGAAGAGGTAATATTTCTGCACTTTGGGGGTTAAAGTTGCACTGTGTAACTTTTCGGATTAGGGTTTTGTCTTGGGCTGTCATGATAACATCAACGCATTGTTCAATAAATGAGACGGAACAAGATTCTTTGGGGCTCATTATTCATCGTGTGCTAATCTTTGAATAAGTGAGGAGTGCTTTGTAAAATAAGTCACTTTTAACTCAGGTTCTAACTTTTTTGTCTTTAATTTGTTGCAGTTCTTTTTTCCTTATGTAATCAGATTTGGGACTAAACCAATTTGAAAAATACTATTACAATACTTGAGAATATACTTTAATATTTTCAATCAATTTTCATAAATATTTTTTCTATTAAATGCAGTATATAATTGACAGATTTTTGTGATAATAATCAAATATTTCTTCCTTCAATATTAAAACCAATCATATTCCTGGGATAACGTTATTTAATCATTATGTTAAACTTTCATATTTATATGTATATTTGGAGTTTTTTTGAGCCTCCTTTGTTTCCGTTTCTGCCTGGTCTTTGTTTTCGGATATGACTTTTGAGTTTTGTCCCAAACGTCTCGGGGAGGTGGGTCTTAGAGTTGTGCTTTCTGATTGGTGGAAAAACCGGACCAGGAATATATGATATAAATGTAAAAACTTTTAAACAAACTTATATCTAGAAATTATTCATGAGATCACAAGCAGTATATTTCACGAATATACTACATGTAATACAGTCACAATAAATACTAAATATTTGACTGAAAAACAAAACTATATTTCATTTCTGTAATAGTATTGTGAATTAGTTTAGTCCCAAATCTGATTCTATATTTTCTGCTTTTAGGTTCCTGTGTCAGGGGCATAAAATAGTGTCATTATTTTCATTTATGGTGGTATTTTCTGTAGTATTACATGGCGGGCTGGGTTTGCCACCTGCTCGTTTGCATAGAGGTCATTGCTTTGTCTGAACGTTTGAGGCATTCAGTATTTATCTTTCTTTTATTTCATTTTAGGTTCACGTTCATACTGTAGAACATTCCAGGCAAAAGGCAAAATGTATGTTACTTGTTTTCCTGTGTACGAAATGAAATCTGATTGTTGTACGTGGAATCAAACGAATATTCCGATACACATGTTGTCAGTATCACCCACCTCTAGTTATTAATCAAAACAAACACGCACAGAAATATTAATAACAATTTTTAAATACACAGTTTTCAGTTATGTTTTTCTTAAAACACATTTTAGCGTTGTGCGGGAGTCGGCATTTGCATAACTGTGGTATAAAAACATAAAAATCACAAAATTACAATCCGCAATCCCTTTATACAGACTAGTGCTCGTAGATATATTTACAAATAATAATAATTCATCATTTAACGACACAGACTGTATAAAAACGTGCATCTGATTCTGAGCCCATTCAAAATCCTGGCAAATGTAAAACTAAATCTATGTATTCACTTTCTTCTGTTTTCTGTGTAAAATGACAAATGGGAAAGATGAAACTAGTTATGTTATGGCTAGTTTGGTTGTTCGGCAATTCAAGCTGCGTCCTATAGACTCTTTAAAGGTTTGTGAACAAAAGCATTCTAGGCTCAAACTGTAGGCATAATGTGATTTCAATGGAAATACAGGATTAAACTCAGAATATCAAGTGTGAAAAATCCAACTGGTTTTGTCAAAGTGATGTCAGAGCCTTCTTTAAACACATTTACTATGTGTGAACTATGTAAACACAGAGTTTACTAAATTACTTTATTTCATAGGTGATTATAATATAAATTGACAAGGAAAATTAACTGACATTTCTACCCTGGAAATTCAGAATTGTTGTTGCTTATTTTAGTTATTGAAGGCAAAATGTAGGTCAGATTTAGTCGATCATTACACCATGTTCACAGAAATGTTACTCAGCTCGAATGGATTTGAGTCTTTATAATAAAAAATAGGCAACAATGTCTGTCATTTTATAATAATCTTCTATTAAATAAACAAATGCTGTGAAATCCAATGTTAAATGTGTTTAAAGCAGTGTCTGAGTGCTTTTACTTTGACAAAACCGGCTTGATTTTTCATATTTTGTGACATTCTGTGTGACAAATATTAAATTGTCCATTGCAAGCACAATGGTTGCTTCCACTCCAGAATTTCAAACGTTTCTTTTAAAGAGTCTATTGGTTCAGTGATTCTGTTGCCAATGAAGTAAAATTCGTAATCTTTTCATAAAATAGACTTAAACGTAGCAGCATTCAGCAGTGTGTAAACTAGGACAGACATAAAACATGGTAAATACAGACGTAAAGGGGTTCGTAAATATACATTTTTCGTAAAGCACTTCTAGGCATGCACGTTTGTTCATTCGACGGTCCTCTGGGTGGCGCTGCAGAAGACAAAGGCACTGAACAGTCTGAAGTCGCCCACTAGGGGTCAGTATTTAGGCAAAGTTTCTCTGGCGTCTTCCAGTTTGGCAAGAACCCACTGAAAAAGACAAAGTGCAAATGCAGGGAATAAAAACTGCATGAAGCTCTATGTTTGATAGGGTTTTTCACAATATTAACTTTCTGTTCCATTTTTATGACGCTAAATGAAAAAGGTTATGTTTATTTCACCACATAAATTGCCGTTAACATTTCATTTGTGGCGACTACTGTTTATATATAATCATCCCAGCATAAGGTTAAGTTTAAATCACGTGGTTGTTAGCTTTCATGACAATACCAGCACTATTTTGCTAACATCGCGAACTACAAAACCAAACACGGACACGCCGTACTGTTCATTCATTTGGAAGCTGATTTGAAAATATGAACTTCCATCCGAAAGTCATTCTCAATCAGAAGAAAAAAAGTGTTTTACAGTTGAACACCAATTTAACTCTGTTTGTTGTTTTTAGCTGTGTTTGAGTCATAAAACCCTCTCTCTCATCCAGGGGTGGGCAATTATTTTGACGCAAGGGCCACATTGGATTTTTACACTTGCCTGGGAGCCGGACCATTTTACACACATACTACTACACATAGACTTAATGCCTAAAATACACAAAAAATTACTACAGAATAGCAAAAATCATTACCTTTATTTAGTGGGAACAGTGCAGTTCACTCTTTTTATCCAATGCATCAGAGTTTGGTGTTATTCTAGTGGTGGCTGTTCTCTAAACTGATTTTTAATTAACAAGCAGCTGCTCAGGAAAGTATAAAATGACAAATGCACCACACCTAACTCATACAATTTTTTATTGAACGCTTTGCGGGCCGGATCAAAATGCCAAAAGGGCCGCATGTGGCCCCCGGGCCTTAGTTTGCCCCCCTCTGCTCTCATCACTTGGCATGCTTTCCAGTTTATCTAGAGTGCAGAAAATGATTATTCAATTATTAAATTAGTTGCTGATTATTTCAATAATCGATTAGTTGCGATTAATCAATTTTCTTGTTTCGTTCCTAGACCTCTTATAGCTTTGTTTATCTGCTGAGGTTAATATAATCAATATAACCCGATCATGGACCCTCTGTATTTGACCCACTCTCTAATGTCGATAGGGTTTAATCTGTCAGGAGCAGGTTTCCAGATTTAGAGTCAGCAAAAGGATTAGACTGTTGTGCATGTTTTTGGTTGATGTGGGAGACTCAGGCTCAACACTGGAGGGGAACTGAACCCAGGACCTTCTTGTTGTGAGGTGACAATGCAGCACCACTTTCCCCTCTTTCTTGGGGCAGTGTTTCCCAACCAGGGGTACAGTGACCCCAGTGGGTACATGAGGAATCACCAGGGGGTACTTGGAATGGTGTCATACTTTTATCTGAATAAACATCATTAGTTGTAAATTTACCATCTTTTTGGAGTATCTTGGACCATAAATATATCTCAAACAAAAAAACACAGTTATTATTGACTGTGTTCGACTAGTAAACCCATTTATTTGCCTGAAATTCAAATTAAGGGGTACTCTGTGCGTGAAACAAAGCTTAGGGGGTACTCGAGACAAAAAAGGTTGGGTACCACAGTCTTAGGGAACACACTGACCTTGGCGATCTCTGGAGTCTTGAAGTTGATGATCTTCCCAAACTCCTTGGCGTGGAACACTGACTTGACTCGCTCCTGAAGGAAGAGGAAGAAGATAATGAGTGATGGTCAGTGATGAAGAAATCAGTGACGTAAAGTATCAGTGTATTAATAATCGAACCAAGGTTTTCTATCGTTTTGTCTCTGTTAAGTTTATATTTTGACAGAGTTTGACTAATTAAATCAAAGCATGAACATATTGGTTTTAATATAGCTTAAATTATCAAGTCTTAAGCATATTCAAATACAGCAATAATACCTAGATTGCTGGTTGCAGCCATAATGTATTCATCTCCATTGTCTTATTGAGTATAAAAGTTGCTAACCCTGTAGTTTAGACCTCTACAAACATGCTCTGAGAGGTATGGGATTCTTGTTTTTGTTTAGCAGTTCCAAATGTTCATGCTCTTGAAAGTGTTAGAAAGTGGACCTTGGCCTCGATGCGCAGTCTCCGGTTCTCCACGATCATGGGTTCTTTGGTGAACTCTTCAAACAGATACTGCCACTCACACGTCAGCTGCCCAAACGTGCCTTTGGTCACGAAAAAGATGCCCCTGGACAGACAAAGAAATTAAGTCTATAACATAAAGAATGAGCTGGTTCTTTTTCCTTTACCGGCACTTAAATAGTCCCCGGTAAACATGAAACAATAATGTTAATTTACTTAAGATTTCAAGCAAATACTTTTTGAAATATGGTGACTGAAGGCCTCCAGATAGAGAATATTTACAAAAAATCTAATATAATGTATTCTTTACTGACATTTTGATTTGATAATGCAATTGTCTTTGTAATAAAAGGTATTTTTGTTTGTGTTTGAGAGTTAAAGTTAATGATTAGTATTTTAATAATTGACTGGTCATGAATATTCCGATTAATTGCTGAAGCCTTAGTTTTTTTTCTCATATAATTTTCCTGAAACTGCTTGTGACTTTCTATTCACCGTATTCTGCCCCGCCCACTTCTGCCTCTTTTTGCTGCAGCTTTGCATTTCCATTGTTTTGGCACTTCCGGTCGAGCAGAATTCAGTTCACGCAAGAGGAGAAAGAGGGTTTAGTTTGCCGCTAAAATATGATACAAAGTAGACTGAGTTCTATAAAACAATCAGTGTTCATGTGCAACAACAAGTCAACACTGCACTGTTTCTTTGGGCGACTTGAAAACACCGTTGTGTCTGTGTAGACCGTATTTGCTGTTGAGATTGGCAGCTCTGTGTCAAATATACAAGTGGGAGAGGCATAATTAATGGCGGCGCCTTTGGCAACTCCTGGAATAAGGTGAAAAGTCTCGGGATAAGAATAAAACCTTGAGGAAAACAGTGGCACTTTTGATCCTGAAATGTTCCATTTAAGGAGCTCCTTGTGAGCACGAGCTGAAGGACACACTCACCTCTTGGTGATCATGAGGAAGTCCGAGTCGTTCACTTTGGCGTGGGCAAAATATCTGTACTTGGCAAATCGCCCGTTCTCAATTTTCTGAAAGAGACATGGAAGAATGATTAGCACAGTTTGATGACAGTTCTATTCTGTCTTTTGCTCTCTCTCTCTCTTTTGCTCTCTCCTTCTTTCACTTCTGTCTTTAGCTCTCTTCTGCTCTTCCTCTTTCTTTCACTCTCTTTCTTTTGGTCTCTCTTTCGCTCTCTTCCATTCATTCTCTTTCTTTTGCTCTGTCTCTTTCTTTTGCTTTTTTCCTCTTTCACTCTATATCTTTGGCACTCTCTCTTTCGCTGTCTCTCTTTCACCCTCTACTGTTCTGTCATTTCACTCTCTCTTTCAGTCTCCCATTTTTTCTCCTTCTTTTACTCTCTCTCTCTCTCTCTTCCATTCTTTCTTTCTTTAACTCTCTTTCAGTCTCACGTTCTCTCTCTTTCACTCTCTCTTCTTTCTCGTGCTTGTACAGTTTAAACACACACTACAATCAGATCTAATTATTGGGTTATCTGACTATTGTAGTAATCAGATTTTCCTGGTGTACAGAGTGACAGGACAGAGCTGATAAAACATGTGGCAGAAGGTAGAACTCACTGTTGTATTGTTGTTTTTGTTCATTTTAGTTTTAAAGCATTTTTGGCCCTTAGACTTAATCGGACAGGAAAATGGGGGTGAAGAGCAAGGAGGAAATTCAGTAAACTCTCCTTGCAGCAAGTGTTGCTGCTTCAACGAGGGAAAAAAACAAAACAAAAATTTTATTGTCAAAAGTCAGACATTAATATCGAAATCTTTTTTTTTTTTTTGTCAGAAGCTAATAAAACACACACAGACACAGGGGAACTACACAGACCATGATGCTTTGCTCTGTCAACACCAAGAAATAACAGTTTTTAGCACTCGTATATTTTTATATTCAAGTCTTTGGAATGTGACAGAAATGATTCAAAGCAAAGGACTCTGAAGGTATTTTACAAGCTTCAACATAAACATCATACACCGTGAAATGCATATTGTAATGATATTTTACCGAGACATTCTGATGGTTCCTTCCCACAGACTGAGCAGCTTTGTTTGCCTGTTCTTTCATAATTATTCTACTGCATGCAAGTCATGTTGAGCCTCTGATTGTCACCAAAGACACTCTCTCAGACAGGCAAGGTGTGTGAAGTGTCTTGCCAAATGACACTATAACAAACTGGGAGCTTGGATTCAACCGCAAACCAAACGCTTTATAAACGCTTTCAAATGCTGTCATGTCAATGTCATCGGAATGTTCCAAATTCCAGAACGGAGGTAAAATGAAGTTTTTTTCATTTATTAATTGACGTCTAATTTAAATGCTAAGCCGAATTTTGAAGTTACAGGAAAGAAATGTAAGTTTGATTGCTTTTCTATTAAAAGGAACAGAAAAAACAAACACTTTTTCTAGCCTTAAAAATGTATTTGAACAAAAAGTACAATTTGTGGAAAAGTGTGTAATATATCTGTAGATAAAATGAAAAACTATTGTGAGCTCAACATTACTGTAAGTATTTGTCTTTGTGATATTGTGAGGTTTATCCCAGTTTCTCCATTCAAATAAGATCATTTCTACTTCACTTTAGCCTCTGTTCTAGAATTTAGAATGTTTTTGTCCACAAACTTTTAAAGGCTCGCAAGACTGCTGTCATCTGTGTTTCTGTTGCCCTACGACCACTAACAAATAAAAAAATGAAAAATAAAACAAAAACAAGTGAAGTGGAATGACGATGTGGAAAATATAAAACATAAAACATACAAAACATGGGAGAAAAATTCAAGGAATTCCACATTTATTTATGAAAAATGAATGACAAAAAAAGAGAACGAAAACACAAAATACAGAGAAATGAAATGAAAAAACAAAACAATGGTGGATGGCTTGAACTAGCTGCGCTCTTCCTCCTCCTCCTGCTCTGCTTCTCTACAGCGCCACCTGTAGACCAGTCTCCTCTGTGGACCCAAACACAAAGAGCCGCATCACGTCTCTCCTTCACAAGCGCGTCGGCTCACAGTGCGGCTCAGAAGGAAAGTTACACCTTCAACTTAGCGGGTTATAAAGCATAGTTTTAGTTGTGTGTAGTTTTGCTGGAAAAATAACAGACTCACAGTTCTTAAGGACATACTATGCTTTTTAAGGCACGTAGTAATGAACAATAACATAAGTAGATGATCATTTTGTTCATTGTAAACAACAATATTGTCTAAAATGGCTTACTAATAGAAACAGGTCCATTGACTTCCTGTTCCTGCCTGTAACGGCCTCTTTATGCCAACATTTCACAGTAACAGATTTCACAAAGGCTACATGTTTGGCTACGTGACATTTGAAAATTCTATTCATGTGTAAATCACCTTTAATGAGTTTTTATCTTTGTTACAAAAGCAAATAGTTTACACAAAGTTGTATTTTGATTGATTCCTGCAAGTCTGATTGAACCTTGTATTGTCCTGCACATACATAGCCCCTATCCCCGCCCACATCCCTGTACCTAGTTATCTTTATTATTTGAAAAATGAAGACTCCGAGTAGCATATGTAGAGTGAAAATGTCATATAGACACTTTTCAAAAACAAGGACATGTTCTGCTTGTTACAGTGAAATATCACAATGAAGAGGCGGGGCTTATCAGGTCTACAGTTTGAAAGGAAGTCAGTGGACCTATTGCTGTTACTAAGCCATTTTAGATCAATAGTGTTGTTTACAATGAACAAAATGTAAAATGATGACCTACGTATGTTATAATGTTTTCCCAGGTACTTGTATGTGTGTATTGTAAATGTTCTTATGGTGAAAATAGTATACAGTCAGCCTTCAAAACCTGAATTTTCTTTTTTCTTTCTGAGCAGCACTGGAGCTCTTGCTTTATATTCTATTAAATTTAATATGATCAATCTATTAAATCTAATATTTCAGATCTGTAAATGACATAATCTACATAGGACTACAACTACACCAAACTTGGATACAACTACAGCTCAACAGTCAGCACTGCTGTGGTCTAACCTGGATCTCAAACGCACAAAGCTGCAGCCATTCAGTCCAGTTCCAGCCAAACTGCTCCAGAAGCCAGGAGTAAAACCACAATTCAATCAGTTGTGAGAAGATGATTTCAAGCAGTAGTAGTTATGATGTAAAGAATTATACCCTAATAACCAATAATGGAAACAAATGGCCTGTCAAGTGTCAAATACAAACAGACAAACATGCTCATGTGAGAAGAAATGATGATGGAAACAGAGCGGACAATCGTACAAAGCACTGAGACACCAAACACAGTTATCAGAGCAGGTAAGAGCTGAGATCTGTAGTTCCCTGGCCATGATGTTAAAAGGCAGTAAGGCGGTGTTTTTTTCTATTTACCCGAAAACCTTGAAATGTTTCCTGAGCAATCATACTAGGGGGCTATCATCTTGGCAACATAAACATAAATGTAGTGAAGTAAACGTGTCTAGTATTGCTCAGATGTGTGTGGTTACCTGAAGCATCTGACTGCCCTGCCCCTCCCTCTCCTTATATGGACGTATAACTCCGTCTTCGTGGATGAAGCGCGGAGGACGCAGAGACTCGATGTCCTGGGATGTCTCTGCAGCTCTGAAAAAAACAGGAACAGCCGAAAGGTTTTAATCCACAATTGAGCTTTGATCCTAATTTTAACTGTTTTTGAGGCACAGAAGCCGAGGTGGGCGAGGCTACATTAGTTTGCTACATTATGTGGCTAATACGAAACATAAAACAATATCAAAATAACTGTGTGGAGGTATTGGAAAATTAGAATATAACGGGGGGAAAATGACATAAAGTTGTTTGAATGGAAGAGGTATCTTTGAAGCAAAGAGATATTTGTGTTTAATTTAAGACTTTAAAGAACACATAATATGCCAACATGCTCTGATTATCTTTATTTTGGATACTCATGTTTTTGCTTAAAACAATGCCTAATAATAGTAAAAGACACATTAAGTCACACGAGTTTGTGTTCTCTCATCTGGATTTGGTGTTAGCATGCCATCTTCTGGCAACAGAAGGAATTACCATGGGAAAAAAAAAAGCTTTCAGCAACTTTAGTTACTTGCGTCGACAAAAATATACACACAGTTGTAGTGAACGTGATTTGACGGCAGAAATGCTCTGGACAATTCTGGTGATGATTTGTGGAGTTCAAACAGTGCAGGAATCTGGGGAGTTTGAAACCGAGTGTTGTTCGGTGTGTGTGGTGATTGTTTGGTGATGTCAGACCTCTTTATTCCCTGGAAGGTGCTGCTGGCCATGTCGATGATGCCTCCAGTGGGACGGGCCACAGCTCCCACCAGCCCTTTTCCCACGCCCTTAAAGAAGCCTGCTGCCCCCTCCCTCTGAGCGCCTGCCCAGACAAAGCACACAGGAACAGGATTCAGAACTATAATATTACATTCAACACAGTTTCAGGAGCAGTAAAACGTGTGCAGTGGACTTGCCTTCGATGGGTTTGGTGACGATCCCTGTGATCCCACTGACAAAGCCCTGAAAGCACAGCACAGTCACTAACTGAACTGAAATGTAAAAAGCAGGCTCCAGACAATCACATCTTAACAGCTGAGGATTTTAAGCCCTTGACAAATATGAACAAAGGAGGAAGATAAAACAAAAGTACAAATGTAACTATGGTTCTATGAACTCCCAGTATATCCATGCATCTGCCAGATACATATTCATTATAGTATGTATGGTGATTTTTTTTTCTTATAGAAGACAAATAAATGGGGCTTTTATAAGATTCATCTCATGAACATAAGCAAGACAGACTTCTGATCAGCACCATTTACCACAGAAAATAGATTTTGGGGAGGCATGCAGAAGATTAGGGACATGGAGAATGTTCACATGTGCTTTTATCTCGAAAAGTCTGGATTTTGTCACCAATAGTAAAATGACAGTGTTTGCTGCTTAACAATATTTACTAAGAGCCAATCAATAATGTTGCTTTCCTTCTCAAAAGTTAAATCGTTTTTGCTTTGGAAAACATCAAACCGTTTTTGCCATTATTACTTTAGTTAGCGAACAAATTACAACAGCACTGTCAGGTCTTTCTTGCACAAATGTGTTGCTCCTATGATATGGACAAGTGACAGTAAACAAAATCAGCAAATTTTTGTCCGTTTCCAGACAGCAATGATGTCAAGTGTGGATGTCTGGCAGCAGCTTTTGACCAGAGTTCCTGAGTTCTTTTCCTGGCTTGTGCGAGCATTCATGTTCATTGTTCAACTCAGAAAAACATTTCCCAGGGTTCCAGAGGACAACATGAGCAGAGCAAGAACACAGAGTTACTCACAGACACCAGCCCCTTGCCCCCTCTGGCCAGCCCCTCCCTCAGGCCGCTCGGCTGCTTGTTCATAGTCTCTCGTCTCTTCTGCTGGTACTCCTCGTCCATGGTGATGGCAGCCACTCCTTTGGCCATGGCCCCTGTGATCCTGGAGGCCGCTCCGGCGATGCCCCCTGGAGGACCACACAAGAAATACAGGATTATTAGACTATTTTAGCACCAAATGCAATGTCGTCTTTTAGGAAGTGCAAATCCAAATTTCAATCCATCATGTGTTCTACAGGTTTAAAAACCCACCTGGGGTCTCATTAGCTGCCATAAACTGAGGAAAAAAAAGTTAGGCTTAATATTTTACCATTTCTGCAATTGTATTTTTGTTATTTAACATTAGACTTTAATGCATTTTCCGTGGCTAGGAGAAAGGAGTGTCCTATTTGCTCGGTGATTGAGTGCACTATAAAGTCATAATAGGACAGGACTATGTATGATTGAGGATTTAGGGGAACTAATGTGGACATTCGGACAAAGCCTTTGTTTTCTTTAGTTCAAGTCACTTTTTAATAAATAAAGATACTAAATTATTTTCTCACTGCTTATCACACTGTGCTCATATCATTATATTTACTAGACTAAGGATGGTTTAGTGAATATGAATACACTCACCGACAGCTCCTCCCACCAGGGCCTTGACCCCCAGAGCCATGCCTTCCACAAACTCCTCTGGCCCCTGGATCGCGCCCTGAGAAAAACCCACACACAACAGTTAAGCCTAGTGTCCAATGAGATTTCTTTTCATCAAATAAGATTTATGAAAGTCACATTGCAAGACTTTGACTTTGAAGTCATAAAGACAAAGGCTCCCTCTGTGATCCCATAATATCAGACACGCTTGATTATAAATCGCACGGTGTCTTGGGTCACACAACAATTCAAAGTTTAATCTTTGTCCCTGTTTAATAGTGAGACCAGCGACCTATGTTTTTGAGCAACAACTTAACTAAAGGCTTTCCCCTACGACCAGAAATCTTTCATTGCAGATGGACAAAATTGTGCAGAGGACATTCGGCTTTAGCACATATGATTGTTTATTGAATGACAAGTTCGGCTATTAACTTACACTAGTGGAGTTATATGATCAGTACAAAGATACGTGTATGTGAGATGTGTCAGACAGCTCCTCTGAATATCTTTGTATTATACATAAAATATATAATTTATTTGACCTCAGATACATTAGAGTGTAGTGTTTTGCTTGTTGACTCTGCAAAAATCTGTGCCATTTCTCAATCCTCTGGGATATTTTTCCTTCAGGACTTGTACTTTATGCCTCTTTGTAAAGTCTTGACAAAAGTGTGTGGTGTTGGTGGGCCAGGCAGCTTATTTGTCACTTTCTTTAAACAAGCCTCTAATCATTCACTGTGATGAGTTTATAGGCAAATTTCCCAACTTTCAATGTTATGTTATTGTGACTTTCTTTCCCTCTTCTCTTTAACAATGATTCCTAAATAACACATTTCAATCAATGTGTGAGTAGATGAAATCCTTACAATGTTGTAGATGTGACAGTTGTGTTGGCTCTTTACCTGCCAGGGCTCATAGAAGAAGGCCTCCACTCCCTCAGACAGACCTCGGATCAGACCAAAAGGATTCCCCAGAACGTCCAGGCCCAGCACCAGCACGTACATCTGCTTTATCGCCTGGAAAAAGGGACAAAGTCAATACGGTTACTGCAAAGTGATTGTAGGGCTGGGCGGTATTGGCAAAAATGAATATCTCAATATTTTGTTCGTATCTCAATAAGCAATATTCAGTTTAACATAACTTTTTCATCTATATAGGCTCTTTTTGCCATTTTTTGACAAAACATGAATGTCCACAGTGATGGACAAACATAAAGGAATATTTCAGCTAAATTCACAACAACCAGGGGGGAAAAAAGTGCAATAACATTTTGTGTTTTAGTCATTAATACCTCAAAAGAGCATATTAAAAATGGCTGAGGATCTTTATCTATAAATATAGAATAATGTTTTTTTTTTCTGCAAAGAAAATAATATTGGCTATTACATCTAATAGCAGCACTGAAAACTCCTGTATTGAGAGACACTTAGATGAATAGATGCTGTGTTTTGGCTGTGAACTGAATATCATTTGTCCTATCTAACGTTGAATCTCCACATCTTTAACCAGGCTGGGAAGATTAATGTGAGATATGTGTCAGATCAAAATGTTTGTTATTTATTTGCACAAAATGTGCACTAACAAGGTAGTCTTTGGGCCAATTCAGCAGGAAACCTGAGGGCCAACAAAAACTGGTCTGAGGTGCACTGGATTAGATTCTCAACTTCTTAAATAACTTTGCTGAATGTGTTACCTGCTTGGAGTAGTGTCTTATGACCTCCCACTGCAGCTGCTGTGTGGTGCAGAACATGAACTTCAGCTCGAAAAAGGCCAGTCTGAAACAAAGACACATCATTGTTCCAGTTTAGATCACTAGTATAAGTATTGTAAGATAAGTATGTAAGAGCAGGTTGTACTTGAAGACCACGTCCTGCACATCTGTGAGCGTGGCTCCGATGCTCTTCAGCAGCAGGTTCAGACTCTGCACAGGGATCAGCTCTTTGTCCCGCTTCTCCTTCAGCCCGTCCTCTCCCCCAGTGCTCAAAGAGAAGCTCAAGTGCATCTGCAAAACCACAGAAAGTTTTAATCATCAGGTGAGGGTTTTGAGTGCGAGAAAATTAATAATGATCATTAACGTTGGAGGTTATACTTATAGCCTGTAGACTGTATGTTTAACTTTGGAAAAACATTTAGGGCTCCTACTTCCGATTATTTTAGAAGTCAACTAGTCCGCAATAATGTCTTCACACAACTATTCAAAGGATTATTCCTATTATACATTTTTAACCAAACAAATGTAGAAAAAAGCTGAGAGAAATCTTCTAGATAGAGAATTTAGTGCACAGAATGTAGTACTGATGATTATTATTGATATTGTTTGCTGTTTTGATTTATTATTATTGTCTATGCTTTGGCACTTGTTTTAGATTCTGTATGATCAAGATAACGATTAATGATCATTAAAATTGTCAGCAATTATTTTAATAGTGGATTAGTCACAATTATTCGTAATAGTTGCAGCCCAATAAAAATATACAATTAAATCTAGTGTTGTTAGTAAAACACACATATATAAAGGAAGCAATGGCATTTGTGGTCCAGAGTTGAAAGCACAGACCTTGATGGGAGAGATGTGGAAGAACTCAAACAGACTGATGGGAGAGTTATCAGCAGCAGAGCCTTGGTTCAGCTCGGCCTTTATGTACTCTATGTCCTTCTCAAACAGCTCCACCTGCAGGAAACACATGATTATGGACCAAGTGTGAATGAATCCACGGACAGAAAATATAAAATACTGTACCTCCTGCTCGGTGGTCACAATGCTGGCATTCTCCGGAGTGAACAGGTCTAAGATGGCATAGAGGAAACCAAGGTCCAGTTTCAGATCCATCTCCTGAATCAAGACCACGAAATACCTATGAAAGAGAAACACCCACGTTGATAGAATCAGCTCCAATAGGATTTGTTCACTGTCTGTAGTTTAAAACTGAACTGACAGGTCAACATTAGTATAATAGTATTTGCCTTGACCTGTTAATGGTTCATATTGCTCCAATTATGAGCCTTTCCACATGAAACAAATACTGGCACAAACTCTTGAAATGAATGTGAAGACAAAAGTGATATGACTACAGTTCACATACTTGATTCTGGAGATATCGGAGTGTCCAGCCGCTCTGGTCACAATGCTGATGTCAGTCAAAGGTTTCGGTTCTGAATCGAATCAATCAAATACATTAAAAACCTCTTCATTATTGGGCATTATTAACACATTATTAAAGGACACATACTCTACACTACACTATTTGTATTGCTACTGGCCTTTCAACATACTCTTCAACCATTGTTTTGGCATGTCAGAATCAGAATCAGAATCAGAAACTGTTTATTGCCATTGTCAGTGAAATTCACAAACTTAGGAACTTGCTTCGGCGTAGGTGCAGATGTCAACCATACATTACTTTCTTTCAGTCAGGCATTCCCTCATCAGGAATTATGTTAGCATTCTATGACAACGGAGGGAATTGCCATTGGAAAAATCAGAAGTTAGCTTGCCACGACATGCTAATGGAAACTCACAGTGGTAGAAATGCTCAGAATGAGTTTGACGATGATTTATGGACTTATAAACAGCACAGAAGACCTCCAGATCTTTACTTTTGATGTCATAAATTTGGTAAATTTGAAACCGAGTGTTTTTGTGAGGCTCAAAGAAGGAGCAAAAAGACAAGCTTGTAAACAGGGTTAATGAAAGTTAAAACAACTCCAGCTATGTTTATGAGGAATGAAAAATGTTAGGTCGAGTTTGCATAATATGTGTCCTTTAATGCACAACTTGACAGTTTTTGAACAGCAGAGGCGTTTGTACAGACCTGCCTCCATGACGATGGACTTGGGCAGTTTGACAGGGTAGAACACATAGGGAAAGATGGCTCCTGGCAGCTGGTTCTGGATCTGAGAACAAAACACAGTATGACTTTGAATAAGTTGATTTTCTCAAGTCTAACGGTGTAGGTAAAGAAGCTGTTGTGGAGAGAGGTTCTGGTCCTAACAGTGTCATTTGTTTGTGATTTAGTGATTTGGTAAACATAGTAGGGTTGTCAAAACTATCAAAATCCAGTTACAAATCAATACTAGTATCGAAACTACGTACTGATTTCGACTGATTTGAAGTATCAATACTGGAATCACATAAACATGGAAAAAATTGACCTTTTCTGGACAGATTTAGAAATGATCTTGATCTTCATCAAAACCAGTACAAACCACATACTAATAATAAAGAAACATCAGTCATTTTGTGTTGAAAATTACAGTCTGTTGTCTAAAAATGTTGTTAAATATTTTTATCATCACTGTGCTATCAAAATTAGAAATGAGTATGAAGCCTTTTCCTTAGTATCAAAATAGACAGTTTGACATTTCTTTATTGTGACAGCACAAAATGTAATTTGCCAGAGCTCACCTGAATGCGATGGATTTGGACGCGGTAAGACCTCTGTCGCGGTGACACGCTGTACTCGATCTTCACTCCAGGGAGGAAGTGTCTCTTCAGAGGGACATCACTGGGCTGCAGTATCCTCATGTCTGTGCCGTTAGGAGTGAAGAGGACCTGGGAACAAAATCAAACATGAACAAGTTCAAATATACTAATGTGGAACCAGCATTTATGCAAGTTGTTTTCAAGATAAGAAAATCCACTATAACGCCTTTAAAAGTGAATACTGCAATATTTGTAGTCTCATTGATGTTCTTTAATCATTCATTCATTCATTTTCTATCGCTTATTCCCGTTAGGGGTCATGGGTGACTGGAGCCTATCCCAGTGACTTTGGGCCTTTATTTGTTCTTTATTGAATTGCAAAATCAATTCTATGACTTTTAATACCACACAGAGAAACAGTTCAGTGTGTCACATTAAATATAGAAAAGAGGGATTTAAACCTGGAAGTTGTTCTCCAGGTTGAAGATGCCGTGGTCCACCGGCTCTGTGGAGAGGTAACTCTGGTAACTGCTCTCCAACATCTCCGCCTCTTTGATGCTCAGAGTTTTCCAGTGATCCTTCTTCTTTTTGGGCTTGTGCTCCCAAACCACATCAGAACTAAACCACAGCAAAAACAAACATGGAGAAGATATATTATTCTTTTATTCTAGTATTATATAGTACACCATCACAATAGCACAATAAGTGATAATAAAGTACTTTATGTCAAGGCACACAATAACTCAGGAGAATTAAAACAGACCGCTTGTCATTTTCTGCATTTATTCCCCTTTGTCAAATATCTGGATAATATCAAGCTCCTGGTAAAGTAAAGTATAAAAAGAAAACTATAACCTACTTATATCCAGTCAAACCATTCTGGAATGAATCAGGGTCAGTTTGTTCTCCACACCCGCCTAAATGTTTTAACTTTATTATATGTCCCATATCTCATTTTTGAGAAATAAGTTTCAGCTTTGAAAAAAGAATTGTCAAAATCCCCCCCAAAAAAGCTCATTCTACTGTCTGTAAGAGAGAATCTCAGCTTTACTTAGGCAAATAAATCCAGACAGGATTTGACATCTGATATTCCTCTGTGCAGAGCAAGTTTCCACTTCTAATTAGAGTAAATCAGACACCAGAGGTCAAAACTATAGAGTCAGCTTCACAAAGAGCCTAGCCATTTGTTTGTGCTCCAAAGGGTTCAGAATCAGCTTCAGTTTGAACTGGGGCTCATTTTTCACAGTTTTCTTGGCCCAATGATAAGGGGTTTTAATAGACTTGCCAAAGGCTGGGCAAATAAAAAAAAAATTGATCAATCAATATTGAAAGCCATTATATTTTGTTCTCGGAAAAAAAAGGAATAAAACAATTGAAGATGACAAAATGAGGATTTTTTTTTTGCAATATCACCAAGCTCTACTTTTCCCACAACAGGTTTGATTTATTTATTTTCACATAATCAGAAAAAAACAGAAGTCTACATAAAACAAAACACAAAACGTGATGGAGTGTGGCAGAAACCTGAAAGGGCTTATCCTTAAAGCCACACACCTTTAATTGATTATTATAACAAGCTCAAATTAAAAGCTGTCTGGTCAGATGATTTACAAATGAAAATCACATTGATAAACAGAAAACAGCCCTCACAACCACAAAACAAAACAAAACATTTTTCCAATGAAAATGTACTGGATTTTGTAAATTTTATTATTATTATTATTATTTAATATTATTTTGTATTGAAGTAGGCTTCCAATACATTGTACATAGAGCTCTGATTACTATTTGGATCATACACAACCATTTTAATAATCACAGTTGATACTTATTTAACAATATTTCCTTAAGATTTTTTTTACTGTTTGTTATTGAGGTGTTCATAAAGTTGCCGTACTCATTCCATAATTTTGCTCCACTGTATCGAAAAGAAAATTTCACTTGGGATTTTTTGCTTAATGGAAGATGAAGAGTTTGTGCTCGTCTAGTTTGATAAGAATGAACTTGGCATTTTTTGAGAAAATAGTTATTAAAGGTATAAGGACATTTACTATGTTTTATCATTAAAACAAAACTACATTTTTGATGAATATTAATGTCATAAATATTTAATAACTTTAGTTTGAAAAAAAGTGGGGCACTAGGAGCGTCATATCTAGAAAATGTAGCTAAACGAACAAATGCCTTCTGTAGAAGTAAAATTCTTTGAAGATAACTTGGAAATGTACTTGCCCAGACAATATTACAATAAGAAAGATATGGGTAAATTAAAGAATAATACAAAGTAGACATAACAGCATTATGAACATAATTTCTAATTCTTCTTATTATGCCCAGAGATTTTGTGACTTTATTACAGACTACACTAATTTGCTCTCGCCAAAGTAATTTGTCATCAAGCTGTACACCCAAGAATTTAGTCGATGATACTTTAACAATTTGTTCATCTTCTATACAAATTTTTATAGAATCACATTTGTATTTCTTATGCCCTGCAAATATCATAAAATTACATTTTTTTACATTCAAAGATAACTTATTAGCTTGAAACCAAGTAGAGTACTGCACTAGATCTTACGTTAAGTTTTTCCATAAGTGTAATCAAATCTTTGTGAGACATCCATAGCCTAGTGACATCCGCACCCAGAAGAGGAACTGTAGATTTTGCAACATTAACTAAATCATTAATATATACCAAAAATAGTAAAGGTCCTAAAATTCATCATTATTTAAAGCTGTATATATTTTGTCTGTGAGTTCTACCAGTGCCATATAAGTCGAATGATTCTTACGAAATCCATATTGATGCTGATGAATTATGTTATATGTGTTCAAATGATTCAGTAATCTTCTATAAACTAACTTCTCTAAAACTTTTGAAAAACATGGTAAAATAGAGATAGGACGGTAATTTGTAAACAGACTTGGATCCCCAGCTTTAAATAAAGGGATCACTTATTTAAAGTGATCCCTTTATTTAAAGCTGGGGTTTCCTTAAGACATTAGTAAAATATGTGTCAACATCTAGTTAGAAATTCTCTGTATGACCATAGGCTGTACCTTGTGATTCCAATGAAGGAGACCTCTTGTCCGGTGGAGTTGTTGACGAGGGACACGCCCACACTTTGCAGGGACAGAACTATCTCCTGCTCAGCCAGCTGAGCCTTTTCGCTCTCCGACAGCAGCTGGAAGATGGAGGATTCCTCTGTGAACAGCACCACTCTCTGCAGGCCTAGGGAGGTACAGCACAAGCTCAGACGTGTGCGTCAAACATGGGTCAAACATAGAACTGAGGGGAGAGTGTACCTTCATAAAACGAGACCACAAACAGCTTTCCTTCTTTGTTCATGTCATCCTTATGGTCCTAAAGAAGCAGGAGTAACACAAAACAGACAATATTCACATTCACAGAATTTTGCATTAAACTAAGATTATTTCGTTTTTTATGTCAATGTCTTTTTTCCAAGTGCAGTGGAATGCCTCTCTTGGCTTATTTGAAGACATGCAGCTTTAAGAGTACCGGCCAATGAACCAAGAACAACAACTCCTATTGGTGTCACAGGTTTACGTGCAGTTACAAGACCCTCATATTGTTGGAATAGAGCAATATTTTGCACTGCTGCAATGAAAACAGACAGGGATCTGGTACGTGACAGACAGAAGGCACAGTCATTGTGAATTTCTAGGAGCAGCGCAATAGCTGCAGGAGGCAAAGAAAGTGCCAGCTTGTCTACTTTTTCTCTGGTATCTCACTAAACTCCCTGACAACATGCCTTTCCTTTCCTCACGCATGAATCACTGAATCTTTCAATGATTCAGAGATCTGCAGTGACAGGTCCCGTGTGTATTGAAGCGTGTCACACAGCTAGGGGTGGGAAATATCTACAAAAATAAATATTATGATATTTATTTTGTATTATCTCAATAATGATGTTCAGACAAAATGTGTCTTTAAATGTCTTGAGCTAAGGTTCAAGTGACACTCAAAACATGAATGGACCCTAACATTAACCACAAAAGTGCAGAACTATTACTTTACACCTTGTTTGGAAGATTACACTAGATATTTCTGTCTTTTCTGAGCAAATGTTTAATAGTTTTGATTATAGACTAAATTTTATATTCTCTCCAACACAACAATTACAATATCCATTATATCTTCCACCTTTACAAACTCTGTGTTTGGCCTTCCTTTCAGAGCGGGAACCCAAACATAAATCTGCAAGCGACACAGGAGCCCCTTCTGAGCACTGTCTATCCCAATGCAGTGGACCGTCTGACTTACATTTGACTTTTGCTTTACACACTGAAGAACTCGCCCGACATGCACTGGAGACCAAACGATGTAAACGTGAGTTCTACCAAAAGCTACAGTGTCAAAACAAGCAACGTTTGTCTCGCGGGAGCAGACAGGTGTAGAGGGTTATAGTCCTACCTGTTTTTTCTGTTTGCCCTGCACAAAGGCCTACTTTGTTGTTTAGTCCCAACTAGAAAGCTGAGTGAGTGTGTTAAGCCACGTCCCCTCATATAAAAGAGCAGAAAGGCAAGCTTTGACAAAATGCTGCACATATAGGACAATATTTATGTGCGATATTCATTTTGGGACTGTATGATGATAAATAAAAATGCAATATTCACCTTATTCCAGAAGTTGCCGTGGGTGACACAGTCTTTTTTCCATTGTATTAATTTACACAGGGCAGACGAGCCCAACAGAAAATAAGTTCTACATGGACTAAAAAGTTGTTTTCAGGCCGCCCAGGAAATCAGTGCATTGCTGACTTGTTCTTGCACGTGTACATTGAACTTTTTACGCAAATCAAACTACTTTGTATATCATTTTAACTGCAAGACTTTTCCCTCATTGGCCATTTGTGTGAATGGGGTTCTCGTCAAAACGGAAGTGCCTTTACTACAGGAGCGTGGATCTGTGGCAAAAAGAGGCCGAAGTGGGCGGGGCGGAATGAGGTCAATATTCCTAATATTAATCAGTGTGTCTTATAAAACAAATAATGATATCAAATTAAAAAAGATTAAAGAGATTTACCTATTTGATATTGTAGATTTACATATTTTATTTTAATACTCCTTAATTATAGTGCTTATTTCAAATATTTAATCTGTGATCAATAATCGTGACCTGACAAACCTTGCACCATAATACAAATCAATTATTCTCTTGCAGTACCTTGACACTCTCTAGTTTTCCGCTGTAGGGACCACACTTCCAGCACAGCTCCCTGGACCCGGTGGGTTCAGTCCATGTGTAGTACACAGCCTTCCCTGGCTCCAGCTCCTCCTGTTCTGCCTCCACCTGAGAACTGCATAACCACAAACGCACCTTCAATTCAGTGAAACAACAGAGGAGCCCAAAGAGAAAATAGAGTCCAACCACCGAACTTTACAAGGCACTTTACATCTGATCCAGGAAGCACAGCGCATTCCAGAGAAACTACTGCCAGGAACATCCCACATAAAAACCGGCTGCACAATATAATATAATGTCAACAAGAAACAAAATGCATTGGAGAATATATCCAATATATTTCATTTGACACAGTTTTTAGGATAAAATAAAATGTATTCTTTAACATTGATTCAGTAAGGATTTTCTTAGTATAAAAGGGGCCGATATTGGGCATTCGTTGAGCTTTTTAAATGTTTAAACTTTTTAAACTCAATATTAAAACATATTGTGCAACTTTATTTGTAATATTCACATCTAGAAAAAACATCATCAAGAGAAAAAAAAAGGCCAGAAAGCGCAATTGCTGGAAAAAAGTTTTCAATGCAGGTTCATCTAGACAGAGAGAGAGAGAGCTCTAAACACTGGAATAGAAAATAGTCAGCTGTAAGACACAACGATAACCTGCTTCTAGTCTGATTCAAATGAAGAATTGTTGTGATTAAATTTGGCTGTTCTCATTACAGTTTACATTAAGGGAAAAAGAACATGCCTATTTGAAGACTTGACATTGACAGTTTTATAAAGCAGTTTTATTTCATCCCTTCTAACCCTCCATTTCTGTATGCCTTTGGATAAAATGTATTCTTCATCAGATGGATCAGAAGCAGGAGGGAGTTGACAAACCTTACCATACCTTTACCACCTGAACACACCCTGCACTCATTTGCATAATTTACCACCAGTCCAGTATTGAAAATATTAGGGCTGTAACAAATCATCAGCTAATTGTGACTACTGGACTATAAAAAAAATAAAATAATCATAATCGTTCTCTGGACTATAAAGAATCTAAAACCCATTGGGAAAAAAAAAGTTGACTTCTAAAATAATTGTTAATGACAGCTCTAGAAAACACAAATCCATTTTTCCTGTGAACTACTGGTTGGATTGTGTTTTCAGTCATTATTTCAGTTGTATAGTAAGGTTTATTGTTGTCTGAGTGCAGTGTGGTTCTCTGGAGTCTTGTCCGTGTTATACCTGTCCCCGTTCAAGGGGGAGAAGGGCAGGTCGAGAAGCTCGTCAGCCACCCATACAGGCGAACTCTTAGCACTGCACCGTCACCACAAACAAACACATTTACTGTTAGTTGGAAGCTCAAAGTATAAGGTTATGTGATGTCAAGAAGATACATTAGTTTGATTTGAAAAACGTATGCTCTTTTCTAAAGCCATGGTGTGATTTCCTACTAGTGTTGTCACGATACTAAAATTTCAAACCTAATTTCACTAACATTTCAAACCTGATTTCTTTACCAAGGAATAAGCTTGATACTTACTTCAATACCACACTGACAATTAAAAAAAGAAACTGACAATAGGCTTATTTTTATGTTACCATGCAGTCCTGTACTAGATAAAGCTCAAGATGAACTGTTTAGAAAATATCACAATTTGTCCTGTTCATGAGTTGTTTTTTTTAATGATTCATGCTTGTTGAAATGAGTATCTAGTTTCAGTGCTAGTTTTAGTAACCATAAGTATCTGATTTTTGATACCCTTTGAAGCTCGCTGCACTTCTGGAAGTTTAAAGGCAAGTTAAAAGCTAACCAGATTTGTAGAACTTTGTTTAAGAACTTAAAATTTGTCAAATGATTTAATAACTTTGTGGTTTCAGGAACAGACTTTAAATTCAGTTATAAATCTTGTGGTGTTTATTGTAAATGGATGCACGTCAGTCCTGGACACATCTATAGCCTTGTCTGTTCATGGGGGTATGATCTCTCTTCACTGTGGTTCTCCTGCACCCCACCATTGGGGTTTTGTAGATTTTCCTTGCTGAGAATGCCTAAGTATAGAAGATGCTCTGGAACAGCTACGCGTTACTTGTTTCCTGCAAATGTTTTTATTGGCCAATGACCAGGGGTGAAAGTAAGTCGGTACGCATAACCTTAAAAGATTTGGTGGTACGCCATACTGGAAGGCACAGAGACCATGAGCTCCTCCACTCTACGCACAGAAAAGTAGTCCCACTGAAATTATTGCTTCTGGAGTCAAACTTAGTCAAAATTAGACACTAACTTAATTCAGGGTGAGGTTGTGTACTTTGTGAGATTTAATCAACCCAACCCCGAACTCTCAACTCTCACGCTGACAAACTTGATTTGAGCCGATTCATTTTGGATCTGACTCATCCCTCTGTCTCTTCGTGTGTTTGCTCGGCGGCGGCAGCAGCAGGAGAGCTGTGAGCAGCGCGGGGCAGTCACATACTTCAGACTGCTCTGTCTTTAGCATCAGAAAAGCAGAAGAATCATGAACCAATCAGAGCAAACGCCACAGTGCATCCACAAAGTTTAGCGCTTCGGACAGTTTTTGCGTGTATTGATATGCAAATTAGCAGTGTGCGAATGTAACGAGATGTTAAGTGCTTTATGGGCACAGAATCCCCTTCCCCGGTAAATATGCCAAGTGAAACTGAAGAATGAAAAATAATGGTCACTGACGGAGAGTTTAATTAGGCTATAGAAGACGTGTTGTGTTTCAGAGTAACTGTAAAGTCTAATAAATTACATCTTCAGTCATGAGTTAACTGTAAATTCTAGACCTTAATTAAAATAAAGGCTCATGATCTAAATATGACAAGTTACTTAGGCCAGAGACTTCTATAGGAAATGTAAGCAGGTTACAGAATTAAATTAATAGTGTGCAGAAGGATCACTGGATGAGAGTCAGTCTTGTCTATGTTAAAATGCATCAGTAAAATATCTGCTGTTGAGGGATAAACATTATGACCCTGATTTGAGCACAATTAAATATTGAGATGATGTACATTTTCTAAATTATTATTAATTCTACCTAAACCAAATTATAGCTAATTACTCTGTGTATTTTATAATGCAAGCTATTATTATAGCTCTTGGCGGTAAACAGATATTTTGCCGGTAGTATCGGATATTTGTTTACGTTGATTAACAAAAATCCGAGCAGCAAAAGAAGAAAAAGAATAAAACTACTTTCACCCCTGCCAATGACAGATTCATTGTATGATTTTCTATTTTTCTGTTGGTTAGATCAACACTTTTGTGAATCCCTGTGAGGCAACTGCTGTTGTGATTTTGGACTTGGAAAAAAATATTGAATTGAAATTGAATTAAGTTAAGGCATTAGATTAGACAACCAAGCTTTCAAACTTGAACTGAATATACATTTTTTTGGAAAGTCTATGGTGGGTGATCACTATATGCCATTGCCATTGTTCAGAATCTCTTTCGTAGTTGAACATGTTTTAGTGACAGAGACTTGAGCACCTGGAGGCATTTCACACAGACAGACACTCCACATCTAAAACCCCATCGTTTCCAGGAATCAAACGTGCCACTTTTTTGCTTTTAAACTGAAACATTAACCAATGTGGCACTGCGTGTGTCAGTGTCATGAGTATAATTTTGAGCAGAAGTGTCTGACGTACCTCTGATGGAAAAGCAGAGTTTGTTCTTTGGTGTGGTTGATGATGAGGAACGGAGCGGCACCTTCGTGGTAATCAGAGAAGCGAATCGTGGCCAAGTGTTCTGATAGGTTCACGTCTACAATGATCCCGCCCATCTGCAAATACAAGATATCTATACATACATATCTATACATACGTATCTATTCACCTATCTATGTCTATACATCATTCTCTATCTCTCTCTGTCTCTATCTATCAATCTATCTATCTGTATGATTTGCTAAACCATTACAAATGTACCATGATCTAAACTATTGGGGCCCAGATTTCGTACTTAATAAAATGTAATAATTGTTTGCACATTATGTTTCTAAAATAACTGCAGCCTTTGTGGTTTCCTAATTGAAATTTGTAACTTATTATGAAACCATATTGGTATTTCACGTTTCAACATCCATCGAGCCGAGTCCTTACGGAGTTGTCCAGGTGCAGCAGGAGGCAGTTCTCTGGTCGGGTGAAGTCAATGATCTGTGGAGGAGACAGACCCTCCACCTTAATCTTCACCTTCTTGGTGTCATTTCCAGGCCAAAAAGGAACTCCAGACTGAAGAAGTGAATGAAACATATTTAAAATTATAAAGCGAATAAAACAATCATGTTTTAAAACCGTTTCATCAGACCACCTCGTCAGAACCTATGCATATTTCTGTTGCCTCCTCTTGGTGCTCTGACCTCTCTCTCTCCTCACAGCCGCAGGAAAGACACTTACGGCAGACACAACCCTGAAACTAACAGGAAATGTCATAGAACAGCTTTATAGATCATTCATATAGTCATGGGGTCTCATTTATTTAAAAAAATCTGATTAAAAGTGTGCGTACAGACAAAAGATTAACTTCTATAAACTATAAACATCTAGTCTCAACCTCATTTCTGAAAGCTTTCGGATTTGTAAAAGTTTTTTTGGACTAGACTTCTAATTGCTATGTAAAGTTGTCTTTTTATAGATCACAAATGAAGTGGAAAGTTACGTATGCAACATTTTTGTACGCACGCTTTATAATGAGACCCCAGGGTTGTGAGTCCAGGTCAAGAGCAGAGCCAATCAGCAGGGGGCAGACTAGAGTCATGCTGCTGAGCTCATAAATGAACAGAACTCCAAATCATACATGTTATGTGTTCTCAGTGAGAATTTCAGTGGTAACTGAAAGGAGACCTATTACACATTCTACTGCACTGTGCTCGTGTGTATAAAGGTGCTGTGGATTTCTGATGAGGGGCCTTGACATCACAACAAGGATGCAATCCGACTTGTTGACTATGACTTGGCAAAAGGACACTTGGTAGACTCTAATAAACCATTCTTTTCTACTTCTTTAAACGTGTAATAAAGCAGTAGCACATTGCTCAAAGTCTCCCCTATCCCATATCCATTACACAAACCATAAAATGCTTTGTACATATATAAACCGCACCTGACTATAAGCCGCAGGTGTCCACATTGTAACATGAGACATTTACATTGCCGGGCCGTGCCGGTTTGGGCCCAGGGGGTAGAGGTGCGCACGTGTTTTGTAACATGCGGCGAAAGAGTGCGGTGTGCAGCACTGGCACCGCGCTCTTTCGCTGCATGTTACAAAACATGTGCGCGCTTCTGTGTTGCTTTCCTCCTCATCCTCTAATAAAGTGGTCAAAATATATTACGTGAGAAAAGACGCCTTAATGAAAGTGTGCGGCTGCTACACGGAACGAGGAGAGAGCAGAGGAGGAGAAAGAGCAGGAGGTGAGAGAGAGCCATGGATGCCTTCCCAAAAAGCTAAAGAAAGGAGCGAGGGAGAGAGATCATGTGGGCCAGCGTCAGCGGATGGAACAGGCACGTCTGGTACAGGAGACGTCACATTGGTGCAGGTAGAACACTAAACACTTGAAGCCCTGTCAGACGCGCTTATTCTGCCAATAACACTCTGCACGGAACTCCGGTTCTACACGTGCATGGGCTCGGTTCGGGTTCGGACATACGTGCGGGTCCCGTCGGGTCGAATCATGCAGCAAATGACTCCAAGTCGGGTTCGGACAGTACCCGCGCGGACTCAGATGGGTCGGGCTTGAATATTTGAGCTCGATCTAAACTCTACCCTAGAGGCTGCTCCCGGAAAAATATATAAATTAGGCGCATCGCTGTATAAGCCACAGGGTCAGGGTTGAAATCATGAGAAAAAAGTAGTGGCTTATATCCTGCATTTTACGGTATTTATCTGGACCCAACACCTGACCATAATGTCAGACTAGCAGCACTAAGGGCCTTGTGACTACCCCTTTACGATATTTCACCATAAACGTCATCACAACAAAACACCACTCTGCCGGACTAGCAAAGATCACAACAGAGAATAGAGGATTTTTTATGTTTTTTCTGACATAAAAACAGAGCAGTAGGTTCTCGGAGCCACGTCACTTATTAACAAAACATCAAAAAAAAGAAAAAGAAAAAAAGAAAAGTTTTTTTTTTTTAAAGAAAAAAAAAAAAAAATAAATCAGATAATAAGTAGGGGTGGGCATAAATGGGGAGGAGGGGGTCGGGGAAAACAGGAATTTTCGGGGTAATGGCATCTTGAAAGCAGAAGAATAAACATAACTAAAACATGCATGAATCACTCTAAAAAAAGGCACTAATGATAAAGGAAAACCAACAAAAGATAGCTCTTATAAGTAATTTTGTAAAGACGTTCAGAGTCCTGTTTGCAGCCACTGCCTTCACACTATCCCTAGTGTATGTAAATGTTTCTGTCATATCTGTCTGACCGTCCAAGCCTTCGCGAGTGTTACATTCCCACCACCAGTACAATCTAGGACAGTTTGGTGTAGTTCCATAGTTTACAGTATAGTACTGGTTCTGACCTGTCCGGGCTGGGCTTCGGTCCAGTTCTCCTGCCCCTCCTCACAGATAAACACAGTGTGCTTGGTCCTGTTCACCAGAGTGTAAAACGGTACAAAGGTGACGATACGGGTCAGGCTAAAACTGCTGGCGTCGATCTTCACTCCCACCTATGAGCACACACAAGGTCAAGACTATTCGTGGCTCCCTTCTACAGAGAGCAGAAAGCTTGGAACACAAACTGAGCTTAAACTTAATGGTCTGGTTCCTTGGAGGGGTTTTCAAAATATAAAAAAAGGTCACCCTTGGAAAAGAGATCCAGATTTCAATGAGTCTGGTTAAATGAGGGTTAATAAATAAGTAAAAAAAATACCTCTGTCAATATAATGACTAGAGACATCAAAATATCAATATATCTATATCTATAATCTCTATCTCTCTACCTCCCTCCTTCCCTACCTACATACATACATACATACATACATACATACATACATACATACATACGTACATACAAATCTTTCACTATTCCTGTAGTTTCTGCACACAGTCAAATAAATAAAAACTTACGTTTTCTTTATTGGAGTATAGACTGAATAGAAATGACTCACTTTTGCGTCTTACAATCATCCTTTCTTAGTTCTTAGGATTAAATTTGGACCTGAATATTTTATTGATTAACTGAATATTCTTGACATCCCTAGACAGACATCCTTGCCAGCCATTTTTACTTTAAAATATGTAGAATAAGATATAGGAGAGCCGTACCAGGTAATCCTTATAGCGGCCTTTGCACTTGACCTCTCCGTGGCTGCCAACTGTATCCAGGGAGAAGTCATCGGAGAGTTCACTGTCTGAGATCATTAGGCGCACCTGAAAATAAAGGGTGACTTTACCAATGTACCAATGTGACCTCATATACATAATAAAAATTATTATTACAAAGAATTTATTTCAAACAAATACCCACCAAATTTGTTTTTTATGTTCCCACATCCAACAATGTCCAATCATTGTTTGGGATTTTGACTATTTGCACAAATTATTACTTTGAAAACCTGACCCCCTGACTAGCCAAAGAGCTGGGGAGCCCTGTGGTTCCTCCCCTACTGTATAATAGACAGCTTTGTATAATGATTAGAGGTTGAAGGACTGAAGAAGGAATTTGCGTCTTTCCCTTCATGTCTTTCCTCTCTCAACAAGTGCCTGATCAAAAAATCAGCCTTGAGAACAAAATTAAGGCTGGTATAAATAAAATTTAAAAAAGCAAAAAAAAAGCAAATATTGGCCTAATATATCAGCTAACTGATATATATCAATAATAATCAATGATACAAGCACTTGACAAAATGGTTGACAACCATAACCATTTCATATTAGCGATCATGAGTGATAGGATATGGCATAGTGCTGGTTTGTTGTACCTTGTTGTTCCTGAAGAAGTGTCTTGGTTTGAAGGAGAAGAGCAGGGGCATGTCGTAGTCCATGGGGTGTTTGCGGTGGATGTCGTCGGCCTTGTACTGCAGCAGGCGCCCCGTTTTGTTGATCATCCAGTAGGGGGAGTGAATGGCCACCACTGTCTGGCCCTGGTTGTAGCTCATGTGAATTGCGATGTCCAGCTCCGCCCTCTTCAGCACTGTTCCGTCGCTCACGTCTTCCTCGTCACGCAGAGACTTAAAGACCACAAACGTGATCTCCTCCTGGTCACTACAGAGGCTTCAAGAGGACAAACGCGCATAAGGAAACATAAAGATGTAACATTTTCCACTATCATGTAGAGCAATGCATCCTCTTGTTTAATGAGAGGGGTTCAATTCCAGCACTGACCTGTACATACAGCCATTGTGTCCTTGACACAATGGCACTAATACAGGAGCAAGGTTAGCTTCTGTATTGATTACTGTGCATGTTTGTAAGTGTCAATGTAGGAAAATATATGGAAAAAATGTTGCCTTTGGATACAGTACAAGCCTGTTTACTGACTTATACATGTACATGTACCTGACACATGTCACTCTCCTGACACAAAAATAAAAAAATATATAAATATAATTTAATTTTAAGAATAACAAATTTGTATAAAAATATAATATATGTGTATGATATTCATTATATATGACTGACTAATAATATATTGTCATGATTATTGTAGAAACCTTGCACCAAAACATTTGAAATGCTACTATGCTGTGTTCCTACCTGTATTCTGAGGCCCAGTCCTGAGCCAGGTAGTTGATGAGGCACAGGTCCAGACTAGACTTGTCGATGATGGCAGTGTGGAGCTGAGCAGAGTGACCGGGCTCCAGCCTGGCCATAGGAGTGGAATCTGCACTGTCCTGTTCATACATAACATAAGAGAATACTACTTAACTATTGTACTTAGAATAAGTAAGTGAAAAGTCACCCACCTTGAGTTTGTAGGTGATGGGGTAAGGCAGCAGGTTGCGCAGCAGTGTGGAGGGCCACAGGTGAAGGACGAATGGCACATCAAAGTTTTGCCCAGCTCCCCCGGTGTGTGTGCAGGAGACCGTGTCCTTAAGCGGCACCATGTTCACCGTCAGGACCTCATTCTGGTTGGATCGATGCTTACAGGTCTGCTCCATCTTCTGCTCTGGAGCCTGGTTACTAAAGTCTTCATAACTGAAGCCTTCAGAGCAGGAGTACTCTGACTCCTCCTCTTCTGCACCTGTCACTGGCAGCAGACTCAACTCTGATCTGAAAGGGCCAGCACAGGAGGTTTAGATAAACAGTGTGACTTGAACAGATTATGCATTGTATGTAAGTTCAAGCCTGTTATTTCAATGTAGGAGTATTAGTTTATTAGTTTTCATAATTTTTTTAACCAAGACTTTAACATGAATTAAATAAATAAATTGTGTTATTATTACCGATAGGAGTCCAAGGGCACACAGAACTCCTCTGTTGGAAGCGCTGTGCCGAGAAACGTCGGTCCTTCAAATACTTTGAATGGGATTGAGAAGTGATTTATAATCTGCAAATGACAGAAAAGAAGGGTGTATAGAGGTTCTTCTTCTAAAATAGTGGGGGGCAGTGCAATGCCGGGGTGGGGGGAGGCATGTGTGACCCCGGGGAACATCCTTTTTTGCCGTACAAGAATAAAGTGTAATTGCCCAAAACAATAAAATAAGGAAGAATAAATAAATAGTTTGAAGCACTAGAGCTGATAGCAAGGGGAATATGGAGCCCCCAACAGCCCCATGCAGCTCGTCCCCGGGATGGGGAGCCCCACGCAGTGCGGAGCTTCACACAGCTCGCTAGAAGCATTCTAGTTTAAATAAGGATTTCATTTTTTTGAATTTCAGGCAAATTGATGCATTTTAAATCTTTTCTGTTACGGACTAAAAAAAACAACGTTAATAAACGTTAATAAAGTTGAGCTATATTTCTTCCTTTTTCAACAGAAAATAAGAAGCACTGAGTTACATAATGAGTAAGGAACTCATGTTGAACCTTGTGCACTCCGTGACTAAAAGAAAACTCACATGTGATCGCTAAAACTAGAGAAATGTGCCAAACATTTCACCACCTATTACAGAGCACTTGTAGGGCCCTTTACACTGCCTGTTGTTTGGTCAAGTAACATGTGGCCACAGATTCAACCTGAAATACAATATCTAGACTTAAACTGTAGTGGGTTGGGCATTTAAATAATGTAATTACATTTATAAAAAAATACATTTCCTTCAGACAGAGTGGAAAAAATGTAGAAATATTGACATTTAATTATGACATGTCAAAAAGAGCGCAATGCGATTGATTGTGATTAGTCACAGTTCCAAGGTGTGATTAATCTCATACATTTTTCCCATTGTTTGACAGTACTGTTAATAATACACTCAAATTTCCATTTAAAAAAACAAGACCTTGTGTAGGGTGGATTTGATTAAATCTAACTGTTTAACTTGTTGCTGTTGCTTTATAATTTATAATATTGCTAATCGTGCATGACTGTGTTTAAAATTTTAATCTGTTGATTTATTGCTACTATTTTAATGGCATCCCTTTGATTTGATTTGACAGATTTTGTTGTTTTAAAACTAGTAAGATCAAGCAAATAAAGTAGACTTGGATCAAAGTGAGGGAAAGATGTATTACCTGGAATGGCGAGCGGATCTTGACGTACTTGCTGCCCTCCACAGAGTAGATCTGACAGACCAGGAAGCGTGTCACTCCTGAGTCTGTGTGCACCACGCTGTACATGCCCCGGCCCACTTTTATCAAAGGGATGACACTAGTGGAGGTGTGGCCCACAGGAGCTGCAAACCAGAAAACAACACAAGAGCTTAAAATGAGATAAACATAAAATCACATGATGTTCAAAGGAACGTTTAAATGTGAGATGGATGCAGTTTAGAATTTGGAGGTAATAGCTGATACTAAAGATTCAAAATGCAAGCTGCATCGAACGGCCCTCGCGGGCATGCTCTTCATACTGCCCTAGCCTAGCGCCATGTTTGGATGGTGATGACATACCCTGAGTGTTTGGACTTTAGGGACTTTAGGGATTTTAGTGTTTTTTTTCCCCAAAACAGACGGAGAACTTCATTTTCATTGTAATTATGAAAGAGCAAAATTCTCAGTTAACACCGAAAAAAATGGGGTAACTTTTGGTGCCCCACTCAAGATGATTATCACCTAATTTAAGCTTGCTCGTACACCCGAGGAGGAGTTTGTAAAAGTGCGTAGTTAAATTTGAGAGATTTTGCAATTTTCCCATTGGAATAACATGGGCTTTTTCTGTCATTTCTAAAATTGTGGCTAAATTTGGAGACTATGAAAGTTAGCCAAAAAAATTTGGCTCACGTTTGGTAGCCCACTCCTTACGCCTATGGAGGAGTTCGTAAAAGTGCATAGTAAAAAAAACATGCAAATTTGAGACATTTTGCACATGTGACAACATGTGACGTTTTTGTCATTGACAAAATATGACGTGGGTCTGATTGGCTTTTTGATCGGTAGGCCAAAATAGAATGTTGTGATTTTTTTTTAAATATGTTTTTTCACTCTGTAGGGGGCGCTATTGCGGCAAATGAACAAATTCCACAATGAGCGGGTCCAGGCCAAAAATTGGCGAAATCGGACTCAGTATGGCAAAACAGGAGCAATTTTTCACATTAGAAAATGAAAAAAAAAAATGCCGCACAACTTTGTGGTGCACAGAAACCATAAAAGTTATTTTAAAAATTTGGATAACTAGCCCCACTTGCTTAGAGGATGTAGAGCGATTTTGTGAGCGGTGGGCGAAATGCCCTAGAAGGAGTTTGTTAAAGTTCAACGTGAGCAAAAATGCTGACAATCAAAGATGGCGGCCACACGGTGGCCATAATATTTTTTTGTCCTCCGGAGAGGAATGCATGTAGAGGAAGAGGAATTCTGACTGTATGACAAACTTGACGTCGAGACGCCTCCCATAGGCACAATGTATTTTGATTATTGTAGGTGGCGCTGTCGGACCATTTACGTGCTTGTCATTCACTTCCGAGTCGGGCCCCCGCATTGTCTCCCCATTGGTTTCCATGTATTTTAGCAGATACAAGTATGGGCCATGACTGTGGCATGGCTTACTGAGTAGGGCTTGATGCCAGGAGTGTGTTTACAGGACTTGTGCGCTTCGTGCTGCTCTTGTCAACAATTAATTGTTGACTATTATTCCATAGCAATAGTAAATATGCATGTCCCATGCCTTGCATGGGCATCGTTACGAAAGCAATAGGCCCTACGCCTTGTAGGGGCTTGGGCTTATATCACAGTAAATATCAATCTGGCTATGAATCTATCCATTCACCTTATTCTGCCCCGCCCACTTTTGCCTCTTTTTATGTCTATGATGCGCACTTTTGTGGTTGACGTGAACAGTGTTCGCACAAATGGCGAACGAGGGAAAAGTCTCTCGCTAAAACATTATATACAATAGATTGATTTGTCTAAAATGTTTAATGTACACGTGCAAAAACAAATCAGCAGCACACAGATTTCCTGGGCGGCCTGTAAACAGCTTATTTTCCGTTGATCTCGCCTGCCCCATGTGGTAGTAGATGTGTTTTAACATGATTCATTTTTATATTCAATAGTAAGAGGTGTTCAATTGGCTGTTTGGATGAGATGTTTTCACAAATTTGAAGCCTTTGTAAATATGGAACACTCCTTGATATTTAAGGGATTACATTAATATCATCAAGTGCTAGAACAAGGGTTGAACAAATTCATTATTCAAATTTGCATTTTGATTAAATGGGGATAATCTTTCTGTTCTAGAAGTGTACCTATCCTTGAGAAATTAGGATTGTTTCCATAACGATTAATAATTTAAAACATCTTTTGACAGGGTAAAAGTCCTCAAATTGTTGAATGTAATAGGAAGCTGACATCCATGAATTATTGTCTAGAGCAGTGGTGCTCACACTTTTCGGTCCTAAGGCACCCCTACATGCACCTTTCCTAAGCCGAGGCACCCCTATGTTTTGTGTGACATTTCATTTGAAATACATCTCCCCATTTGAGGTTTACTGTAATAAAAAAAATATTATAAAACATTATTTTGAGTTCTGGTTTTAAAGCATTTAATTTTGGCCTGCCCTGCAGCATGATAATTAAGTTCATTTTAACCCCTGAAATGCACAGATGAATGTATTGTATTATGGTTTGATGTTTTTAATTTTGATGTACTGGAAAGCACTTTGGTCACCTTGAGTGTTGTAAAGGGCTACATACATAAAGAATGATTGAGTTAAAATTATAATCTTGTATAAGTTGTAAATCTCAAGGACAATTTAAGTGAAACAACGGCTGTTTTGTCTCACTGTTTTTTTATTTGGCTATTATTTGAAAATACAATGGCAATACCAAACACAACTGAAGCCTTAATAACCTAAGAATAATATTTGTATTGCTAAATGTTGATAAAACTGCGAAGCAGAAGGCGGATCTGCTCCTGTGACTTTGTCCTGTCTCTATCCTGTTCTATCTCACACTCTTTCAGTCGGTCTAGAATCAGTTGTGAGAGGCAGGCTGTGCCTTTTTCTAAATGATCGTGATTATCCGCACAGCGTGAAAGTGTTAATTAAGACTCGCTCTTGGACTAAAACGGGATGTTTCTCTGTGATTCCTGGGCCCTTTTACATGAAATAAAAAGTGTCAAAAACGTTTCAGTCTCCTCTGATGTGAGTTACTATATTAATTTGTCTTCATTCATAAACTGAAAATAAATAAATAATAATAATAATAAATAAATACATTATTTGCGGCACCACTGCACTCACGCCGCGGCGGCACCCACTTTCAGAAAGCCCGGTCTACAGCTAGAGGGTACACTAGTCGAGTTGATGGATTTACACATGAATTTAACTGAATATATTACAGTTGTCCCACTTACGGCTGCAACATATTGGAAAATATTGCGATATACGACATAGTTGTTGTGATAACAATATTATTGCAAATTACACAGAAATAAAAACAAACAAAAAAACAGTGACAAAACAGATCCATGTTAAGGCTGATTAAGCCAGAATAAGGAAAAAATATATTTTTCTGTTACAAAACTGTACATTTCTGTCTGATGGAGGACCTTAGTACGATCCATTTAGTTTGTTGCAATATCAATACTTTTCTTACCTGTATATACTTCTTTACCAAAAAAAGAAAGAAAAACATTCACTATTGCAAAATTTAAAGAGTTAGACAGTGGCACGGACATTATTTGCCACAATACATACAATAAAATTTTAAATATGGTCTAATTTGGTAGGTAAGTTTAGTATGTGGTCTTCCAAGGTAACTTTTTATACAGAAAAGTGTATTGCGACTGAAAAAAGAAAAAACAGGTCCACAGGCACTCACTGGGCTGTATGTAGTAGTCCTTCCCACTCAGAGAGATCATGGCAGAGAACTGGTCTGTGTCTGTGGTCACAGAGTAGTCCATGCCCAGAGTGCCTCCATCCTGCAGCTGCACAGTTCTGTTCACGCTGCCCAGGCCGATGGGGCTGAACATCTCACTGTGGCGCAAAGACACAGGCAGGCCCAGACGATTCTTTACTACAAATGGAGCCTCATCCTTCTGGAAGCACTCAGCCGTCTGTTTGGCTGCCTCTGCGAATGCCTTCAACACACAAGAACACAAATGTTTGAATAAAAAACTAGGGGTTTCAGTGTGAATTTACAAGTTAAGTGCAAGGACAACTGGAATGCAGAATAAGCCCTTATGCAAGTATATTGCATAAAAAACATAAAACATTTAGAGTATCAAGCCTATTCTTTAGTATTGAAGTTTGAAATGTTGACCACTTGCCTGATCTTGTAAAGGACTAATCCTAAATACATATATTTATGAACTACAACAAACTAAAAAGAACTCAAAGAAGACCTAAAATAAGACCAGGATAAAACACAATCGGTAATGTGACCCATTATGTAGCAGAAGTATGTCACCCATCTACAGTGGAGACCTGAAAACCCAGATGGAGACTGCTTACCGTGCCCAGGTTGCTCAGCATGGCCAGTCCACACTTGGACACAGTGATGTTGAGCTGGTCTTTGCTGCTGATCACGATGATGGTTTTATAATCAGGGACAATGTAATCCACCTCATCGGACATCCCCGAGCATTTCACCGGCTTCTTCTTCATCTGAGGAAAAAGCATACAAGAACTTTTAAGTTTCAGCCAAGTTAGAATTAATTCATACTGTTTTACAGTGATTGCAATCTGTCAGTCTCATTCATTCATTTCTTTTTGAAGTTCATAAACCATTAACAGACTTTCTGCTTGGACTGTTTATTTTTTCATGATTCACTACCGTGGTAATCAAGAGACACAAATGTCTAAATCAGGGGTAGGCAATCGGTCAATCATGATCTAATGGGTTGTAATGTCTAAGGGTCCCACAATAAGAGCAGGAGACAGAGCGGGCCACAGTCCTGCACCTACTTTGTTTCTGAGAAACAAAAAGTCAGAGTTTGTCAAGCCCTGCCCATGAGCATTACTATGGAGTTCCTAATAAGAATGCACCAATACCGGTACTGGTATTGAATATCAGTGGCAATACTTAAAAATTTGCTTGGGTATTGGCTCCAGAATATCGGTTCAGCCGATATCCTGGTTGGGCCTGTAATCCGGTTTAATAAGACTATTGGCTGGACCTTGTTGGTCCAAAACGTCTCATGATGTTTGAGGATTTATTTATACAGAACTGTTTTGTAGTTAACTGAAAGATAAAGAACAGTTACACAATCCATTTGGATAGTTTGTCATTCTTATACTTACTTATAAAGAAAATAAATGCTATTTTTAGCAGAGGTTACGTCTGATATCAAGTATCAGCAGATATTTAACGCCCAAGTAAAAATCTGAAAAAGCTGGATCGGTGCATCCCTAGTCCTAAAATGACTAAAATCATGTAAAATACAGTTGCTGCAGAGATGCGTGCTTTGACAAAATGTTGTACATATAGAACTGTGCAATATTTATTTGGGAACGATATGATAACGTAATAAAACAACCTTCTCGCCAGATTGATATGTGTACACCTGAATCAGTTTGTAAAGTCTCTCACCGAAAGCTGTCAGGATTTAAAACCTTCACGCTACTTGGTCGAAGTATCACAACAGTGACAAAAGTATTTTTCCCATCCTCAAATGCAAAAAGCGTACATAGAGTACGTAGTCCATATTTCAACTAGTACGTCCGTCGGTGCCCTCACACCATAATATAGAACTACTGGAAGACCTCACAGGCATTGCTGACCTAAAAAGAACATCTCAAGCCGAAAAAGGTTTTGTGAATTTGCGTTTGAGAGTTTGAACAAACCTTGAGCTCCAGGGTCCATGGTTTAAAACCATCATTCTTTTCATCTTCCAAAGGCTCAACCAGAGGCTCCCACACTCCCAACATATCATTATAATAGTGAACCTTCAAGAAAAAACAACAACATATTTAATAATTGTGGATAAATATTTTATGTTTTATCATTTAAAAATCACCAAGCAGTCTGCATACCTCTAGGTTGAGGGCGCTGTGTAGGTTGATGAGCGTAGACCAGTTAGTGACATCCCCGTGGAAGGAGGACTTAGCCAGGAGCATGGGCACTGTCCTGTGGCCAACACCGGCCTCCAGGGTCAGGCAGATGGACTTAATGCTCATCTAAAGGAATCATAATACAGTTAATGAAGTATTATTCCAACATTTTAAAACACTTGTCACTAACTCATGTCAACAAACACCTATCTATTTGCACTGCTAGTTTTGCCCTGTAGTTTTGCCAGACAGTGTATATTTAGTATTTAAGTTTGATTTACACCTTATTTTGCCTTTTTTTGCACAGTTTATATTTTCATATTATTATTCATTGTTTTATGTTGCATCAAATTCACTGCAAATGCACTGACAATGGCAATGGAACCAGCAGCCAACATGTGTTTGGTGTAAATAACGCCAACGCCATCGGACCTCAGAGAAGCATGGAGGAGTTTGTGGCGGATGCTTCAGTCAACACAAGCGGAGCGCTCTGATTGGCTCCAGGCTCCATTAACCTAATTCTATTTTGACTCGTATTTAGCTCAATTTTAAGTTCAATAACACTAAAGCATCTTTTCTCTGTGACAATAATGCTACAGTTAGCTCAGCTTTAGCCATGTGTGCCTCCTTCTTTGCCCAAAAGCTGTAATAATCAAGTTTTTTCCGTTTATGTGACCCCACATGCAGAAGTTGCGTTCAGAACTAGAGTTTGTTGATAATCATGCTGGTCATCTGGTCAAACAGATGCTGCTCAACTAGTTTGTTTATAACTGTCCTCTCCAGACAGTTTAGCCATTAGTGCCTTCGGTTGTTGAAAGGTATTGCATTGTTGGTACATATTCATTGCTGCAGTGAGAAAAACAAATTTACACATGGGAAGTGCGAGGACACATGAGGAGATACGCTGTCGCCCTGACCCAGTGACAGGGCTGGGGAGGTCGTCGTAAACCGACTTTACTTGAAGAGACTCCCCTGTGGGATGAGCGGTGTATTACCTGTGGAGACTCTCCCTGTGGAGACTTTCCCTGTGGGATGAGCGGTGTATTACCTGTGGAGACTGTCCCTGTGGGATGAGCGGTGTATTACCTGTGGAGACTCTCCCTGTGGAGACTTTCCCTGTGGGATGAGCGGTGTATTACCTGTGGAGACTGTCCCTGTGGGATGAGCGGTGTATTACCTGTGGAGACTCTCCCTGTGGGATGAGCGGTGTATTACCTGTGGAGACTGTCCCTGTGGGATGAGCGGTGTATTACCTGTGGAGACTCTCCCTGTGGGATGAGCGGTGTATTACCTGTGGAGACTGTCCCTGTGGGATGAGCGGTGTATTACCTGTGGAGACTGTCCCTGTGGGATGAGCGGTGTATTACCTGTGGAGACTGTCCCTGTGGGATGAGCGGTGTATTACCTGTGGAGACTGTCCCTGTGGGATGAGCGGTGTATTACCTGTGGAGACTGTCCCTGTGGGATGAGCGGTGTATTACCTGTGGAGACTGTCCCTGTGGGACGAGCGGTGTATTACCTGTGGAGACTGTCCCTGTGGGACGAGCAGTGTATTACCTGTGGAGACTGTCCCTGTGGGATGAGCGGTGTATTACCTGTGGAGACTGTCCCTTTGGGATGGCGGTGTATTACCTGTGGAACTCTCCCTGTGGGATGGCGGTGTATTACCTGTGGAGACTCTCCTGTGAGGATGGCGGTGTATTACCTGTGGAGACTCTCCTGTGGGATGGCGGTGTATTACCTGTGGAGAACTGTCCCTGTGGGATGGCGGTCTATTCCCTGTGGAGACTGTCCCTGTGGGATGGCGGTGTATTACCTGTGGAGACTGTCCCTGTGGAATGGCGGTGTATTACCTGTAGACTGTCCCTGTGGGACGGCGGTGTATTACCTGTGGAGACTGTCCCTGTGGGATGGCGGTGTATTACCTGTGGAGACTGTCCCTGTGGGATGGCGGTGTATTACCTGTGGAGACTGTCCCTTTGGGATGGCGGCGGTGTATTACCTGTGGGAGACTGTCCCTTTGGGATGGCGGTGTATTACCTGTGGAGAACTCTCCCTGTGGGGATGGCGGTGTATTACCTGTGGGAACGCTGTCCCTGTGGGATGGCGGTGTATTACCTGTGGAGACTGTCCCTGTGGGATGGCGGTGTATTACCTGTGGAGACTGTCCCTGTGGGATGGCGGTGTATTACCTGTGGAGACTGTCCCTGTGGGATGGCGGTGTATTACCTGTGGAGACTGTCCCTGTGGGGAGCGGTGTATTACCTGTGGAGACTGTCCCTGTGGGATGAGCAGTGTATTACCTGTGGAGACTGTCCCTGTGGGATGAGCGGTGTATTACCTGTGGGAGACTGTCCCTTTGGGATGGCGGTGTATTACCTGTGGAGACTCTCCTGTGGGATGAGTGGTGTATTACCTGTGGAGACTCTCCCTGTGGGATGGCGGTGTATTACCTGTGGAGACTCTCCCTGTGGGATGGCGGTGTATTACCTGAGAGACTCTACCTGTGGGGCAGCGGTGTATTACCTGTGGAGACTGTCCCTGTGGGATGGCGGTGTATTACCTGTGAGAACTGTCCCTGTGGAATGGCGGTGTATTACCTGTGAGACTGTCCCTGTGGGATGGCGGTGTATTACCTGTAAGAACTGTCCCTGTGGGATGGCGGTGTATTACCTGTAAGAACTGTCCCTGTGGGATGGCGGTGTATTACCTGTGGAGACTGTCCCTGTGGAATGGCGGTGTATTACCTGTGGAGACTGTCCCTGTGGGATGAGCGGTGTATTACCTGTGGAGACTGTCCCTGTGGGATGGCGGTGTATTACCTGTGGAGACTGTCCCTGTGGGACGGCGGTGTATTACCTGTGGGAGAACTGTCCCTGTGGGGCGAGCAGTGTATTACCTGTGGGAGACTGTCCTGTGGGATTGGCGGTGTATTACCTGTGGAGACTGTCCCTTTGGGATGGCGGTGTATTACCTGTGGAGACTCTCCCTGTGGGATGAGCGGTGTATTACCTGTGGAGACTCTCCCTGTGGGATGGCGGTGTATTACCTGTGGAGACTCTCCTGTGGGATGGCGGTGTATTACCTGTGGAGACTGTCCCTGTGGGATGGCGGTGTATTACCTGTGGAGACTGTCCCTGTGGGATGGCGGTGTATTACCTGTGGGAGACTGTCCCTGTGGAATGGCGGTGTATTACCTGTAGAACTGTCCCTGTGGGATGGCGGTGTATTACCTGTGGGAGACTGTCCCTGTGGGATGGCGGTGTATTACCTGTGGAGACTGTCCTGTGGGACGGCGGTGTATTACCTGTGGGAGACTGTCCTGTGGGACGAGCAGTGTATTACCTGTGGAGACTGTCCCTGTGGGATGGCGGTGTATTACCTGTTGAGACTGTCCCTTTGGGTTGAGCGGTGTATTACCTGTGGAGACTGTCCCTTTGGGATGAGCGGTGTATTACCTGTGGAGACTCTCCCTGTGGGATGAGCGGTGTATTACCTGTGGAGACTCTCCCTGTGGGATGGCGGTGTATTACCTGTGGAGACTGTCCCTGTGGGATGGCGGTGTATTACCTGTGGAGACTGTCCCTGTGGGATGGCGGTGTATTACCTGTGGAGACTGTCCCTGTGGGATGAGCGGTGTATTACCTGTGGAGACTGTCCCTGTGGGATGAGCGGTGTATTACCTGTGGAGACTGTCCCTGTGGGACGAGCGGTGTATTACCTGTGGAGACTGTCCCTGTGGGATGAGCGGTGTATTACCTGTGGAGACTGTCCCTGTGGGATGAGCGGTGTATTACCTGTGGAGACTGTCCCTTTGGGATGAGCGGTGTATTACCTGTGGAGACTCTCCCTGTGGGATGAGTGGTGTATTACCTGTGGAGACTCTCCCTGTGGGATGAGCGGTGTATTACCTGTGGAGACTCTCCCTGTGGGATGAGCGGTGTATTACCTGAGGAGACTCTACCTGTGGGACGAGCGGTGTATTACCTGTAGAGACTCCCCCTGTGGGATGAGCGGGGCCTGCTTTTGCTGGTCCTCGCTGCCCTCCTCCTCAAGGAACCAGAGCTTGAGGTCTCTCCAGCTCCTGCGCTCCCACAGGTCGACTGCCACAGGGCTCTCCAGCTGCTCAGGGGTCTCCGCTGTGGGAGTCAGTGCAGACTGGATGGTGATCACTGTGTTGATGATGATGGGAGAAACCTGCAGGAGACATAGTGTTTCTGTAATATTGTAATAATGTTTTTCAAAAATAATTCACAAAGGCCTGGTGTCTACTGCACAATGTATGTTATTTTATAAAGAGACATGGATGTCACACTGCAGGACGTTGGGGAATTTAAATTGTAAATGAAATCAGGCTCTGACCAAAAAGTGAATATGAGGCTCAAGTATCGCTAAGGGAGGGTCAACAAGGTTGTCACTGTCACTCTAACGATGTTTTTGCATTTGTACAAAGTTGCAAAATGAAAAGTAAATGGGGAGATTTGATCCATTCACCACTCAGCTCTTCTGCTGTTACTCTTACTTGGTCATAGACAGTGAAAGGAGGTCTCACTTTGCGATCAAGATTCCAAAATACGATTCTTTGGCCGTACAACGGTTGTAAGTTTAACCTCTACTCAATATTTTCCCTACAATCAGAAATCTTTCATCACAGATGGACAAAATTGAGTGGTGAACTCCCTTAGAACATGTGTGAAATGCTCCTTAAATATTAAAAATAAGCTGATCCAAACCTTGAGTGTGAGAGCATTGATGGAGATCTCCATGACCTGAGGAGTATGTGGGGTCTGGGAGCTCCGGAAGAAAACCTGACACGGCTGCAAGATTGTGGTCACATTGTTTTTCCTCTTCTCTCTGAGGAATGGACACGCCACCACCTGAAAACACAGCCAATAACAATCACAATGAGATTTAAATGTATCAATCAGCGCTGATGTTTTGACTCACTAGTTTAAACTTGCATTTCCTTCAACTTTACGTCTTTTTACTAGTTTTTTGTATTGTAAAGTGTCTTTTGAGTGTCCAAGGTGCTATTTAAGTTTTTATCATTATTATAATTAACTTCTCAACTCTGATTAACAGTCCTTTATGGGATTGTTCTTATTTAAATTTATTTAACTTTCTTACTTTACTCCCTCTTATTTGTTTTGTTAATAGTTAATAGAAAAATGCCTCACTGAGTTGTAAAAGAAGGGGTTGTAATGAGAAACCAGACTTTCAAGAAGAAAGACTTTTTTTACCATCACTTTTGCATATGTATTGTCCATTTTCTCACCTTGAGGTCGTTGATACCGGCGGTCATGTGCGAGCCATCTGCACCGCTCTTCATCATGAGCTCGCATTGTGTTGTCATGACGAGGGCAGGAGTGTCACTGCGGCTCAGGTCAGCCACGAACACGATCTCAGGATTTCTCACCACCACATTTATCTCCATCTTGGACACCGCTGCAGGGGCCGAGGCCGGGGCTGACAAAGCAAAACCACAGGGTTTATTTAGTAAAGGTGGCAAGAAACTGTAACAGTAACCCAAAAGTACATGTCAAGTCTAAATACATAAAGTCAGCAGTTTTAACTCTGACTCCATGACCTGTTTTGACTGTTTTAGTTATAGAAACTGGCAAAACACAAGAGTAAATACAGCTATCTGATTAGTAAAACTAAAAATTGATTTGCACATTAAGATGGGCATAAATAAACTCAACACGGCACAAAAAGACAAGTACTCATTTACAGGATGTACAGAAAATGACTTACTGCTCTCTCTGGACGCCACAGAGGAGGTGTTCTTCTTCTCAGCTCCAGTGTTGCTCTTGTTCGTAGGAGCCTGGCCGAAGCCCTGCTGTGAAGCTGTCAGGAAGATGTTTGCCACCGTGAGCAGGAACTCCATGCTGGCGCAGAGGTAAATGTCCTGCACCAGAGTGTCCAGGACCGTTCCCTCTCTGCCCTGACGGTACTTCACCTCCACCATCTTGTTCTGCTCGGCTCCCGGGCGTAGCTCTATCATCCTGTAGGTCACAAGAAATAACTTACAAGCACATTTTTGTTGAGCACATAAAGCCCTTTAGAGACCCATTTCCTCCAAGCCTAAACTCTTCAGCATAGACATGATATTTTGTTTTGACCTACCTGTCACCTAATTACATATTACGCTTTATTTTGACACTTTAGTGCGAAGAGGCCACTGCCCTAACTACACTGTTCACTGTTGTGTTTGTGGTAACACAGGGTGAGTTTGTAGTCAAATTAAGCTACATCATTAGGGGAAACTTATCAAAATTGGTCAAACATATAGGCCCAAAAACATCGGAAAGAGTATCGGCCATCGGATTCTAAACTATTGGTATCGGCCATGAAGAAATCTACACGTCAATCTATAATTATGTCCATACGGAAATTTCTCCTCTGCATTTGACCCATGTTTGAATTGTTGTGTTTTTTTCTTCTTGTGAAATGTCTGTGGAGTTCCTGTTAGAGAGTGGAGGCCCGCTGTTTCTGCGTGGAAAACCAGCTTTGCAACTTTCCTGACGCCGAACCGAAGACAACTCTCCCAAGAAACCGTGGCTCTCTTTTTTATATTTGGCGACATTAAATGTTTTAGAATGTGATTGTAATTCCTTATTTAAATACAAAGGAAGGGGGGGAAAAAAGAAAAAAAGCTTTTGGCGTCATTTTACTGGGAGTGTATGTTCACAAGAGACCTGCAGGTGAACTCTGTCATTGAAGTTACAAAGTTCTGCTTTAAACCTGTTTGCATCTTTGTTTTTTGTTACTTCTCCTTGTCCCTAGCTGAGCTGAGTTGTAACGCCATTATTCAATGCTGATGGGGAAACCTGTCAGGAGCAATGGATGCCACAGAGCAGTGTCTCCACATCTTTAGCTAGGCAAGACGAGGATACTGTGCATGTTTCAGGTAATCTGCATGTGAGTGTGTTTTCATGGGGTCTTACTGCGAGAACTAAAACACACATTGCAAATTCAAATAACAATATGGCTCTACCCCATTGCCAATACCCTACACTACACAAATCAATAAAATTCAGTAAAGATTTTCTGAAAGTGCATGAAGTGCATGTGTGACAGTGACAGTCAACTTGATTAGAGAACATGATAAGGTAAAACACCCAGTAGTTTGAAACAGCTCTAAGCAATGATGTAAAACTGCTGTTAATTAATTACACATTGATAATTTAATCCGAAAATGTATTTAAAATGTTATCAGTTTAACTGAAGCATTCCTTTCTGTTGGAACCCTGTTAACGCTCACAGCTTCGTTGCAAAAGTACAATCCCTGCACTGTTAGAAAACATTCCAGTGTAATGCTATGAAGTCTGCATCACTCCAGACTCGTTGTCCGGAGAGAGCTGTGACATCAGGTGTGGATCAAAACGTTATAAAGAATTGGGACATGCTGTGCACTTCAGCTCCTCGTTGTGGATGCACATCTGAAGTGCGATTATTGGAACACAGCCTTCTTGTCAAAATTATTATAAGACATTTTTTGAGAATGTTCACTCCTAGTCTCATGCATCTCACATTAATTATATCTATATACTGTATGTTATTTTCAGCCTTCAGTACCTTGATGTGACCATCTTGATCTTAGGTCTCCTGTCATCTAGGAAGCATGCTGCCAGCTGCACCAAGGCCTTCATGGAGCTGTCAGAGAACATTTGGACGGAGGTGGAGATGGTGCCCAAAGTGAACTCAGCCAGTTTGAGCTGCTCGTCGTGGGAGTCCAGCAACTGGGCCTGAGATAACAGCAAGAACTTACTTAAATCAATCACATTTAACTTTATTATAACTGCATTTGATATTTAGGGATGGGTACAGTTTTATTTGGTACCAGTACTTCAAATGCATCAAGTGGAATCATAAAACAGATTGACAATGCTCACAAATTCAATACAAGTACATTTCTAAAAACAGTAATTTTATCATTTATTTGAGTTAACACTGCTTAGTAACATTTTATAGCGCTGTCTCAGGACTCACAACCATCATCCCAAAATAGTGCCTTATAACTTGTCAAAGCAACACAAATCAGATAATTGAATGCTGGTTGTGTGTAATTTTTGAAGCATTTTATCAATTACAAACCCAGATATTGCTTTGTCTAAGAGAAAGGATGGGACAATAATCAATAATATCAATGGTTATACTGATAAAAAGGGTAGACTAATCATTCGTGGTACATTTTGTATAAATTTAACTGCTTATCCATCCAAGTTTTCTTCTAGATTATTTGTTTTTACTTACACAATAACAATTGTATTATAAACACCAGACTTATTTATAATGATTCATGCATTTTTAGATTAAAGAAGACTGATGGTGCTTCTGTCTTCAATATAGTTCTAATATAGTTCTAATCAACCCGTGGGTCATTATGTTTTACCTTAAATCACAATATTGCTTTAAATTTACAAGATTAAAAAATCAAGTCAGCTTTCTTAGGTGCTGAAACACGTTTACGTTAGGTTGCCTTTGGAGAGCTGCAGTTCTTAATAGCAAGCAGAGGATTTTTTTCTGTGCGCAATGCTGACCAATTCTATGTATGTCCCCATTTCTGAAAACAAAATTGCTGAACAAAGGAAGTCAATATCAGAGGCCGTAACCTGGACACAAAGACCTGGACAGATGGTGCAATGGCGTTATGCACAAATCACTCTAAATGCAACTTTGAGTGGTGGGGAAACAATTATATTCTGGTTAAAAACTCCTAAAAGTCTATCTTGAACAATAGGTCTCTTTTAAGTACTTAGTTATTTAAGTATATTTTCATTTTTAAACCCTCAGCCATTTTAATTTTTAGGTTTGTTAATGGCAATTATTTTGGCCATAATAATTGTATTTAATTATTTATTTACTTGAGGAAAAGGGGGGAACAATGCATATTAATGAACATTTTAACAAATGTAAATATGACAAATTAAATCTTTAGGCCAATTTCCATCTGCAGACCCCCTGGCTGATTAACAGAAAGATAAGAACTCACAGTATTTACACAGTACACTTCAGCTGGACAGAGACAGGAAAACAAGGCTTGTAAGCACTAATCCCTATTGCTCATACCATTTCATTGTACTGGTTCCTATTGCATATAGTATTGTACCAATTCCCATTGCATTTTAACCTGGAGATTTGATTGCAGATGAGCAACTGTAAACATATTTAGGCTCACACATCATTACGTTTGTGTCTCTCTCAGCCATGATTTTAAATGTTTCTTAAAAGTAGAACAACCTGTGCTTTCCCTCACTGAGAGTGGAATAGTATTCCAGAAAGTTACACCGTGGTTTTGGGAGAAAGATGGTCCCAAAACGTCATGAGACCATTAAGGCTCAGAGGCACTGTGAGCCTTAATGGTAGCTCACAGTTGCCTCTGATGGTGGCTCATGTTATTCGGGATCCAGCAGAGCTGACAGACTTTGGTTTGATAAATTATTTCATTGGTGGAGGCGCAATACCATGTAGGACCTTACCGATCAAACAGGCCGCAAAAGTTTGCAAAATTAAAAAATATATATATTTATCAAGAATTTTGGCAATGGTGTTAAGAAAAAAGGTTTCTTATCTAGGATTTTCAGTGTTTTTTTTATAGCATGATTCAATCAGTCCAATCACAGAAAGACTTGTGTAAGATCATCTTATAATAAAGTACTCGATATGAGACTGTATTATTGAGTGCAAAAATGTGAATCTGACACTGAATTTCAATATTTCCCTATGCCTAGATAAGAGTGGGTTGTGAATGAGTGGTGTTTCCTGTTTCACATCACTGTAACATCTGAAAAAGCGATCTAAAGTTCACGTGCCCAAATACTACATGCAAAGAAACACTGATGTGCCCAAGAGTTCGTGACTGTGTGACTCGTGTCTGTGTCAAAAAAAGACACGGACAAAAAAAATCTGGCACCCCAGCTATGATCTGCTATTGGTGCCATAAACGTACCCAGCCTTTCTATAGCATATGTCATGTAGATGTGGATTACCTCATTTCCATTTGGAGTGAACAGGACCAGAGTCATGGAGTCAAACTTGAAGTCTAATTTCAGAGTCGTTTTAAGCTTTTTGTTTGTCTGAGACTCGACCACAGCTGATGTCACCACTGTGTTATCTACAGACACAGGACAGAAACAACATTAAGTTATGTGGTATTCATTCAGCTCCATTTTCTGTAGTTGGCTTAAATTAGAGTTGGCCCATAATGCATTTGTTGAGCCAATACAGTCACCATAGCAACGGTCACAAACTTATGTTTACTATAGTAATGTTCACAAAATAAACTTTCACTTCAAAAATATGAAAAAATATAATAACAAAATGTATTTCTCTGGGATTTTAAATAATTTGTTGCATTGTAAACATACATCCATATTTTAGCCTAATTCCACTTCTATTTCTATATATACTCATTATATATTGCTCATCTCAAGCTCTAATATTACAAAAAGTTAAATTCTGTTTTGAATTTAAGCCTTTGCTAATTCTTTAATATTTAATAAGGCGACTGTTGCATTTTAAGTACAACCATATTTTTGTAATTACTAAGCCAGGTTTGAAGATGCTTTTAATTCCTCTGTTAAACCATTCCAGAGGTTAAATGTGACGCACATAGATTTCACAGTAAGTCTGAAATTAGGATAATATCATTATTTATGATGAGCATCTCCATCTTCAAATAGATTATGTAAATGAAGAGGAAGAGAGTTTTTAGATGCCCTGAACATTATTTGAGCTGTTTTAAAGTTTAGCAGGTCATATAATTTGAAATCTAATGATTGTAGGTACTCACTTTGGTTGGGTGGAGTGGTCCCAGACTCCCTGGTGGACGCCTCAGAGGACCGGTCAGAGGGGTCAGTGGTGGGCGGTGGTCCTGAGGCATCACTGAGCTCCGACTTCTCTGACAGGTTTTCATTCAGAGTCCTCAACACCACGGTAAGGTCGTCCTGGCTCAAGATAAGCTACAAGGGAAAATACACTGATGAAACAAAGCGCTGAAGGAAAGCGGCGTGTCGTCTCTGTTATGTTGCACTATCCATGTGCACAACGACTTTATGACAAAGACGTTAAGTGTTAAAACTGGCTACATTAAAGCACAGGTGGAACATTGCTTAAATGTGCTATGGATATAAACTACTTCATAAAACACCACCTCATGCCAGAGCATTCAATCATTATACCTATTCCTTTCTAATATCTAATAGATAACCATACAATTTAAAATAAAAACTGATTTGAGAAAGTTTTTAAAAAATATTAGAAGAGTAAACCAACAAGTGTCCATCTATAGTACACCATTATTCCTACACGATATTAAATTATTGACATATTTATTTATAATTATTGCGATATTTAAATACACTTTTTTGACTGAGGTTGAAACTAACAATTTTAGAAGTAAACTCGTCAGCGATTATTTCTACTGTAGATAGAATAACATTTTTAACCAAACAAAGGTTGAAATATTGTGAATGAAGGCTTCTAGATAGAGAATATTTATGAACCGTGAACTGGGTATTTGGGGAAAATCAGAAATGTTCTATACTTTTTTTGTCATTTTTAAAAATAATGTCACTGTTGTTATAAAAGTCTTTGGGCCGTAGTTTGCCCCTAGCGTCAGCGTTATGACTAAGGGGTGGTTCCAGGTCGGGCTTTTGCTATTTTCACAGAGGTGACACTAGCGGAAAGAGGCTGCTGGAGGCTGGAGGGAGCGGTGCAATTCCATATATGGTGAACACGTTTGAACCAATGACTGAGAACTGTAGCATTTGAAAGGCCATCAGTGCAGGAGATGTTTGCATTAATGGCATATCCAGGCAAAGAAAGAAGCCAAAGCTTCACAGCGGAGTCAAAGAACGAGAGGGACTATACAGGGACAATAAAACAGCTCTGAAGCCCCACGATGTAAGTATACGCTGTTGAGCAGCGGTTGTGATCAAAACAGCGGTGTGTCCTGAAGCTGCAGTAACCACTGCTCTGAAGCTTCTCTGACCGATCCCACCCGGTCTTGAGTGCCATTCCGTGTCTGTACACCCAGATCCCCGTGGGTCCCAACGTATTCTTTTGGGGTTTTTGGGGTCAGATATGAGCTGTGCTGTATATTAATAAAGGGGCATTTGAATAGGTCTATAATAATGTATAGAAACTTGAAACCGTTCTGAAGGACAAATGTCCAACACCATATACTATGTGCTGTATATGCTGTACAGCCTCCATGGATGTCAGTGGATGTCATGGATGGCAGTCACACGCACTTCTCACAGCATTCATAAAGTTAGTTTCACCTGCTCTGCTCCGCAGCGAGTGCGATCAGACACGTGCTCACACGCACATGTGACACACACACACTCACACACAAACACGAGGTGCACTGCTCCGTGTATGTGCCGTGTATGCGCCAAAAGCGCAAAACTCAGCTACAGCTATTTAAAGCAAACAGTCTTAATTGGACCATATGGGGCAAAATACGGCGCTTCAATTTTGTGTTTTAGAGTCTGCTGTCCAGAGAACGATGACCATAATTAAAATAAAACTACAATTATCGTTTATAGTGGACTAACCACGGTTATGCTACTAATTGTTGCAGCCCAATGTTTGATGTAATAATGTCTGTTCTATTAAAATACAAACCAACAAAGACAAAACCGAGGTTAATTTAGTTTGAAAAAGGTACATTATATTAATGATTTTCTCTTTTCAAAGTTTTCATTTTAAAAACATTTCTATCAGATTGAAAACTTTGGTGTTACTGTGATATATTTTGTTTGCTGCGATATTGTTATTGCGCCAGCTAATATTGCAATATCGATACTTTTGCATAACTTTTTGTATAATTTGCCTTATTAAACCTCCATTAAAGTGAAAACGAAAGTTTGGTCTTTGGACCAAATTCAGAAAGTGAGCGAATGATGAGAAACATCAGAAACAGAGTCTGTAATGGTTATAAACTGCAGTAAAGATAATTAAGCAGCTCTCGCTTTCATCAAGTGTTACTTGATACTTATTAACAAATCTGCCAAATACAGCCTGCTGCTTGTTCGAATAAAAGATTTGCCTTATTTAGCCTATAAATCAATATGCACCCATAATCAGCATCACTTTTTACTGGCCATCTCAGGGCTCAAAGCCACTAAAGTGGAGAAAAGTCGATCTGTTTTTTAGCCAGTCACCGTCACAAAACCCTCACCTTGCTCCCAAAACAAGCAAAAAATATGATTTTCATTATATGTTCACAAGGGGCCCTCACGTTGTCAAGACGACAGTAAAGCCAACGGCAGGAAACGTCAGATAGTCAGATAGGGAGCTGGTGTGAAAGCAAAAGTCTAGGGACCAAATTAAATGATTAGAACAATTGTCATGCTCTATGTCCGGACCTCGATGTGGACTTTTGGGTGTGAATCAGTCCTTAGTTCTGCTTTAAGAAGGTAAACTTGATTAAAATCCTTTACTTGTCAGCAGTGCCAGCAGATGTACTCTTTGGGCTGCAAAATTAACTGCTATCGAATCGGAATCACAATGAGAAATTCACAAAGGAACCTATGTCAAACGCAGAGATATTATTATTTGTGAATTGCTAATTGTGATACTGATATTACGTATAACACATATGAGACTGTATATCATACAAATCCCAAATGAATTAGATGAATGTGCAAATGTATCTATTCATATTGCGATTATTTTTCCATAGTTGTTCAAACCTAATGGGATACGTACACTCATAGGTTTGAGATGGGCGATGATCTCGATGTCTGGGATGTTGTGGTACCAATTTGAAGAGAGGTTCCTCAGAATCTCCAAGTCCAGGCTAACGGGCATCAACAGCTGAGTCTCTCCCTGGAACTTATCATTTTTGTATGTAGTTCTGAAACAAATTCAAAACACAAGGTCTTTTTGGGTTATTTTATGAAACTTATCAACATCACATTGCAAAGAAAAATTTGTGTATTACAACAACAACAACAACTGTATCCACTCAACATCTACTTGATAATAATTGTAATATGTTACAGATTTGTATGTAAATACTCAAACTAGAACAACAAGATTAACCACGATTTAATTTTAAAAAACGACATTGTCCAAGAAGATGCACCTAAAGATATTTTATAATTTGGTTTAATCAACTAGAGACAAATATGAGACATAACTTCAAAGGTCATTTTCTCCAAATCTATTTTTCTCCCACAGAGATATAAAAATCAACCCTTAAAGTTACTTAATTTAAGCTTTTGACAGTTCATACAGAAGGATCAAATTCTAATCATGGTATATTTAAATTTCAACTCCCAAAATTAGGCCAAATTAGAAATTTTACCCTAATGGTCATTAAATTTACTTTACTCAAAATACTAAATAAAACATTCAACAAAAGAAAGCAAGAAATTTAAACCTGTCTCTGTCCATTTTTCTGAATTATATGTCCCAAATATGTGACATTAGTAAACAACAGAAGAAATTTCAAATTTAAGATTTTTCCGTATTCACATGCACTGTCTCACCTTGATTCAAATCACATTTTAATACACTGCAATCAACAAAATGTAAAGGCTGCAAGTCAGGGACACATTATGGAAATAAAAAAATTCTGAAATACATGGGATTCTTTTGTTAGTTATTTGTTTAGTAGTTCAAATTTCAGCCTTTTGTCAAATGCTAATACTTCCTAATTCAGTCCTATATACCTTCGATTTGTTCATAGCCTGTATAATCTCGTGCTGCTCACTCACCTGTACAACTTGAGGTCGGCCAGCTTCACTTGCATGATATCGACCACAGGGGGGATATTGGCATCCGATTTCCACGGCTGCATGACAAAGCGGTTCTTGACAGACAGCCGCCCCAGATCTGCCACAATGACGTTTGAGGAGGAGGACGACTGAGGCAGGAAGATGACGGGAGCTTTAAAGTGTACACTCAGGGAGATCCGGGTGCTCCTCTCCGCCAGCTCTTTCACCCCAGACGCTGCCATCTCTTTGGCCTGCACCGTCACCACAGCCAGCGCTGCCTTTGCCTCCTGGAAGTTATTGATGAAAGCCTGGAAACAACACAAAACACAAACTATTTAAAGGAATTCCATGTCAATAGGTCGTCATTTGGACTTTACAGGATACATAGTATGCATTGTTTGTATTGTTCTTGGCCTTTAAACATGCTCTTGTACCTTTGCTTTGGCATTGTATATTTTAGAACTTCAAATAATGTATCTATTAAAAGGCACACGCCTTTCTATCAGTTGGGTGTTCCCTCATTAGGATATGTGCTCGCACTCCATGTACTGGCAGCAGAGGGAATTACCATGGGGAAACAAACAAATGCAAACTTGCTCCGGCATATTAAAGTAAGCATGCATTAATGAACATGATTTGAGGCAGAAATACGCATCTGGTGATGATTTATGGACGTATAAACAGCAGATGAAATCAGGAGTGGCCAAGCATTGTGGCCTGTACACATGCTCTGGGGCATCTATGTGTATGTATTTCATGTTTTATAATTACATTTATGAAAGGGAACTTTATGGACACTTTACTATGAGCAAGAACTGCATTTTTCAAGAACTTAATTTCGGCATTTACTAAGAATAAAATAAGCAATTTGACCAAAGGGGCAGCATGCAGCCTCATTTCTTTTGTGTAAAATACAATAATATTGAGAGAAGGGCAATAATTAATTGGCTAATTGATTAATCTGGCAATTATTCTTTCACTTAATCAATTAGTTATTTAAATTGCGGAATTATATATATATATTTTTTACAAATCACATTTTATAAAGCTAAATTGATGCTGCTTGAGAACATCTTGATTGAATACTTCCAGTATTTTCAAAAATACATTTCCTGTGTCATTTTGCTATAATTCTCCCAATGTCCTAGTCATAAAACTTCTTCAATCAACACATGGCATACTTAGTCCAGACAATGATTATTCGATTGCTGCATTAGTTGTCAATGTCATTTGTGTCAACCCTAATTGAATGCAGAAATGCTTAAGTCCAATTATGGTTTATGGACATTAAAAACACAAGACTTTTAGGTAGTGATCTGTTATGTAACAATCTGAAGACAATCGCAACAGAGTGTTTCCTGTTCAGGAGTGAACAGCCTTAAAAAAAGGCTATACAAACCTGCGTGTATGAAACTAAAATGTCAATTTAGTACAATACAATGCAAAATGTTATTTATGCATATTTTAGTACAGAAATACAAGGTTCTACACACCAGTATGGAAGAGAGGAACTTGTTGAGGAAGATGACTTGGATGCAGCCCACATTGAGAGAGATGGAGGTGTCTACTTTAGACATGTTCAGATACGCGTCTCCTTCAGTGGCACCTGTGTAGTTCACCATGCGTAAGTCAAACACCTCTTTATCAGCGATGGAGACGGCCTGTACGCAAAACAAACAAGCATTAATGCCGACTGCTGACTTTTTCTTAACCCTGTAGATAAATTATTTGTATTAATTGATCCATTCTTTAGCCAGTGGAAAACCCAAGATCTTTTTCAGGAGTGTGTAGCCACTAGGATTATCCTGTTTTGAGCGGTTGGGAAAAACTGCAGTACCTGAAGGAAACCCACCGGGACACAGGCAGAACATTCAAACTCAAACATGGGACACCCTCCACTGTTTTTATTATACAAAATTGAGGTTTTAATAGTTGCACTAACCTTTTTGTACAGGGCGTCTTTGTCACAGTCTAGAATGACAATGTTCTTTAAATGAGCCAGAATCTCCATCTCCTTCTTCCTCATCAAGACCTCCGAGACCAGGCCTGCAGAAACGAGTAACAAGCATGAGATCGTTAGCAACAAACTTTACTGTCTCCCTGAATTAATATATGACAGAGTAGACTGGCTAATCTTGCAGTTTTTCAGCTCTATTAGGAAGTGTATCCATGTTAAAGGCCTGGCTCTGCATCGAGGTGCGCTACGTGAGCAGCTGACGTTACCCAAACATAACAAATGTTTTTTTAAATAAAATAATCTTGAAAAAAATACATTTTAAATTAATTTAAAAATTACTTTTAGTATTTCTTGGTTTGTGGTTCTGTGAGATTTAAGTTAGACTGAACACGAGCACGAAAATTTGTTGTGTTATTAATCCATTAGGAGGAATATAAGCCTGATATCAAACATGCAAATAAATTAAAAAGCTCAGCCATCTCTATTCGTTATTTGTGCAGCATTTAATGGTCTGTCGTAGTCAGTCCTTGTGCTTCTGTAGCTGGATACACATAGTTTGTTTTACGGAGTGTGTTATTTCACTTCTCTGCGTCTCTACACCACATTTTAATGTTAGTAATATTATGCACTGGAAAATATATGTTAGGTACTTTTCAACAGAACGTTTTGTCCTGCCAATGATGTGGGCTCAACATATTAGTAAGTTAGTACCAGTGGAAATACAGCGATTTATCACAACATCAAGTAGAGAGAAATTATTATCTATTTGTATCTGCTTTTTGCAGTCTTGTTTTGGCTTGAGTCTGCGTTACCTTCAATACAAATTTCTGAGATCCTGACTTTCTCTCCTCGGATGAAGACTTTGAGGCAGCGGAGGTCGGCTCGGATGTGCAGGTTCACTATGTCTGCAAACTTTGAGTTCTTAACACCTACAGGAACAAACAAAGAAGTGTGTGTTATTCAAAATGACCAAATCCAAAACACATTTAGTCAAACATTATGACTGTTACATTGTTTCATGGGACATACAGACTTGTAAAGGAAGCGCTTGGATCGCCACAGGACATTTTTAACAATTTTTGTTTAGTGATTTTGTTAAAGTTTTAGTCATTAGGATTACTTTTTATTTAGTTTATATTTGTTTCAGTCAGCAAAACTACGCCATTCATAAAATCTATTATTAAATATTTACGGTAAGTCGACTATGAATTCTGCACCTGTGCCACAGTATTTGGGAGAAACAAACTCTTGTGAATTCATAAATACAGTTTTTTCCATACTGGGTTTCCTAACGACCACAGCCTCCTCCTTCTTCTCATCCTCCTTGTCCTCGTCACCCTCGTCCTCCTCAGGGATGGGGGCCAGCTCCTCAGGGCCCGGCTCTTGTAGGTCGGATGTCTTCGTGGGCAGCAGGTTGTTTAGGAAGTTCATGGTGTTCAGAAGAGCCTCAGTGTGAAGATGGACATCCAGGGAGGAGAACATCACCTGAGCAACACGTCAATAAAAGCATCATTAGTTTTGTTTTATTACTTTTTCCACCGGAATTTTGAAAGCATCTTAAAGTCTATATGACAGGTTCGACGACACATTAAAACTTAGCGAACATGATTATATTTAAGAATTTGCTTTTTTTACATTTTTGCCTATTAATCCCCAGTTTGACAGTTTTTGTAATGTTCATAATGGACGGAAATGGACAGCAAATATGACATAGTTAGAGGGAATTCTACAACTGTTACCTAAGAACCATTTTGAAAACAAGGGCCAAAATTCAAATAAATTACATAATAGTTATTTATTTCTTATATTAATAGTTATTTGGCAAATAGTAATACCTGATAACAACTTTATTTTGTTGATGAGGTGCTAACCCATAAATTGAAGTCACAATTAGAACATCTTGAGAACCTGTCATATAGACTTTAAATTTGCTTAGGCAGATACTCCTATGCGTAAGCTTGGTTCTTGAACTGTTTTAAATCATATTGTACTGGCACTATCTACAAAAAAGCCAGTCTGTAAAGGCTGCAGGTGGCCTACAATGAGGCTTTGTGAATGCCCTTGAGGAGGTCTCGATGGACTAGTGGGACAGAGATTTTTGTCTCTGCATGAGCCAACACTTAGCTGTACTTAGAACTCAAATGTATAAAATGATTTGTAGGCTGAAAAAGTCAGAAAATGACAAAATATAGTCCAGTCATTCGCAAATACACTTGTAATTTCAGCTTTAATGATTTGCTATTTGCAACTATTTCAAATGTATCCGTTACAAAAGCTTACCTTAATCAGCTGCTCCGTGTTCCTGTGCAGAGACTTGAACTCGGGGCCATTTTTATCGGCCTAAAAACCCCAAGAAAACTGTTAATATTTTTCCAAACCACAAATATTGTACAAAATAAATTACTCGTTCTGGTTCAGACCTTGATATACTCCAGAGTGAGCAGGTCCTCCTCATTGTTATCCAGTGTGGTGATGAGCTGAACTTCTTTGGCTTCAGAGTCTACAGGAAAAGATTTTTAAACAACTCATTTCTGTAAACATCCAGGGCTGGACTGATATCGTTTTATAATGCTACAAGTTAACAGCACTTCACAATCTTCCTAAGGGACTTTAGCCTTTTACACACACAGTATGCACTCACAAGAGCCAACTTTTAAGGTCAAACATTAGGGCTTCAATTAACGATTATTTCAGTAGTCGATACATTTTTCCATTAGTCGACTAGTGAGACACTGACACATTGAGACTTTTTAATACAGTCAAGTAAAGGCTGAACTATTGTGACTGAAGCTTCAAGATAGAGAAGTATTATTAATGAAAATTTGTATTTAATAATGTCATTGTCTTTTTTTATTAAAAGTTATTTTCATCTCTTCAGCTGTTAACCTAACTAGCTTATGCTCAGTTTAACTGTAGAAATTGGGTACAGCCCCTTTAATAGACTGATAAGCAATGTTAAGATTATTTGGCTAATGGATAATCATGATCACAATAAGGTCACGATATTAAAAAAAAGATAATAGTGACAATTTTAGCAGCAGAATCAGTAATTTAATTTAAATCTATATTCCAAAAAAGTAAACCTAAATGTAAAGTGCTTTTTATTGGTCTGTTTATGTCACGCTAAGTTTACTTTATCATTCAGATTTAGACATTCAAACATTTCAGATTTTGATTTCATACCCATGTACTCCGGACACATCAGGCAGATCTCTTTTAGGTAGGTGTAGGACGTCATGTCATAAGTGCACATCTTCAGTTCGGTGCCGAGTCCATCGATTTCCAGAAGGAGCACGGTGATCTCCTTGTTCTCGGCGAGTCGGCACAGCTCTACAGAAAACTGGAAAACAAAAAACCCCAAAACATTAATCAATATGACTCAGAGAGCTGGAAAATATATCAGTGTACCAGTGGTAGTTTGGTAATATCACTCATAATATCAGTCATATAGGGAATCAAACCAAAACCAATATATGAACAATATTTAGCAGCAGTATTTTCTTGTGCACCAGTCTCTGTGTGTCCGTGTCATTCCCAGTCAGTCCTGTTGTTCAGTGCAACAAATGTGGACATGGAAATTAAAGAGCAATGAAGCTAAAAAGGCAGCTCTCTGTTCACACATTGAGCATAAAAATATATACATACTAACAAAAAGATTAGTTCCAGCCGACGACCTTTGAAACCTTTTCTTTTATAGACAAGAGTATCCCAGTCCTCCCAGGAGTGAGGCGTTCAGAATAGTTGCCTGGTGCTCGCCTGAACATTCTATTACATTTGCTTTTGTAATTTTGTAATTTTGCCACTGATTGCAAAATGATTGGTGGCAAATTTGTCCTTTTGCCACTATCGCTAACAGTAACAAACTACACAAAACACCAGGTGGTTACTCAGGTGTGGTTGAGTGGTTGTCACCTAAACAGCTGTGGTTTTTCATAGCTTATGATGTTTGGAGGCAAACACCCATTGAAAAGGCATTAGCGCTAACTCGTGGAATAGTATTGGGCTAATGAGACATTAGCAACATTTTATGTACAAACACTGGAACGGAGTATAAAGTGACATTTTTTGCACCTTTATGGTTAATTTTAATCTCAATTTGTACCACCTTTGATGTACAAAAGGTCTCGCATAAGTTTGAGCACCTTGTCAATTTCGAAGCTCAGTTTTAAATCGGTCATGTTTTTCTTGGCGTCGTCCTGAAGGATTTTCTTCTTGTTGATGGTGCTCAGAGGCCTTGGATCGTCAGGGAAGAAGGACTTGTCCTCGATGGGAGAGGTGGGAGCATCATAGAACAGGTCCTCCTCAGAGCCTGGGACACAGACAAATGTGACTTTTACTAGGGTTGAAAAAATGACTTGAGCAGACAAGACATAAAAGTATTGGTAAAGTGATTAGTTTAGCAATTGTTTTAAAATTATGAGTCCAAGCACATGCTTATTAAACATGGGAGAAGACTAAAGTTTGAAATGCAAGGAATTCTTGTATTAGATTGGCTTTTCATTGCATGTTGGTTTAAGATTTAAACTAAACGGTTTGCATTTTTATTCATAATAAGACTCCATGAGACTAGCTGCCAAGAAATTCCTGAACAATATTTCTCTGTATTTTTAAACAGAGATTGATATTAGTCAGTGAATATCTTTAATCGACCACAGAAAACAAAACAAAAACAAAAGTGTTGACCAGACTCTCTCTTCGTAAAGTACTGAAGAAGTGTGTATCCTGGATCCCGGGCAATGAGACTAGAGCAGGATGATATAACAAATACACACATAACCATTTTTTATCATTTTCCTTTATTATGATCAATCTTTATTATTATTATTATTTTATTTTATTATTTTTATTCAAGAAATATTTTTTTCTGGCCTGAAGGCCAGCTTGGTCAGCTTGACAGATCTATCAAACTGACCACGCCTGGGAACAACATCTGATAAGCAGCACGTCACATCCATCAGACGTCACCTGGAAGTCCTCCCACCAAAACATGTCAGGTAAATGAGCTTATGAACTAAAATGAACTATTTACAACTGTCTTATTAGAAGAAACTCACAAGTTGGTAATTGACAATTAGACATGACTGAATCTCAATCTGAGCCTGAACTATCTGTCGAAATATGAATTAAATGAAACGCTTTGACATGAGACCCAGGCCGACCCCATTACTGACAACCAGACATAAAAAAGAAAGACTGCAGTTTGCCAGAATGTATGTGAGTAAGTCACAATCTTTCTGTAAAAACGTCTCATGGACAGAGACAGAGCTTTTTGGTAAAGCATCATTCTACTGTTTACTGAAAACAGAATGAGGCCTACAAAGAAAAGAACACAGTACCTACAGTCAAATATGGAGGAGGTTCAAAGATGTTTGGGGTTGTTTTGCTGCCTCTGGCACTGGGTGACTGACTGTGTGCAAGGCATCATCAAATCTGAGGATTACTTAATTTTAATTTTAATGTGTATTGTAATGTACCCCGTATCTTGTGACTGCCTGACAAACCTGTTCTCCCGGTGGCCTTTATGGGCCGGCCTACTGTAATTCTATATATTGCTGTGTTTCCTATTTTGTGGCCCGCGTCGTTGCTCCGTTGATCACCCGTGTAGTTGAGGCAGAACCTCTGCCTGGGAACTGTATTCTTCGATGCATCCGAGAATAAAGAATCCACCTTTTTGAGAGAGACAGTGCTCCTTTTATTTGGACTTATTACATAAATTTCCACAACAACTGTCAGAAAGCTGGGTTTATGTCTGAGATCATGGGTCTTCCAGCAGGACAGTGACCCTGAACATACATCTAAAAGCACCCAGAAATGGATGACAACAAAGTGCTGGAGAGTTCTGAAGTGACCAGCAATGAGTCCAAATCTCAGTCCTATTGAACACCTGTGGAGAGAGCTTAAAATTGCGTCACCTTGTGTGCATGCAATCTGAGCTCTTCCGTACTTTTAATGCTACGGAAAGGCTGCGGTCACTGCATTGGAGCCACACCGCATGCAATTTGAGCCGGGAGTTACTTTAATCTTGCAGTTCTAACTTAGATTTTAGTGTTAGGGAGAAGGTTCAGGGTCAAACACATTTAAAACAGACGCACTAAAAATGTTCAATAAAATTGGTTACATAAAAAAAATAAAAATAAAAAATAGAATGCTAACAGACAATTAATGATAACGGGAAATTACATATCCTTTTTTTGGGCACTCGGACACGAGTGAGTCTGAATTTCTGATGGGTCGTGAGAGTAAGGTTAAAACTAAAGAATAAGTAAAAGATGAATTGTTAGATCATCTCTTACCCAGTGACGTGACGCTGGTGATGGTCTCACAGGACTCAAAGAAGACAGAGGAGCGCTGGTCGGCCAAAGACAGAGGCCGTCTGCGGGTGAGCTGAGGGGTGAACGTCCTGGGCTAAAAACAACAAAGAATAGGCTGATATGAGAAAAAGGCACCTGTACATAGTCCTGTCACCGTAACTCCACGGAACCAGGGAATTACTACAAAATACTTCACACCACATTGCACAAACTGGAGCTGGAATCAAACAGCCAAACTTTGAATCGCATTTTGCAAAAGGCTAAATGATTAACATGACAAACATTTTACTGTTGTGTTTCATACTTGTATTTTCACAAATTTCTTGCACATTTCCAATACAGATGTAAACCTTTTTGCTGTCTTACTGGCAGTGGTGGTATGGAGGACAAAAATGACATAAATGGAAATAAATAAATAAATACATTGATCGAAGCGGGGCAGAGCAGTTAGAGCTCTTGCCTCCCAATAAGGAGATCATAGGTTAAATTCCTGGACCAGACCAACATCACACGATCTCTTCAGGTGGAATCTGTTACCATGGCTTCCTCCCACCGTCCAAAGACACGAATGTGTTCAGGTTAATTGGCAACTCTAAATTTCCCCCAGTGATTGAATGTAAGAGTGAATGGTTGTCTGTTTATGTCTCTGTGTTAACCCTGCGATGAGCTGGCCCCTGTCTAGGATGTAAGGCCCAAAGTCTCTAGGATAGGCTCCAGGCACCCGCGACCCCTCACGGGAACAAGTAGTAGAAATTGAATAAATTGAAAGAAAGGTCAATAACACTGTATAATTTATACATTATAATTCATACAGTATGCATGCATATCAGCCATTCAAAAGCAAAACTAAGATTATTTTTTACATTTATTCATTTTGTATTTATTTATTTCCACTTTTCCCACTTGGCATTTCTGTGTCACTTAAATGTAACTATTCTAACTACTTTTTTTTTACTACTACTACTACTACTTTTTATTCACCTTTCTTTCTTTTATTTATTCCCAAGTATGTAAATGTTTTTACTTAAGTAAAAGACAAATGAGATAAAATAATTACTCAAGTAAAAGAACTGCAAAAAAAAAAAAGAACTGCAAAAAAAAGAAAATTAGAGTTACGGTTTTTTTATACTTTAGGAGTATTTCAAACAGATTTTGAGAACTAATAGAATAAAAACGTAGTCATCTGGATAAAGAATTGTGTTCTTATTTATCAAGTCATTGTTTTTATTATTATCTTTGATTGCTCGAAGCCAAACTTGACCTCAAAACCTTAACGCAAAGTGTCAACATGACACAAATAATAACAAACCATATAGAAGGTACTATTTACTTTACAGTGCAGTTAAAAATGTAGTGGGGTAGAAAGTACAGATACCTGCATTCAAACGTACAAAAGTAAAAGTAAAGTATCCATTGTAAATTGTACTAAAATAAAGTACAGATCCCTAGCTTTTTGTGGTCTGTACTTTCCACCAGTGCTGCGCTTCTGTTTGTGCCTGTACCTTGATAGAGCTTTGGTGAGGGTTGGAGCGAGCAGGAGGCCGTTTTTCAGGCAAAGGGATGCTGTCCACCAGCTCTAAAACACTGCGGAGCTTGTTGTCAGAAATACGCAGAGAAAGTCGTGGGAGTGTTCCAGACAGCTTATACCTACAAAAGAAAAAACGGTTACTAGGGCAGCAACTAAAAATATTTTAGCAGTCAACAAGTCAGGGGTATGACATTTTACCAGTTAAAGCTATAATATACGACAAGGAGGCGCATGAATAGAGAATCACAAGAAAAATCACAAGAAAATCTAACTTTCTTGCCTCATTTTCATTTTATGACAGTGCTATATTTTCAATGGCACCTGTTACAGTCTATTTTATATTGAAGATAACAATTAGAGATTATTAAAATAGTCAACAATTCACTATTATTACATTATAAATCCACTTGCAACACTTTCATTAAAGCCCAGAGTGTTAGATGGAGGATATACTACAGAATACATAAAGAACACAGACTTACTTGGGCATACGAGAGTCTTTGACCACCATGGCGCGGCTGAACAGCACTTTCAGATCCACCGGCTCCAGGATGTGCAGAGGGGACTCATTCTGTTTACGGGCCTTTTTCCAGTCTCCATCTGAAGCAAAAAGATATGTGATTACTATATATAACGACTAGCAAGCTCCAAATGACAACTATAAACAATGTACATAAAACTGTGATGCACAAAAACAATCATTCTTAATGTATGTCCTTTAATAGTCCTCCCATAAAACAAATACATTTAAGTGTAATTACTCAAAGTAATATTTTCCAAGTACATTTTACCATACACTTTACCAGTTGTTAAATGTTTAATGCCTTTAAATGTGTTGTGTGCTCAGGACTCTTTTGTAAATGAGATAGAATTCTCAATAGGTCTTCCTTATGAACTATAAGTAAAAATACAATACATAAATATATTATATATATATTTTTCAGCTATTGTGTCCAACTATTTTCTCTTGTAAATCAGTTTGTCCAAGTCTGAGAATGAATAAAAAAATTTCCCGACAAAAGGCAGTGTTTGTTTTCAAAAGATTCCCGGTTGGAAAGTACCTGTTGTGAGTGAATGCATGTCAAAAGGGGAATGGCACTAAAAATGTACCAGGAAGTTCAACAGTATGTAATTATTTCCTTTCCCCAGGTTGTGCTGAGTTTGAAATAAGTAAGTTTATCCTAAATAATATGGAATCCTTTGCTTGTCCACTCCATAGGATTGTTGCTGCACCTGGTTTGCTGTAGAGGAACTGTAGGCTGCTGAGCTGGATGTCAAAGGAGTCGTAGGCTCTGGACATGATGTCTTCAATGTTGCTGCAGGTAATGGACAGCTGGGGCAGGTGCTTTCTGCTCTTACTCAACATCTGATAAAGAAACAACCATCTGTCAGTGTATTCTCAAAACAGGCTATTCATTGTTTTCAGCTTCCTGTTTATAGGCGACATTTTGTGGAATAAATATATTGGTTAATCTGGTATTTAATTGTTAATTTTTTCCAATACTCTGAAACCCAGGTAAAGGTTGGTTTAGACTGAGGAGAACAACAGAGACATTCTTAAAGGTTGAGGTGTAAAAGTAGAGGACAGGCTAATATGGTACAGTTTGTTGTTAAAGCAATGTTTTACTTTATTAGCTCCTAAACATGCAGTTGTATCAGTGGGCGAGGCTACCGCGCTCAAATTGAGCCGCCGACTGTAAGCTGCCATGTTTGCAATCTGCTGCTGACCGCTAGGGGCTGGCAGGGAAGTAGAATTATTCAATGCAAGTCAATGGGGAGTTAGACGTTTCAAAACCTACTTTAGAGCCTGGCTCAAAATACGGCTTTGGTCTCAAACGTTAGCTCACGGCTCGGTGACAACGCTGAGGGGGGTGAATTTTTTTGAACAAGGCTGGTTTAGCCGCTGTGATTTTTTTAAAGTTCTTGCAGAAGGCGGGCTTTACGCACCGGAAATGTCAGGGCACAGCCATTCACCTACGAGTGGGCGGTAAGCATAGGGGCAACGACGGCAGTACGTCAGCAAAAGGCCGCCCCAAAGTCGCCCTCTCCCCACCGAGGGGGGAGTGGTGGGGGCTAACCCGCGGCCATTTTGAATTCTCCATGACTGAGCCGCATTTTCATGAATGGGGCGGAGCGACGTCAGTCTGTCCATTATTTTTTATGTCTATGAGTTGTATTCACATTTCAGAACATATAATAATCCCTATATCTAGAAGACACACTTTAAATCCAAGAGGCCAACATTCAAGTGACTGGATATGCATAAGACTTCCTCTGCTGACAGCAATTGGCATGACCTTTGAGAAAACAGCTAGAACAAGACTCATTCTGAGCATTTCTGCCGTCAAATCACGATTACAACTACGTAGCTACTTTGACATTTGCCTGAGCCATAGATGTCTTTTTTCTATGGCCAATAACGCTACAAATAATGCTTAATATTTATTCCGTAATGATTAATGTCTCAGTAATTTATGGGTCATTCATGTTAAACTAAAACTTGCATACAGTTAAATGTCAAGCACAAAATAAAAGGGTTAATTCATGCAGGTTGGGGAGTAGCTATTGGATGTTCACTCTAGCACACGCCACCATCAAGCCTTTTATTGCTAATAACTTGATTTATGAACAACCTAACGAGAAAAAAACACCGGGATCATGTGGCAAAACAGACATTTTAGTACCAAGATGGTGAGTTTGACAGAAACAGTTACAGAGTAAAGGGCACCAGTGTCCCAATAGAAAGCGAATGGCAGCTCGGCTTGATGGAGCCGGTACAGCCTCCATGGATACTTCCTATTTGGAACGCGGCAGCAGCGGGCTCCATTAGTCCAATGTTGGTCTATGCTTTGATCACACTGTTGTTGCACATGGTGTTGTCATTTTGGTGTGTGTAAGAAAAGTGCAGCTACAGGAATTAAATGGATCCTTACTGGATACTTACTGGTGCTATATTCTAACAGAGGTGGGTTTTATCTGGCAATCACTTTAAAGACGTCATTAAATAAATATGTTAATGAATGGCAATATCTACAACTTTTACTTGTACACAGATTGTTTTCTCGTTGTTGTAATGTTTTGTGGTTAAAAAAAAAGTGCAGAGGGCTGGTTGTCTGTCCAGAAGAGCAGAGAATTTTAGTCAAGTAATGTGCAAAATAGAAAGATCTGATGATGTTTTTGTCTAATCACCTCCAAGTAGCATATTTTGCTCCTATTAAGGCACAATTATTTTTTCATTAATTAAAAAAAATCAGGGTTGTAGACCACATTATTAAAGCAAGTGAATAATAAACTCCTCATCATATATAGACAACATTAAAGCAGAAAAAAATGTACTGAATGAAAAGTTCTGTTTTATTAAGCAAATTAAGCAAGATTATGTCCTTTAGAGGCCCCACAAAATCAACATCATATAGAAATTGAGACCCATATATCGAAAGAAGAATCAAATTGTGAATACCCCTTGTATTTACTGTGATATTTCATGAAGTACTTTATTTTAGACTGAAACCTAAACCAAAAATGATCAGGACCAACATTTATGGATTTTTCACACTATTTAGGCATGCATATTGATGAACTGTTTCCAAATTTGAAATAAAAAGTGAAACATTTTCCCAAAAGGTTGAGCCATACCTTGAAGTGCCCGAGGTCGAGCAGCAGGATGTTCTGAGTGTTGTCATAGTAACCAGTCTGAGGGACGATGACATAAGAGGCCATGAGGTTCACCTTCAGGTCCAAGGTCTTCTGCGTCTCAATCACGTACATCAGACCTGCATTTATTAGCAATAAAAACAACTGTAGTTGACTAATGCAAAAATAAATAAGTTAAATGGCATACTATTGTTGTAGAAATATGCTAAATTAAAATGTCAAGTGTATCATTTATAATAAAAAAAAGTTTAAAAAATTACTTCAGAAACGCCCAGTGTAATCTGTCAGACAAGAGTACAAAGTGATATGTGTGCACTTTTGTGGTTAACTTTATGGTTGGAAAGGTTTTCAAAGGAGGTTAAAAAGGTATCACATATGGTTCATTCATATTTTGTGCAATATTTGTATCTCAACTAAGACATTTATAGGCACATTGTAGCACATTCCTGATACTTTACACACAGACTGGAGCAGTGCAGAAAATATATCTGTGCTAAGTATTGGCTAAGTTTTTAATATCGGACAAAAACCATATCTATCCATTTTTAATAGTTATTTATCATATTTTTGCATTTTTGCCTTGCATCTATTGCATGTTTCTATTTTCCGTTTGTTCTTGAACTGTGCATTGCAAAGCACTTTGAATTGTCTTGTCTATGACTTGTGCTCTACAAATAAACTTGCCTTGCCACTGCTAAACAGCCTGTCCTCACTGTGGGAGGAGTAAAGGTTCTCTTATCCTATCCTTTAAATCAAACTGAAATAAGCGAAAACTGAATGTTCTTTGTCAAACTTTTTCAGACAACTGGTTAATTTCTAATTTCAAATATCCTCAAAATTACATTTGCATCTCTTCTATTTCCAAACCATTTTGTACAATATACTGCACACTTCTATGTTTGGTGAAAAAACACTGTGGGTGGAATGTCAGATTCTTATCTGGTGATTACCAAAAAAATAAACACGAAGAAAATTACTTTCTCGGAATTTTCTTTAAATACTGTATGTACACGTAACAGTTTTCAGTTTAGCTTGCGTTCATGTGACATTGCACATGAACTAATAGTTATGGCTAATAGTTTCACACTGAACTAGAGACGGGTCAGAATTCTCAGTTAGAATTCACTGTTTAACTGAATGACTGACTGATTGTAGATCTCTGTAATTACTGACTCTATCCACATGAAACAAAAACTGGCTTCAATGTCTTCTCTGTCAGGATAAATAAATAAAATTGAAATAATTTAAATAATTATAATACTAATACTAATTTTAATATTTTTTCACAATAACCTCAGAAAGAGGTGCTATTATTCATCCCCAAAGATGTGATAAACTTATTTTCTCAGCACATGATATGTTTTGGAACCTATGTATAGACCAGCTAACGATTATTCAGTAACTACTTTATATTAGTTGTCAATTATTCAAATAATCCATTAGTTCAGATTAATCAATTCATTTGTTGAAGCCCTATATGAGACCATATAATTCCGGTGCGTGAAAGCAATGTATTACAGGGTTTTAGATCACAACATAATACTGTAAAAATGTAATTAACATCTAATTCCAAACAATACTACTAATAAAAACTATATTAGTAGCAATAAAAAACATGTCCATTTCGTAGTGAGCTAGAATGAGGGATTTGACAGAAGTGGATCAGCAGAAAAAGGCACTGACCAGTGGCTGTGCGGTCCCTGAACTGCTCTAGCTTCATCAGTGTTGCATTCGTGAGCTCGTCTAACTCCAGGTCATTTGGAGTCCTGAAGAACGCTTCCATCCCATTGACCGTGGTCTACAGGAAACAGAAACAACAAACAAGTTAGTTCTCTCTATGAACAGAGAACACGCTGTGAGTATTTCTATACATCTTGCAACAATATCGCAATATCACAACTGCAATGTTGGCCATCACGAAATGTACTGCATCACAACACCACGGTCCTCCATCCGTTTTTAAAAGAAAATGTTGAAGAAGGCAGATTTTTTTGTTTATGTATTTGTATTTCTTATTCAGACTTGATATAGTTTTGGTTCTGCCTCAGTTACCTATTAACTTGATAAGAGTTTGTCTATAATATTAAAGCAAAAACACATTTGTTTTAATGCAACTGAAATGATTTTGTCTAAAAGTATAGTCAAATATTGCAGAATTTAAAAGCCAAATTGCATTATGCAATATTATTCAATCATACATTTTTAGTGCATCACCCAAAAGATTCTCTGTTTAAAGAAACACATTCAAACTTTTAACAATCTTTTAACCATGTTATAATGGTTTTCCCACGTCATTAGCCTAGTCAGGAGATATATTTTGATTTGGGCTGAAAGATTTTGGCAAAATATCTTTTTTATTTTTATTTTTCTGACAAGTAGTTTGTAGAGGTCTAAACTACAGAGTTAGCAGCTTTTAGACATTAGTACACAATTATCTTTTGTCCAAAATATCCTGTATATTTTGATGAAGTCTTAGGATCAACTGTTCAAAAATGTCACAGAAACATTTTTTTTTAATTAAAGCACCATAAATAAAAATCCACTGCTCACTATGGTGAAATGCCACTATGAACAAGCAGGACCAGTTTTGAACAGGACATTAGTAGACCTTTTTAAATTAATAAGTCAATTTAGATTAATATTGTTTTATATATACAAACACAATATAAACTGATGATGTACACATGTGATAGTTGATTATTAAATACCAAAAACAACAAAATGTGTGTGCAGCGTCACTCACGGCGTCGTAGATGATCTCGAGGGGCTGAGAGTTGACGTGGAGCCTCTGGTTGGCGCTCTCGTCAATGGGGTTTGTCTCAAACAGGATGCAGAGCAGAGGAGCTGTGGCAGCTTTCCTCGACGACAGCAATGTGGGAGCCGCGTGATGATTGGCCAGGCCGGTGACCTCAAACAGAGTCAGCTGAGCAGTCAGTCTGGAAACAAGGAGTAGATGTTAAGGAATTATTCAGCAATATTACAATTCTAGCCTGGTTAAGCCCATGTTTGAGCTCTCTGTATGTTGTATATAAAGGACAACTCTATTCTCCAGTGGTCTGTGTTTATTTGCAGTGACATAAGAGCTGAGCAAAGCGTTTTTCAATTTTTTGTATTTAGAATACACAACTAAACAACTGGGAACAGGATCAAACTGTATTGTTGAAAGTTAATATATTTACTTTGCAGTTATTTTTTGTTATTAACAAGTATCATCAAAGTCCAAACCCTGACTCAAACTGAATGTGGCTCAACTGCAGTGCAAAGGCGGCAAGAATTCGAAAGCTTTCAAAGTAATCAGTGGAGCTCAAATGGCCCTCGGAGCACTGTGGAAGAGCCGGAGGTGCGGTGGAACTTGGGATTAATTCCATTGGGAGTTCATTTTCACCTGATGCACAGCTCTCCACAAGCTTTTTCCATACACAGAATAAATTCTTAGTTATTGTGACACCTTTCAAAGCCTGTGTGTCCGTAAGAATATCGCTCTAGCACAGCAGTCACAGTTGGTCCGGGTGCAGTCTGAGCAAGGTGTAAGAAGTAAGAGAGAATCCTAGAGCTGTTCATCAACTCTATATTAATGTGAAATACGATTGTGGACCCACTTGATGGCCTGTGCTCCCGGCCTCTGCGTCAGTTTGGACCGGAGGCCTCCCACAGTCAGTCTGATGATCTCGTTCTTGTCTCTCTTGTCTTTAATGGACACCGACAGCTTCTCCATGTGGAAATTCACCATCATATCCTCGAACTGGAAACATAAGACCGTTTCACGTGTGAGCGAGTGCAGGATATGGACTTACATAACACAGGGCAGATACAGTGACTCAGGAGGAAGTGCAGTGCTTTGGTTGGAGAGGTGCTATGGACTCACGTCTTTGGGCAGGTTTGGGTTGGCGGCCGTCTCACTGTAACCGATGGCAGTGTAGAGTTTGGCCTTTTCTGCTGGAGTTAGCAGCCCATCAAAACCTAACACAGAAGAAAATTGAGTATAAATAATTGTCAGTATTTTTGTTTTGTTTGATTGTCTTTGTTTCAAAGGCTATGTTTCCATGTACACCAAAAATGTGATCTTTTTTTTTTTTTTCTGGAGCCATCAGATTATTAAAAAGTCATGTAAACAATTCCATCTGATGTGAGTAATCTGATTTTTTTCTGATTGTTCACACATGTGCAAGGACATGTGTGCTAAAAAGGACAAACTAATTTAAAAATGTTTCTTCCATGTCTGTCTTTGTCAAAGACTGAAATAGTTAATTTAAATTAATTGTACTTGGTCTTCCAAATTCAACAGTTACTCCATTGAAAATCCATTGATTCACCCACACATGTCACCAGAATTTTTGGATGATCAGATTTCCTGTGTCCATGTAAATACACACCAAAAATTAGAGCTAATTATTGGGTTATCTGAGTATTCTGGTTATCCTGGCCATGTATCTGTACACACCAGGGTGCCAGCTTGAATCTCTTCTCTGGTCCTACCTCCGCTCTTGGACTCCTTCTCCTCTGTCTCGCCCTGTTTGCCCCAGTTCCACATCCAGCCGAACCAGCCCTGGGACTCCTCCTCCTCCATCTTCAACCCCGGGCGGTAGATTTTCAGGCCAGCTTTACTCGCCTACAAAATAAATAACATTAATAACAAAGTAAAAGTAGTGTCCTTTTATAGCTATTACCGTAAAATGCGGACTATTGAGCGCTCCCGAGCCGCACCAGCCATATTTAGAAAGAAAAACAACTTTGTACATATATACGCCGCACCTGACTATATGCTCATGAGAGGCGCGCTTGTGCGTAACATGCGCTCCACAGCAAAAGAGCACGGTGTGCAGCCAGTGCTGTGTTGTTTTCCTCCTCATTCTCTAATAAAGTGGTCAAAATATGTAACGTGAGGAAAGACCCTTAATGAAAACGCGCGGCTACTGCACGGAGCAGAGGAGAGAGAAAAAGAGAGTGCAACGGAGGAGAGAGAGAGCCACGGATGCCTTCCCAAAAAACTGAAGAAAGGAGCGAGGGAGAGAGATCATGTGGGCCAGCATCCCCGTCCGCTGATGCTGCTGATGCAGTACCTGCGCGGGCTCGGCCGGGCTTAAAAATTCAAGCCTGATCTAAACTCTACCCTAGAGGCCGCTCCCGGAAAAATACATAAATTAGCCGCATCGCTGTATAAGCCGCAGGGTTGAAATCATGAGAAAAAAGTAGCGGCTTATAACCCGCATTTTATGGTAGTTACAGTTACAGTGGATACGTTCTACTTTTACTTAACTACATTTGAGAGCAGGTATCTGTACCCTCTACTCTATGACATTTTTTAATTGGACTGAAAAGTAGAAATTCCTTTTCATATGATTTGAGAAGTGATTTTTAGCACATTCATGGTGGCATTCTGCGTATAAAGTGCTAGCTTTGAGCAAACAAAAATATATAAATGAAATTAAAAACAAAAATTAGAAAATTGATTTGAACAACTATAAGTACTGTACTTTTTCTTTAGTACTTCTTCCACCACTGTGTATGTATATGCACATTTTTCACATGAATTCAACACGGTTTAGCTAAACTGGCGTAATAAAAGCAGATGCTCTTTCCACCAGTCACTCAGAAAAGCTACTATGGCTTGTTTTAGATATTTCTGAACATATCCATTTTCTAAACCAGGCAGGCTTGTATCTGTGTTTAGGAAGACAAAGCAAAGTCTAAATAGTGAGTACCATTATCCTACAGAGGAAAGCCAGAAACCAACGCTCATATTAGATAAGCTCTTCTACAGTTTAAGGTTCAAGAAAGAATAAACAATTTAAAGTAGTGATAAGGAAATAAATGTGTAGCAACAAGATCTTACAATGGCTGCACATGCTTTACATTTTTGGAGCTTGAGACATGAGTAAACTACCTAATTAAAACCTGACTTGAACAGGCTCCTGCATTGGGGTAAATGTGTTTGTGGTTGTGAAACTGCAATTACCTCCACCTCAGCCTGCTGCCTCGCTAATGTGATGTTAAAAATATCCAGCGTCTTCTCCGGCTCCTGGAACAAAGCATTGATCAGTGTTTAAAGTCGCTTTCAAATGCACCTTCCCCTAATGTAAAGCACCATGTCTAAAAGGCAACACTTAATCAAATCATAAAAGTCTAACAGTAGCCAGAGGAGAAGAAAGTTAAAAATTAAAACTTATAAACCATGCTGAAAACAACAAATTAATAGACTAGATTTTTGAGTTCCAAGTTATGTTTGTGTTCCAATAGTATGTGACCAATATCATGAAATCAAACTTTCTGAATGTAAAAGTTATTGATATAAACAGACACATAAAAAGCACCTTACATTTAGGTGTTTTTTGGAGAACACATTGAACTGAAATAAACATGTTTTTCCTAATTATTCATTTTTAGTTCTTATGATTATAACGTGACCTGAATCATCAGAATAATTGACCAAATAATGTTGACATCCCAGGTTGCACACACTGGAATTTGCCCATTGTGGGAAAAATAAAGATTCTTTTATCTTCAGTTGACACTTCAGCCCCCAGAGTCGTTCACCTGTAGTTCCCGGAGCAGCTCCTCGCTCGGCTTCTTGGTGGTGATCTTTCTTTTGTACAGATCTTTGTAGAATTTGACCTTCTTACGGTGTTTGCTCATATGTTTCCAGGACCACATGTGGAGACGGGGAATCACGTCCACCTCCAGGACACTCGTTATTACGTATCCCCACCTTGGACACAACATGCACAACGTATTATTCAGGGCAACTAAATCGCAACCATCTGGGACTCAAATACAAGCCTGAATAATGTGAATGTTTTTTTCATGCTCACAGACGGGATTTAAAGGACATAACATATCTTCTTTAATAGTTTTTATCTTCATTTTTGATTGCATACTTTAATCTTAATTGTTCTTCTAATATTTTATTACTAATAATATAAAAGATTATGACCTCGAAAATTACAAACATTTTTTTCTCTGAATTGGATGTTCAGGCTTTAATTATCGAAGAAATACCTTAAATGAAATCCTACAGAATAGGGCTTTTACTATTTTTATACTATTTGAATAATTATGACTAGTCGATTTCATATTTCTATAATCATTATTATCTGGATTATACACAGATTCTAAAAAGGCATACAAAAAATCTTTTCAAAACCAAAAATGCATCATTAAATAAAACAAATTTTTCAAATTGTGTTATATGTAAATATTCTTCATTTAGAAGCTTTCAGTCACCATATTTCAACTTTATTAGGTAAAAATTGTATTTAAAAAGTCTAAACGTACTATAGGAGAAATACTAAAATAATCATTAGTTGCAGCCCTACAGTCACTTACCATTTTCTGGCGTTGTTGTGAACATGATCATTCGGCCTGTACTTCCTGTAGGGCAGATTTCGGGACATCATATCCACTGAGCCCAGCAACTCCAGGATACTGATGTACTGTCACAAAAGACAACAAGTAAAACTTACTGTGACGTAAATCTATTCAACTTGAAATGCAGACAGCGTTCACTCACCTGTGGTCTGTTGAGCTCGATAGCCACCTCTCGGAGATTGACCATGAGGTCCACTTTTGGAGAGGAGTGGTCCACGTCTGACCTGGGATTCATTTTGAGTTTGGCATCAGCCGAAATCGGACGGAAAACTATAAAGAAGAAAATAAAAACATAATCTGGTAATTATCTTATTCTGATTGATATAGCGTTACAACTGGTATTATAATGTTAATCCAATGTCATAGTATTGATTAGTTTCACTATTTGTAATAAAAAACATGCAATTTGTCTTCAAAGAACACTGAAGAGCTAGAAAACATATTTTTGGGACGTTAACAGCTCTTAATTAATTGGCAAATGTTATTCATGTAAAGGTCAGCAGAGTTGAGTCTTAAACACATTTTTAAACCAAAAACTTGACGAGAATCTACTGCTACAATATGGATAAATAGCAAAGTATTGTGGCTTGAGTATCATCAATTTGTCATCCAATACTACCGGATATAAGTACATGGAAAGCTACTGGATTACTTCATAATAAAGTAATTGTCCTTTTGCCATTCCCTGTGTTTGTATCCTGCTAATCACAGTCTGTCATTCCAATTGCTCCAGATGCTCTGCTTTATTTGTTGTTGCAGTTGTGGTGATGTTTTATGGCTATGACAAAATCTTCAAAATCACTTCAGAGGATCTAAAGTCAGTAAACGTCTACACAAAGTCTGGGAGAAGCAAATCAAGGCCTTAAACGTGCAAATTATCCTGTAGTGTGCACCGGACTTTAGACAACGCCTGTGTCATTTGTCCAGTTTACACTAGAAATGTTCCTCTTCACACAATTTCAACACAAATGTGTGCTGGGTAAAAGAAGACAGAACTTACTGAAATCATGAGTGACAGGATTATTGTTGTTACTTTTCATGCTGTTCTTTAGACATTGCTGTAACAAAAGCCAAAGATTTTCAGAAAATTAGAGGAATAATTGAAATCCAAGTCAAATAAACTTACAACAGCATATAGGAGAACATTAAATTATTGAACATTTGAATTCATGTAAAATCAAAATATGTCTTACCAAGGCCTCAACTGAGTTGTGATTGGAGAAAAGTACGGAGTTGACATTCCAGTAGGCAAACAGGTTATCAAGTTTAACTAACTGTGAAACAAAACAAATCATTTTAAACATTAATTATAAGATTATTTATACATTCAAAACTGTCTTCTTGGAAACAGCTAAACTCTTTCAAAGAACCAACAAACAGGCTGAGATTAAAAATATGAGGATATGTTTAAGTGTGTTCAAATTTTTCCTGGTTTGAGCTAAATTTAGACCTAGTTTAGACTGGTTTAGTCCTGATTTACACCAGTTCAGGCTTATTTTAATGTGGTGTGTGAAACCGTATCCAAATACCTTAAAATATAGCTTTCTCAAGTAGGATAATAATTTTTCATATTTCATATTTCATAGTCATACTTCAGACTGTTATTTGAGACAATTACATATTTGAAGATAAATGTAACATAAGAATAAACGCACTGTAACTATATTTTGTACCTTGAAAAACAGCTTGGCCTTCTCGTCCAGTAGAGTTGGTCGCCAGTTTTGATCAGCGGTCTATGAAGAGAAGAATTAACGCACAACAAGAAGGAGGGCATTATTTGGGTTTGTGTGAAAACACAAAACAGCATTTTTATTAAAAATGTATTTAAAATGTTCAATTCAAAGTAATAATAAACAGCATTACCTGAAGACTGAGGTTTTCAAGTGACACTCCAAAGGACAAAGGACAGTTTGGGTTTGTGACCTGGAAAAACAGTTTAAAATCAGTTTAAATTTAAACAGATCACATTAGGATACACCAGGTTCACATTTAAGATACTTATATTTAATAAACATAATGTGTAACTGCATAATACTTTATAAAATCATCATTGTGAGATAAAACTGAAAGAATTGTCCCAGTGCTATAAAGTTTTGACCAAAGTAGTACATTATAAGCACGTAAATCTGAACTGCTAAATCCAAGAATCTCATGTATTTCAGAAGATGTTTGCCGTCGTCTAACAACGGGATGAGCAGTTTTTCTATTGGTGTATTGATGGAATTAATAAATGCAGCCTTTGGAATTTGCTACCAGTCAAAATGTCTTTGACTAATCTTGGAACCCTATACCATTAAAAGTAAAGTGTGAGTAAAAGGCTTAAACAGGTAAAGAAAAATGTGTTAAAAAGGAGGTAAACTAAAGACACAATGTCCTGTGGTTTAGCAAGTGCAGTGCGAGTGTACTCACATCGTCTTCATATCGAACATGGATGTTGGAGATCTTCACCTGAAGGTTCTTAATGACCTGAGTGACCAGCTTCTCCACAAAAGTGTCTTGTTTCTCCAGCCCAGGGTTTTCTGTCACACACATTCATGTTAGTAGAGGACAGTGACATGATGTCAGGCACAGATCTGTTATTTTCAAGCAATGAGAATACCAATTTAAAGTCTGGGCAAAAATGATGGCCTTTAGTTCTAGATATTGTTGACACATACAGTCCCGATCAAAAGTGTAAGACCAGTTGAATAAATGGCAAAAATCACATTTTGCATGGTTGGATCTTAACAAGGTTCCAAGTAGAGCTTCAATGTGCAACCAGAAATGGGAGTGAGACAAAAAAAGGTTTCGGTAAACATTTTATTGAAAACAACAATTAAACTGAAACAGGCTGTTCTGAAGCTCAAAATCAGAATCAGAAAGGTTTTTATTGCCATTGCCTGTGAACAAAATTCACAAATTAGGAACTTGATTTGGTGGTAAGGTGCAACATATAGCAATCTATAACAGTAATGGTAGGTAAAAACTTAGGGCCACACCTAAAAAAAAAAAAAAAAACCAAAAACCCTCAAAATAGAAATCAAAGTTGCAAACATAAACACTCAGTAATGAGTAGCACCGCCACTATTGTTGATCACTTTAAAAATTGGTTGCAGAGTGGTTGATGCAACCATTTCCAGGAGGTGAGTGGGACCATTTCTCCAAGTGGTGAAGACGGTCTGGACTGTCTGTCCATTTTTGTAAACTTCTCTTGCCATCCATCCCCAAAGGTTCACAATTGGATTTAGATGAGGGGAACACACAGGATGGTCTAGAAGAGTGATGTTTTTCTCCTGAAGAAGTCCTTTGTCCTGGGGCTTTGTGAACTGCTTTGTCTGTGGTTCCACAGACAAGGGCCCTCAGTCATGAGGGCTGCTCTCTGCAACATCTGCACAGAGCCAGCATCTGGTTGACGCCCATAGACCTTAAAACGATGGACTATGGGAATGTGACATCACCCATAGCGCTTGGCTCCAGCGGCTAAAGTGGAGCCAGACTCCATACTTGGAAATCCGAGTGCGTATCGTGGCAACCACACGGACTAATCAGGAGCAAGGTTGTTAACTGTTTCTCCCTTGTCGGGAGGAGACGGCAGCAACGTGTGGCGCTAGCTGTCAATCAAACCTGTTGCTAACGCGAGCGAGAACAGCCCCTGGAAAAGGAAGCACCTGATTGGTCAGCTATTATTGCTAATAACTTGATTCATGAACAACCAAACGAGAAAAAAACACTAGGGTCATGTAGAGTGTGTCAGACGGCCATTTTAGTTCCAAGATTGTGAGTTTGACTGAAGCAGTTACAGCGTAAAGCGCACCAGTGTCCCAATAGAAAGTGAATGGCGGCTCGGCTTGATGGAGCCGGTACAGACTCCATGGATACTTCCTATTTGGAACGCGGCGGCTAGCAGGCTAGGGCAGTCCAGCGATTTATACAGTCTATGTTGATGCCCCTGCACCACCTGGAGCTCCATCAGGACTACCAAGGTAAAACATTTTTTCATGAGAGAATAGAACTTTCTTCCACCTTTCAAAGTCCTATGTTCCGTGTCTCTTGTAAAGTCCAAGCAGTAGTTCTGTGGCATTTCAAGGAGATGAGGCCTTTTTTGTTTTTTTGTTTTTGAAACCCTTTAGTCACAGACGTCTATCATCTGACAATTATTGGGCTGCAGTCGGCACCAGTAACAGCCTTAATTTGGGTTGAGGATCATCCAGTGTCTTGACGGACAGCTAATCAGATCCTCCAGCTCATTGCTGATTTTGGGTCTTCCACTTCAGTTTTTTTCTTCCATAACTCTCAGGAACTTTTAAAATGAGACCCAGCTTATGCAGCTCAACAACCTGACCACATTCAAAATATTAATCCAAATTTACATGTAAATTCTGGCATATTTACATGTAAATGTGGATTAATATGCGCTGTCCCTGAAAAAAAAAAAAAAAAAAAAAAAAAAAAAGGCTTTTAAAGGCATGTGGTCTAAAACTTTGATCAGTTGCAGAACTTGTTTCAATTTAATTTTTTTTTCCAATAAAATGGTTTCGTGGACTTTTTTTTGCCTCACTCCCAATTCTTGCTGCATGTTGTAGCTTAATTTGGAACCTTTTTAAAATCCAACTATGCAAAATGTGATTTTTGCCATTTATTCAACTGGTCTTAAACTTTTGATTGGGACTGTACAATTGACTGTTTTAGTCTGTTTCTTAGCTGGTATTAGGTCTGCAACGATTAATGACCTAACTGTGACTAGTCGATAATAATTGTAATTTGTAAATGAGATTTTGAATAGCCCTATTTATAACAAAGACAGTGGCAATATCAAATCAAAATGTCAAAAAAGAATGACCAATTAGTGATTTTTACCAATAATACACTTCATATCTAGAAGTTCTCAGTCATCGTATTTCAATCTTTATTTGGCTGAAACTGCATTTTCAAAAATGTCAATGTACAAATAACTAGTTTATTTCTGAGTAGTCGACAACTAAAATAATGGTTAGTCGCAGCCCTAGTTGGTATAACATTTTAAAATGAGGATTGGTGGAGAAAGATGGACAAGTATTGAAAAGTCTCAATTACAATATATCCTGATTCATATAACTTGTAGCTGCATATTGCCTTTCATTTAAAGCTGCTTCTTCTGAGAGTTCACACCTCGCTGCGATTGGTTCCACCTGTCAGTCACTCAGAGCCTGACAGAGGCTGACCAATAGGAGAAGTGGGTGGCAAAAGTAAACGGCTCTAGGTTGCAAGATAGTCAAAGGGTCATATCAATACCATATGGTGAAGTTATCAATTGTTATCTGATCGAACGACTGACTACAAAACGTTAAGAGAAGATGTTTATGACTGGCATCAAAATTACACATTTAGTATATAAAACCTCATCCTTAAGCAGCTTCATTTTAGTTTTATCTGGGTCCAAAACAACAATCTCATATTGTTCACAGACTGAAAATTACCATACACCATTAAACAAGAAGAATTACAAGCTGCATCGTTGTCAGACTCTTCAGGAAACATGATCAGACCAGGCCAAAACAGAAAGTTGTCAAAGACGTACTATCAAGGAGGGAGGGAGGTGGACCGGCTGGTGTCCTGGTGCAGCACCAACAACCTGGAGCTCAACGCCCAGAAGACAGTGGAGATGATCGTGGACTTCAGGAAAGTCTCAGCCCCCCTGCCCCCCCTTGCCCTGACAGACTCTCCCATCACTACCGTGGACTCTTTCCGCTTCCTTGGCACCACCATCACTCAGGACCTCAAGTGGGAGCCGACCATCAGCTCCATCATCAAGAAGGCCCAGCAGAGGATGTACTTCCTGCGGCAGCTGAGGAAAGCCAAGCTGCCGGCGCAGATGATGGTGCAGTTCTACACGGCCATCATCGAGTCCATCCTCACCTCCTCCATCACCGTGTGGTACGCTGGAGCCACAGCCAGGGACAAACAGAGACTACAGCACAGCATTGTGCGCTCTGCTGAGAAGGTGATCGGCTGCAGCCTTCCATCTGTCCAGGACCTGTACGTCTCCAGGACTCGGGGACGAGCAGGTCGGATCACAGCTGACCCTTCTCACCCTGGACATGGACTATTTGAGCCACTCCCCTCGGGCAGGAGGCTACGGTCCATCCGGACCAGAACCTCCCGCCACAAGAACAGTTTCTTTCCCTCTGCCGTTGGACTCATGAACACTTTGTAACACCTGTCACTTCAACAATAATACTATTTAAGAACAATCTATTTGCACTACTCATTTGCACATTTTGCACATCTGCCAACTGTACATTCTGTATATAGTCTATCTTAGTCTATTTTATTCTTAATTTTATGCATGCCTTTTTATATATTTTTTATACTTTATCCTTTGCTTTATGTTGCACCTACGCCGAAGCAAGTTCCTATGTTTGTGAATTTCACTGACAATGGCAATAAACAGTTTCTGATTCTGATTCTGATTCTGATTCAAATGACACAGCGTCCATCTGTACACAAATAATATTGAAACCGATCTCTGCAGTTGTGCCAAAATGTAAGAGGTGACTCAGAGGGATATCAAAGAATAACAATGAATAACAGTGTGCTGCTGACCTGTACAACAGCTTCACATTTGTTAGAGTGCAACATGTTTGCACCATTTTATCAAGATCATAGCCTTTTAACAGTCAATATCAGTAAATGTCATAAGAACAGTGCTTTGTAATAAAGATTTTTTCTCACAAATGTATCCAGTCATTTTATGATTATATCAGAAGGTGGGAAGTAAATGAGATATTACAGATTTAGGATGAGATCTATCCAAGATAAACTCTTTAAAAGACCATCCCTGCCAGGTAAGACACATTTAGTTTTACTTTGGGGCTCATTGTTGCCTGTTTATTTGGTCATTGGAGAGCACCCGAGAAGTTGGACGCTTTGCTTTTCACAACGTAACGCTGAAAACAGACCAGTGTGAAATCTGATCACACAGGAAACCACAGCCGCCATAATCTAAACAACTCTCTGTTCCTGCATCACCTAATGATATGTTAACCAAAAACCACAAAACAATGACTGAGCGATTTCTAAAACAGAAGTGTAGTTTGACAAACACAAGAGTGACAGTTATTGAAAGACGCAGCATTGTGATTTAGCCATTATTCATAAGTATTGACATTGGGCAAATAAAGATATTCTTAATTCTCTTTCATTCACATTGTCTAATACAATATTATTCCTCTAATGTCTAGTCTGTGATCGGCTTTATGAATTTTCAGAATAATAAAGTAATAACAGTCAAATAAAAAGAACTTTGCATCTAGGTTTACATTTTTGGATGGCAGTTTTGCTCCCACTATCTTTTAGTTCCTCTTATAATTATTGTGACCTGAATAATTCTGTATATTGATGAGATCTGCACCTTGCTCAGCTGCTTTAAGCTTGGTCTCCTCTATCCTCTGGAGCTCTCTTTGTCGAGCTTCAAGGAACTGCTTTTCCTCCTTCTCCGCATCATACTTTATACCTGGAAAAACACAGAAATCCTTTGTTGCATGTTTGAATAGCGTCACAGATATCATGTCCAGGCTGTTGTGCATAGAGATATTATGGCTTTGACTGGAATGTTACACAGTATGGCATTAAAGCGATCTATCTTGTAATTATAACCATTTATACAAAAATACTTTGGAAAAAAATGCATGTTTCAGAACTTATAATAATGTATAAAAACAATACTCGGGAGCACTCCTGGGTCTGGAAATACAAATACTCTTCAAAGATCACCTACACACTAAAACATTGAAGGCAATTTTAGGTATTTTAAAGTCAAGCATTCTCTCATGGGGATTGGTGTTAGCACAGATGGAAATACCATGGGGAAATAAACAAAAGCTAGCTTGTCTCAACATGCTAATGTAAGCCCGCAGTGGGCAAAAAAAAAGATCTAAAATAATTTTCACGTCAATTTTTGCATAATATGTGTTGTTTATTGAGGGTAATAATAGTGAATGCCCAAGTCACCTTTAAATATTTCTTTTAAAAGCAATAGTAAATGGGGTGACATATTGCAAGTGCAGAGGTAACAGCAAATCTACACTATTACATTAATTACACAGTACAATTGATGCATATAAGCAGACTTACTTGCTGTGGGGACGATAAGGAGGTAGACTCCATCAAGTGTGGCTTCTACTGACTGTGTGTAAAGATTCTTCCAGGGAATTTTAAGTTCCAACCTCCCTACAATTACATGAAAAGGGATTTATTGAATGTATATGAACATTTTTGTTTTTAAATGCACTTTCTTACCTATGTGTCCAGCTTTAACTTTAAAGGGAATGTCAAGTTGACTCTGGAAAAAATAAAAAATGTGTTACCACCTTATCACCAGTAAGTAATGGTTATTCAAACGTTTGGTCCTGGTGTAGACTTGGTTTGGTCCTGTTCTAGTCCTGATCTAGTCCAGGTTCCGTCCCAGTTTAGTTCCAGTTATGATGATGTGTGTGCAAGTGTGAAGTATTAAGCCATTATTGCATCTTAACCAACCAGAGCATTTTCCTTGATTTCAAGATTTTTAAGAATGGCATCACCTGTAAACAGAACAAACTTGGTTAAAAAAAAGTTACTACAAAGACTATGAATACTACTGACAAGCAAATGTAGTCATGTGACCAGTAAACACTGCTATCTACGGGTCTTTGCCCTCTGTCATGTGGCCTGGTTTCAACCATGATCAAAAGCCCAATCAATTCAAACTTCCCCAGCAAATAAAAAATTCATCATTATCCATTAACAGTTACAAGTGGGGGACAGTAAAAAAGGATTGCAATTGTTGTTTATATCAAGTTATATAAAACAAGAATATCAAGTGTATTTTACCACATTTTGACACATTTTTGATGCAATGTGGAAATATCGTTTGAATTGTGTTATTAAGATATTGCAAAAGAATATGGAGATATAATAAAGTGTATTATTTATCAGAAATAATTCTATTTTGACATTTTGACTTTGTAACGCTGCCTTCTTTGTGATAAAAGGTCTTTGGTATCAGTTGAAGAGTTGGTCTAGAGAAGAATACAATTACAATTTCCAATTTTTAATTTATATTTAGTTATATGTATTTGTTTTTTGTCGACTAGTCACGATTAGTAGATGCATTTTCGCACGCATACTCGTGAGGACCCCAAAAAGCACAAATCCAAAGGCAAAAACTGAAACACAAAAAACTCACTCAACTTATGTAGACATAAACAAACTAATAAAAAAATCCCACAGCTAATGTTAATAAAATGCAAAATGTATAACTTTGTGGCACAAAATAAATGAGTAAACAACGGTCAGAGGCGGTGGATGTGATAGTTAGCACGTGCAGAGTGCCTATGTAGATGAGCACACTAGTTTGAACACGTTTACAATTCCATTCTTGTGGCTCTCCACCAATTAAACCCAGATTTCTAGTCAGTCTGCTTCCGGGAGAAGCTTAAATAGTAGCCTGCTGTAATTCAGGAGTCTGTAAGCTCGCTGTGCAAAGGGTGTGACCCACAACTACCTTATTTGTATCTGCCAAACCCACTTGGAAGCATAAAGCAAGTGAGCTACACCCACAAGTCAACATATGGAAACAGAAACCGCAAGAAACAAAAACTAGGATGATATATGAATTTATATTTGTTGTGATAATCAAAATGTGACGGCAGAATAATGCACAGGAGATTTTAGGGTCGGACAAACTGACACTGACAGCTGAGGGAGCCACTCTGGTGACCGCCGCTCGTTAGCTTCCAGGTAATAGTTAGCACGTTAGCTTAGCATGTGTTCCTACTACGAGTTTCTTTACCTCCCCAGATACCGAGCTGCAGCTGTGACGAGTCGAGGTTGACCACATAATCCCCCAGAAACCTGTTGAGGACGTCGACCACCACACTCTCGAAAACCATGTTGTCGTTTGTCTCATAGAAGCGTCATGTTTACATCTGAAGCTCGCCTCACGGAGCACGGCTGTTTCTGTCTGACGTTACGTGACGTACGTAAGGAGGGGAAGGGAGGGCTGTGGCGTCAGGACGTACAGTGACCGCCCACTGCTGCAACCACTCAGCAAGAGAATATTTTTACTTATTTATTTAGAAAATTAATTATTATGTTTCAGTGTTGTCATGTTTCAAGCAAATAGCCTATATATATATATATATATATATATATATATATATATATATATATATATATATATATATATATATAGTTTTTAAAACATATGCGCCCTAATAAACCAGTCGTCTCCAGGTCCTCAGGTGAAAGAAGCAGATGCAGTTTGAAAAATGTAGGGCCCAGGGCAACGGGGAGCAAAAAGAAACTATTATTTTGATCAAAGCCTGACCTTGTAAGATTTCAGCCAAAAACATAAACTAAAATAAAACCATTTGTTTCCAGATGTTTTTATTGCACACGCACACAAAAACAAAACTTTCCTCTCCTTAGACCTGACTTGTAATTTTTCTGGTGAAAAATCTCAAACTGTTAACATGTAAAACATGTATTTCTAAACAGAATTCAGTTATCTTTTATAAATTAACATACCTGGGCGACTGAGGGATTGCACACTGACCTCCATGGAGAATGTAATAATGTTTGGTTTTAACGTGGCCTCCCATGTAGACAAGCAGATGGCATGCCCACCACCAGAAATATTCCTACGTTCTGCTTTATTTAATGTTCATTTAAAAGCCACTTTTTAAAAGGAGATTTTTATGAATTTGGACCGAATTGTACAATTGAAACATTATATATATTGGTTTTGTACCATACGTAAAAGTACCAACTTTTCTGTAACCCAATGAATTCATTTCATATATTTGTATTATAAATACAATATTTAAATGCTATAAATACATTTAAAACATCTATGGTAGAGTCAGGGTTTTATTAATTACAGAACAGCATAACTAAGCATATTATTAAAGGACAGTGGTTCTCAACTTGTGGTGCGGGTACCACTGCTGGTACACAGACTTTCTCCGGTGATACTTGGGCTCTACTGCAAATTTAAGTAAATTTGATCCATTTTGGGTTGGTCCTCATTTAGACAACAGCTAATGTAGTAGGCCTACAAATTACTTTAGATCTGGAATAGCCTTGGTTTAAAACAGGCAAATATTTATTTTAGTTAGTGTGTGGTGAGAAAGAATGATGAGACACAACGACAGCTGTCCCAGTGAAGTGCTCAAAATGTATAACAGGGAGCTCAAACCTATAGCTAAAGTATAATTTATGCAAAATTATATTAAAGCAGAAAGTTACACATACAACACAATCACTAAAACATTATCATTACTGTGGTTTCTTGATAGGCAGCAGCAAACTGAGTCGTTTAGTGAAGACCCCGACCAGGGTCCCTCTCCTTAGTCCAGCCCCCCCATCCTTATCCACCACTTTCACCCTGAGCTCCAGCCCCTGCAGCACGTCTTCACTCAGCTCTGTGAAGAAGAAGTCTTCGTTAAACCTGTATGTGACCCTGCTCTGCCTGATGGTGGCACTCTTCTGTCTCTGCCTCCTCCCGGGCATCAGACACAAACGGAGGGCACAGCTGAGGGCCGATACCTCCTCCACAGACGCCACACGGAGCCGGACAGTGCACCCAGGGGACAGAGGGGCGGCGGGGGTGTGGTAGTGCTCGATGGAGAAACGAATGGTCCCACGTCCCTCCAGTGGAAGCACATGTTCTGTGGGCAGTCGGTCCCAGCAGTGCAGCACGTCCAGGGGGAAGACTGTTGGCGGGGACAGGTCTGGTGAGCTCCTCTTCACCTGAAAGAGCAAATATATGAGATGAGTTAGTTCAAGCGTGTATTCGTACAAAAATATTTTATACATGACCACATCCACCATAGACTGTGAAAATAAGGCAACTTGACATGGAAATTAGCAAAAACGCTGACATTTGCACGCAAGGTATTTCAGAGATAATGCAGAGGGTAATCTGTGCTAAGTCAAAAAGTGCAAGTTTGAGGATGTTCATGGCCGATTATCGTTTGTCCATATTCATGCACTTTTAGTAAGAATTAATTAGAACTTTTGGAAAAAGTATAACATACAATATATTCAACATTTGACTTTTTTCCCCTGCGGAAACACGGGCAGATTTTATAACTTATAATAATTTATGGCTGACATTGTCAGCCATAAATTGTCAGCCCTGCGACGAGTTGGCCACTGTCCAGGGTGTACCCCGCCTAAGGCCCAAAGTCACTGGGATAGGCTCCAGTCACCCGCAACCCCTAACGGGAATAAGCGGTAGAAAATGAATGAATGAATGAATGAATAATAATTTATTTAATTATTTGAATTTTTTGCACACCAACTTCAGATATGCGTTAGTTTTTCAAATCATGTGTGTGACTGGTTCTTTGGAAATACCAGATGCTTTGTTTTGACAGAGGAAGAATACATATCAACAGACAAACATGAATCTCATGTTTGAAAAAATGTATCCCGGTTTTATAACATCATGTGAAAGTTCACACTAGGGAATACTGGTTGGTGGAGAAACACTGGTTGCCAGGTATCATCATCATTATCATCATTATCATGTTTTGAACTGAGATAAATATCTAGGATATAAAACCCAATGGAGTCTTATATAGTATAACAAAAATTGGCACACGGGGCAAGCTGACTCTCAAGGACTGGGCTCAGGTGATGGTTTATACATATTTATGTATAAATATTTATATATTGGCAAAAATGATTTTGAAGGGATATACTTGCCAGCCACTGATGCAGGCAGGAGTATAATGTCATATACCAAACATTGTCTTCTCTCGTGTTTTCATTTTTCAAATAATTAAAACTAAGTACAGAAATCTGTGCAGGGATAGGGGGTAGGTAAAAACGGTCGAGCACTCACAAAAAAGTTTGAGAATGCTCAAGCTCCACATTAACAAGACAGGATGACCTCAAACATGCAGGAATCCATCAGACAACTTTTAGTAAACTAATGATGAGGAAACACTGTTATAACAAGATTTTGCATAATATCTCCTTTACATTTTAAAGTAACTATAATCTTACTTAAGTACATTTTTACCGATCAATACTAGTCTAATCAAATACTAGAAATAAATGTTTCTCACAGATCATTGCCTGTCAGTGGTTAAACCCCAGTCTCACCTGTGTTAGGGCGGGGCATGAGGCCGTGCCCCTCAGCGTGCAGGGAGATCCCAGGGGGGAGGAGTCACTGGAGGAGGGACTTTCACACAAAGACGAGATAGACCTAGACTGAGGGGCCACCGCGCTCCTCCTGGTACCCGCTCTGACGGCTGTCCTGGGCTGAGGAAGAGGAGGAGCTTGCCCCGGGGTTCGGTCAAACAGGTAAACCGGACGTCGGGCGTGGAACAGTGACTCTTTCCGTCTGGTGTTGGGTCGCTCGTACAGCCCTGTCAGACCTAGACTTTCTGCTCGCGTCGCTCTCTCCGGGTTGGGTTTTTGGGGTCGGTGGTGCGTGTGCGGCTGGAAGAGGGGCACAGAGGGGCTCTTGCACAGTCTGGGAGGTAAGCAGAACTCGGGGATCTGGTCTGGCGTGATGATGTTCTGATGGAGACGATGAGAAGGTCCGGTCTCCTCGTTCTTGTCCGCAAACAGGCTCCAGTCCACAGACACAGTGTCCCTCAGCTTTGTCAGGACCCACATCCTGTAGAAAAAGGGTGGAAGAGGAATATCTATCTATCTATCTATCTATCTATCTATCTATCTATCTATCTATCTATCTATCTATCTATCTATCTATCTATCTATCTATCTATCTATCTATCTATCTATCTATATATATATGTATAGATAGATAGATAGATAGATAGATAGATAGATAGATAGATAGATAGATAGATAGATAGATAGATAGATAGATAGATAGATAGATAGATAGATAGATATACATATATTGTTTGTTCTTGTATTTTTTCTTCAAAAAATTTCATCCTACCTGTGTTTTTTCCTCTGTCTTCTCTGGTCTCAGATCCAATCTCTAGTTTATATTCCAATCTGGTCTCTGCTCTGGTCTTTAGTCTAATTTCTAGTCTTGTCTCTGGTCTCTTGTCTCAGGTCCAGACTCTGCGCTGGTCTCTGGTCTGATCTTTGGTTTACTCTCTAGTCTGTTGACCCTAGTTTTAGGTCTTGTCTCTAGTCTTGTCTCTGTCTGGTCCAGTCTCTGCTCTTGTCTCTGGTCCAGTCTCTGCTCTTGTGTCTGGTCCAGTCTCTGCTCTTGTCTCTGGTCCAGTCTCTGCTCTTGTCTCTGGTCCAGTCTCTGCTCTTGTGTCTGGTCCAGTCTCTGCTCTTGTGTCTGGTCCAGTCTCTGCTCTTGTCTCTGGTCCAGTCTCTGCTCTTGTGTCTGGTCCAGTCTCTGCTCTTGTCTCTGGTCCACACTCTGCTCTTGTCTCTGGTCCAGTCTCTGCTCTTGTCTCTGGTCCACACTCTGCTCTTGTCTCTGGTCCAGTCTCTGCTCTTGTGTCTGGTCCAGTCTCTGCTCTTGTCTCTGGTCCAGTCTCTGCTCTTGTCTCTGGTCCACACTCTGCTCTTGTCTCTGGCTCAGTCTCTACTCTTGTCTCTGGTCCAGTCTCTGCTCTTGTCCTTGGTCCAGTCTCTGCCCTTGTGTCTGGTCCAGTCTCACGTCTGATCTGAGTGGGAGTTGCGTGTGTCCCTGCCCTTTATACAGAGCCTGGTCCACTGCCCACGTCTGCGTCAGAGAGCATTTACTCTGCTTCACCTGCTCCATGAGAAGAGTTCAGCCACTCTCAACATGACCATGGAACACTCCTTCTGTCACAGCCATCCACAAAGACAAGCAGCGTGAAGTGTCTTGCCCAAGGACAAAGGAACATTGAGAACTGGTAAGCGCTTATATCAAACCACCCGCCCAAATGACTTTATTATTACTATTATTTGAGCCACTGTTGCCGTCTATAGCAGGACTAACCCGGAACTCAACTAGACAATGACTCACAATAACAAATTTAAAAAGGGAAATATTGTGCAAAATCACCTTTAGTGAGCTTTTAACCTATTTACGACAGTGTTTCCTCATCGTTAGTTTACTCAGAGTTGAGTTAATTCTGTATTGTCCTGCAAATGAGGCTTCAGTGTTCTGAGAATTCTTGTTTTCACCTCCCCCCTGTCTCTGCCTACATCTCTGTACTTAGTTGCCAATATTAAAAAAAAAATAAGAGTGACACATGTTGGGTTCTAAAATGTCACACAGACAATTAAGATACAAAAATAATAACCGCAAGCGGCAATGATCGGCCCTCGCCCGCACTACGCCGCCTCCTCACCTTACCTGCTGCCAAATCCGTGGCGCGGTGTAAACTGGTCGCGTTGGTTGCTGCGGTCTGAACGCCCCTTTACTGCTCATATTCCACTGAAAATGTGTAAAATTTGGTCAATTTTTGCATTACATTGTTATATGCACGGAACGTGCATGAGTTGGGGAACTCATTAGTGGGCGACTCAGCGCACACGAAACGCTTTACGTGCGCTCATTTAGTGCGCACTTTCGCACGGGCTTCGCCCATTTACAAGGATAATGTTCAATTTTCTCTCTACTACTTGATATGCACGGAACGTGCATGAGTTGGGGAATGCGTTAGTGAGTGTTTGGAATCAGTGTTTCGTGCGCACTTTCGCAGCCGTGCTTCGCACGGCACTGCGAAACTAATAGGCCTCTCGCCAGCTTGTGGCGCTCGGGCCTAATAATAATAATAAAGACAATAAAGACATAAAATAATCATTATTTTTAATATATAATGTATTGTGTAGTGCATTTCTCCTTGATCAATAACAGTAGTGGAGGATTTCACTCAGAGCAGTGCAGATCAAATGACCAACATGTCCATAGTAATTCGGCACCACTGACCAAGACGTGTGAACCCCGCGTACCCCTGGTTGGGAAACACTGGGTTAGGGTTAGAGAGAGAGCGATTGACATAATTTGTATGCTGTATATAAAAGGAAGCTGAAACCCATGAAAAGGACATAATGTGAAATTAAAACAACAGATTCCTTGACTATTTCTTTGAAAACAGCGACATCGTGTGGTGGGCCAGTCGGAAAAGAATAGAACTTAAATGTGGCTCTCTCCTGCTGTGGAGCTGCATATGCTTTTAACACACACTTCTGCTGCTATAAAAGACATGGATTATGGAGTGAGCTCGTCTGTGCTGCCAGACACTTCTCATAACAGTTTTGGTGACTCCGTTCACGATGGTGACGAAGCTTCTTGTGATGGAGCGTTTGATATTTCTTTTGTGTTGGACAGGTAAACTCTTAACATTGCCTTGTTAGGTGGATTATTTTGTGTCTTATATATAATATACCTCTGAGTCTGGTTGGCTTTCCTCAGGAACCACTTCTGTCCTGTCCATGTAAGGCTCTGTTGAGTTACAAGCTGCTCCAGAAAGGGACAGTGTTCTTGTCTATTGTGCTGATATTTTCTGACATAATCCTTTTTATTTCTGCTGAATTATAAAAACATTAGGTTTGTGTCAGCATTACATTGCACTGTTATCCACTTGTATGATTTTGAATTGTGGTCTCCAAAATATTGCAAGGCATTACATTTGAGCATTACAAATTCTATATTTAAGTGTATATAAATTAAATTAGTTTGAAGTAAGAAACTAATGACGTAAAATAATCTATTTATGATTTATTGTTGATATACTTGTCTCTCCAGATCAGGCAGTGTCTATGGAAATTGGAGATCTGACTTTGTGAAGCAGCTCAGGTTTGTCAGGTCAGTAAGCAGCCTTGGTCTGAAACTTTGAATTAAATACGTCTTATATGTAACATGGCATTGTCTACTTAGTTAATACTCTAGTACTCTTTCTTCATAGAAATGTAGAATGTTGTAAAAATTTCATAGCTAGGACTTCCAAAGTTGTAAGTTGTAAAGTAATTCACTTAAACATATTTTTGGTAAATTATACATTCATAAAACTGGTTAGCTGTAATCATACAGTACAGTGCAGCAGCCGAACTAAATTATTTTTTCTATGGAGTAGTGGTTGTTATGACCCGGAAAGAGCCAAACATATTTAAGGACACGTGAGACCAGAGTGAGAGTTCAAAAGGTTTTATTTTCATCTTTTCGTTGTTACTTGCTTCTTCTTTCGTTGGATTTAAATATAAAGATTATTTTAAGAATGAACCCTTACCAATCCCTTGCCCAAAAAAGAACTAAACAAAGTAATAAACAGAAAGGTGGACCTGGTGAGCCGGCCAAACAGAACAAACAGGTGCAGCACCGGGCCAACCCTGTACAGGGCCGTAGAAGCCGGTGCCGACACCTCGAACTAAAAAAAGAGACAAAAAAGAACTAACCTAAACCCCAAAGAAAAGCGAAAATGGGACCACCGTGCCCACCAGGTCAAACAAAAAGCTAAGCTAACAAAAGGCTACAAAACACCAGCGTGCCTGCTGGGAGCATATGGCTGGGAGCAGCAGCCTGCAGGATCCCACGATGGACGTGCTCACTCTGAAGCACGAGGGGCTGGAACCACAGCGGAGAGAGAGCGAGCGCACAGCCGCTCTGATTGGCTTGGTTTCTGCAAAATAAAGGAAGGAGGGGGGTTTAGAGATCATGCCCATATACACTTTCTTTCAAAAGTGAAAGATACTGAAAGATAGTGGGAATGGCTGGTCAGGTCAGTTAGAATGAGGTCTGTCCACTGTTTAAACGATGTGCCATGCTTGTAACTCTTAATTATCATAGGATGTCTTCATATATAACATGCTATTAAGTGATATTATGGTCTCAGTGGCTAAAGCTGACACGAGTTATATCTGAAGCATGGACAGTGGAACTTGCATTATAAAGTATGTCATGGTTTTCTTAATACAGAAAAGAAACAGGTCTTCATGCAATAATAATCCCATCTGCTTGGACTGTAGCAGCCATCATAGATTCTGCTGCGACTATAGTGGCATTGTTTTTCTTACAATCTTTACAGTATAAATGTCACTTTTTGCCTACATTTTATCTTTAAAGTGTTATTTTGTTAACAGTGTAGGAACCTTTTTCAGTTCTTGGTACTTTTCTTATTTCCTTCCTGTCCCCATTTGATGCACCATCACACAGAAACTCAGAGCTGGTCAGGGGCCGCAACAGAGACTTGAAACTTGAAACCCTCGCCCACAAAATCTATAAGATTTTAGTTTCCAGAAGCTTTACATTTTGAGGGGGGTTAATACTGCAGTGTGTATGGGTTTTTATAATACAAACATTCATAATACAAATTAAAAGTCATCTCAGTTTGAGACGCCCGATTTACAACATGAACTTTATTGAGAAATATGTTACATTCGTTTTCTGACTTAGACAATCCTTTTTCATTCAGCAGAAAAATGACACAGTAGCTCCAAAAATACACTTCTTAGTTAACAAGTACTAAGAAGTAACTAAAAGTTTAACAGTGTTTTATTGTTAATTTCTTTGTCTGTTTGAGCTTTTGGCAACCATGTTTTATATGCAGGTTTACAGCTCAGAAGTTTAATATTTAAATGTTCTAATGTTATAGCCTAAACTATTACTTACATACAGATTTCTGTGTAAATCATATCAGAGTGACAGTGCGCTTTACTCTTATCATATTGTAATTATTCTTACACAAGAATTTTATTGTAGTTTCCCTTTTTTACTCTACAGTTGATTATTTCCAGAAAGAGCTAGGTGGAACGTTATTTTGGAAAAAAAATACTGTTGATATTTGTGTCTCACTTTGAATATTTCACCTTTTCTGAGGCACATCCTCCGCAGTGCACTTGGAAAACAGCAGAGGGCTCAATATTTTTTTCCAGTCAAAGACAACAGGATGGTATTGGCCTGATTCAATAACCTATGAGCAGAAATTCAGTTATAATATGTTAGGCATGAACACGAGATAATTCTGTTGAAGAGCTTCTCCACAAACCCTGTTGCTCTTTTACGGAGACGTTTGACTCTTCTGTCCGGGACCATCCTCACTGGAAAACAGCAATTGTTAGAAGAGCAATGTTATGCCTACTGGTTTTATTTGCCACTCTTAAACTTCATCGCATATTTTACCTATTCGATCAGATTCGGATCGCTCTCTTCCATCTCTTCTATCTTCCCTCTCATAGAATCAACAGATATTTTAAGGATCTTTTGTTCTTCACAGTCAACTTGCTTTGTCATGGTCATCAAAGCTGAAAAACAAACAAACAGTTATATAAAGTATGGTTTAAATAAACATTTTAAATTAGCATTACAAAACGATGCCAGCACATCCAAGCCAAACGTAATAGTGCTATCATTACAATAATTGGCTCCAGGGTACAGTATGTGTAGTCATTTTCTCACAGGTTGCTCCTTTAAATAATTTTATTTACTTTTTGGCTTAGGTTTAAAACATTGTTATAACAAATATTCTGAAATGTCTTACAGTCACTTAAATTGTCCCAATTGTATTCACTTCTTCTCCTCTTGCAAGAACAGGAAAAGTATCTGTGGAAGAAAACAAAAAACGTTTATATTCAATGATGACATTTTTACTGCACAAATGTAAAAGATGCAGTCGGGATTATTTTTTAAAGGCTAGAAACACAAACATTTGGTTGCACTGCGATTTCACTCAAACCAGTTCCAGGATTTGCATGACGACCACAATGGTTCGGTTCATCTTGGCTAAGCACTCATTCTTCACAGAAAGAAGGTCGCTGGTTCAATTCCCAGGCTTTTCTGTGCAGAGTTTGCATGTTTCTCTGTGTCTGGGAGGGTTCCTTCAGGGCACTCCAGTTTCCTGCATCAACTTAAAACATGCACAGTAGGGAATCCTCCAGCTACAGTTCAAACCAAGCTGAGCTCAAGATCTGGAGATTGGTCTCTGAGCGCCGCACTGCAGCAGCAGCTCACTCCCACAGGCTTCCCCTGCGGCACTGAAGGATGGGTCAAATGCAGACAATTAATTTCCCACATGAGGCATTCATAAAGTCTGCCTTCAACTTACCTTCCATTAAGTTCTATCTTCATGAACCTCTCCATCAGGTGGCAGGACAGTCCACTTGCTACAAACTGTGCTTTAGAACAAATAAGGATCAAACAAAAGCAGAGCGTAGTAGTGGACAGTGTTTTCAGGTGGCATTGTACCTGAAGCACAGAGGTCTGAGCCAGGTCTGGGTTGTCATTACGGCTGCTGACAAACCCATGTCTCATTCACCACTTATCCGTGGTTCAGTTTGGTCTCCGTTTTCCATCGATCCTCACTTTATTGCGCCATGAAATTAAACTATAAAACTAAAAATTACAATAGTGTAATAGCGTAGTGTAAAGACAGATAAATCAATGGAGCACTACTCACCTGAGACCACTGTACTCACCTGTAACCGCAATACTGACCTGTACCTGTCCCTATAAAACATGTGAATTTTACACACAAAAAAACACAAATTTTAGGGACTCACATCTCGCTACTGTAGGCTGAGCGGCTGGAATCCCAGGTGGCCAAGGTCTCCTGAACCTAGCGGATGATGGAGGCAGGGGCCCAGGGGGGAGTCACCATCATGGAGTCTGGGCCAGAGACGTACAGCCAAACCTCCTGGTCCATGTGGCGCAGGTTGGGCAGCATAGGCCCAAGGAGCTGAAAGATCAAAGTCATTGTATAGTATTGTGTCCGTTTTACATGTGGCTGACAGTATTCTAGCGTAGGGTCCTGTTTACCTCCAAGAACAGGGGCCCATCCCACACATGGAGCCAGGTAGGCATCTGCCAGCGTCCAGACTGATCCAACAACATCAGATACATGTTAAACACAAAGCACACTACACTGCCATAAGTAAATGAGGACACTCACCAGGTCCCGATGGCCCCGGGAGCCCGAGGTGGGGGGCCGAGGGCGGGGGCTCCTGGAGACCTGATGAAAACAGACAAAACAGAAACCTTGAATTTAAGAACGACGACAACGCCGGCATGGACTGAGAAACATTAAACTGACCTGGGCACCAGGGCGAGGGGTCACGGAGGAGCCAGAGGGGGACGACCCAGGGCTGCGGCGCTCAACAGGCTGGGAATCATGAAAAAGAATCTTTTGCAACATCATACAGTAAAGAAGAGCCACTGAACATTTAGGACAGGTCAAACTCACCTGCACATGAGCAGAAAGGCCGGACTGCCGAGGCAGTTAATTAATATATAATTTTAAAAAGTGTCTCTTTTATTTTGGGTGCAAGAGGATATGATTAATAAAAATCGAAAGGCCTCTTTTTGAAGGAGTTTTCAAGGTTTTGCCTTGTGTTGGTATTGAAGATGCAAAAAGTGTCCTGATTAAAGGCCTGGGTAACCCATACGTTATTGCATTTTGTATCCTGAATATGTTTATGGTCAGTTTTTAAGGAAGGCAAGCTTGTAGTAATGGGTGTAAAAGCTAGCGTATTTTGTATAAGTCGCAGTAGAGGAGTAGGGATATCTTTGCAAATCTTATCAGAGCCATTACATGAGAGTTTTATCTTAAATTTGTCTAGAAAACATTTATAAGATAATAGAGACCCGTTAGTATCCATTAAATCATATATTAAACAAACTCCTTTATCATGTCAATCAGGTTTGAACAATATTTTCTTGTCAATAGTTATCACTCTGTTATTCCATGACACAGCTTTATGTGGAGAGAAATTGTGTGAAAACATGTTTCCCAAACTATAGTTTGCCTATGAAATGCTGATAATTTCACAGGTATTTTAGACACATCAAAATCGCTCTTCAATAGAAAATCTAACCCGCCGACCTTATAAAATAATGTATTAGGAATATGATTCTAAATGGATTGAAATTGAGAGAGACATTCTTTTAACCATATCACTTTAAGAGAGGCTATTAATGATTCAGAATCAAATGCTTTTAATCCTCCATTTTGATAATCTTTTACTAACTGTGCTTTACGAATATAATGTGTTAATACTATACCAATAATCACGGAAATATTTGCCACTAAACAGGCCAAAACATCTCAACAGCATAGTTAACCTCAATATCCCTGGCTTCTATTTATGACATAATAGTATTGTTATAAAGGTTGTTTTGTGATGCTGGTGTCCCTGTTTTAGATGGGGGCAGGAGCTAATAATCCATAAATGTTGCTTAACGTGATCAAGAATATTCGCGCAGGTCATTTGACAGTTGTCTCTTCAGAGAAGATGCAAAGAGGAGAATAACTGGCCACCTTAAATACCCTTCTCATGATTGGCTTCCCCTGTGTGTGTAGGTCAAGGGTCAATGATCTTACCAAACTAATTTTGTGTTCCAATAATTTTTGCTAAAGGTATTAAAATCAATAAAGCAACAAGGGTGCCCAAATGTATGCACCTGCCTACTTTTGTTCAAGTAATTATTGCACACTTTCTGTAAATCCTATAATCCATGTCACTTCTCAAAGATCACTGTGTTTGTCTGCTATATGATATATTTAACTGAAACTGCTGATCAGAACAACCAATGATTTATAAAGGAAAATCGGTAACGCTTTATAATAACTACACTTATTCATGCCTTAATAAAGCATGAACAAAGACTAAATTCATAATCAACAAATAGTTTATTAAGACTGATTCAGGCTTAGTAACTATTTAACAAATATTCTAACCCTAATTTCTAACCCTAACCCTAACCTTAATTAAGTAGTTACTAAGCCTGAATCATGTTTAATAAACGATATATTCATCATTAATTAAGTCTTTGTTAATGCTTTATTAAGGCAAAATAAGATGCGGTTATTATAAAGTGGTACCGGAAAATCTTGAAAATGATATGGTAGTCAAGGTATGATAAAAAAAAAGGATCTATTCAAAAGAAGCTATTATTAGCTATAGTTATTATCATGCAGGCCTACACTCTAGAAAACAAAGACTAGCCAAGTAATTAAATTTGAACAATTGTATTTTTATTACTAAAATTGTTGTTGTTGTTTACAAAATGAATGTTTAAACTTTAAATTGAATTTGCACAAAGGGATTCCTTTTTAGAACACAAAGCTACTTGTATTTTACTACTTTTTTTCAACTTTTCTTCACAAACTGCAACTTGAAGGATGTGATAAATGTTTACCACAGAACATATACTATCCTATCAAACTAAATAATAATTAGAGGGAAAAAACATGAACCCCATCCATCCATCTTCTTCCGCGTATTCAGGGTCGGGTCGCAGGGGCAGCAGTCTAAACAGGGACTCCCAGACTTCCTCCACCCCAGACACTTCCTCCAGCTCCCCCAGAGGGATATACCCAGGTCAGTCGAGAGACATAGTCTCCCGGTGGGCCGCCTCCTGGTGGGACATGCCCAGAACACCTCCCGGGGGAGGTGTCAGGAGGCATCCGGAACAGATGCACGAGCCACCTCAGCTGCTCCTCTTGACGCAAAGCAGCAGTGGCTCTACTCCGAGCTCCTCCCGTGGGACCGAGCTCCTCACTGTATCTCTAGGCGAGCACCCAGCCGCCCTGTGGAGGAAACTCATTTCCACTATTTGTATCTGCGATCTTGTCCTTTTTGGTCATTACCCAAAGCTCATGATTACCGAGCAAAACATGTCATCTTAAATGTCAAAACTCAATGTTTTGAATCCATCTTATTTTCAATATCTTTAAAGCTACTCATATTCAACTATGTTATATGTATATCCTGAAATGTGTATCTTACAGTTACTAAAACAATAACTATTTATATGAATCATTTACTGAGCTGTGTTTCTGTTTATGTGAGTGCTGCTCTGGTCTTCTCCTGTTGTTTGTCCTTTAGAGCGTGGACAGTGGTGACGTCTGAGTGCTCTTTTCCCACAGTGACCTCTGCACTTCAAAACCGGACCACAGTTGGCTCCAGAAGGCGTTCAGGGTTGTCACCTCAGGGGCCCACACTCCTCTGGGCCTCACCTTTACGGTCCAGGGGCCACCTGCAGCTGATCAATCTAAAACCAGGTCAAACGCTGATGAGATTACACAGCTTCACCACTAGAGGGCGCACATGTATTTCTTCAAACAGAATGCTCAGGACTGTTCTAATTTTGAATAGAAAGGAATGTTTTCAGTGCGTCAGAACACAATTATTTGTATATATGTTGGAAAGTTTTTTTTGTTTTTTTTTAAGATGAGACTGTGCAGCTGAACAAGAAAATATCTTTTTAGATCAATTTAGATCTATCAATTTGAAACTTCCTCTGTGCTTTACAGACATAAAGAAATAATGTGTAACAAGTTTTTTATTACGTAATGTTACATGTTAAATGTTTGAAGTTGAATTAAAAAGACTGTTAAGTTGGACATGTTTTAAGTTATAACTTAAGGGGGAGTGATTAAACAAGTTATGCTTCTTCCTGCTCCTTTTTAATGTGAACTTTAAATTCTGTAGCCTACATCATCCTTCAGTTTGACTTCTGCACTTGTGATGTCGTTATTTGTGATTTTGACTTATGTTTGAAAAACATTTAAAAATGTCCAAAATTTTACATATTTGGGACGTGTCAATCAATCTGCAAAATGAACAGAGCCTTGTTCAAACTTCTTGCTTCATTTTGTTGCCATACTGGATACAAAATAACTACAGAGGTATTTGGTATTTGTTCTTATTTAGTCTTCTGTACTAATAAATGGAAAAAAATAAAAAAAAATAAAATAAAATATTGACTTGACTTTTTTTTTTTTTTTTTTTTTTTTTTTAAATCAGGTTTAGGTTTTGACTTACCTTAGCCTTACCTCATTCAAAAGTATTCTAACACTATATACTTATAAATGTATTTACAAGAGGTGACCAGTTGATCAGGTTCTTCCATGGATTTTTTGTTCACTTTTTACATTGTTTTGGCTAATGTTTCTCTATGTAAGTTTAACACACAAGCAGCAAACATGGCGGATTTCCATAGTAACGGCTGTTTTTAGATGTGCTATCCCGAGCTCTATGGGCTGATCTTTATGTCTTTGTGGGAGAAAAGGAGAAAACTCCCAGAGAAATCTATGGGTGAAGTGGATTAAATCAAACAATTAAATTTCTTCAGCTTCAGTTTGGATAATTTTGTTTTGTTGAGAGTGCAAACTGACTCAAAAACAGAAGTTTCATCTTAATAATGATAATACCTTACACTTGTAAACACCTTTACTCACACTGTCACTGGATTTCAGATAATAATATTGCCATTATCAATATGAAATATGTTTACTGACATAGATAAATAATGTTTAACTGTATAAAGTTAGTATATTATGTGCAATAACTGTTCAAAGTGTACATATTATTTGGGGCATAAATTTGGAAAATGAGTTAGAGCCAGTTTTTTTGTCTTCATTTTGTTGCCACAAAAACACACAAAAACATTTACAGAGGGAATTATGGATTTATTATTTAGTATTTGAGAAAGCTTTAATAAATCAGGTTTAAAATCAGATATCAACATATCCTGCACAACCCATCAAAATCTTGTTAAGTCCAAGATTTTTAAGTGGGGCTACGTTTGATCTTGACGTCTGTGTGGGGGAAAAACGACATTGTCCTAGATAAATCTATGGTTGCAAGCGGATTACATTAAATAATAAAACATCTTTTGGTGCAGATTGGACAGTGTTGGGGTTTCCATTTTCATTTATGATTAAAAAGGGGACAGTACAATGGCTGCTGAATGAGAAGAGGAGACTGATGTGTTTGAGGGGGGGTTAGGAACTTCACGTCCTCCTCTAACAGTTTTATTACTCCAGTAAAAGACGAGGGCACAGACGGGGCACCGGTAATGTAGGATAAACCATCTGAGCCTATTCAATTAACACTAATGAGAGTGAGAGAATGAACCAGGATCAACGTAACGAGACACACTGGAACTCTGCGCACAGTAATTCACTCTTAGACTACTTTTATTTCGGCTTACTTTGACTCAGTGGTGGAAAGTAACATAAAGTAAAAGTACAGTACTTGAGTATAATTTTAGTTGAAGTGCATATGACATATTGGACTACATATTTCACTAAAACGTAGTGAACTTGATTGTATTTAATATTTTACTAAATATTTAGCCCGCTTGTCCCCAGTTTGACAGTTTTGTAAAGTTTTTAATGTTACTTTCTGGTTGGACATGGAAAGGTAGGGTAATTCCACAACTGTTACCTTACAACAATACTGCAAACAAAATACTACATAATACCTGATAACACCTTTATTTTATTGAATGATCGTTTCAAGAAAAAGGTATCAGTTGCTGTAATTTGTCAGCAGCTGCTTGTTTTTTCAATGGTACGTTACTTATTGATGACATCACAGAGGGATTCTGTTTTAGAAGAACTCGGCACTTCCTGTAATTTTATCTTTTATTTTTCAAAATTTAATCACAAACCGCAACTTCACGGATGTAAAACCAGAAACTAGAAAACTAGAAAATTAGAAAAAAAGGTCCTATTTCTGTCTTTCACATTTCCAAACAGTAAAAATTGGGTACAGCGCCTGTAATCTAAACGCTCCATTTTGTTTATGATCTGCTTTGCTTGTTTGTTTTTGTACAAATTGAGAAAAAATAACTCAGTTATTCAGAATTTTTGTTGCTTTAATTTTGGAGCTACTGTGTCCAAGTATTGTTTGGAAAGAATTCTGTTTTTTTTTTTTTTTTTACCAACACCATGCCAAAGTGGCCAGTATACAAACTGCTGGAGAAACTGTGGATGCCAGGTAGCCCTTCATTACCACGTGTTTTGGGACTGTTCTATTGTTCAGAAATACTGGACTGAGATTAACAAAGCACTGCAAATTGTTTTTGACATCTCCATCCCACTGGATTTCAGAACTATGCATTTAGGCCTTAAAACCTCTGCAATGGACACAATAAATACTGTAGATACCTCTGGAATATACTTCTGGCAGCAGGGAAGAAGGCCATAAAAAAGATTGGTTGACACAAACTGAGTCGACAATCAAGGACTGAACAGACATTAAAATTGACATATGAAAAAGGGAAAAATTCACATTCTCATAAGGAATACACTCCTTTTTATGATTGATACTTTTTGGCGTGTAATCCAATCCAATCCAATGACAGCCTATAACAAAGTCTGCAAAGTCTATTACAGCTTTGTCTTCTGTATTCATTCATTAAACTGACTTTTCCCTGGACTTTCACTTTGCCTTTTGACTTCCAAACTTTAGACAGACATAAAAAGCTGAGGACACACATTTGAACTCACTTTAATATTGAAGAGTCGTGAGTTTTTGGACTTCCTCTTTGGAGTGCACTTTGCCGATGAGTCTGTGTGACCTGCAGTGAATAAAAGAGTGTGGTAATAATCTGATAATGAGATGATGCGTTTAATGGCCGCTCGTATTTAAGGCTGACAGACTGAAGATGGTGCGCGCTCAGAGCAGGTTCTCGGGTGATAAAAGGTGACCCTCGGCAGTTATTCACGTGTGGGGGAGAAAAGGGACACACGGGGAACTTAACTAACTTTTTCAGCTAAATCTCTGTAAATGTGGCACCAAGATATTTCATTTTCACTAAACATTAAAGAGTTATTTTCTTCACTAAATCAACTGTCATTCTCAGAAATATGGGGAATTGCAAATTCCGAATAGAGATTGCTCAGAATTCTTTTTTGTTTTTATTTTCTTTTTTTAACTCAACACATAGATAAGATTTTTCTTGCCATATGCCACTGTGAACATTTAAATTTCCGGTCTGGTAAGGTAAAATGTAACTTTAATGAAATTTGTATTAGGCAGAATTGAAAATGTATAAATACTGTATAAGTAGAATCAAGACCTACCTAATAATAATTAGATAACATTTTTGGTATATTCATTACCTCCAGCTCTTCCACACACATTTTGACACAGACAGACATAGTCCCTTCAGTGTGTCCTGGATCATCCCTGGGGCCTTCTCCCAGCATGCCCTGAACACCTCCCTAGGGAAATGTTCAGGAGGCTCTGGAGCAGATGCCCGAGCCACCTCAGCTCTCCACGTGGAAGAGCAGCAACCCCCTGTATGACTGAACTTCTCTCCCTTCTATCCCCCCATCTTGTCCTTTCAACCATTTCCCTAAAGTACATGACTACAGGTTAAAGTAGGAATATAGACTGACCCCTGGTGCACACTGACTCTGGTCCGGCTTTGGTTCGGACTTAGAAAGTGCTTAAAATCAATGCGCTCTGTTACACCGACCTTGGAGCAAAGGATCCACGAGAAGTCTATTTTTGCTGGACGCCACAGCAGTCTGGTGCGGCTTTCATGTCATTTGATGAGTGTTCTCACACGAAACCACAAGAATCTGCGGGGCTTTCGTCAAAAACGGACCGCAGTAGACCGGGGCTGGTGTAGCAAGCAATCAGCAAGTGACCCGTGGGTCCTGGACTGCAACCGGACTGTAGTCAGTGTACACAAGGGATGAGGGGTAAATTGAGAGCTTTGCCCCTCAACTCAGCGTCTTCTACAGAAGATCTGTCAATGTCACACTCCATCCTGCCCTCACCCGTGAACAAGACTCTGAGATACTTGAACTCCTCAACTTGGAGCAAAGACTCTCAACCTACAGGGACAAGATGCCTTTTATACCTGGAGAGAGAGGACAAGCCAACTTTTCCGGTGGAGAACCATGGCCTCAGATTTGGAGGTGCTGATTTTCATCCAAGCTGCTTCATACTTGGCTGCAAATGGTTCTAATGGATGTTGCAGGTCACTGGGTGTGAATGATCAGGAAGAAATCAGGTTATTCACATCAGAAGGAACTTTTTACATGACATTTCAATGATCTGATAACTCCAGAAATCATGAACTTGTGAAGACGGTTGTAAAACACTATGAGCTCATTAACCTGACATGTTTCGGCAGAAGGATTTCCAACTTAATCAGAGGTGAAGTCTGATAGATGTGATGTGTCTCTTATCAGATGACTCTTATCTCGCTCCCCTCGCCAACGTTCATGCTCACATTCATGCTTGAGCCCTAATAATTTAAAAAAGACGGGATAAATTATCGAAAAATAACTCCAGAAATCAGATGATGATCCGTGTATGTAAGTGTATGTAAACATAGCCAGTAATATTTATTGTCTTTATTCACTTACGGCGAGTCATTTTAAGTGAATTAATTTTCCATTTTACCTGAGTCATACATATTATTCTGAATAGTACTCTCTAACTACTCCTGCTGCACTTCTCACTTCTTCTGTCAATAAGGAAGAGCTTGAGGGAGAGTCGCTGCTCCTCAACCTTGACAGCAAAGTAAGCCCTACATCGGTTTGTTTAAAATCAAGTTCTGCTCTGATGCAGGACTTTGTCTCTCGGCCGATTTCGCTCTTAAAACCTCCATTTCACCCCAAATAAACCAAATAAACAAAGAGCAAGACGCTTGGAGAGATGGTTCATCTGACAACCAAAAGACAACCAAAGAGGAGAATAATTCCACTTTTGGCAAATATAAAGATTGAGTTTGTCAAAGCTTGTGAAAAGATTTTTTCACAGAGGTAACAAACTGACAGATTCTAACCTCCGTGAATAGCTAGCCTCCCAAGCTAGCATTAGCATGGTAGCAGCACCATCAGGGGGGCCTCTGGAGGTGGGCGTAGCACAGACACTTTTGCCTCTTTTTGCCACAAATCCACACTTCATGCGTAATGGCACTTCTGGTTTGATGCCACCTCCGTTCATGCAAGTGAAGTGGAAGAGTCTTGCTGTGAAAAAATTATATAATGTAGATTGATTTCTGTAAAATGTTCAATATGTGCGCAACAACAAATCAGCAATGCACCGATTTCTTGGGCAGCTTGAAAACGGCTTTGTAGTCCATGTAGAACTTATTTCCTGTTGAGCTCACCTGGTCCGGGCCTGGACAGTTGGAAACTGTGAAATGTAGGATGCAGCGTTTCACCACCAAGATATGCTTTTATCTGTTTGAATAGCTCATATCTGTCTTAAAACATGTTAGATCTGTCATAAGAAACCCTCTTTCACAGAATCTACGCCTGTCACCTTAATTATTATGATACCTTGAATAAATTATGCCTTGTTTTTTGTATATCAAACTTTTTTTAAATTATTTAATCAAATTAAATCAAACTTTATTTATAAAGCGCTTTTCATACAAAAATTGTAACACAAAGTGCTTTCCAGTTTACATATTAAAAACAATTCCCCGAACCCACCCCACCCCGACCCCACCATCCCCACAGTAAAGCTTCCACGCAAACACATACACGCACGCACACGCGCACACACACGCGCACACATACACGCACGCACACGCGCACACATTCACGCACACATACATACATTAAGATAGTGGGCATGAGGCTGAATGCAGGTGAACCAGCTGTGAGAGCACCATGAGAGGAGCCGTCTGTACCAGGAGCAGAGAGTCGCCTGCAGCCAAAGGACACAGACTTAAGACCCAGGAGAGATGAGGCACACACCAAACCTCCACCAGCGGCCCACGAGCCAGGGCCCAGGGGCCACAGCCGATAACCGCTCAGAGGGCCCCTCAGAGGAAACACTGGAGAGCCTAAAATGAATAAAGGGATTCAGATAAAGGAGGATAAAGATAAAATATATAGTAAAGTAAAAACTAAGACTGGTTGAATGTAGTAAAATACATAAAAACTAGCCTCAATTATAAATAAAATAATATGTTATATTAAATACCAATGTAAATAATAAATATTAATCAAAAGCTAGACTAAAAAGGTGGGTCTTGAGCCTGCTCTTAAAAACCTGAACGTTCTCTGCGGCCCTGAGGTTCTCCGGCAGGTCGTTCCACAGACGAGGGCCATAGTATTGGAAGGATGCCTCGCCGTGAGTGTGTGTCCTGACTTTGGGAATGACTAGGAGCCGGTTGCTGGAGGAGCGCAGGGGCCGCGAGGGTTCATATGGTAAAAGCAGTTCTGAAAGATAAGAAGGCCCAAGACCATTAAGACATTTATAAACCAGTAAAAGAACCTTAAAATCGATCCTGAAACACACGGGGAGCCAATGCAGTGATTTTAAAACCGGTGTAATGTGGTCCCGCCCCCTGGTCTTAGTCAGGACACGCGCTGCTGAATTTTGTAATAACTGCAAACCTGAAATACTCTTTTTGGGAAGAACAGAGAGCAGGGCATTACAGTAGTCTATACGACTGGAGATAAAAGCATGCATCAGGGTCTCTGTGTTGGCCCGAGAGAGAATGGGGCGGACTCTGGCTATGTTCTTTAAGTGATAAAAAACTATTTTTGTGATGTTCTTGATGTGTGGGATAAAAGTCAGCTCAGAGTCGAAAATAACGCCCAGATTTTTCACTTGAGCCAAAGAATTAAAAGACTGTGCTTGGAGTTTGGATAAAAGTTTCTCTCTCTGGGCCTCAGGACCGATGACTAAAACCTGAGTTTTGTCCTGGTTAAGCTGGAGAAAGTTTTCTGCCATCCAGGATTTGATGTCTAAAATGCAGTTAAAAAGAGCCTGGCCTGGTGTCATCAGGAGACATGGAGATGTAAAGCTGCGTATCATCAGCATAACTGTGGAAGTTGAAAAAAATTCAGGACCTAAAATCGAACCCTAGGGCACACCACATGTGATTTTATGGACCTTGGAGGAGCAGGTATCTAAATTTACCATGAATGTTCTGTCTGTGAGATAGGAAGCAAACCATTTGTGCGCAGTACCAGAGAGGCCCACCAGGTGTTTCAGTCTGTTTAAAAGAATAGTGTGGTCTACTGTATCGAAGGCTGCGCTGAGATCCAGTAGAACCAACACTGTCACCTGTTTAAAATCATAATTTAGTCTAAAATAATTTAAAATCTTTGTCAAGGCTGTCTCTGTACTGTGGTTTACCCTCAAACCAGACTGACATTCCTCAAAACTTTTGTGTGAGTTTAAAAAATAATTTAACTGAGTAAAAACGTTTTTCTAAAATTTTGCTTAAAAATGGTAAGTTAGATACCGGTCTGTAATTGTTAAAATCTAGATTGCTCTTCTTCAGCAGGGGCCTCACCACCGCCGCTTTAAAGGCAGTGGGAAAGACCCCAGTCTGAAGAGAGCAATTCATCATGTTTAAAAGCTCCTTCCTAAAAGATCCATAAAATGACTTAAGAAACTGGGTTGGAATTGGGTCTAAAAGACATGTGGTGGGCCTCACTGAGGAGAAAACTTTATCAAGACTCTCAGCATTAACCAGGACAAAACTGTCCAGTGTTTCCTCCGGTAAAGACAAACACTCACATGTGTTAAAAACACAAGTTCTACTTGATAAAATGTCACATCTGATAGTGCTAAGTGGTCTGCAAATTCCTCACAGATGGAATCAGAAGCCGTTATCTGAGGTTTATTAAAATTGGGGTTAAAAAGTTGATCAATTGTAGTGAAAAGAACTTTGGGATTGTTTTTCTGATCTGTGATTATTTTAGAGAGATGTGCATTCCTTGTATTCCTCATTGTTTTATTGTAAAGTGCTTGTTGTTCATTAAAAATTTGCTTGTTAATTGTTGTTTTGTTTTTTCTCCATTTTCTTTCTGCCACCGTGCAGTCCCTCTTCAGTTGTTTGAGTTGTTCATTTCTCCAGGGGGGTTTTGATCTCATATGTATCTTCTTTAATTTTAGTGGAGCGACCTGATTGAGGGCAGACTGTAGCTTATGGTTAAAATCCTTGACAATAAGATTACAGGGGGCAGGTAAAACAACTGGAGGGAAGTCACCTAAAACATGAATGAAATTTGCAGCCATTTCAGGGGTCAGATGGCGCTTCTTCACAGTTCTCACCGACGTCTCCCGTTGAATAAAACAAGCGATGTTAAAAAGCAAACAGTAGTGGTCAGACACAGCCAAGTCGACAACAGAGGACACACTAGCGGTCAGGCCATGGGTGATGACCAGGTCCAGAGTGTGTCCTCTGTTGTGAGTTGGCTGTGTGACGTGCTGAGTAAAATCCATGTAATTAAGAATACTTAAAAACTCCTTTGAAATCGGGTCTAAAACATTATCAATGTCCAGATTAAAATCACCAGTTAAAATAATCATATTGTAAGAGTTGTATAAAAGTGCTAAAAAATCTGAAAATTCTTTGATAAAAAGACTGCACTTTTTTGGTGGTCTGTAAACTGTCAAGCATAAAATTGTGGGGTTGCTAAAAAACATTGAGTGGTATTCGAAGCTTGTATATTGATTAAATAAAATAGGTTTGGTGGCCAGATTGCACAAATAGATGCTGTGCCAGCATCATAAAAGCTACGTTTTGTGCATACATGTCACCACTAGAGGTCAGTACTGATTTACACTTCACAAGGCTTCTTTGAGCAGAGGCTGCCTTCAGTTATGGATTTATGAAAATAAATACATTTCAATGTCAAAGGAGGCCAAAATATTACAAAGTCAGCCTCCCCACTTGTAGATTTAAATTAGCAATGATGGCCTGGAATTCAGTTTAATTAGCTGTCTGTCTTGAAGTAACACTGGTATTCTGGAGCATACTTCATGAATCAGTAGCTCTTCTGTAATAATATTTTTCCTCTGAGAAGAAGGATCCTGAACCGGCCGTGTGCATTACTGTCTCTAGTTCTACCAGTTTGCTTCCAAACCTTTTGAGGTCTGGCTTTCATTTGGCTCTGGAGTCTGGACAAGAAATAACTTTTTTTTGGACTGATTCACCTTTTTTCTTTGAAATTTACTAGGATTTCACACTGAACACATAATAGTTCCCAAGCTTGTTTTGGGCCATGAAACCATTGCTTCCCAGATCCCTCAAACAGATTTTTCTCTGGTGTTTTGGCCATTATCTTGTGAGTGAAGGATAAACATCGTTATTGTCTTATCTTTATTTGTCACACACAAATACAAATCCATGTATTACTAAAAAGCATTTATTTTCTTTCAGAAATACAAATACCAATGCTGATGATGTCACTTCCCATACCTGCAGGACTGTCTCAGTGATGTGCAGACTTGGATGACAAAAATTGAGACGCCTGTTTTGTACTACCTGCATTGGCTCCCCGTTGCATTTCAAGTGAAATTCTGAATGTTATTGTTTATAAATGTTTGCACTTAATGCGTCCACCTTATCTGAGGGAGTTACTGTAGCGTTGTGTTCCGCCCAGAGCCCTGAGGTCAGCTGACCAGCTCCTGCTGCTGAGCCTGAAGCCAAGCTTAAGACCAAAGGTGACGGAGCCTTTTCTGTGGCGGCGCCTAAACTGTGGAACAGTCTCCCTCTGCCTGTCGGATTGTATGAGTCTCCTACTCAGTTTAAGTCTGGACAAAAAAATACCTCTTTTCTCTGGCATATAACATTACTAGCTACAGGTTATCTTGTTGTTTTATATTTTGTTATCTTGTGCTTTTCATGTAATGTTTTTTGTGCTTTGTAATGTACTGTATTGTATAATTTCCCTGTATTGTGAAGCACTTTGGTCAGCTGAAGTTGTTTTAAAGGTGCTATATAAATAAACCTGAATTGAATACCCATTTTCCAATCAAATATTTGGGCTTTTTAACTTGCAATAGCTTACCCTCTGGCCAGACAAAGCTCTGGGGACTTTAAACAAAGTATATTGTTGAGAAAAGTCTGAAATTGTTTATTTTCATTTAATAATGCCACTATCTTTTAGAGACTGTATTGACTTTTTTTTTTTTTTTTTTTTTTTTTTTTTAGTTGAGCACAAATAATGAGTTGATTAATTGTTGCAACCATAAATTCAGTAACAGTATCATTGGGTTTACTTAAAAATGTCCTCAGGATTCAGGAAAAAAAAGCTAATTGGAAATGTTGCTATTAATGTGAGAAGAAACAAAGAGTGATCACAATTACAGAGAGAGCATGACCAAAGAATGACAGTTTTCATAATTTCCTTTCATTCTCATTGTCAACACAAACACAATTTTGCTATCCACAGATATATCCATATCAAATGTGGTGCATTTCCTTCATAATACTGATCCAACGTCTGGATACAAAAAGAATATACAAAAAACCAAAACCAAAAAAACCAAAACTGAAAGAAATTCTCTAACTGGAAACCTCCCCTGACCCTTAAGAAAGTCCAACTCTTTTAAATGCTAAACCGAAATATTCAAATTCTCCATCAAGATTTAACAACAATTTTAGAGAAAAACTATACTCTTCTCTTTGCCACCATAAAGGAAGACCTTGACCAGATTTCTTTCTTTGAAACCTTTTCTATCATGGAATACTCTTGGATTAATAAGGGATTACACAAACTTGTTTCGAAGCTCTAAAAGCTCTAAACGTTTTTGTTATTTTAAAGATTGTTAAAGAAAATCATATCTTTTAATATGTTAAAGAAATCATTTTGAAAAGTGTTCTGTTGGAAAAGTCAGACAGTTTTTATAAGTCCATGTGGAGGTGCTCAGGGGGATTCCTGGCTGGAGAAACTGTGGTTGCCCGGTGGCCCAACTTTGTCATGTATTTTGGGAATTACTCAGGGATGTTGGAACTAAGATTGGCAGAGCGCCGCAAACTGTTTCTGACCTCATCATCCCACTCGATTTCAGAACTTGTTTGGGCCTCGAAGCTCCTGCCATGGACACAGTGGATGCATGTCTTTGGAGCGTGTTCTTGGCAGCCATCACCAAAAAAATGGATGACCCAGACCAAACCAATGACTGAAGAGT